>AP025053.1:16012809-16271110 GCA_036186865.1 Eustoma russellianum
GGGGGGGGGAGGCTAATTAAGGAGGATTGTTTTGCTAGAATTAATGAACCTTTAACCTAACTAGACTTAAAAGTAACTAAGGTTAGTCAAAAGTAACTATGATTAACTAAAAAATAACCAAGGTTAGAAATTTAATTGAGTAACTAAGGTTAATTCCTTAACCTCACCATAGTAAAACCCTCACCCCACCCTTATACCCCAACGGCTACAACATGGTAGCCAAAGAGAAGGTTCCCTCCAAGAAAAAGAAAACAATCTCCATCTCACAACATTCAACAAAAATACCCCTCACTTCCTTCATCCCTAAACCATACGGTCAAAGGGCATACCAAGGAGGCTAGGATCCATACAATATCAAGAAGGAATAGGTAAGTACATCCTAAACTATTCAAGGAAAACTCTTGTATTTTATCTAGTTTAAAGACTCACTCCTCTCTTTTGCCCAAAACCGTGACCTTCAACTGTCACTAGGCTCAAAAATCTCAAGCCTTCAAGGACTCTAGCTTAGAGAAGCTTGGATACCACTCAAGCTCCTTTTGGTAAGTCATTTAGCCTTTTTTCTAAGTGAATATTGAGTTAAAGATGTAAACTAATCTTACTCCTTTTTCCTCTTCACCACCGTGGGGTATATGCATAAGAAGGGAGAAAGATTTCAACTTTCCCTACACCTTTCCAAGAAGAGTAAGCAAAAAGGCAAGTACACTATACTCTTTATGGTTTGGATGTGAAAGTGTGTGCATGAATGGCTAGATGTACTTAAGGTCTAATCTTAGTTGTAATATACTAAGTTGAATGCCAAAACTTTCGGCCTAAGCCATTTGGGTGTGTAGGAGGGAGATTTTGTTCTAAAGATGTGTTCTTTGTGGATTACATGCATTATTATGTGCTAATCTAGGATGGATGTGTTAAAGATTCTCTCTTTTCATGATGAGGGGCTCACGGTGGAAGGGTTAAAGGAGGCATGTGTGATTTTACATGAAAATGTCAACTTAGTAAAGAAGTGGAGACAAGCTTTGTTCTTGTTGTGTGTTAAGTTTAATATGCACTTGGTTATATCATTTTCTTGCATGCACCGAAGAATGAGGCTGTTGGTGAAGGGTGCGTGTGTTCATCCCAAAATTGTTGCTAAGTGTTGGTGACAAAAATGTAAGCTAAGGACACTTAGGAAGAATATATGATCACTAGAAAATTTCTGGAGCTGGACCGAAATTTGGACTGTATTGTGAGACCAGAAAAGGAACCTTAAGAACCTTCAAATCCATTTATTTTGGTATGCTATTAGTTTTATGTGTATGTTAGATGTGAGAGTTGGAATCTCATTAAAAGGAGCCACGGTTTATTTTTAATGAATTTTCTACTGAGATTGGTCCTGCTGAAAATGTTGTACTGGACAGAATTTAAATAACGTGTTTGGTAGCCTAGAAATGGACCTTAGAGGTATGCAAATTCACTAATTTTCGGTATGATACTAACTCCATGAATAAATCAAAGGTGGAAGTTGGAATTTTGTCAAAAAGAGTTGTGGTTTATTTTTAGTGAATTTTCTAGTAAAACGGGTCAAACTGAAATGTGCTGGATGGACAGAATTTGTGTAGCAAGATTGCATGATCTGGAACGGGCCTTAGAAAATTGTATTCGGGCTAAATTTTGGCAGGATGCTAGCTCAATGAGTTTATTAGGATGGAGAGTTGGAATTTCCGGAAAAAGATTAAAGGATTGGTCACAATAAATTTTATAATAGAATTTGGTCATTCCAGAATTCAGGTTGCACCATTTCATGAAAAAGAACAAACGATTCCCTTATCGACATCGTAATTCCATAGCACTTGCATGGCAATCACTTATGACATTTACAGAGAAGTACATGTGAACCAATTGGTCTAGAATGTGTATTTTAATAAGAAATCCCTAAGGAGAAGTAGACGCCACTAAACTGGAATTTTCCTGCATAGCAACGAGACGTATCTATTCGTTTATGTCACGCATTATGCCGTAGTTTGCATATTACATGTCATGCATCGCATCATCGTCACGTACATGATTTACAGCATGTCTTTTTATGTGAAAGAAAGATGAAAAACGTTTTCAAAAGATGATTTTGATTTGCAAGAATGATTCCCCACCGGTACCGTGTGTGAGTATGAACTTGGCCAGTAAGAACCCGCTCAGATCCGGGTTAAGTGATCTGACAGTATGACCGTTCAGGCCCGGAGATAATAGGCCTGATGATGATAATAAGAATGACCATGCGGGTCCGGAAAGAATAGACCCGACAAGTAAGATGATGTTACCGTTCCGAATCCGGGAATAATAGATTCGAAGGGGAGAAGTTACCGCCTCAGATCCGGGAAGATAGATCTGTACACTCTACTGTTTTATGACGATGATGATTTTAAAGAAAAGCATGAAAGATCATATTTCCATTCTCATCTCGATGCATCACACGTACATATGCATGCATATTACATTCATGAAGCGACACATGAGATTTATGTTATAATGACCTCGTAGACCCTAAGTGATGATTCTTATTATGTTATTCATCGATACGAGTTACAGTCTTTTAATGTTATATTCAGCTTTGAGTGATGATTTTAATTATGTTATGATCTTGCTACATTAAGTGATGATCCCTATCGAGTATTGGACGGAGGACAGGTATGCTTCTAAACCCAAATTTTTGGGGTTCGGTTCTTGTTCGCACTTCCCATTTAACCCATGATTATTATAGTATACTTACTGGTGACATTGTCACTCACCCTATTTTTTCCTCCCAGAGGTGGCAGGAGACAAAGTAGAGTGGGTCGATGACGAACCTAGGGTTCCCTACCCGTGAGTGCAGTGAAGGATGGCCAGATTTAGGAGACCGGACTTGCCAGCTTTAAGGGATGACTGAGTTATGTAATTGAGATGGAAAAACAATTGGCTTTTGTCACTTTCTGATACATTTGATGTGGGTTGTAAACTTGGAATGGTTGTGATGATGTTTTTAATTTGAAGTTTGAAATTCTGCCACGGTTTCGCTTACTTATTTGCGTGTAAGCACGAAAATCCATACATTTCTATCATTGATCACGACGCGTATGGATGACGCCTAGTAGTCTCCTTAGTGAAGTACGGCGGGTGCACCGACTTTGGCGGGGCCGGGGTGCGGGGGGTGCCACAGATGGTATCAGAGTGAAGGCTCCAGATCCGGGCAGAATATAGAATTAAGTTATGATTATAGTTGACTAAGTTTGATCTTAGACCTAAGAATTAATCTTAGATGAGAGTTGACCTTAGAACAGGACGACTTCGACTGGCAAATTAGGGCACGACCCAGTGATATGCCCCAACTAATGACCTATCGTAAATTTGAATAATAATGTATGTACGCATATGTTCTTCCGATATGCCAAGTTAAATTCTGTTACTAGTTGTGACATTCCTGTATTGAATAAAATTGACACTGCGTGCTGCAGATGGTGCGACCCAGAGGGAGACCAGCCCGAGCTAGGCCCGAGGTGCAGGAGCCTATCCCACCTCCACCCGCTCAGGCCCCTCCACCTCCACCGCCTCAAGGCCAAAATCCACTGCCAGTTCAGAATGTCCCTCCACCGCAAGGACCTTTTCCACCCATGATGCCAGACATCAACGCTTTTCAGAACTTCTGCCAAACAGTTACCCAGATTGGGCAAGTGATGCTACAGCAGAATAACCCTCAACCTCAAGAGCCGGTCAGAGATGCTCAGTATTATTTTGAAAAGTTGAAAAGAGCCAATGTTTCGCCGTTTGAAGGAAAGTCAGACTCTGATGTTGCTGAGAAGTGGCTCGATGAGGTAGAAAATTGTTTCGAACGAATTAGAGCCCCAGAGGAAGTAAAGACTCAAGCAGTTAGGCCGTTTCTGTTAGGAGAGGCCAACCAATGGTGGAAGTCCAATCTAGAAGCTTTACCAAGACCAATTCACTGGGAGAGGTTCCTCCAGGAATTTAACAAGTTCTACATACCACCCTCAGTCAAACTGCAGAAAAGACATGAGTTTGAATCCCTGATGCAATATTCTGGAATGACGGTTGCTGACTACGCTAACAAATTTATAGCTCTGGGAAGATTCCAACCATCCACTATGAACGATGAAGAAACCAAAATGTTGAAATTCGAGAGAGGACTGAACCCTAGAATCCGAACGTGGTTGGTTAATGCCAACCCAGCAAACTTTGGTGCCCTTCTAGATGCCTGTTACAGAATTGAAAGAGATATCATCCGTCGGGATGAGTTTAGCCAAAAGAGAGGAAGAGAGGTGTCTGGAAGCAGAGGGCCCCGTAAGTCCGCCAAGCAAAACACAAGGGGGCCAGGGCGTCAAGGGAAGAACCGATTTCAATGCCGCTCCCAGAAAAATCAATCACAGAATCAGGGACAACAATCTGCCATTCCAAAATGCTCTCATTGTGGTAAGCTCCACATAGGAGAATGTTATATCCAGGCTGGGAAATGTTTCGGATGCGGCCAGACAGGGCACATCCTTAAGGACTGTCCAAACAAAGGAACCACCTGCTTCGGATGCGGGAAAACAGGACATATGGCCAGAGAATGTCCGGAGAAGGGGGCCCAGCAGCAACAACAGCCACCAAAACCTCAGCGTCAGCGTACCAACGCACGAGTCCACGCTATGACCGACGCAGCTGCTGAAGAGGCCAAAAATGTGGTAACAGGTATTTTCAGGAAATCGTACTAATTTTCTTTTACAACATCGTTGCCTTGTGGTTGCTTAGTAAGAATTGTATGATTCAGGAGTTATACTAGTATGTTCAATACCTGCCAACGTACTATTTGACAGTGGCACCAGCCACTCTTTCATATCCAAGAGATTCGCAAAGAATATTGAGAAAAACCCAACCCATAGTGATGCACCTTATAGAATCCAAGCAGTTGGGGAGCACGTGCTTGTAGCTCACCATGTCTTCAAAAATTGTGAACTTGAGTTTAGTAACCATCGGTTTGACGCCGATTTGATTTCCATACCCATGACGGACTTCGATGTAATTCTTGGGATGGACTGGCTCTCCAAGAATTATGCCAACATCGATTGTAGTGAAAAAAAGTTACCTTTAAGGACCCCACACGTAAGGACGTAACCTTTCAAGGGGGATCAAAGTTACGAAAGAATCCTAAGAACATTTATGTAAATGCAATTCGAGCCAGTAAAGCTCTAAAGAAAGGACATCAAGGATATCTTGTCTATGCCATAAACACTGATCAAGCACCCACAGACCTGACCCAAGTTCCAGTAGTTCGAGAATATCCGGAGGTTTTTCCAGAAGAATTGCCAGGTCTTCCCCCGGAGCGAGAAATATCTTTTGAGATCAACCTGGTTCCAGGAGCTGAGCCAATATCAAAGGCTCCCTACAGAATGGCCCCCGCAGAACTAAAAGAGCTGAAGGAGCAGTTACGTGAATTGTTGGAAAAGAAACTGATCCGCCCAAGTGTTTCACCTTGGGAAGCTCCGGTATTGTTCGTCAAAAAGAAGGACGGGAGTATGCGATTATGTATTGACTATAGGGAGCTCAACAAGATCACTATAAAGAATAAGTACCCCTTGCCAAGGATCGATGACTTGTTCGATCAGCTTCGGGTAAGCAAACAAAATATTTTATTTTAGTAATAAGTTTCTTATAAACCCTACCTAAAGGTATCATGATGTAGGGGGCAAGAATTTTCAGTAAGATTGATATTCGCTCAAGATACTTCCAGTTGAAGATCAAGGCTGAAGACGTCCACAAAACTGCATTCAGAACCCGTTACGGACATTACGAATTCTTAGTAATGCCATTCGGACTGACCAACGCTCCTGCCACATTCATGGATCTAATGAATCGAGTTTTTCAAGACCAACTAGACAAATTCGTCGTAGTCTTCATCGACGACATCCTGATATATTCACCAGATGAAGAGACCCATGCAGCCCATCTAAGGATTGCTTTGGACATTCTGCGAAGGAAACAACTATATGCGAAGTTTAATAAGCGCGAATTCTGGCTACGAAGTGTAGCCTTTCTGGGGCATGTGATATCCGAAGAAGGTATATCAGTAGATCCCAAGAAAATCGAGGCAATCACAGAGTGGCCCAGACCGACAAATGTTACAGAGGTACAAAGTTTTCTCCGTCTCGCTGGTTACTATCGGAAGTTCGTGGAAGGATTCTCTCGGATTGCTATGCCTCTGACCCGATTAACCCAGAAGAAAACCAAATTCGAATGGACCTCAGACTGTGAGAATAGCTTTACTGAATTGAAGAAGAAACTGACCTCCGCCCCAGTCTTAGCACATCCCATCCCCGGAGGAAACTTTGTTGTGTATAGTGATGCCTCTAAGAACGGGTTGGGTTGTGTACTAATGCAAAAGGATCGAGTAATTGCATACGCATCCCGACAGTTGAAGCCATTTGAACAAAACTATCATGTACACGACCTTGAGTTGGCAGCTGTGGTTTTCGCACTAAAAATATGGAGGCACTATCTATACGGCGAAAAGTGCGAAATTTTCACGGACCACAAAAGCCTCAAATATTTATTTACCCAAAAAGAGCTGAACATGCAACAACGAAGATGGCTAGAATTAATAAAGGACTATGACCTATCAATTCAGTATCACCTGGGAAAAGCCAATAAGGTGGCAGACGCATTAAGTAGAAAAACAAGCCATCCACGCCAACCACCTTTGCAGCGTGACATGGAAGAATTTGATCTAGAAGAAGTTGGTTCAATTGAAGGCATGCTCACAAAGTTGGTGATAATTCCTTCACTAATAGACAGAATTAAAGAGGGGCAAGAAAAGGATGAAACCTTAAGGAAAATAAAGGACCAGGTACGAACGAAACCCATCGGAGAATTTAGGGTTCGAAACGACAATAGTTTGTGGTTTCAAGGAAGATTGTGTGTACCTAACAACGAAGACATTCTGAACGAAGTTCTTAAGGAAGCACATAACTCGCGATTATCCATCCACCCTGGAGCAAATAAGATGTACCAAGATTTGAAACGACGATTTTGGTGGCATGGCATGAAAAGACAGATTGCGGAATTTGTGAGAAAATGCCTTATTTGCCAAAAGGTGAAAGCAGAACATCAGAAACCCGCTGGGTTGCTACAGCCTCTCGAAGTGCCGGAATGGAAATGGGACCACATTACTATGGACTTCGTTACCGACTTGCCTAGAACGAGAAACGGTTCCGATACTATTTGGGTGGTTGTTGATCGTCTAACCAAGTTCGCCCGTTTTATTGCTATGACAATCAAGGCTCCAATGGAAAAGTTGGCTACGATGTACGTGGAACAAATTGTGAGTCTTCATGGAGTACCCCTAAGTATCATGTGTGATCGTGACCCTCGTTTCACATCACGATTCTGGATAGCTTTTCAGAAAACAATGGGCTTTGAGATTCGCATGAGCTCGGCATTTCATCCCCAAACGGATGGTCAATCAGAAAGAACTATTCAGACACTGGAAGACATGTTGCGATCTTGCACACTCGACTTTGGGGAAAGCTGGGATCGAAGTCTCAAGCTAGTGGAATTTTCATATAACAACAGCTACCATCGATCTATAAGAATGGCCCCGTACGAAGCACTCTATGGAAGGAAATGTCGTTCTCCTCTTTACTGGGATGAAATAGGAGACAAGATTCTCACTGGACCCGACCTAGTAGAGCAGACTCGAGAGACAATAAAAATCATAAAGCAAAAGTTACAAGCGGCCCAAGATAGAAGCAAGGTTTGGGCAGATGAGAAGTGGCGACCGTTAGAATTTCAAGACGGGGAAAAAGTGTTTCTAAAGGTATCACCGACAAAAGGGATTAAAAGATTTGGTATTAAAGGGAAGTTAAGCCCAAGATTTATTGGGCCATACAAGGTTCTTGAAAGGATTGGAGAAGTGGCTTATCGACTCGCTCTACCGTCCACCCTATCTCAAATACATGACGTGTTTCATGTATCTCAACTGCGACGATATGTACACGATCCTAGCCATGTCATAAAAGATCAACCTTTGAAGCTGGAAGACGACACGACATATGAGGAAGAACCAGAAAAGATAGTTGATCGTAAGGAAAAGGTGCTAAGGAAACGAACTATACCAATGGTTAAGGTGCAATGGAAGAACCATTCTGTAGATGAGTCTACCTGGGAACTAGAAGAGAACATGAAGAACTTGTACCCTCACCTCTTTGATTAGCACGTTCAAGTTTCGAGGACGAAACATATAATAAGGGGGGGAGGATGTTGTAACCCAATAAGAGAATCCTTCTTGTACCTAAGATTTGAGTTAGTGAACATGTGACAATATACTCTTGCAATTGTAATTGATTAAGTCAATGATCATTATTATAAAGTATATTACGAAAAGTACTATGTGCATTATAAGAAAGGGCCCAATTTCCCCATGGCCTTGTAAGGTTTCGGCCAATAGCCAAGAAAGGCTATTTCTTAAATCACTATTTAAGAAATACACAAATGGAATGGATATGTATTTTTGACAAAGAAAAAGAAAAGGTAGCAAAGAATTTACTAAGGCTTAGTTGGGGTCATTAAAGACCCCAACCGCCGGCTGGTTTAAGGGGGGGAGGCTAATTAAGGAGGATTGTTTTGCTAGAATTAATGAACCTTTAACCTAACTAGACTTAAAAGTAACTAAGGTTAGTCAAAAGTAACTATGATTAACTAAAAAATAACCAAGGTTAGAAATTTAATTGAGTAACTAAGGTTAATTCCTTAACCTCACCATAGTAAAACCCTCACCCCACCCTTATACCCCAACGGCTACAACATGGTAGCCAAAGAGAAGGTTCCCTCCAAGAAAAAGAAAACAATCTCCATCTCACAACATTCAACAAAAATACCCCTCACTTCCTTCATCCCTAAACCATACGGTCAAAGGGCATACCAAGGAGGCTAGGATCCATACAATATCAAGAAGGAATAGGTAAGTACATCCTAAACTATTCAAGGAAAACTCTTGTATTTTATCTAGTTTAAAGACTCACTCCTCTCTTTTGCCCTAAACCGTGACCTTCAACTGTCACTAGGCTCAAAAATCCCAAGCCTTCAAGGACTCTAGCTTAGAGAAGCTTGGATACCACTCAAGCTCCTTTTGGTAAGTCATTTAGCCTTTTTTCTAAGTGAATATTGAGTTAAAGATGTAAACTAATCTTACTCCTTTTTCCTCTTCACCACCGTGGGGTATATGCATAAGAAGGGAGAAAGATTTCAACTTTCCCTACACCTTTCCAAGAAGAGTAAGCAAAAAGGCAAGTACACTATACTCTTTATGGTTTGGATGTGAAAGTGTGTGCATGAATGGCTAGATGTACTTAAGGTCTAATCTTAGTTGTAATATACTAAGTTGAATGCCAAAACTTTCGGCCTAAGCCATTTGGGTGTGTAGGAGGGAGATTTTGTTCTAAAGATGTGTTCTTTGTGGATTACATGCATTATTATGTGCTAATCTAGGATGGATGTGTTAAAGATTCTCTCTTTTCATGATGAGGGGCTCACGGTGGAAGGGTTAAAGGAGGCATGTGTGATTTTACATGAAAATGTCAACTTAGTAAAGAAGTGGAGACAAGCTTTGTTCTTGTTGTGTGTTAAGTTTAATATGCACTTGGTTATATCATTTTCTTGCATGCACCGAAGAATGAGGCTGTTGGTGAAGGGTGCGTGTGTTCATCCCAAAATTGTTGCTAAGTGTTGGTGACAAAAATGTAAGCTAAGGACACTTAGGAATATGATCACTAGAAAATTTCTGGAGCTGGACCGAAATTTGGACTGTATTGTGAGACCAGAAAAGGAACCTTAAGAACCTTCAAATCCATTGATTTTTGGTATGCTATTAGTGTTATGTGTATGTTAGATGTGAGAGTTGGAATCTCATTAAAAGGAGCCACGGTTTATTTTTAATGAATTTTCTACTGAGATTGGTCCTGCTGAAAATGTTGTACTGGAGAGAATTTAAGTAACGTGTTTGGTAGCCTAGAAATGGACCTTAGAGGTATGCAAATTCACTAATTTTCGGTATGGTACTAACTCCATGAATAAATCAAAGGTGGAAGTTGGAATTTTGTCAAAATGAGTTGTGGTTTATTTTTAGTGAATTTTCTAGTAAAACGGGTCAAACTGAAATGTGCTGGATGGACAGAATTTGTGTAGCAAGATTGCATGATCTGGAACGGGCCTTAGAAAATTGTATTCAGGCTAAATTTTAACAGGATGCTAGCTCAATGAGTTTATTAGGATGGAGAGTTGGAATTTCCAGAAAAGATTAAAGGATTGGTCACAATAAATTTTATAATAGAATTTGGTCATTCCAGAATTCAGGTTGGACCGTTTCATGAAAAAGAACAAACGATTTCCTTATCGACATCGTAATTCCATAGCACTTGCATGGCAATCACTTATGACATTTACGGAGAAGTACATGTGAACCAATTGGTCTAGAATGTGTATTTTAATAAGAAATCCCTAAGGAGAAGTAGATGCCACTAAAGTGGAATTTTCCAGCATAGCGACGAGACGTATCTATTCGTTTATGTCACGCATTATGCCGTAGTTTGCATATTACATGTCATGCATCGCATCATCGTCACGTACATGATTTACAGCATGTCTTTTTATGTGAAAAAAAGATGAAAAACGTTTTCAAAAGATGATTTTGATTTGCAAGAATGATTCCCCACCGGTACCGTGTGTGAGTATGAACTTGGCCAGTAAGAACCCGCTCAGATCTGGGTTAAGTGATCTGACAGTATGACCGTTCAGGCCCGGTGATAATAGGTCTGATGATGATGATAAGAATGACCGTGCGGGTCCGGAAAGAATAGACCCGACAAGTAAGATGACATTACCATTCCGAATCCGGGAATAATAGATTCGAAGGGGAGAAGTTACCGCCTCAGATCCGGGAAGATAGATCTGAACACTCTACTGTTTTATGACGATGATGATTTTAAAGAAAAGCATGAAAGATCATATTTCCATTCTCATCTCGATGCATCACACGTACATATGCATGCATATTACATTCATGAAGAGACACATGAGATTTATGTTATGATGACCTCGTAGACCCTAAGTGATGATTCTTATTGTGTTATTCATCGATACGAGTTACAGTCTTTTAATGTTATAACTGCTTTGAGTGATGATTTTAATTAAGTTATGATCTTGCTACATTAAGTGATGATCCCTATCGAGTATTAGATGGAGGACAGGTATGCTTCTAAACCAAAATTTTTGGGGTTCGGTTCTTGTTCGCACTTCCCATTTAACCCATGATTATTATAGTATACTTGCTGGTGACATTGCCACTCACCCTATTGTTTCCTCCCAGAGGTGACAGAAGACAAAGTAGAGTGGGTCGATGACGAACCTAGGGTTCCCTACCCGTGAGTGCAGTGAAGGATGGCCAGATTTAGGAGACCGGACTTGCCAGCTTTAAGGGATGACTGAGTTATGTAATTGAGATGGAAAAACAATTGGCTTTTGTCCCTTTCTGATACATTTGATGTGGGTTGTAAACTTGGAATGGTTGTGATGATGTTTTTAATTTGAAGTTTTAAATTCTGTCACGGTTTCGCTTACTTATTTGCGCGTAAGCACGAAAATCCATGCATTTCTATCATGGATCACGACGCGTATGGATGATGTCTAGTACTCTCCTTAGTGAAGTACGACGGGTGCACCGACTTCGGCGGGGCCGGGGTGCGGGGCGCCACACCATAGATCAATATCAATAGCCATAAGAAAGAGTTTTATTCTAAGTTTCCAGTGAATAAAGGACTCACCATCAAAAAGAGGTGGCGTTACAGTTGACATTCCTTCTTGCACGGTTTTGTAGCTAGTGGTTGCCATCTCAGTTAGATCGTTGGATCTCCTTGTTGTGAGTGTGCTTGATCTCTGATACCACTTGTAGGACCAGTAATTCACCACTAGAAGGGGGGGTTGAATAGTGGGTGCGAAAAATTTAATTTTTAAAATGTTTTGACCCAAAAACCCAACTTCTGAAAACAGTTTCTGTTTTCAGGTCCTGTATTGCAATGTTTGAAAACCTAGGTTACAGGCCTTTAAAAATTCTGAAATTTGGAGAGATTGTATTCTCAGAAGTTATGAGTATCTCCTAAAAATTTCAGATCAAAATTCAACCTTTAACCCTTTGAAAAATTGTATGTGGTCAGATTGCGCAAATCTGCCAAAAACAGTAGTCTTATTTAACAAATTTATTCCGATTAATCCGTAACTCCAAATGGTATGAAAATTTAATGACAAACCCCTTAATATAATTATTTTAATGGGTGTAAACAGTTTTGAAAATTTTTTTGGAAGTATGTCAAATACGTTCAAGTTCTCAACCTTTGCAAGTCTGAAAATCAGATTGCACTAGTCTCAGAACTATTAACGTTTGAATGACTTATACTTGTCCAAATGGGTTGAAACTTACGCCAAATGAAACTTAAGAGGTGTGGCTATATTTATGCAAAGTTTGGTAATTTTTAAAAGTCGTTTGATATTTTTACTATTGCAATAAAAATGATGCAAAGTGTTAGAAACTGAAAGTAAAGTACTGAAAGTAAGAACACCGAGAATTTTATACTTGTTCGGTTAAATCAACCTACTCCAGTATTTGAGGACACCTTCCTCGGTTATCAATAAACAAAATAACACCTTACCATAAGGGTTGATGGAGTTACACACCAACTCCAACCCTTTACAAACAATACAAGCAATCACACCTTTCAAAAATACCACCACCGAACGAATGAAGGATTGATCACACCTTGATCAACCTTTTACAACAATGAGCGTGTATGGTGGTCCATACAAAGCCTATTCAATATATTTGAATATAAGAACAATAGGCTTGAGAGAGAAGAAGAAGAAAGAAATATGGAAGAAGAAAGTGGAAGACTCCTTTTGTATTTGGAAATTATGAGACTTGTCTTGCATTTGAGTGGCTCTCTTTTCTTCCTTTTATCAAGTGTTGGCCGCCCCCTAGGGCTTCATGTCCATCTTGAGAATTCTCTTTTAAGTCTTTGGAAGAATGCATTGCATAGATGTGACATCAACTTGCTTACTTGGCACAACTTGATTGGATGATTGTCTTGGCCTTGCTTACTTGGCACCCCTTGATTGGATTAGATTTGTCATCGCTTGATGACTATAAAAATCTGAGAATAACATTCAAAACATGTGCCAAAATAGTAGTAAAAACCTTACCAAATATCATACAATTAATCCCACTTAATTTGCAAAGTAAATTGGTCTCCATTTACTCCAAAAATTCGGCCAGCCTTATGCATCACATGCTGAAATTTTCAGCATGTGCAACAATCTCAAGATGTTCAAATTATTGCCATATTAGTATTGCATCAATCCCTTGAAAATGGAAAAGCAAATTTGTTACCATTAAGACTCAAATTTCGGCCACCCTTAACTTACACATGCTGAATTTTCAGCATGCGTTATATTTGTAGCGAAGTTTAAAACATTACCTTTTGTAACTTCTTCCATTATGTCACTAACTTTGGTAGTCCATTATTCACCAATCAAGATGCCAACTAGGCTCCACATAAGCTCCATCAAGCTGTATTAGGCGTTTGATGTAGGATTATCATGTGCTGAATTGTATTTTTGTAAACTTTGTAAAATAATGCACAATAATTATACACATATGGTATGTTCCAATCAGACATAATTTGAATATTCTATAACACTTTAGTATGTATTGAATATGTAAAATGTGTCTAGATACATGTTACATGTCCTGCCAAAAACATTCCATGTGTTGTGTTCGTAGAAAACCGAATTTTCGACTTTTGTCGATTACGCGATTTTTCTCTCATTAAATTCCAACTTTTTGCACATGTTATATATATTATGTCACACATAATATACATAAAATAACTTTAATATTCAGCTCTAATGGCTGATCAAAGTGGCGCCTACATGTGACAAAATACTTGAATTTGGAATCTCCACAATTTGGCCTTAATTGGGGGTGATTTGTGTGTGCCAACATGGAATGATTTTATGGCTGAATATACCATGTAAGCTACGAAATTTGTGGCTATTTTTGAAGTTTAGGGGCTGGCTATCTATATATGGCAAGTACATGACACGTTAGCGAAGTTTCGGTAGTCATCCGATACGATAATTTTTTGTTTAGAACCTTGTAACGTGTCGTTATGATTTTGTCATCACCATGACTTATATCATATGATATAAGACCTGAATATACTCATAAATATGAGGTAAGTATAGTGGTGTGACGTTGACGAACGTTTGTAATATATATAACGTGTCGGCAGTACGTTGGAATATATATATGTATAGTGCCTTTTAAAAAAATCTTAATATATATATGCATATATATATATATATAAATGAAAAACGTGTGATTAGAGGGTGTAGGGAGACTTTCCATTTCTATGTTTGTTGCCTTTATGCTTTCTCCAAATATTTCTCCAACTACTTAGTTCATTTAACTAAGTACTTCACTTAATGAACTAGTTTAGTTCATTAATGGTGGCACCTGAAAATAGTTCAAACACAACAAATGTTTGCCATTTGATGTAAGCTTTAAAGTTTCATGGCTTGTTAGTATGGCAACATTATATATAAAGTATATAAAGCAAGTTTGTCGCAAAAACATGTCAAGTCCTAAAATGTGTCATGCATTTCTTTAGCACACGTTATTTAAATCATGCATTTTGTGAATCACTCAAACCTTTTTTCTCAAAAATCTCCCCTTTTTAATGATTTACAAAATAACCTTTGTACTTGATTTAAATTTTAATCGCTCCCCCTCCAATCGTGCACAAACTTAAATTTCGAATTTTCTCCCCCTTGATTTTTGCAATCAATCACTCTCTCCCCCTTAAATCACGCACTTTCTGTGCCCCTTTATTTTGG
Source organism: Eustoma russellianum (assembly GCA_036186865.1). Taxonomy (NCBI): domain Eukaryota; kingdom Viridiplantae; phylum Streptophyta; class Magnoliopsida; order Gentianales; family Gentianaceae; genus Eustoma; species Eustoma russellianum. The sequence goes on from AP025053.1 coordinate 16,027,747, forward strand.
AAATAAAATCAAAAGTGCACGTAAGAAATAAATAGACATTATTATAAAAATCATGCATTTCAAGTGTATGGTACAATATTGCGTTCTTAAGGGTTATTTACTCAACCCCTTGCAAATGTCCCTTTTGGTACCCAAATTTGGGTGACCTTTCTAGATCTTCCAAAAGGTAAGAAAAGAGATGAAGAATCAATGTAATAGATGTTCGGTGCAAATCCGTTTGGCCTTTGGCCTAGAATGTCATCATGCTCGTGATAAGATTATCGTTTTTGGAAAGTTCTTGTGTTGGTGTGCATGGCGTGTAATCCAGATGTATTTTTATGATATGAATGTCGCATATGCATCAACATCTTTCTTTCATATACATATGGCACATAATTGTGTCGTTAATGATGAGATCTCTAATTTTAATGCATGAACAGATCCACGCGCTCTATCTTATATATGTCACCTGCTTCACTTGAAAAACCCATATGAAATCACGCAAACCATGTCGGGTTCACTATGATGCAAGACGACTCTTCTTTTGAATCGTGTAATTGAGAAACAAGGTTCGTGTTAGAGGATTCTAACAACTTCTTGTCTTCAATTAATCATTTCTTTTCTTTTGCAAGAGTTTTTGAGAACTTATGCAACTCTAAATATTGACTAAATAAGTCATCATAAGAATATTCAGAATCAGAATCAGAGTCAGAAGATATCTCATTTGATGCCTTAGATGTAAAGCATACTTGTGTCGTTTGTTCTTCCGTATCGTCAGTCTCAGAGTCGGATGAATCACTCCAAGTGGAGGCTTTGAAGGCTCTTTTCCTTTGTTTAGGTTCTGAGACGAGTCTAGTTTTGATCCGATCATTGTCAAGGTATTTGTTCGTTTGTTTGTCCTTGTTCGGGCAGTCATATGAAAAATGTCTAAGTTTCCCGCATTCATAGCACTTTATTTCCTCTTTATTTTTATATCTATGGTTCTTAGATGAAGTAGGCATGTGTTTGTTTTTTTTGCTTTTCTCAAGATATTTCTTGATCTTTTAGCCATCGTGATTAAATCTTCATCATCGGAATCTGTGTCACTATCATCTAAGCGATCATAAGAAGTAGAACCGTATTCATTTGATTTAAACGCTATACCCTTATCATTTTTAAAAATAGATTCAAAATTTCTTAATGTAAGTTTGTTTTCATATACCTTAAGAGATCCGATTACTTCTTCCATTTCTATTGATCTTGTTTCTTTACTCTCCTCTATTGCAGTGATTTTAGGGTCCCATTCGGATGGGAGACTTCTTAACACTTTTTGGACCTTTTTCTACGTAGAGAAAGCTTTCCTAAGAGATTCAAGAGTATTATAAATGTTAGTCAATCGTAAATCCATATCAACAATAGACTCATTTGGCAATAATTTGAAAGACACAAGTCTGGACATAAGCATATTAATCTTAGACTCCTTTACCTAACTAGTCCCTTCATGTTTCATCTCAAGAATTCTCCAAATCTCTTGGGCACTAGAACAATTAGATACGTAACTAGATTCGCTTTTGCTTAGCCCGTTTAAAAGTTATTGCATAGCTTTAGCATTCATACTTAGTCTCTTTTTGTCACCACTAGTATATTCTTGTTTTGATTTTACAACTTCTAGTGTGACTCCATCAATAGTAGACAACTTAGACGGGACGAATGGACCATCTTCTATAATAGACCATAGATCAATATCAATAGCCATAAGAAAGAGTTTTATTCTAAGTTTCCAGTGAATAAAGGACTCACCATCAAAAAGAGGAGGCTTTACAGTTGACATTCCTTCTTGCACGGTTTTGTAGCTAGTGGTTGCCATCTCACTTAGATCGTTGGATCTCCTTGTTGTGAGTGTGCCTGCTCTCTGATACCACTTGTAGGAACTGTAAGGCACCACTAGAAGGGGGGGTTGAATAGTAGGTGCGGAAAATTTAATTTTTAAAATGTTTTGACCCAAAAACCCAACTTCTGAAAACAGTTTCTGTTTTCAGGTCCTGTATTGCAACGTTTGAAAACCTAGGTTACAGGCCTTCAAAAATTCTGAAATTTGGAGAGATTGTAGTCTCAGATGTTATGAGTATCTCCTATAAATTTAAGATCAAAATTCAACTTTTAACCCTTTGAAAAATTGTATGTGGTCAGATTGCACAAATGTGCCAAAAACAGTAGTCTTATTTGACAAATTTATTCCGATTAAACCGTAACTCCAAATGGTATGAAATTTAATGACAAACCCCTTAAGATAATTATTTTAATGGTTTAAACAGTTTTGAAAATTTTTTTTAGAAGTATGTCAAATACGTTCAAGTTCTCAACCTTTGCAAGTCTGAAAATCAGATTGCACTAGTCTCAGAACTATTAACGTTTGAATGACTTATACTTGTCCAAATGGGTTGAAACTTACGCCAAATGAAACTTAAGAGGTGTGGCTATATTTCTACAAAGTTTTATAATTTTTGAAAGTCTTTTGATATTTTTACTATTGCAATAAAAACGATGCAAAGTGCTGGAAACTGAAAGTAAAGTACTGAAAGTAATAACACCGAGAATTTTATACTGGTTCGGTTAAATCAACCTACTCCAGTCTTTGAGGACACATTCCTCGGTTATCAATAAACAAAATAATACCTTACCACAAAGGTTGCTGGAGTTACACACCAACTCCAACCCTTTACAAACAATACAAGCAATCACACCTTTCACGAACACCACCATCGAACGAATGAAGGATTGATCACACCTTGATCAACCTTTTACAACAATGAGCGTGTATGGTGGTCCATACAAAGACTATTCAATATATTTGAATATAAGAACAATAGGCTTGAGAGAGAAGAAGAAGAAAGAAATGTGGAAGAAGAAAGTGGAAGACTCCTTTTGCACTTGGAAATTATGAGACTTGTCTTGCATTTGAGTGGCTCTCTTTTCTTCCTTTTATCAAGTGTTGGCCGCCCCCTAGGGCTTCATGTCCATCTTGAGAATTCTCTTTTAAGTCTTTGGAAGAATGCATTGCATAGATGTGACATCAACTTGCTTACTTGGCACAACTTGATTGGATGATTGTCTTGGCCTTGCTTACTTGGCACTCCTTGATTGGATGAGATTTGTCATCGCTTGATGACTGTAAAAATCTGAGAATAACATTCAAAACATGTGCCAAAATAGTAGTAAAAACCTTACCAAATATCATACAATTAATCCCACTTAATTTGCAAAGTAAATTGGTCTCCATTTACTCCAAAAATTCGGCCAGCCTTATGCATCACATGCTGAAATTTTCAGCATGTGCAACAATCTCAAGATGTTCAAATTATTTTCATATTAGTATTACATCAATCCCTTGAAAATGGGGAAGCAAATTTGTTACCATTAAGACAAATTTCGGCCACCCTTAACTTACACATGCTGAATTTTCAGCATGTGTTACATTTGTAGCAAAGTTTAAAACATTATCTTATGTAGCTTCCTCCATTATGTCACTAACCTTGTGTAGTCCATTCTTCACCAATCAAGATGCCAACTAGGCTCAACATAAGCTCCATCAAGCTGTATTAGGCGTGTGATGTCGGATTGCATTGTGTTGAATTTTATTTTTGTAAACTTTGTAAAATAGTGCACAATAATTATACACATATGGTATATTCCAATCAGCCCTAATTTGAATATTCTAGAACACTTTCGTATGTATTGAATATGCAAAATGTGTCTAGATACATGTTATATGTCATGCCAAAAACGTTCCATGTGTTGTGTTCGTAGAAAACCGAATTTTCGACTTTTGTCGATTACGCGATTTTTCTCCGATTAAATTCCAACTTTTTGCACATGTTATATATATTATGTCACACATAATATACTTAAAATAACTTTAATATTCAGCTCTAATGTCTGATCAAAGTGGCGCCTACATGTGACAAAAACTTGAATTTGGAATCTCCACAATTTGGCCTTAATTGGTGCTGATTTGTGTGTGCCAACATGGAATGATTTTATGGCTGAATATACCATGTAAGACACGAAATTTGTGGCCATTTTTGAAGTGTAGGGGCTGACCATCTATATATGGCAAGTACGTGACAGTCAGCAAAGTTTCGTAGTCACATGATACGATAATTTTTGGTTTAGAACCTTGTAACGTGCCATTATAATTTTGTCATCAACATGACTTATATCATATAATGTAAGACCTGAATATACTCATAAATATGAGGTAAGTATAGTGGTGTGATATTGACATACGTTCGTAATATATATAACGTGCCGGTAGTACGTTGGAATATATGTGTATAGTGCCTTTTAAAAAAAATCTGAATATATATATATATATATATATATATATATATATATATGAAAAACGTGTGATTAGAGGGTGTAGGGAGACTTTTCATTTCTATGTTTGTTGCCTTTATGCCTTCTCCAAATATTTCTCCATTTAATGAACTACTTAGTTCATTTAACTAAGTACTTCACTTAATGAACTAGTTTAGTTCATTAATGGTGGCACCTGAAAATATTTCAAACACAACAAATGTTTGCCATTTGATGTAAGCTTTAAAGCTTCATGGCTTGTTAGTACGACAACATTATATATAAAGTATATAAGATAAGTTTGTCGCAAAAACATGTCAAGTCATAAAATGTGTCATGCATTTCTTTAGCAAACGTTATTTAAATCATGCATTTTGTGAATCACTCAAACCTTTTTCTCAACAAAGAAAACAAGAATAACTTGGCACAGGACCACATAGATCGATCGGTGCACACTTCGATCGATCCATGTAATTGATAGAAGTGACATGGATCGATCCAAGTGGCCTTGAAATGAAGCTGAGTATTCTGTTGGACATAAATCATTCACATCGATTGATCGATGTCACATAGATCGATGACTTCGATCGATACCCTGGGTGCAAAGTTGAATCTCTCTGCCAAACATAGATCGATCACATAGATCGATCGATACATAGATCGATCGAAATAGTTTGGATGAAAAGTTGGAGCTCTCTGTGAGACATCGACCGATCACATCAATCAATCGATGTGCTCGACAGATGTGACTCTTCATCTAAAGTTGCAACTTATGCACCAAAGGACATATCCAATCACCATGCAATGGCTGAAAACGTCTGAAATGAAGTTCAAGAGCCTATAAAAAGGCTATTGCAACATATTTCAAGACAACTTACTCACAACTTAATTAACAATCAATGTTCTTCTTCCTACACACAAACACTCTCAATTTGAAAGTTTATTTAGTTTCTCTTCTTATTGCTGAGGTTTGAAACTAGTTGGCTGTTGTATCCTAGGAGAAAATTTATCTACAACTTTGCAACAACTAGTGGGGGCAAATATTCCTTTCGGATAGTGTTTACTCACGCCTCATGTCATCAAATTTGTTTATTCTACTTGTTCTTGTATCCATTTCCTAACATCCGCAACAGTGAATATGGATGCATTTGATGAGAGAAAAAAATCAGACGTGGCATACACTAATTGGATGAATAAATCTCATTTTGGACCAATCATAATTGTGAAACTCTTCATCAAAGTATCAAACCTCGGAACAAAGTACACCTCTGACCTGCAGGATTGACATGCTCCTGACACCAATCCCACAAGTCCACTAGCCATGATGTACAAACGTCCGACAAAAGTCTCCACATATAAATCTTTGGCGTTTTACGAAAATCCATAAACAAGCATCAAACCCGAAAATCTTGAGAGCAAACCTGAGGAAGCTTCTGGACGAATTGGACGACGATTCAGGCATAAAGAGCATGTCTCTGACATACAACACTACTCAACTGCTGTAATCATTGACCAAAAATCCTCTCAGCCTGTGCCTCTTTGGCGCAAATCTAAAAGCCAAGTACAACACTTGATTGGTCCGGGTTAACCCACAAGTCCAACTTTGATTTTATTGTGCTCTCCAGGTTGGCCTTCTCTTTATCACCTATAAACACAACCTTGCCCCCGACTGAAGAAGAATCTGAACTTGAATTCTGGCTTATGGAACTACGGTTTGCTTCTATCAAAATCCTTTAACTGACTTAAACATTGAATGGTTTTTCCAGAATCAAGTTCCAGTGACCTATAACCTTGTTTGGCAGGGATTATCAAGCTTATACAAGTTGTTTCAGTTCAATCTATTCTAAGGTCCATATTTCTCACTCGTTTTTCAGCCCAGTCGTACATTCAACTTCACTTCCTCACCAATCGGTCCAAAAGTTACATAACACTTGTTAAAAAAGTGTTCGGATCCGCTGAGATCATCAGCGATCCAATGGAATACTTACAGGCAAAGCTGAAATTAGTAAATGCGACGTTGTATTTATTAAATTCTAGACTCCGGAATGCAATTAATTTTAATTGTACGAGTTACAGTCTATCTTGTTGGATTTGATACGCTCATACGTGTAGTGCACGACATGTGTGACTTAAGTTACATATCAAACACATGTGGACTTATGTATATTATATATTATATATTACTAATGTCACGTAACAGTTGTATTATGTAGGTATCCACACGTTAAGTGATCACTACGATATATTAGTGGATACGCAGTGTAATCTGAATGGACCACTAAATATGTAGACAGTCGTACAGTTACAATCCTTAATGGTGATACTCGTAAAATCGAGACCGCATTATTAATGACATATGGTCCCCGAGTGACAATAACACATATGGACTTATGTATGTTATATATTGTATATTACTAATGTCACGTAATAATTGTATTATGTACGTATTCACATGTTAAGTGATCACTGCGATATATGGATACGCAGTGTAATATGAATGGACCACTAAATATGTAGACAGTCGTACGGTTACGGTCTTTAATGGTAGGACTTCTAAAGTCGAGCCCGCCCGCAAGTATTCTTCATGGGTGTTTTAAAGTAAGTTATTTAATATATTATATATATTAAACAATTATGTTACATATATTTATTAATATGTAACGGAAATTGATGGAAATAATTGATATATATATATATATATATATATATATATGTATATGTATATGTATATGTATATGCGCCCGCAAGCAGTGTGGGACAAACTCAATTTTGCAGGAATTGTTTTCGTTAACATTGCAAAGTTCTTTTGAAAAGTTCACCAAAGAACCTCTGTTTTATTGCTTTGCATTTGTAAAGTTCACCTGCAGAATCTTTATTTTTGTTCCTTTGCACATTTGCAAAGAACGCATATATATATTTTTCGTATAAAACACCTTCCAGAGGAACATTCGCCATCTATCTTTTCCATGGGGAGTAGCAATGGTGGTTGTTGATACTTCATCAGGGAATTCAACAATTGGTGGATTCGTACAATCTCTTAGAAGATGCAGTTGCCGCACGCGTCAAAATCACAACAACGTTAACCAATGGAGCAAAGTACATTTCCACATTATTCACTTTGTTTTTATGTTCTCTTAAGCGATTATCGAGAAAAAAAATCTACTATGTAGATTTGAACATATCTAAGATCACAAAAGTAAAAAGTGCATGTATATATATCTTTTCCATATGTGAACAATCAAGGACCAACATAAAGGATAAACCAAGGAAGAGTGATTCAACTGACAATCACCTTACCGGCAACGTTTTCTCACCGAGAAAAATTAAAAAAAACAAAATAGATAACTTATAGCTAACATTCTACTTTCGAAATTCTAAAGTCCGAAACAAAATTTATTTTTAAATATATGAGTTACGGTCTATATAAAAACATAAAAGTAATCATATCATGTGTGTGCCTAGATACAGATATATGTGTGTGTATATATATGTGTATATATATGTATGCGTGTATATTTATATTTATATATCTATATGTCTATATATGCTGTGTGTATATGTAAATACACACGCGCATATGCTTACATGCTTCTCCCTATTATATTATATACTTACACACATATGCTTACATGCTTCTCCCTCTATTATATTTGACCCTGAAGTTTTTTGAGAAATTCCAAAATGTTTTCCAATGTCAGTAATTATTGGATTGATGTTTGGCAGCGCTAGCGACCGTTCGGTTGGACGAAGTCGGCAGATGCCACCAGAAAACCAAAATAATATTAAAAGGACTAAAAACAAAAGGAAGAGCAATTCCACTTAAAATCAACTTACCGGCAACGTTTTCTTCCGAAAGAAAAAAAATGAAAAATAGATAGACTTATAGATGATTGTATGGGTTACAGTCTATGTAAGATCATAAAAGAATAAGAGTGTGTGTATTTTTTTTTTTATATATAAACGGAAGGATACCTTCCGGACTTTATTTATGCATCAAATATCCCGCGTTAATGGCTGAGGGTAGCTGTTACTACAAACTAAAATAAAAGAAAACGAAATCAAATGATCAGTCGTGGGACTGCTAATCTATCTATATTTCAAAAGAACGATGACTGCGCCGTCTAGTAACCATTGAGGACGGTGGTGGTGGTGGAAGATCCTTCCGAGCTCTGCGCTTTTTCCGAGATAGTCCGCCAAGAAGAATCCTGCCACCAGTCGATGTCATGCGACAATCCATATCCTCCCCCGCAATGAGCAAACTCTCGCGGATATCATCATAGTCATTCCCTTTACGTCGAGTGTATGAGCGAGAAGCTTCATTGTCCGAACCAAGTGCCAGATCAACTTCCTCTTCCTCTTTCCGAAAGTGGTCTTGATAGAATTGTTCAATTAAGGGATCATAATCAGGCTGGCCAATGGCTGGCATTATCGCTAGTGGAACTGGCAATTCAACTTGAATGGATTGAATTTGGACTTCCGGAGTCACGTCAGACGGTGGGTTCATCTCGTGAGCATGCTGTATAGTCGTGTCTGAAATCTCCAAGGGCGAAGGAGATATGTGGACTGCGCTCTCTTCTATGTTAGATTCATCGGCCTGTATGGATAGTGTAGATGTATCTATCTGCTGATGATCCTGTAGCTCTTGAACTTCCAACGTTGGCGGCACTAATAGCACAGGACATAAATCCGCAGTCAGCCGAGAGAAAATCTGCGATATAGATGGATCTGCAGTAGTCACAGGGTACTGCGATTCCTTAGCATTAGTGGATTGAGTTGTTGCCTCCTGTAGTTCTTCCCTATCATCAACGCCCTCTGCTCCAACAGTCTGTGTCAGATGCTGAAGAGGAATAGAATCTCCAACAGATTGTTCTCTAACCTCTTTCTGAATATTTCCCTTAGGAATCCACACCTCCTTCTTTCCGGCATTCTTTGTTGGATGTGCTGGTGCATGACCCTTCTCATCACCACATGAACCCAGTAAGTGACCAAACCGACGGCATTTGCTACAGTACCTAGGGAGATCTTCATACACAACTACTTGAAAGAAAGAGTGTTCTCCACAGTCTATAAATATCTTGGACGGTAAGTCCACGGTGACATCCACTTCAACACAAAACCTCGCCACAGAGGGACGATGAAAACTTAAGGTAGCCGAATCCATCTTTAACGGTGTACCAATCAACTTTGCAATCTCATATAACGTACGATAATCGTGGAGATTAATTGGAAGACCCTCAAGGGCCACCCACACTGGGACAATTGGAGTATCCAGACATGGATCAAAAGATGGAGTCCATTTCGTAACCTTCATGTCGTACCCTTGAAAACGCCAGTGACGACGATAAAAGAATCGCGTATAATCATCTTCGTTAACAAAGTTTAGCAGCACATGCCCCTCATCAAGAAGACCAATGTTAACTGAACCTTTAAACCCAATTCTATCAATCGAGGCGCGTAAGCCTGCCATAGATGGCCGGCCACGCCAAAAGGCTCCAACCAAGGCGTACTTGAAACGATTTGCAACAATGTCAATTTCATCTTGCGTAAACGAAACATCGGGGTATCCTTTATAGCGTCCCGACTCACGTGATGGGAATCTATCTGCAACTGCAGACGATACCATAGCCGCGAATGATTTGGAGAGTGGCGGCAGTCCCATCTCAGACCAAGTATGAATTCAAGACCAATAGTAAATGATGTTGCACCATTACAAATAAAAGAAACTTTTGCAATAAGTGCTGCCGAACAAACCGTAAAGCGGAATGAAAGATACGGAAGTGTACAAAATTACCGATGGTAGTAAAAGATGGAAGATTGAGTCGCCGGAATCGCAGACGAAGGATGAAAAATCGCAGAAGACAAACAGCGAAGAAGATTAAAGAAGGGATCTTTGCAGTCAGCGTGAAGGCAAGATTGAAATCGCAGCAACCCTATTTCGATTCATGAAACAAAGCATTCGATCGGTGCTTTATTCGCTGAGGAATGGACCCGTCGCTCGGAAAACCGAGTGTGTGTGTATATATATACATTTGTATGTGTATATATTTATATATATGTTATTTGTATATGTATATATATGTTTATTTGTATATATACATATATATATATACATATATATATATATATATACATATATACATATATAGATATGTGTGTGTCTATATATACATATACATATATATATACATATACATATACATATATATATATACATATAAATATATATATATTTATATATATACACACACAGATATATGTATGGTTTCCACCTGTGAACTATGAAAGACCAAATAAAGGGTATACATATGCGTCTCCATCTATTCTATTTGGCTTTTATGTTGAATTTTAGAATTCCCAAATGCTTTCCAATTTCATCATATGTTGGATTGATATTTGGCATAGTTTCCAAAATATTTCTAGTCAGTTAAGCAAACAAAAACACATGCGAACATGTTCAGCTGACTTGAGCTGACCTGCCTGGGACTAGCGCAGCCGAGCTGACCTGACTGACCTGTGAGGCCTGCTACAGAGCTGATCTGACCTGCCTGCCGAGATGACTTGTCAGAGCTGACCTGTCCTGACTGTCTGCGCCAACAATGGTTGTATAGAGATGAGATTGTGGATCTCTATTATATAATCCTTCATAATTATTTGTTGCAATTGATTTGATTTGTACATATCATTACCATACGTAGAAGATTTGATAGATAAAGATTAGCGTAATATTTTGTGCAATATTTACCTTCACATGTCTAAATGTACACTATAAATTTGGGGCGATGAATAAAAATAGAGCAAATTTGAAGTGCCAAATATTGTTTTACATGGTATTAGAGCCATAAACGGCTTTCTTCATTAAACAACCTATCACTTATTCTATCACTATGGCGGCCGAACCATCTCAGCAGCTTCTTCCTACCTCTTCTTAGACAAAGAAAACTGTCTCCCCATATGACCTGCATTTTGTAGACCATCCAGGATTGCTTATTACCCCAGTCCAGTTGACAAGACTAAATTCTGAAGAATGGGCACGAGCAATCCGTGGCTCCTTGCTCATCCCCTAGAAGTTCGGCTTTCTTGATGGCACTATTTGATGACCCGCGGAGGGCTCTGCTGATCTGGACGATTGGAAACTGGTTAACTCGATGAGTGTTGCCTGGATGCTGAACACAATTCAACCTGGCTTCCGATCCACCATCTCCTATGCCGAGGATGCAAAGAAGTTGTAGGATAATATAAAGCAGCGATTCGCTATGATGAATGCACTGAGGTTCCAACAATTGAAGAAGGCCCTCGTAATTACAAATAGAATGGAGATTCCGTTACGATCTACAACAGAAAATTGAAGAAAATCTCAGACGGTGTTTTTGTTCATACACCGGATCCAGCTGCTTCTGACAGTATCTCGTCGCTAGCCTCTTATTGGCCCCCTGAGTAGCCTATCCCACCGACTTCAGCAGAAGCCCCTCAGCCTGAGCAGGCTGACCTGACGCCTCGGCCCTCGACTCCAACCCTTGGCCGAGGCCATCGACTGAAGATTCCTCCAGCTCGGTTTGCAAATTATGAGCCGAATCACGCTAAGTATAGCCCTTCGGTCGTCTCAACCATGCCATCACCTCATTCAGGTACTTCGTACTCTATTTATAACTTTCTTAGTACTCACAAGTTCTCGCCTGCCCATCGGGCTTTTCTTGCTGCTATCACTTTAAATACAGAACATCAATCTTATTCACAAGCTGTCAAGGATCCTCAATGGCGGGCCGCACTGCAGGAATAACTCTCTGCGTTAGAAGACAACCATACATAGACATTTGAGCCGTTGCCACTAGGCAAACGGGCCATTGGGTGCAAATGGATATACAAAATCAAGTACAATTCTGATGGCAGTATTCAACGGTATAAAGCTCCATTGGTTATCCACGGAAATCGACAGGTTGAAGGAATTGATTATAATGAGACGTTTGCTCCCATCGCCAAAATGGTCACCGTCCGCGTTCTTTTGGCTCTTGCCGCAGCGCACACCTTCTCTATGTGTCAAATGGACGTGCACAACGCATTTCTTCATTGTGACCTTGATGAAGAAGTATATATGAAGCCCCCTCCAGGGCTTAACACCTCCGGCACAAATTAGATCTGCCGGCTTAGCGAATCTCCGTACGGACTCAAGCAAGCCCCGCATTGTTGGTTCGCTAAGTTTTCTGATGCATTTCGTGACTATTGTTTTGTTCAGTCATATTCTGGCTATTCTTTGTTTTGCTACACACAACCTTGCACTCAACTTTACATCTTGGTCTATGTTGACGATCACATTATTTTGGGCAACAATCCAGACACACTCAAGGCATATCTTGGTCGCTGCTTTCATATGAAAGACCTCGGCCCCCTGAAATATTTTCTTGACCTTCAAGTTGCACATAGCCGTGCTGGGCTCTTTGTCTCCCAGCGAAAGTACACCCTTGACATTCTCTCTGACTATGGTCTGCTGGCCGCCAAACCTGTGGCTACCCCTGTTGAGCAGCAACACCACCAGTTGACCTCAAAAAGCCCGGTCTTAGATGATCCTTTTCCATATCGTTGGCTGGTCGGCCACCTCATCTGCCTTTCAGTCACTTGCCCAAGCTTTCTTACTGAGTCTATACTCTAGCTCAGTTCATGCAGACCCCACGGCTTGATCATTGGAACACAACTTTGAAGGTTGTTTGTTATCTGAAAGGTAATCTTGGTCAATGCCTTCTCTTTCCTTCCACCAGTGATTTTTATCTCACCGCTTATTGTGACTTTAATTGCATAAGCTGTCCTCTCACACGCTGATCTCTCACAGTGTACATTATTATGCTCGGTGCCGCTCTAATTTCTTGAAAGACAAAGAAGCAAACTATTGTCTTTCAGTCTTCTACAGAAGTTGAGTATCGTGCTATGGCTTACACTACTTGTGAAATAAAATGGCTTCTCGGCCTTCTCCGCTTCTTGGGATCCCCTCATGATGGTTCTGTTACACTCTTCACTAATAGTCAATCCGCGTTACAACTAGCACATAATCCAGTTTCACATGAACGAACGAAGCATATTGAGGTTGATTTTCATTTTCTCCACGATGCGATTGTAGCCGATCTCATCCGCCCCTTACATATCAATACATATCATCAGCTTGCACACATCCTCATCAAATCTCTTGGCACTCGTGAGTTTCGCTTTCTTCTCTCCAAGTTGGGCGTTTCGGATCTACACGCACCAACTTGAGGGGGTGTTAAGCTGCGCTGAGCTGAGCTGACTTGCCTGGGACCAGCACGGCCGAACTGACCTGACTGACCTGTGAGGCCTGCTACACAGCTGACCTGACCTGCCTGCCGAGCTGACTTGCCGGAGCTGATCTGTCCTGACTGTCTGCGTCAACAATGATTTGATAGAGATGAGATTGTGGATCTCTATTATCTAATCCTTCATAATTATCTGTTGTAATTAATTTGATTTGTACATATCATTACCATACGTAAAAGATTTGATTGATAAAGATTATCATAGTATTTTAAGTAACGTTTACCTTCACATGTCTAATTGTACACTATAAATTTGGGGCGATGAATAAGAATAGAGCATATTTGAAGTGTCAAATATTATTTTACATACCATCTCCTTTTTAAGGAAAAGAAAAAGGACGAAAAACGAAAAGGATGCGGTTGTTAACTTTAACAGATAAGTCCCTTGAATGGTTGATGATGTTTAAACCTCCGTTGGTCATAAAGCTGAATTATAAAATAAGATAGACAGATTGTCAACTAATTAATTAGTCTTATTAAGTATATGACTTCAAACATCGAGTATTAATACTCTTTTATCATTCTGAGGAAAAGAAAAAAAATACTCTTTTATCAACGGTATGTTTATTAGTTAGGTACTCCGCCATCCTGGAAAGCCATGTAACGAGATGAGTTTGAACAAATACTTTTTTATCACTTTCTAAGAAGTCAAATAATATGCATATTCTCATTCTTTCACCGACATTCTATTGTCACTCCACTAACCAGTTCTTTAACATTTTACATGTACGAGTACGACTATGAACTTAATCATAGATCACTTTGGCCAATTAAATAGCAGGAAACTGAACATACAACAACAACACTACCCTATTACCTTAAAGGCTTCTGTTTATGGCGGAGTATGAGAGAGTCAGATGTACGCAATCATACTCATATGTTAGAAACACATAAAGATTGTTTCCTGATGACACATAATGAAAATTGTGTCAAGATATGTCGATCAACTGCTACTTTACAATATATAAACCGTAGGCAATTTAGTGTGTCATTTTATTTTGCTCCATTATATTCAAAAGTGAAAGAAGGGTATGTCTGTAGGATCTGCAAGGCACCACTAGAAGGGGGGGTTGAATAGATGGTGCGGAAAATATGGTTTTTAAAATTTCTTGAAACCTAACCAATTCAAGTTCTGAAAACAGATTCTGTTTTCAGGACCTGTTTTAAAACGTTTTTAAAACTAGGTTAGAGGTCTCCAAAAATTATGAAATTTTGAGAGAACTTAGCCTCAGATGTTATGAGGGTCCCCTAAAAATTTCAAATTAAAATTCAACCTTTAACCCCTTCAAAAACCGTTGGTACTCAGATTATGAAAATCTACCAGAAACGGTAGATGGTTTTGAAAAATTAATTCCTATTTGTGTGAACGTCCAAATGATCTGAAAATTTGACCACTAACTCTTTATATACTATATTTGAATGGGTTGAAACAGTTTTGGAAAATTCGTTTGAGAAGTAGGTCAAATACAATCAAAGTCTCAACCTTTGCAAGTCTGAGAATCAGACTGCACTAGTCTCAGAACTTTTGATGTTTGATTGACTTATACTTGTCCAAAATGGTTGAAACTTATGCCAAATTAACCCTAGAACGTGTAGGTATGTTTCTGGAAATTTTTGTAATTTTTGAAATTCGTTTACTATTTTTACGAACGTGAACAAAACGTATAAACAGTGCAGAAACTGAAAAGTAAATGCTGAAAGTAAATTGCACCGAGATTTTTATACTGGTTCGGTTATAAACAACCTACTCCAGTCTTCAAGGAACACCTTCCTTGGTTCACACTATTCACACACACAACACACCTTACCACAGGGTTGATAGAGTTACACCTTAACTCCAACCCTTTACAAACCTTGTATTGCTAGTACAATTTGCACGAACACCACCACCTTGCTAGAATGAAGATTGATCACACCTTGATCAATCGTTTACAAAGATGAATGAATGGTGGTATATATGAAGCCTATTCAAGATTGAAAGATATAAAGAACAATAGGCTTTTTACAAGAAAAGAGAAAGAAAGAAGATGTAGGAGAAGAAGAGCTTGGCAATTTGATCACTTTGGAATGCAATTCTTGTTCTTGTATTTGTTTGCTCTCCTCTTCTTTCTTTTAAGGTTGCAGCCGTCCCCTATAGGCCATCTCCCCCTCTTGAAAATTTCCTTTTAAGTGCTTGAGAGAGTGTAAGACATCATTGTGACAATGCCTTGCTTGCTTGGCATCATTCTATTGGATCATCATTTAGTCTTTCCTTACTTGGCACCTCTTTATTGGCTCAATGTTGTCAACATGATGACATGGAAAAAATCTGAGATTAACACTTTAAACTTGTGCCAAAAATCAAACATGAAATCATACCATAAGTCAAGAGATACACCATAAATTGCAAGACCAACAAATCCTTCCCAAACAAGGCATAATTTCGGCCATATAGTCATCTTGCCATGCTGAATTTTCAGCATGTGCACCATTTAATTTTATTCAAGATAATTCCCAATTTACTTTGATTTTTCTCATTAAAAATGAATCAACAATACATGGTAAGTCTTGCTATCAATTGAGACATGAGCTTGGACACAAAAAACTCATCATGTTCGGCCACAACATGTACACATGCTGAAAAATTTTCAGCATGTGTGATATGCTAAATATCACCATTTATTTATTTTAAATATTATTCAAAGCCTTACCATATCCTCTTCCAATCAATCCACCTTAATCAAGAAGTAAAATATGTCTCATAATGACCTTAAAAACGCCACCCATTAGCACACATGCTGAATTTTCAGCATGTGTCACAATTGTGACAAGATTTTAAAGTATTACCTTGTGTAGCTCCTTCCTTTATGTCACCAATAATGTATGATTGATTCTTAACCAATCAATATGCCAACAAGGCTCCACATATGCTCCATCTCAGCTGTAGGGGCGTGTATACATGTATATGCATGTGCTGAATTTCATTTTTGCTAACTTTGTAAAATAGTGCACATTTAATAATACACACATGTAATATTCCAATCAGCCCTTAAATTAATTTTCTAGAACACTTTAAGATGTATATCATATGTAAAAAGTGTGTAGATACGTGTCACATGATGTTTAAGAAAAACGTTCCATGTTATGTACGTAGAAAACCGAATTTTCGATATTTATCGATTACCCGATTTTCTCTAATTTAAATTCCAACTTTTGCACATGTTATATATATTATGTTATACATAACATATATAATATATACTTTAAATCTCAGAACTTGGCTGGTTTAAAGTGGTACCATTAACATCTGACAAAATTAAACTTGGAATCTTCACATTTTGGCCTTAATGTGGAGTAATTTGTGTGTGCCAACATGGAAAGTATTTTTGGCTGAATATATCATGTGTAGCACGAAATTTACATCATATTTTGATGTATATGGGCTGGCCATTTATTTATGGCAAGTACGTGACACGTTGGCGAAGTTTCGGTATTCGCCCGATACGACAAATTTCGGTTTAGAACCTTTTATCGTGTCGTATTTAATTTGTCATCACCATATCTTATATCATATGATATAAGACCTAAATATACTCATAAATATGAGTTAAGTATAGTAGTATGACGTTAACGTACGTACGTAAGATATATAACGTGTCGGTAGTACGTTGGAATACATGTGTATGTGCCTTTATTAAAAAAAATCTGAAAATATATGGTGTATATATATATATGGCGTGTGTATCATTAAAGAGGAGAGGAGGAGAAAACTTTCCTTCCTTAGCCTTGTTCCCTTTGTGCCTTTTCCAAATGAATCTTCCTTTAATGAACTACTTAGTTTATTAAACTAAGTACTTCACTTAATGAACTAAATTAGGTCATTAATGGTGGCACCTGAAAATAGTATACACACAACAAATGTTTGCCATATGATGTAAGCTTTAATGCTTCATGGCTCGTTAGTATGGCAACATAATATATAAGCTAAATAAGGCAAGTAATGGCAAGTTATCATGCATACATGTACACATTTATGCACGTTTATATATATGTATATATATGCATTCAAATTTCTTATTTTAAAATCACTCAAACCCTCTTATTTCTACAATCTCCCCCTTTTGATGATTTTCAAAATAACTTGTATACATGATTTAAATGCTATCTCTCCCCCTTGAACTATGCACAGATTTGAAATTTGAATTTCGAATTTCAAATCTGGCTCCTCCTTGATTTGTGCAATTAAGATAATTTAAGATCAATCAGTGTCTCTCTCCCCCTTAAATCATGCTTCTCTCTCCCCCTTTATTTTGGAAAGTTAATCAAAAGATTCCTGTCAAAAAGGAAAGTAAATTAAATAATATCACATCAAATCATATCAACGGGAATCATGCCTAATTTAGAACGAAGAGATTCATATGTGGCTTGATTTAAGGCCTTTGTAAATATATCCGCTACTTGTGATTCTATGCGTACGTGATCTATGACAATATTACCATTGTTAACGTGATCACGAAGAAAGTGATAGCGAACTTCTATATGCTTAGCCTTAGAGTGTAACACGGGGTTCTTAGACAAATTTATTGCACTCATACTATCACAATAGATAGGAATTTTATTTACGGTAATTCCAAAGTCCGAAAGTTGTTGTTTTATCCACAACAACTGTGTGCAACAGAGGCTAAGAGCCATATACTCAGCCTCAGTAGTGGACAAAGCAACACTTGCTTGCTTTTTGGAAAACCATGAAATAAGGGAATTTCCTATAAATTGACAAGTTCCGCTCGTGCTTTTTCTATCTATTTTGCAGCCACCATAATCTGCATCAGTGTAAGCATGTAAGTCAAATGTAGAATCCTTATCATACCAAATACCTAAGGTGGGCGTGTGCTTAATATAACGAAATATTCTTTTTACCGCATTTAAGTGTGATACCTTAGGTTGACTTTGAAAACGAGCACACATGCATACGCTAAACATGATGTCAGGCCTACTAGCAGTTAAATATAGTAAAGAACCTATCATAGATCGATATAATCCATTATCAACGTCTTTACCATGTTCGTCTTTGTCTAATTTAGTAGTGACACTCATAGGCGTGGGGGAGGGTTTCAAATTTTCAAAATTGAACTTTTTGATCATGTCATTTACATACTTAGCTTGGCTTATATGAATTCCTTTACTCGTTTGCTTAATCTGCAAGCAAAAAAAATAATTGAGTTCACCAACCATAGACATTTCAAATTCAGCTTTCATACAATTTTCAAAATCTTTAACGAGTCTATGTGAGGTAGATCCGAAAATAATGTCATCTACGTAGATTTGAATTATAAGTAAATCTGATTTTTCTTGTTTCAAAAATAGTGTACTATCTATAGTACCGCGTTTAAAATTTTTTTCTAAAAGGAAAGTAGCAAAACGATCATACCATGCTCTTGGCGCTTGCTTTAGGCCATATAGTGCCTTCTTTAGTTTGTACACGTGATCTGGATGTTTCAAATCTTCAAAACCGGGTGGTTGCTTTACGTATACTTCTTCTTGTATGAATCCGTTTAGAAACGCACTTTTGACGTCCATTTGATACAATTTAAAATCTTTCATGCAAGCAATAGCAAGTAAGAGTCGTATAGCTTCTAAACGTGCTACGGGTGCAAATGTTTCATCGTAGTCTATTCCTTCTTCTTGATTATATCCTTGAGCTACGAGTCTTGCTTTATTTCTAACGACCTTTCTTTCTTCATTCATTTTATTCCTAAATACCCACTTTGTGCCTATTATAGTCTTATCTTGTGGTCGTGGCACTAAATCCCATACATCATTTCTAACGAATTGATTAAGTTCGTCATGCATAGCATCAATCCAAGATGAATCACTCAAAGCATCATGCACATTTCTGGGCTCAATTTCAGAAATCATAGCATGAAATTCATTTATTTCATCCGAAGTGATTCTTCTACGTGGTCGCACACCGTGAGTGATGTCGCCTATGATGAGATCATGTGGGTGATCTCTATGCCATCTTGGTTGATTATTTTCTAAGTTATCATGCATTTCTATATGATCATGCATTTCTAGTGTCTCATTCATCTCATGCATATCAAAAGAATCATTATCTTCATTCAAAACGGGTTTCAATTCAAAATAATCATCATATTCCTTATCTTTATCAATCTCACCAAATTCATTGAATTTAACATGAATAGATTCTATGATTTGTCTAGTGAGAGGATCATAACATCTATATGCCTTTGAGTTTATAGAATATCCAACAAAAATGCACTCAATTGATTTGGATTCAAATTTATCTAAATTATCTTTTGTATTCAAGACAAAGCATTTACATCCAAACACACGAAAATAGTCAATCTTGGGCATGCGATCATTCAAGATTTTGTAAGGCGTCTTGTTTATTTTCTTTCTTATAGATAGGCGATTTACAATATAACATGCACAATTTACGGCTTCCGCCCACAGAAATCTAGGCAATTTATTTTCGCAAAGCATGGTTCTAGCGATTTCTTGTAATGTGCGATTCTTTCTTTCTACTACTCCATTTAATTGTGGAGTTCTAGGTGGCGAAAACTCATGT
Organism: Eustoma russellianum; assembly: GCA_036186865.1. Classification (NCBI taxonomy): domain Eukaryota; kingdom Viridiplantae; phylum Streptophyta; class Magnoliopsida; order Gentianales; family Gentianaceae; genus Eustoma; species Eustoma russellianum. The sequence goes on from AP025053.1 coordinate 16,047,946, forward strand.
TTAATTCCTTTTTCTTCGCAAAACGAAATCATCTCTTTATTTTTAAACTCACCGCCTGTATCGCTTCTTATTCTTTTCACATTTACACCGTATTGATTTTCAAGTTGTTTAATTAATTTAGCAATCTCTACGGCGCTATCATCCTTATGTGCAAGAAATAAAGTCCAAGTATAACGAGAAAAGTCATCAACAATCACGCATGCATAGTGACGCCCACCAAGGCTTGTAGTGCGACTAGGACCAAACAAATCGATATGCAATAGTTCTAGTATTCTAGTCGTGCTTATTTCATTTTTTGGCTTAAGTGACTCACGTGTTTGTTTGCCTTTTATGCAAGATTCACACAACTGAAAGTTGTCTAAATCAAGCGTAGGCAATCCCCGTACTAGGTTCTTTCGTTGCAATTTTTCTAGTGTGGAAATACCTATGTGTCCTAAACGTCTATGCCATAAATTCACATTGGGTTCATTTGACATAAAACACTTAACTTTAGCGTCTACTACATCATCCATAGATAGCGTAAAAATATTGCCTTCTCGTTTTCCTTTTAAAACGGTTTCTCCATTTTTATCTATTATGTTGCAATAAGGATGAGTAAAGCACACATTGAAACCATTGTCAACAAATTGAGAAATACTAAGAAGATTGTAGGATAAGTTGCTTACCAAAAATACGTTGGAGATTTGAAGTGTATTCGGATTGCCAATCGTACCTTTTCCAATGATCTTGCCTTCATTGTTGTCTCCAAAGGTCACGGATCCGCCTTTGTGACCTTCTTTAATTTGGAGAACAGGCTCGGGTCACCCGTCATGTGCCTCGAGCAACCACTGTCAAGGAACCACTTTATTGATGTGTCTTTCGATGAGTGGTCTCCCTGCAATGTGAAAAGGTGATTTAGGTACCCTTTTAATTTTGGGTCCTTTCGAGTTAGTTAATCACCTTTTGGTAAAGGTACCTTTCGGTACCCATACTTGGGTGATCCTTCTCGGTCTATCAAATGGCAAAAATGTAGATGAAGGTGCGATATAATATCCATGTGGTGCGTGTACTTTGGGTCTTTGCCCAAGGACTCCTCTATACTCATTGAATGAAGGACGCTTTTGATATGTCCTTGTGTGTGTGTGCATAGTGCGAGGATGATATGTATTTCGTGTATGCATTGTTCTTCTCTTTTCATATCTATATGGTACAACGTTATATTTCACATGATATGATGGATTGGGGCGTGAGGAAGAGGGCACTTTTTGCGTCATCTTAGACGCCACTTGCGACTTAGGAGTGTCCACTTTCTTAGACACAAAAGGGTTGAAACTTGTGCCAAATTAACCCTAGAACGTGTAGGTATGTTTCTGGAAATTTTTGTAATTTTTGAAATTCGTTTACTATTTTTACGAACGTGAACAAAACGTATAAACAGTGCAGAAACTGAAAAGTAAATGCTGAAAGTAAATTGCACCGAGATTTTTATACTGGTTCGGTTATAAACAACCTACTCCAGTCTTCAAGGAACACCTTCCTTGGTTCACACTATTCACACACACAACACACCTTACCACAGGGTTGATAGAGTTACACCTTAACTCCAACCCTTTACAAACCTTGTATTGCTAGTACAATTTGCACGAACACCACCACCTTGCTAGAATGAAGATTGATCACACCTTGATCAATCTTTTACAAAGATGAATGAATGGTGGTATATATGAAGCCTATTCAAGATTGAAAGATATAAAGAACAATAGGCTTTTTACAAGAAAAGAGAAAGAAAGAAGATGTAGGACAAGAAGAGCTTGGCAATTTGATCACTTTGGAATGCAATTCTTGTTCTTGTATTTGTTTGCTCTCCTCTTCTTTCTTTTAAGGTTGCAGCCGTCCCCTATAGGCCATCTCCCCCTCTTGAAAATTTCCTTTTAAGTGCTTGAGAGAGTGTAAGACATCATTGTGACAATGCCTTGCTTGCTTGGCATCATTCTATTGGATCATCATTTAGTCTTTCCTTACTTGGCACCTCTTTATTGGCTCAATGTTGTCAACATGATGACATGGAAAAAATCTGAGATTAACACTTTAAACTTGTGCCAAAAATCAAACATGAAATCATACCATAAGTCAAGAGATACACCATAAATTGCAAGACCAACAAATCCTTCCCAAACAAGGCATAATTTCGGCCATATAGTCATCTTGCCATGCTGAATTTTCAGCATGTGCACCATTTAATTTTATTCAAGATAATTCCCAATTTACTTTGATTTTTCTCATTAAAAATGAATCAACAATACATGGTAAGTCTTGCTATCAATTGAGACATGAGCTTGGACACAAAAAACTCATCATGTTCGGCCACAACATGTACACATGCTGAAAAATTTTCAGCATGTGTGATATGCTAAATATCACCATTTATTTATTTTAAATATTATTCAAAGCCTTACCATATCCTCTTCCAATCAATCCACCTTAATCAAGAAGTAAAATATGTCTCATAATGACCTTAAAAACGCCACCCATTAGCACACATGCTGAATTTTCAGCATGTGTCACAATTGTGACAAGATTTTAAAGTATTACCTTGTGTAGCTCCTTCCTTTATGTCACCAATAATGTATGATTGATTCTTAACCAATCAATATGCCAACAAGGCTCCACATATGCTCTATCTCAGCTGTAGGGGCGTGTATACATGTATATGCATGTGCTGAATTTCATTTTTGCTAACTTTGTAAAATAGTGCACATTTAATAATACACACATGTAATATTCCAATCAGCCCTTAATTTAATTTTCTAGAACACTTTAAGATGTATATCATATGTAAAAAGTGTCTAGATACGTGTCACATGATGTTCAAGAAAAACGTTCCATGTTATGTACGTAGAAAACCGAATTTTCGATATTTATCGATTACCCGATTTTTCTCTAATTTAAATTCCAACTTTTGCACATGTTATATATATTATGTTATACATAACATATATAATATATACTTTAAATCTCAGCACTTGGCTGGTTTAAAGTGGTACCATTAACATGTGACAAAATTAAACTTGGAATCTTCACATTTTGGCCTTAATGTGGAGTAATTTGTGTGTGCCAACATGGAAAGTATTTTTGGCTGAATATGTCATGTGTAGCACGAAATTTACATCATATTTTGATGTATATGGGCTGGCCATTTATTTATGGCAAGTACGTGACACGTTGGCGAAGTTTCGGTATTCGCCCGATACGACAAATTTCGGTTTAGAACCTTTTATCGTGTCGTATTTAATTTGTCATCACCATATCTTATATCATATGATATAAGACCTGAATATACTCATAAATATGAGTTAAGTATAGTAGTATGACGTTAACGTACGTACGTAAGATATATAACGTGTCGGTAGTACGTTGGAATACATGTGTATGTGCCTTTATTAAAAAAAATCTGAAAATATATGGTGTATATATATATATGGCGTGTGTATCATTAAAGAGGAGAGGAGGAGAAAACTTTCCTTCCTTAGCCTTGTTGCCTTTGTGCCTTTTCCAAATGAATCTTCCTTTAATGAACTACTTAGTTTATTAAACTAAGTACTTCACTTAATGAACTAATTTAGTTCATTAATGGTGGCACCTGAAAATAGTATAAACACAACAAATGTTTGCCATATGATGTAAGCTTTAATGCTTCATGGCTCGTTAGTATGGCAACATAATATATAAGCTAAATAAGGCAAGTAATGGCAAGTTATCATGCATACATGTACACATTTATGCACGTTTATATATATGTATATATATGCATTCAAATTTCTTATTTTAAAATCACTCAAACCCTCTTATTTCTACAATGTCCTTAACTCCATTTGAAATAGAAACAAAATACCAGGAAACTGAAAATAATCTAAGCATAGTCTTTTCTATTTCTACCTAGCAGCTTTCTGTAGTTTTAGTTGATATTTTTTGTTTTCCGGTGACACATAATGAAAATTACGTCAAAATATGTCGCTCAGCTGCTACTTTACAATATAAAAACCGTGGGCAATTTAGTGTCATTTTATTTTGCTCTATTATATTCAAAAGTGAAAGAAGAGTGTGTCCTTAACTCCATTTGAAATGAAAACAAAATACCAAGAAACTGAAAATAATCTAAGCATAGTCTTTTCTATTTCTACCTAGCAGCTTTCTGTAGTCTTAGTTGATTTTTACTTTAATCTTCCTATGCGATGTAATTTTGGTATTCTTCCCCAAAAGTGAGGATAGTTAATATTCTCTCCATTCCAAAAATATTAGTTTACTTTTTATTTTTTTCTTCCAAAAATAATGTTTACTTTCGAAAAATAGCAAGTAGTAGTAGTCAAACTTTTTACACTCTCTTTAATTAACACTTATATGATTTTATCACTATTTTATTTCAAATAACCAACTAAAGATAAAATAGAAATAGTGGCTTATAAAGTTTAATTTTCTTAAATTATGCTTAATTTAAATTAGCACAATATTTTTAAAACGGAGATGGTAATATATGAGGTATTGCTCTCTTTTGCATAAATTAAAAAAAAACTCAAAATAATCTACTCTGAATTGATAATCATCGGCTTGTTTTCTCTCTACCGGAAGGAAACAATTGTGAGACTGACGTGCTCCTGCACTCCATTCGTGGGATAAAGATGGTAAACAACCCCATGAAAATTAATTAATGAAGTAGTAAAGGAGACATTCTTGTAGTTGTATGTTTTGGAAAAAGCATATAAAAGACATTTAGATAGTATTCTAAATCTATATAAAACATGTAAGAAAATTAAATTGGAAAATAGAGTAAAATATGGATTGGACAAAATTCAATGAACCATGAATTTGAAAGTCACCAAAATTTGGTGAGTTTCACCGAACGTTTGTTGAAGAGATCAGAGTTAGGGTGTGAATCTGAGGCTCATCGAATGTTTGACTGAACATTTAGTGAACGACACCGAATGTTCAATGACAGCGTTCGATGACCTCATCAGTGGTGTCTTTTCATGAGTTGACGTAATATTTTTATCTTGGAAGATCTTATTCTAATCTAAAACAGTCATAAACTGACTTAGGAAGTAAACTCTGCATAGAGGTGTTGAATTAACATCTTGTTTTGTTAAACAGAATATATAGATATAAGGATCCTAAGTTTTGATACTTATACTTCTGAAAACTTTGAAAATCCTGTAGAATTTCTCTTCCCGTTCCTCTTCTTCTTTCTTCTGAAATTATGCTGAAAATAATCTGGAAATTGAAAAACGGTCCTGGTACACGTGCACGTTTTAGGGATGGCGCGTGTGGCCCACGTGCAGCTCCTGACAGCGCGTGCAAGTCACATGCTCTTATGATGGTCGTAGCGTGTTTGTGACGTTAAACGGAGTCAAATGCAATTGGTTTGGGTCAATTTGGAGTTAAATGAAAGATTTTATTGAAATTAGAAGAAAATAGGATTTTAAAAAAGGGAAAATGGGGGGAGAGCGCCAGGGTAACATACCGGGCCTGGTGACCAACGGACCAGGCCGAAGGCAGGCCGTCCCATTTAGCTTATTTAATTTAAAAAAGATAGTTAGCGGACCACAGACCAGGGGGGATGGGTTCAGGTTTGACCCGACAGAAAAGGGAAAAAAAGGGGGGAAAATTAATTATTAATTTTTAGAATTTAGTAAATAGTAAATAATTAATTAAAATTAGTTTAAAATTCCATAAAAATATAAATAAATTTCAGAAAATTATAATTAAATTCCAGAAAATATAAATTGCTAAAAATAAAAATATTTTAACATAATTTATGAAGTTGTATTAATTTAACTAACTAAAATAATTAGGAAATAAATAGAAAAAATAAAACAAAATAGTAGAAAATGACGAAAAAATTTTAGAAGCTGTGGGAAATATATTTGATGGCAAATACCAATTTTTCATCTTTCAAATAATTAATACATCAAGGGATAAATGATAGAGGAGGCAAGGAAAGAATGCATGGACCCTAGATAAAAATGGAAAGATGGAATTTGTGTTGCATTCATGGTACGAGTATTGCATTTATGGCAGATTGTCATGCACATGTCACATGCACTCAGATATGGTGGATTGTGATGCATGGGTCACATGCACTCAGATATGGTGGATTGTGACGCACGGGTCATAGGCACTCAGATATGGTGGATTGTAACGCACGAGTCACTGACACTTGGGTATGGTGGATTGCAGCGCACGAGCTATAGACACCCAGTTCAGGTGGCCGGTGGTGGGGGGATTCCACAGCCGCAACCCTAAGGGATCATGAATTGCACGGTAGAGATATGGACATATCGCATGACATGACCTTTGTTCCGTGTGACACGTAGAAAAAGTGGCATACGTCAAGAAGTTACGCATGATTATGTGGAGAGACTTACTATACGTAGTTATTTACTCTATGCCTACATGTTGTTCCTTGGATTATGTGGTTATGTGTATATACCATTGTTGTATGTTCGTTATGTGCTTCTTGCCTTTTTTGTGTGTATATTATTAATAAGTATGGTTCCTTTCTAGAAAAAGACGGTAACCTGCGGGTGATTTTTCCAAATCACTCACCCCCACTAGTAATCCTTCCACAGGTGAGCCGAACTTTAACTACATTTTTGTAGAGGACAAGTCAGATTGCGCAAGATGGGGAGAGTGAAGTTTAGCGGAACATTTGGAGACTGATGGATTTCATATTTACTTTGTTTATATCCGACTTTTAGAAGTTCATTTGATGTATTGGGTTTCGTCAGCCCTAAAATATGCTTTATTTTGCATTGGGCTATATATAATTTTGAATTTGGAATTTTTAATTATTTTTTCAGCAAAAAATTTCTACGTTATTTCTGACATATAAGAAATTTGAATGACGCCTTGTAGTTTCTACATGCCCGACAGTGCGATTCTTCAGAGCATGGCTCTAACGTAGGTTTAACCCATGATTGTAGAAATTAAGTGATGATTTTGCCATAAGTCACGATCTCAAACATAAATAACGATTTCAATTAGGAGTTGACCTTGAACATAAGTATTGATTCTAGTCATTAGTGTTGATTATATACTATGTATGACCTTAGAAATAAGACATGATCATAGACTTAAGAAAGGATGATACTAAGAACGATCTTAGAAATAAGTTATGATCCTAAATTTAAGAAGTCAATCGGTTAAGGAACAAGTATACCTAAGGTATACCATATAATTTTTCCTTACCTAAGTTTGATCATAGCCCTTTAAAGGATGATCTTAGTTGAATACTATATAATTAATCTGGATAAACTATAGTGTTAACCAGATGCTCTACTGCGGACATTAGTTGACATATTAATAGGTCAGACAGTAACTCGGGCTGCCTGACCAAAACAGCAGCGTGAGACCCGGTATCATTAGAGTAACTGAAATGGGTCATGCCTTTACTTTGACAGTAGTGTCGGAACACGATTAGGTCTAAGCTGAGACCATAGCTACTAAGAAATGAATTATAATAGTATGATAGATGCTAAGACATGATTTCTAGAGGAAGGACAGAAACTAAATAACGAGTTATAAGCATTATGATCAGTAGAGTTCAGTGAGAGATATCATACGAGGGAAGTTATAGTCTAGAGTTAAGATGTTGAATGTAGTGTTATCAAAAATAGGCCAACGATATTAGTCTTATTAGAGATATTGATCGATAGCGACATCTCAACTACAATATGTGCCTTGGAATGATAAATTGTCACAAAATCTTTAGTTAAGTATTGATTTCTAGAAACATTGAGATACTTGGTTTGAATCTAGTAGGCATGAATTGAAATAATGTAAGCATGAACAAGTAGGGGTGGCTTTTCATGTGAGAATGAACTAGGTTAAAATTAGCGACAAAAATAGCCAAGTAAAGGAGAATGGCGGATCAGTGTGGCACACTGTAGCATGGTGAATTAGAGTATCCTAAGTCGATCAATATTTAGTGTGTCATTCTAGGATTGGATAATTTATGTTAAAGATTTTATCATGAGTAGAAAAACGCTAAACTTAGACGAACCTAAACATAGGAGACCTTATCCGAAAAAGAGGATGACCTATAAAATTATACGAAATATTAGGTTGATATATTTTTCAAACAGATAAATATTGTATATAAGCACGTACACTAGAGTATACCTATATCTTATAGGGAATTCAAAAGTTTTTCCAGAAATACCTTATTGAGTCTCAATTTTTTTATAGTCTACTAAACTTTACAAGTCCAAATTCTTTTCCGTACTTGTATACCAATATAATAAAATTTCCAATTCTTTTTACGACCTCAAATAGGGAAAAACTTTTGAGATGCAGATGTTTTAAGAAGGATGTATATATATATATTTCTTATAATGATAACTATTTTATCAAATTTAATTTTACTTGACGACTATCGATATCGCAATGTATTTTATCCATTAAAATGTTTTCGCAGTTATTTATCCGCTTGCGATGATCTTACTTAACTTTTGTGAAGCTAAAAGGTAGCTTTCAAAATATATACATCTTTTAGAAAACAAAACGTACCGTATCCAAATCGTTCTATAAAACATTATATTATCAAAGATTTCCACTGTTTTCATGCAATTTTAACAAAATACTTTGCGAACAAGTTATATCATCATTTTTATAAGTAGTCATTTGAAATGCCGCTTTGCAAAAACAGGTATACACTACTTTGGTTCTCGGGTTTACAAAATAGAATGATGGTATTTTAAACAATCAAAGCTATATTCAAAATTATAGCCACATAAGTTGCGTTTTTGAAGAAAAAGTATGTTCATACACCTATTTCGTATACTAAGATGTTAATGACATCTCTGAGAAATTGAAAGCATGATTATAGATTTAGCTCGTAAGCATATAAGAATTGATTTTGAAGACTTGATTGTGTGTGAAGGAAGCATAATGGTTGGCCTATTGAAGGACTTAAAGAGCATATGAGATTAGTTCTCTACCTAGGTAATTGATCATTTATGATGAGTTTAAGAAATCGGAATTGTAGATTGCAATAAGTTGGATGATACATGTCAATCGGTGTAAGTGGAAGTTTATAAGTTCTCATTTTAGAAAATTAAGTTAAGGATTAAACCTTAGGAGGACGAGACCCTCTTGTAGGATACTAGTGACGGTTAACTTGAATCGTATTAGAATAAGATGTATTCTAAGAATATGTATGGTTTAAGGGATGAGTCTTGTGAACAAGAAGTTAAGTTAAAAATTATAGTACACCTAAGAACTGATTTTAAAGGATTGCTGATGACCGCAGATATAAGTGCGTTATAGACTAACAACAGGGCATGGAACTCCCAGTATAGTGACAATACCCTTAAGCTGATTAGGTTATGATTTTAATTAGCGGAGAACAATGGACTTATAAATTATCTTGTAGGTATACAAGGAATGATTTTGAAGACTTAGTCCAATGTCGAGGAACTATAGTGGTTAGCATATTAGAAAACATAAGAGATATTTAGTTTGATCACTAATTAGGTAAATGGATTAAGTGAAACCATACTAGGTTGTTGATTACGTAATGCGCAAGTTTCAAGGATGGAACTTTCTGTAAAGGATAAGGAATGTTGCACCCAGGCATTTTGGGGCGTAAGAAAAAAAGGAAAAATAAACGAAAAATAATAATTATAGGTAATAGTTATCCTAAGCTATAAGATTGGAATAGGATAAGAACTAAATTATTAGGGATTTACCTTATAAAGATTTTCCTAAACCTATTAGGAAATATATATACATATCTATAAATATACATTCCTAAATCAAAAAAAATAAAACTCTACCCATTCTTTCTTTTCCCCACATTCCAAAAGACATTTTCTTTTCTCCCCCAATCTACATACGACAGCAGCCACCACTTGGGGTGGAGAAATAGAATTTTAGACCAATAAAAACCCTAATACTCTATATTTGTATACATATACATATATACCACCATACACACATGCAAAAATCGGCCAACACCACCCACATATACTTTCGGTCAGCATAGAGGAAGGAGAAGAAAAAGTATCGTGTAGGAATTGTTCGTCAAAAAGGTTGGTTACATTATCTCTTCTTGGTTGCCTACACTTTGTGTGTTGGATCACGCTTACCTTGTATATGATTTTATATGCATATTTCTTATGTTGTTTGTATGTGCGAGTACGTGTGCGTACTATGGTGATGATCATGTGATCCAACAAAGAAATTAAAATAATAGATTTTTACGCGATAAAATAGAAAATTGCACGAATAGCCTTAGAAATAGGCCACCTAGCCCGAAAATTAGGCTAAAAATAATCTGAAAATTGAAAACTGGCCCTAGACAACGGTGCGTGTAACACATGCGTGCATTTCAGGGTGGCACTTGTGGCCCACGCATAGCCCCTGACGATGTGTGCAAGTCAAACGCTGTGATTGTTGTAGCGTGTTCGTGGCGTTATACGAAGTCAAATGAAATTGATTTGGGTCAAATCGGAGTTAAAATGAGGATTGTATTGAGGTTACAAGAAAATAGGATTTAAAAAAGGGAAAATAGGGGGACAGGGCCGGTCTAACAGAACGGGGCGAAGGCAGGCTGGCCCATTTAAATTATTTCATTTTAAAAAAAGGTAGTTAGCGGACCGCAGACCGACGGCCAAGCCAAAGTAGTGGGACGGGTTGGGTTTGAACCGGCAGAAAAAGGAAAAAAAAGAAAAAGAGAAAAAGAAATTAATTATTAATTTTAAGAATTTATTAAATAGTAAATAATTAATTAAAATTAGTTTAAAATTCAAAAAAATATAAATAAATGCTAGAAAATTATAATTAAATTTCAGAAAATATAAAATGCTAAAATAAAATATTTTCACCTAATTTTTGAAGTTTTATTAGATAAAATAATTAAAATAATTAGGTAATAAATAAGGAAAAATAAGAAAAAAGTAGAAAATGCCAAAAAATTTACAAAAGCTGTGGGAACTATATTTGATGGCAAATGCCAATTTGTCATCTTTTAGATATTTAACACACGTAGGGATAAATACCAGAGAATGCAAGGAAATAGTCAGAGACCCCAGAGAAAAATAGAAAAATGGAATTTGCATTGCATTTATGGAACGAGCATTACATTTATGGTGGATTGTGATGCATGGGTCACACGCACTCTAATATGGTGGATTATGACGCACGGGTCATATGCACTCAAATATGGTGGATTGTGATGCACGGGTCACAGACACTCAAATATGGTGGATTTTGACGCACGGGTCACAGGCACTCAGATATGGTGGATTGTGACGCGCGAGTCACAAACACTCAGGTGTGGTGGATTGTAGCGCACGAGCTACAACCACTCAGTTTCAGGTGGCCGGTAGTGGGGGGGATCCCACAGCCACAACCCTCGGGGGTCATGCATTGCACGGTAGAGATATGGACATATTGCATGACATCACCTTTGTTGCATGTGACACGTAGAAGAAGGGCGTGCATCAAGAAGTTGAGCATTATTATGTGGAGTGACTTACTATACGCAATTATTTACTCTATGCCTACATATTGTTCCTTGGATTATGTGGTTACGTGTATATACCATTGTTATATGTTCGTTATGTGCTTCTTGCCTTTTTGTGTGTATATTATTTGTAAGTATGGTTTTTTTCTGCGGAAAGAAGGGTAACCTATGGGAGATTTTCTCAAATCACTCATCCCTACTACTAATCCTTCCACATATGAGCCTGAGTTTGACTATATTTTCGTAGAAGACGAGTCAGATTGCGCTAGCTAGGGAGAGTGAAATTTAGCAGAATATTTGGGGACTGATGGATTTCATATTTACTTTGTTTATATCCGACTTTTAGAAGTTCATTTGATGTATTGGGTTTTGTGAGCATTAAACTATGATTTTTTTTTTTTGCATTGGAGTTATTCATAATCTGAATTTGGAATTTTTAGTTATAGCTTCTGTGAAAAATTTCTACATTTTTTCTAACGTGTAAGAAGTTTGAACGACGCCTTGTAGTTTTCGTAGTAGACTACGGCGGGTGCACTATTTCTGGAGTTAAGGCTCGGGAGCGGGGTGCTACACAAGGACGCATGACAACCTACTGCAACAAATAGAAAAGACAAATAAGCAACCAAGCCAACCTTGTGGAGGACAATGTTGAGGATGACGAAATCATTGCAGCAGTCATCTTCTCTGATGTAAACTTTGTTGGTGGTGTGCCTTTTTATAAACAAATAATAATAAACAAACTTTATAATTGGATTTGTATGTAGGCGGCTAGAAGAAAAGTAATAAAAAAATAAAGGTAGAAATTATCTTAAATTACTTAGAATTGGAATAGGAAAATAAGATATGACTAATTTAAATGGTAAACTATATCTATTAGGAAAAAACCCTAATTTACCCATCTAATGCCTTTCTTTATATACTAAACCAAACCTTACCACTCCACAAACCCTACCCGGCCAACCCCCAGCAAAAAGAAATATATATATATATATATATATATATATATATATATATATATATTTTGGAAAAGATGATTTTATTAGTAATATGCCTCACTTATGGCGTAGGAAAACCTTATTACAAATAGAAATATATATATATATATATATATATATATATATATATATATATATATATATATATATATATATATATATATATATATATATTTATAGGGGAATTTGTTTGCCAAAAACAGAGAGCGGCTTGGGCATCCGCAGTTTAACTGCTTTGCAACAAGCTTTCGAGTGCAAGATGTGGTGGAATTATCAAACTTCTGATTCTCTTTGGGCACGATATATGCTCCAAAAGTATGGGAGTCGTCATACTATGCAATTTTATACCTATGATTCTTCACATTGGAAACGGTTGTGTCGTATTGATCACTTTTGCTCTAATCATTTCAATCACACACAGGATGGCTACATTTGACAAGATGTGGCACATGGTCAGTTTACCCTCAAAGCTGCATATGAGTCATGCAGATTGTCAGGTGAACCTTTTCCTGATGCACGTTATATTTGGTGGAAAGGTGCTCCAGTGGCGGGATAAGTATTTCTATGGCGATTATGGTTTAATACTCTTCTAATTCCTGAACTTATGTGCCATCGGTTAGTGCCTTTGCCAACAAGATGTGTGTTTTGCTACAATGCCACAATCAGTCAAAACTATGTATTTTATTCCTGCCCAGCGATTGCGTATATTTGGCAAAACTTGGCTGCAATTTTCAGTGGTCAATCCCCTATCCACCAGCATTTTAGACAATATTTGCGTCAATGGTGGACTCAGTCTCGTGCTACCACTATGATGGGACAATTAGCTGTTATTGTACCTTTGATTACCCCGTGGTCCATTTGGAAAGAATACGCTGCAATTCAGTTTGGAGAAGAATCTTTCTCAATTTTTCATTTGAGGGAACGCATTCGACATGGTGTATTTTCATGGAGTGCTTCTATTTCAGGGCAAAAGTTTGCCCACACAGTGCCACATCTACTGATTGCACATTATATGCCTATACTACGCACAAGGCATGCACGAATTGTTAGATGGAGCTTGCCACCTTCAGGAAAACTTAAACTCAATGTTGATGCTGCTACTGGACGCCGGAGTGCAGCGGCTGGGGCTATTCTTCGTAATGACATAGGCCAATTGGTTCGGGCGATTGGTTTCTCTCTCCCAATGTTACCTCCTTTGCATGTAGAGCTCCAAGCTATGCTTTTCTCACTTCTTTTCTTCATAACAGCTGGGTTTATAGATATCATGGTTGAGACAGATTGCCAACAATTAATGCATTTGCTCAGGACTAATACTGCATTATCTGGCCGTTTGGGTAGCAACTTTACGCGAGTATCTTATATTCCACGGGAGGGAAACACAGTATCGCATATTCTGTCTCAGCAAGCGCTTATGCACAGCCACACGATTGTTTACTGCACAACATCGGAGTTAGCACCATTGGTCCATGTAGCGCTATAGACAGATCTTCATATGCTATACATTCGACTGTAGCGGATTGAGCAGAATGACAATTTTATTGTCTCGCCTGCATCTTTTTGATGCTGGCGACCGGGTATGCTTTGAACTATGTTTGGTTTATGCGCTATGATCACTGGCGGAATATGATTTCCTTATTGTTGCCCGTACCTAAATTGGTATCGGGCAACATGGGTACTATGCTTTCCACCATCTACTTCTCTATTCTTATATGGGTCCTTTATCTTGTTTGCTTGACATCTTGCTTCTTTGTCGAGGTACACAAGCGAAATCTACTCCCTGCTGGTCCAACAGATGCTTTTTCAGTAGTTGCTTCTCATGGATGCCTACGTTCCTAGCTATTTATTCCATCTCTGGCGAAGATTATTCATCCTGCGTTTCTTTTCTGCTACTTACATTAAATAATCTTTTGTATTAAATCTTCATGCCATTCCAATTATATAAATATGTACGCTTTTTTCTTCGCCAAGATTTTATCCACAAGGGTGATTTTTCTTGGCAAGGTTTTAATGTGGCATATCATGTATGATTGGAGGTTGGCAATCATTACTTTCTTGCATTTTCTTTTTCCGTATGATGACGTTGGTTGTATTCTGGCTTTCTCCAGCCGCAATGGAGGCTTTAATTAATAAAGTTACCTTTATATTAAAAATATATATATATATAGGGGAAGGATGGAATTCTCGTGCTGCTATGGCGATCACTAGCAGCGCCTGTAGCCGTCGCCGACATTTGTTATTGCTGCTGCTGATTGCGAATATCATCTATATTCGCCCTTGTTTTTTGTATGCTGTTGTTATTTTTTTTCTGTTTTGGAATTTTTTCAGCAATCGCTGCCATGTCTGATCAACACATCACGCTGTCGTTGTTGGCTGGAAAGCCACCATCTTTTGCATCTCTATTCAAGCCTTCATCCAATCCCACTATTGCTAATAAATCTATTCAACGTTATACGGGTAGTCCTATGATTACATTCTCGGATAAAGAGGTAGCGGTTTTGTCTGAGCCATATAGGTTTTCTTTGGTTGGATCGTTCTGGTATGGCAGGCCTCCATTGGCTACAATTCGAGCCACTATTGACCACATAGGTTTCAGCGGCATGGTACGTATTGGGCTCCTAGATTTGAATCACGTATTAATGCACTTTGCGCAGGAGCAGGACTATTTGAGGTGCTTCGCATGCCAAAGTTGGATGATTGCAGGGAAATATATGAGAGTCACAAAGTGGACTCCGGAATATGATCCTAAGATTGATGTGCCGATTGTTCCAGTTTGGATATCCTTTCCCGGTCTTCCTGTTCATTTTCATCAAAAAGAGTCATTATTCCAGATTGGCGGGACGATTGGTATGCCCATGAAATCAGACAATGATCATCCGAACGTTTACGACCATCTGTGGCCAGATTGTATGTAGAACTTGATGTTTCTAAAGATTTGCATGCGCGTGTCTCTATTCAGGTATCTAATTGCTGCATTTCTCAAACAGTGGTTTATGAGGATTTGCCTATGTATTGAGCTAGTTGTTCTCGATTGGGGCATAAGTCAGATGATTGTGGAATGGATGGACAACAGGTGGCTCAACCTTCAGTTGAGCCGCAGGCTATAAAGCTAGCCATTAAGAAAAACTCAAATCCTACACGCTGGACTCCTAAGAAATTATCGACTGCGAGTTTGAATCATGAGGCTCAGCCTACCAATGTTGCTGTCGAAGCCCAGAGCATCAATATTGCGGCTGCGATCACTGTTGAGCGTTCTAAGATATTGTCTCCTGATTTGTTTGCGCGAGGTTTAGTTTCGGATGCACAAGATGTTTCAAGGTTGAAAAGCATAGACGATAGTATTTTAGGCGAGTTGTCTACTCTTCCGCAATATGTATCACTTTTAGAGGATGAAACTGAGGTCTAGCTATGTCTACTGTCGGATGTTTCTACACAAGATGGATTTATGAAATATGTCAGTAATATTGTGCAGTCTGTAGTAATTGATGAAACACATAAGGAAAGGCAAATGCACTACCCGCTGCAACCGTCATCCCCAATTCAGTTGAGTCAAGAAGCTGATTTTCAGGTACCAGCTAGACTGCTCTGCCGTCGTGTCAGCGATATAGATTCTTTATCACCTCCACTTACAAGATTGCGTGCGGCGCTCTTAAATTCTTTTGATATTTTGTCTAATAAATGAAGGTGCTGAGTTGGAATGTTCGAGGTATACGTACTTCATTAGCCAGACTACTCTCTTTAAATCGTCGCTATCATTTTCATATTTAAGTTATTATTGAGCCTAAAGTGAGATCAACAAAATTAGTTTCATATCGTCTTCAGCTTGGTTTTTCAAATGTGCTGTCTGTTAATGGTGATTCTATTTGGATCTTTTGGAGAAATTCTTTTTTGCAGTTAGAGAATCAACATGCAGGTATCCAAAATCATTCTATGAGATTTATTTGGTTACCAACTTGAGTATCTTCTTGGTGCACTTTGGTTTATGCTTTACACTCGATTTCTGCATGCTGTCCCCTATGGGCTGATCTTGTTTCTTTCTACAATGAGATGGATGTACCGTGGATCATGTGAGGAGATTTTAATACGTTTCTGTTGCTTGATGAACACAAAGGTCGATCTATTCCGGCTTTGGGAACATTGCTGGATTTCAATGATTTTGTTACTGATTGCTCATTGCAATCCATTAATTTTCAAGGTTCGCCTTATACATGGTGTGATGGCAGGGGGCTGGCCGTGTCAGCTGTAGACTTGATTGTTATTTATGTTCATCGGGTTTCTTCGATTTATTTGAGTCGGTTCGCTATCAGCATTTAAATCGTGCGACGTCGGATCATTCTCCAATATTTCTTGAATGTTCGGCCGAGTCAGTAGCAGCTTCAGCAACATTTTGATATCTGGATGCTTGGACAACACATCCAAATTTTGATAATTATGTGGCTCATCATTGGCAATCTTTTCCCACTGTCAGCGGAATGAGGGGATTTTATTCAAAGTTATAGGAGTTAAAATGATGTCTCAATCGTTGGAACAAGGATGTCTTCGAGAATATTTTTGATGCGGTTAGACATGCTGAAGAGGAAGTCACGAGATGTGAAAGGCTATATGATGCATTACCATCAGATGACACACGGTCTGCTTATCATTTGTCTATGGCTAACATGCGGCTGCGCAGTCACGGGCCTTATTGATTTGGAAGCAAAAAAGAAAATATAAAATGGATGCATGAAGGAGATGCCGACACACGATTTCTCCATCAAATAGTAAAGGAGCGTAGACGTCAACAGTGTATCCGCCGGATTACACGTGAGGATGGAGTAGAGTTGGAAAGTTAGCAAGATCTGGAGGCTGAAGCAATCCAATATTTTCAGCATTTGTTTACGGCAGAACACACAAACAGTTATGACGATATTTTACAATATATTCCGTCTCTGATCTCTGCTGAAGAAAACAGTCGCCTCTTAAGTCTGCCATCCCAGGATGAAGTTAAACAAGCGGTTTGGGATTTAAGCCCAACAAGTGTCGCGGGCCCAGATGGTTTCTCAGGTTCATTTTACAGACATTTTTGGAAGATAATATCCGCTGATGTTCACAAAGCGGTACATGAATTCTTTCTTGGGGTTCGTCCGCCACCTCAATTTGCAGTAGCTCTCATTACATTGATCCCAAAGGTTATTAATCCGATAAGTTTTTCTGAGTTTCGACCTATTTGCTTGACAAATTTTATTGCCAAGGTAATCACACGCATTTTGGACACGCGATTTTCTTCTTTGCTACCGAAGTTAATTTTCCCTAATCAGGTTAGATTTATGAAAGGGCGAGATATTACAGAGCAGATTCTTCTACCGCAGGAAATGGTGCACATCTTGGATAGACCAACTCGTGGAGGACATGTTATTATTAAGTTGGATATGGCAAAGGCGTTTGATAGGGTGAGCTGGCCTTACTTAAGTAGTCTTTTGGCTAAAATGGGATTCCACCCACGATTGGTCCGAATCCTCATTAATAATTTGTCAGCCACACGTGGCTCCATTTTAATCAATAGTAAGCCCGCTGGTTTCTTTCCAATATCACGTGGTGTCAAGCAGGGTGATCCCCCTTTCCCTCTTCTATTTATACTAGCAACAGAAGGCTTTTCAGAGGACTTAATGTACTTATGGGAGAAGGACGACTATGCGGTTTCCAGGATGGGAGGGTTCCCAGAATTTCACATTTCGGCTTTGCAGACGATCTTGTTATCTTTTTAAATGGGAGTATACGTAATTTGCAGCGATTTTGTCAGCTTTTGGATTTATATCAGGGTGCATCGGGCCAATTAGTGAATTCACACAAAAGTTAGGTACAAAGTATCGAGTACTACAGTTTCACATGCTTTAGGTATGCGCCTTGCTACTCTTCCGATGAAGTATTTGGGATCTTATTTGTATAAAGGGATAAATCGAGCAGCATATTGTACACATTTAATTACACATTTTGATAATGTTTTGAATTCTTGGTCTTCAAAATTGCTCTCTATGGCCGGTCGGGTTGTCTTGTTGAAGCATGTATTGTGTTCTATGCCCGTACATATCATGGCAAGCTCTAGATTACCTAAAAGTGTGATTAGCACCCTCAGCAGGAAAATGTCTCATTTCTTATGGAATGGAAAACATCATTGGCAGTCTTGGGAAGTTATATGTCGCCCAAAAGAGTTTGGGGGCTTGGACATTCGTAATTTAACTACTTTGCAGCAGGCATACGATTGTCGCTTGTGGTGGAACTATCACCATTCTTTGTCATTGTGAGCTGAGTTTCGCATAATTAAATATGGTCGTAGATCATCATTATATGCGCATATCTATGATTCTCCTACTTGGAAGCGCCTCTGCCGGATTGATTCTGTTATGACTCAGTATGTGCAGGTTACTCCAGATGGTTTCTCGTGGACAGCGGATAGTTCGAGGCGATTCTCGGTTAAATCGGTTTACATGGTCTTATCGGCTGCATCATTATATAATTACTCGGCATACATTTGGTGGCCAACGCTTCCTCGGGAGGTCGATTATTCCTTTGGAGGCTATGGAGGCAAGCTCTTCCAATAGCTGATAATCTTTGCACTTGGAAGACAATTTTTCCTACACAATGTGTATTCTGCAAACAGGATTCAGATCATCTTGATCATATCTTTCTATGTTGTCCTGCTATTAAGACACTTTGGCAGGAAATGTCAATCATTTTTTCGGACCCAATGCCATCCTCACGTACACTTGGAGTATATTTGATGCGGTGGTGGTGAGCGTCATCTTCCTATACAACGTTAGGACAATTGAGAGCGGTTGTGCCATCCTTGGTGGTATGGGTTATTTGGAAAGAGTATGCACACATTAGGTTTGATGATGATATTTTTTCGTTTCGAAGTTTATTCGAGCGTGTTTGTGAGCATGTGTATACATGGTGTGGAGCAACACAGGGCCGTAAATTCTCACAACGTATACCTCATTTGAGCTCACTTTCTTTTTCACAACCGATCCGGTGTCGCCTGCCTAGAATTGTGCGATGGGAGAATCCTCCTACGGTCAAGTTAAAGTTGAATGTGGATACTGCGGTAAACAACTCTTCAGTGGCTGTAGGTGCAATCCTTTATAATCATCATGGGGCTTTTGTTTCCGTGATATGCTTTCACCGGCCAGTGGTTAATCCTTTGAGAGCAGAACTCATGGCTCTGCAACTGGCGCTTGTATTCTATTGTCGTGACTATGACAGATTGACGATTGAAACAGATTGTCGTGTACTTCTTGTAGGACCTGCAAGGCACCAATAGAAGGGGGGTTGAATAGTGGGTGCGGAAAATTTGGTTTTTAAAATGTTTTGATCCAAAAACCCAAGGCCCTGTTTTGCAATGTTTCAAAAACTAGGTTACAGGCCTTCAAAAATTCTGAAATTTGAAGAGATTATAGTCTCAGATGTTCTAAGTATCTCCTAAAAATTTCAGATCAAAATTCAACCTTTAACCTTTTGGAAAATCGTTTGTGGTCAGATTGCGCAAATCTACCAGAAACAGTGGTCTGATTTGAAAATTTTATTCCGATTAAACCGTGGCTCCAAATGGTCTGAAACTTTAATGACAAACCCCTTACTATATGTATTTAATTATGTTGAAACAGTTTTGAAAAATTCCTTTTGGAAGTATGTCAAATACGTTCAAATTCTCAACCTTTTCAAGTCTGAAAATCAGATTACACTAGTCTCCGAACTATTAACGTTTGAATGACTTATACTTGTCCAAAAGGATGGAAACTTGCGCCAAATAAAAATTAGAAGCTGTGGCTATGTTTCTAAAATTTTTTACAATTTTTGAAATTCGTTTGCGACGAAATGGATGCAAAGTGCATGAAACTGAAAGTCTTGTGCAGAAAAGTAAAGAACACATGGAATTTTATACTGGTTCAGTTAAATCAACCTACTCCAGTCTTCGAGGACACCTTTCTCAGTTATCACTAAACAAAATAACACCTTACTACACAGGGTTGATGGAGTTACACACCAACTCCAACCCTTTATAATCGAAACAAGCAATCACAATGATCACGAACACCACCACCGAGCAGATGAAGGTTTGATCACACCTTGATCAACCTTTTACAACAATAGGGTGTGTATGGTGGTATGAATTAATCCTATATAATATGTTTGAATATAGATACAATAGGCTTGAGAGAGAAAAAGAAGAAAGAAATGTAGAAGAAGAGAGTATAGAGACTTTTTGCACTTTAGAACTTGTGAGTGGAAATTCTCTCTTAAGTCCATGTAAGAATGCCTTGTATAAATGTGACATCAACTTTCTTACTTGGCAACACTTGATTGGATGATTGTCTTGACCTTGCTTACTTGGCACTCCTTGATTGGATGAGATTTGTCATCACTTGATGACTTACAAATCTGGGAATTACACTTAAAACATGTGCCAAATTAGTAGTAAAAATCTTGACAAATATCACATAATTAATCCCACATAATTTGCAAAGAAAATTTGTCACCATTAACTCCAAGAATTCGGCCAGCTCTTTGATTCACATGCTGAAATTTTCAGCATGTGCAATATTCTCAACATGTTCAAATTATTTCCATATTAGTATTATATCAATCCCTTGAAAATGAAGAGGCAAATTTATCACAATTAAGGTACAAAATTTCGGCCATATTAATTCACACATGCTGAATTTTCAGCATGTGATATATTTGTGACATAGTTTTAAATATTACCTTGTGTAGCTCCCTCCATTATGTCACTAACCTTGTGTAGTCCATTCTTCACCAATCAAGATGCCAACTAAGCTCCACATAGGCTCCATCAAGGCTGAGTAGGCGTGTGTAATGGCCATACCATGTGTTGGATTTCATTTTTGTAAACTTTGTAAAATAGTGCACAATAATTATACACATATGGTATATTCCAATCAGCCCTAATTTGAATATTCTAGAACACTTTAGTATGTATTGAATATGTAAAAAGTGTCTAGATACATGTTACATGTCATGCCATAAAAAACGTTCCATGTGTTGTGTTCGTAGAAAACCGAATTTTCGACTTTTGTCGATTACGCGATTTTTCTCTGATTAAATTCAAGCTTTTTGCACATGTTATATATATTATGTCACACATAATATACATAGAATAACTTGAATATTCAGATGTAAAGGCTGATTAAAAGTGGCGCCCCATGTGACAAAAATATTGAATTCGAAATCTCCACAATTTGGCCTTAATTGGGGGTGCTTTGTGTGTGCCAACATGGAATAATTTTATGGCTGAATATACCATTTAAGCCATGGAATTTGTGGTCATTTTTGAAGTGTAAGGGCTGACCATCTATATATGGCAAGTACGTGACACGTTACCCAAGTTTCGGTTGTCACCCGATACGACAATTTTTAGTTTAGAACCTTGTGACATGTCGTACTAATTTTGTCATCACAATGACTTATATCATATGATATAAGACCTAAATATACTAATAAATATGAGGTAAGTATAATGGTGTGACATTGACGTACGTTTGTAATATATAAAAAGTGTCGATAGTACGTCGGAATATATGTGTATAATGCCTTTTTAGAAAAAATCTGAATGTATATATTTAAAATATGTATAGGCGTGTGATTTAAAGGAGAGGAGACTTTCCATTTCCATGTTTGTTGTCTTTATGCCTTCTCCAAGTATTTCTCCATTTAATGAACTACTTAGTTCATTTAACTAAGTACTTTACTTAATGAACTAGTTTAGTTCATTAATGGTGGCACCTGAAAATAGTTCAAACACAACAAAACGTGTCATGTATTTCTTTAGCACACATTATTTAAATCATGCATTTTTGTGAACTACTCAAACCCTTTTTCTCAACAATCTCCCCCTTTTGATGATTTACAAAATAATCTTAGTACATGATTTAGATTTAATTGCTCCCCCTCCAATCGTCCACAAATTCAAATTTCGAATTTCAAATTTCGAATTTTGAATTTTCTCCCCCTTTATTTTTGCAATCAATCTCTTGCTTCCCCTTAAATCATGTACTCTCTCCTCCTTTATTTTGGAATGAAAATCAAAAGTGCATGTAAAGATGGAAAGAAATATCAAATCAAATCAGCAGAAATCATGCCTAATTTAGAACGGAGATTTTCGTACGTGGCTTGATTTAGTGCCTTAGTGAATATGTCATCTACTTGTGCTTCAGTGCATACATGATCTATGACAATATCACCATTATTTACGTGATCACGAAGAAAGTGATATCGTACTTCTATGTGCTTTGCCTTAGAGTGTAGTATGGGGTTCTTAGACAAGTTTATGGCACTCATACTATCACAATAGATTGGAATATGATTTACCGTGATACTAAAATCAGAAAGTTGTTGTTTTAACCATAGTAATTGTGTGCAGCAAAGACTAAGTGCCATATATTCAGCTTCGGTAGTAGATAAGGCTACGCTTGCTTACTTTTTCGTGAACCATGAACTTAGTGAATTTCCTATAAATTGACAATTGCCACTTGTGTTTTTTCTACCGATTTTACATCCACCATAATCCGCATCAGTATAAGCATGCAAGTCAAATTCACAATCTTTATCATACCAAATTCCTAAAGTGGGGGTGTGCTTAATATATCGAAATATTCTTTTCACAGCATTATAATGAGACACTTTAGGTTGACTGAAAGCGTGCACACATACACACACTGAACATGATATCGGTCTACTCGCATTAAGATAAAGCAAAGAACCAATCATAGATCTATATAAATCATTATCAAATTCTTTTCCTTGTTCATCGTTATCTAGTTTAGTGGTGACACTCATAGGAGTGGGGGACGGTTTTAGGTTCTCAAAATTGAACTTTTTAATCATGTCATTCACATATTTAACTTGACTTATGTGTATACCTTTACTCGTTTGTTTAATTTGCAAGCGAAGAAAGTAATTCAATTCACCAACCATAGACATTTCAAACTCGGACTTCATGCAAGTTTCAAATTCTTCAACAAGTTTATGAGATGTAGATCCAAAAATGATGTCATCACCATAAATTCAAATGATTAGTAAATCCGATTTATCTTGTTTCAAGAATAGGGTGCTATACATGGTGCCTCTTTTAAATTCATTTTCTAAAAGAAAAGTAGCAAAACGACCATACCAAACCCTAGGTGCTTGCTTAAACTGTATAGTGTCTTCTTTAGTTTGTACACGTGATCGGGGTATTTCAAATCTTCAAAACCATGTGGTTGCTTCATGTATACTTCTTCTTGTATAAAACCATTTAAAAATGCACTTTTTATGTCCATTTGATAGAGTTTAAAACCTTTCATGCAATCAATAGCAAGTAAAAGTCGTATGGCTTCTAAACGTGCTACGGGTGCAAATGTTTCGTCATAGTCTATTCCTTCTTCTTGATTATATCCTTGTGCTACAAGTCTAGCCTTGCTTATAAAAACTTTACCTTCTTCATTCATTTTATTTCTAAACACCCACTTTGTGCCTATTATAGTCTTATCTTGTGGTCGTGGCACTAAATCTCATACATCATTTCTTACGAATTGATTTAGTTCATCATGCATAGCATCAATCCAAGAAGAATTACTCAAAGAATCAAAAACGTTTTTAGGTTCAATTTCGGATATCATAGCATAAAATTGGTTTATTTCATCCGGATTTGTTCTTCTACGTGGTCAAACACCATGAGTAATGTCGCCTATAATGACATCGTGTGGGTGATCTCTATGCCATCTTGGTTGATTATTCTCTAAGTTCTCATGCATTTCTAAGTGATCATGCATTTCTAGTGTGTTCAATTCATCATGCACGCCATCATCCTCTACATCATCTAACACGGGTTTCAGTTCAAAATCATCATCATATTCTTTATCTTTTTTGACCTCATCAAATTCATTAAACTTCACATGAATGCATTATAAAATTTGTCTAGTGATAGGATCATAACATCTATATGCTTTTGAATTCACAGAATATCCAACAAAAATGCATTCAATTGATTTAGATTCAAATCTATCTAAGTTATCTTTCGTATTCAAAACAAAGCATTTGCAACCAAACACACGAAAGTAATCAATTTTAGACATGCAATCATTTACTATCTCATAAGGAGTTTTATTTATTTTCTTTCTAATGGTCAAACGACTAACTATATATCATGCACAATTTAGGGCTTCCGCCCACAGAAATCTAGGCAATTTATTTTAACATAACATGGTTCTAACGATTTCTTGTAGTGTCCTATTCTTTCTTTCTACTACTCGATTTAATTGTGGAGTTCTAGGTGGCAAAAACTCGTGTTTAATTCCCCTTTCTTTGCAAAACACAATCGTGTCCTTGTTTTTAAATTCACCGCCTCTATCGCTTCTAATCTTTTTCACATTCAAACCATATTCATTTTCAAGTTGTTTTATTAGTTTCGCAATCTCAATGGCACTATCATCTTTATTTGCAAGAAATAAAGTCCAAGCATAGCGAGAAAATCATCAACAATAACACATGCATAATGATGTCCACCGAGACTCTTAGTACAAGTAGGACCAAACAAATCAATGTGTAGTAATTCTAAAACTCTAGACGTGCTAATTTTATTTTTGAGTTTAAGTGACTCGCGTGTTTGTTTGCATTTAATACAAGATTCACAAAACTGAAAGTTGTCTAAATCAAGTTTGTGAACAAGCTCGGGTCACCCGTCATGTGCCTCGAGCAACCACTGTCAAGGAACCACTTGATAGATGTGTCTTTTGATGTGTGAGTTCCCTACAATGTACAACAATGATTTAGGTACCCTTTTAATTTGGGTCCTTACGAGTTAGTTATTCACCTCTTTGTAAAAGTACCTTTCGGTACCCATACTTGGGTGATCCTTCTCGGTCTAGCAAATGATAAGAATGTAGATGAAGGAGCAACATAGTAGACATGGGGTGAGAAAGCATAAGGCTTTTGGCCCTTATGCGCATCATATGGTGTGCGTTTGTGATTTGTTCTAGTGTTAGTGTGTATAGTGCGTGATCTAGATGCATGGAATGAATGTCGTGTATGTATCCATGGTTTCTTCTCATATCTATACGGCACATAATTATATCTTGTACGATACGAAGAAGAAGCATGATGAGATGAAGGGAGAGGGGGCCCAGGCGTCTTCTTAGGCGCCATATGTGTCTTAGGTGTTTCTACTTTCTTAGACAAAATGAATTTGGTTGGTTTAATTGATGTTTCATTTTTCTAAATATATCCTAATCCGGTTTTATCATTATCATGCTTTTGTGACAAAATGATGCGATCTAGCATGTTAGTTCCCGTGTCAAATTGTTTCATCATTTTCTCTAAATTCGTATTCCTTGATTTCAAATTTGAAATCTCGGATTTCATTTCATTATTATGTGTAGTTAATGATGAGATCTCTGACTTTAATGCATTGATGATGCATGACGACTCTTCTTTTGAATCGTTTAATTGAGAAACAAGATTCGTGTTAGAAGATTCTAACAACTTCTTGTCTTCAATTAATCATTTCTTTTCTTTTGCGAGAGTCTTGGTGAATCTGTGCAATTCTAAATATTGACTAAAAAGATCATCATATGAAGGTTCAGAATCAGAGTCAGAATCAGAAGATACCTCGTTTGATGCTTTGGATACAATGCATATTGGGTTGTCTCTTCTTCGATATCAGTCTCAGAGTCGGATGTGTCACTCCAAGTGGAGGCCTTGAGAGCTCTTCTCCTTTGTTTAGATTCAGAGACGAGTCTAGTTTTGGTTCGATCCTTGTCAAGGTGTTTGTTTGTTTGTTTGTCCTTGTTAGGGCAGTCATAAGATAAATGTTCAAGTTTCCCGCATTCATAGCACTTCACGTCCTTGTCATTTGTTTTATTTTTATTTCTTTTAGTGGAAGTAGCCTTAGGTTTGTTTTTAAATGACTTTATCATGAATTTTCTCAAACCTTTAGCCAATAGTATTAAGTAACCATTGTCTGATTCGGAATCAATATCATCTACGTGATCGGAAGAAGTAGAGACGTATTCATTTGATTGAAAAGCAATAGTCTTACCTTGTTTTGACGTTGATTCCGATTTCCTTAAAGTGAGTTTGTTTTCATATAAATTTAGCGATCCAATTAGTTCCTGCATTTTTATTGATTTGGTTCTTTACTTTCCTCTATTGATGTCACTTTAGGGTCCCATTTGGATGGAAGGCTTCGTAGTACCTTTTGGACCTTTTCATGCGTGGAGAAATCTTTGCCAAGAGACTCAAGAGAATTACATATGTTAGTCAATCGTAGATCCATATCAACAATAGACTCATTTGGCAATAATTTGAAAGACTCAAGTGTGGACATAAGCATATTAATCTTGGACTCCTTTACTTGGCTAGTCCCTTCATGTTTCATCTCAAGAATTCTCCATATCTCTTGAGCACTAGAACAATTTGATACATAACTAGATTCACTTTTACTTAGCCCGTTTAAGAGTAATTGCATGGCTCTAACATTCATACTTAAGTCTCTTTTCGTCATCACTAGTATATTCTTGTTTTGGTTTTACAACCTCTAAGTGACACCATCTACAGTAGATAATTTTGAAGGAACAAATGGACCATAGATCAATATCAATAGCCATAAGAAAAAGTTTCATTCTTAGTTTCCATTGAATAAAGGACTCACCATCAAAAAGAGGAGGCCTTTGACTAGACATACCTTGTTGTTCGGTTTTGAAGCTAGTGGTTGCCATCACACTTAGATTGTTGGATCTTCTTGTTGTGAGTGTGTCTGCGCTCTGATACCACTTGTAGGACCTGCAAGGCACCACTAAAAGGGAGGGGGGGGTTGAATAGTGGGTGCAGGAAATTTGGTTTTTAAAATGTTTTGATCCAAAAACCCAACTTCTGAAAACAATTTATGTTTTCAGGCCCTGTTTTGAAACGTTTGAAAAACTAGGTTACAGACCTTCAAAAATTCTGAAATTTGGAGATATTGTAGTCTCAGATGTTCTAAGTATCTCCTAAAACTTTAAGATCAAAATTCAACCTTTAACCCTTTGAAAACTTTTTTGTGGTCAGATTGCGCAAATGTGCCAGAAACAGTGGTCTGATTTGAATAATTTATTCCGATTAAACCGTGGCTCCAAATGGTCTAAAAATTTAATTACAAACCCTTTAATATATGTGTTGAAACATTATTGAAAAATTCTTTTGGGAATTATGTCAAATATGTTCAAGTTCTCAACCTTTGCAAGTCTGAAAATCAGATTGCACTAGTCTCAGAACTATTAACGTTTGAATAACTTATACTTGTCCAAAAGGGTTGAAACTTGCGCCAAATGAAACTTAGAAGATGTGGATATGTTTTTGCAAAATTTTACAATTTTTTAAATTCTTTTACTATTTTTAAGATTGCAACAAAATGGATGTAAAGTGAAGGAAACTAAAAGTACTGTGCAGAAAAGTAAAGAACACAAGGAATTTTATACTAGTTCGGTTAAATCAACCAACTCTAGTCTTTGAGGACACATTCCTCGGTTATCACTAAACAAAATAAAATCTTAGCACACATGGTTGATAGAGTTAAACACCTAATCCAACCCTTTACAATCTAAAAAAGCAATCACAATGATCACGGACACCACCACCGAGCGGATGAAGGTTTGATCACACCTTGATCAACCTTTTACAACAATAGGGCATGTATGGTGGTATGAATGAAGCCTATACAATATTTTGAATATAAATACAATAGGCTTGAGAGAGAAAGAGAAGAAAGAAATGTAGAAGAAGAGAGTAGAGAGACTTTTTGCACTTTAGAACTTGTGAGACTTGTCTTGCATTTTCTATTTGCTCTTCTCTTCTTTTTATTTAGCTTTGGCCGCCCACTCTAGGGCTCCATCCCATCTTGGAAATTCTCTCTTAAGTCCTTGTAAGAATGCCTTGTATAGATGGGACATCAACTTGCTTACTTGGCAAACACTTGATTGGTTGATTGTCTAGGCCTTGCTTACTTGGCACTCCTTGATTGGATGAGATTTGTCATCACATGACTGTACAAATCTGAGAATTACACTTAAAACATGTGCCAAATTAGTAGTAAAAACCTTGCCAAATATCACATAATTAATCCCACATAATTTGCAAAGAAAATTTGTCACCATTAACTCTAAGAATTCGGCTAGCTATTTGATTCACATGCTGAAATTTTCAGCATGTGCAATATTCTCAACATGTTCAAATTATTTCCATATTAGTATTATATCAATCCCTTGAAAATGAAGAGGCAAATTTATCACAATTAAGGTACAAAATTTCGGACATATTAATTCACACATGCTGAATTTTCAGCATGTGTTATATTTATGACATAGTTTGAAATATTACCTTGTGTAGCTCCCTCCATTATGTCACTAACCTTGTGTAGTCCATTATTCACCAATCAAGATACCAACTAAGCTCCACATAGGCTCCATCAAGGCTGAGTAGGCGTGTGTAATGGCCATACCATGTGTTGGATTTCATTTTTGTAAACTTTGTAAAATAGTGCACAATAATTATACACATATGGTATATTCTAATCAACCCTAATTTGAATATTCTAGAACACTTTAGTATGTATTGGATATGTAAAAAGTGTCTAGATACATGTTACATGTCATGCCAAAAAAACGTTCCATGTGTTGTGTTCATAGAAAATTGAATTTTCGACTTTTTTGTCGATTACGCGATTTTTCTCCGATTAAATTCTAACTTTTTGCACATGTTATATATATTATGTCACATATAATATACATAGAATAACTTGAATATTCATCTCTAAAGGCTGATTAAAAGTGGCGTCCCATGTGACAAAAATATTGAATTTGAAATCTCCACAATTTGGCCTTAATTGGGGGTGCTTTGTGTGTGCCAACATGGAATGATTTTATGGCTGAATATACCATGTCAGCCACGAAATTTGTGGCCATTTTTGAAGTATAGGGGCTGGCCATCTATATATGGCAAGTACGTGACACGTTAGCAAGGTCTCGGTTGTCACCCAATACGACATTTTTCGGTCTAGAACCTTGTAACATGTCGTAATAATTTTGTCATCACCGTGACTTATATTATATGATATAAGACCTGAATATACTCATAAATATGAGGTAAGTATAGTGGTGTGACGTTGACGTACGTTCGTAATATATATAAAGTGTCGATAGTACGTCGGAATATATGTGTATAGTGCCCTTTTAGAAAAAATCTGAATGTATATATTTAAAATATGTATAGGCATGTGATTTAAAGAAGGAGAGGAGACTTTTCATTTCCATGTTTGTTGCCTTTATGCCTTCTCCAAATATTTCTCCATTGAATGAACTACTTAGTTCATTTAACTAAGTACTTCACTTAATGAACTAGTTTAGTTCATTAATGGTGGCACCTGAAAATAGTTCAAATACAACAAATGTTTGCCATTTGATGTAAGCTTTAAAGCTTCATGGTTTGTTAGTACGGCAACATTATATATAAAGTATATAAGGTAAGTTTGTCGCAAAAACGTGTCAAGTCATAAAATGTGTCATGCATTTCTTTAGCACACATTATTTAAATCATGCATTTTTATGAATCACTCAAACCCTTTTCTCAACACTTCTGCAGCATCTTTCAGCTCCAGACAGATTTACAGGTGCTTATTCTTCTGACTTACAGCGTACGCTTCGATTTTTGAGGTTAAATGATTCCACTCTTCAGCACTGTTTTCGTGAAGCAAATACTGTGGCACATGCATTAGCGCCACACGGGTTCCATTCGGCCGGGGTAACATTCTACTCGTCTTTTGATGAGTTACCATGTGAAGTTCGAGGAGCATTAACTGTGGATGCAACGGTGCCAAACTTAAGATTCTAATCATAAAGTCTCCCAATGGTTTGGCGTGTTATGGACATGGTTGTCTATGTCTCCTTACGACATAGGCAACGTTGGTATGCTTTCATTCTGCTGTATTAATCTCTCATTCTTCTTTTCCTCACAGCTATTGTATATATCACAGTTTTCATTTTTCTTTCGCGGCTGAGGAACATGCTGATAGTACGTACCACAAGCTTGGAAGTTCAGAACTGTTTGACCTACATTTATGGTTGCCTGTGTTCCCGGTGAATACAGGCAACGCCAGTATGTATAGGAATTGCATCACTGCTTTTGAGATATGTTCAGTTTATATTTTATTAATTACTTTTCTCTTGTCTTTACCATGGCAACGACTGGAGCAACATTGTTTTATACGATCGACACGACAACACCGGATCTCTGCATTGGGACTGACTCGCACTTCGTCGGACACTAGGCAGGGCTTATTCATTAGTTTAAAGACAGATCATTGTAATTTACTGCATTTCTCAAATGATCTTTTCTTACTATCTTTTTTTCTCGCTTCATGTATATATTTACACTTTTGTTTTGTTTAGTTTTGGATAGTCTCCACCCTAGCTTAGAGCTATTCTTGTAACTACGGTATTCCTCCGTCACAAGTGAGGGTTATTATATTAGTAAAACACCTGGATGGTACCACCCGTCTTTCATCAAATATATATATATATATATATATATATATGTGTGTGTGTGTGTGTGTGTATATATGTGTATATATATGTATATATGTATATATATATGTATATATCGGCACCTTACCTCCATAGCAGCTGGCCAAATTGCTTAGGAGAAAAGAGGAGGAGTTTTCTTGCTTCAACCCAACCATGATTCCAATTACGATATAGTATAATCAAACTAACGTAAGTAACCTAATTATATTTGCAAAGATTTTTACAAAACATGTATTTATATTTTCGGTAAAAATCTTGGATCATGCATTCGTGTAATTATTTTCATAGATGATTGAATAAATGTCTATACGTATGATGTGTGGGCCGAGTTTATGTGCATATATGTATAGCGAACAGAAATTGTTACGTGCATCGGCAGCGGCTGAATATGCCAATTATGTATGTGCGTATATGGATATGTGTGTATATGATATACTGTACATATAGTTAGAGGTATATATTTATATATGTGCATACTAGAATATTTTGATATTTTCATATATATATGTTTTGTGTCGAACCTAAGCCTACTTCATCTAAGAATCATAGAAATAAAAGTAATGAGGATATTAAGTGTTATACTTGTGGAAGACTTGGACATATCTCTTATGACTACCCCAAACAAGGAAAAAACAATGAACAAAAACCATGACAAGGATCAGACAAAAAATAGACCCGTCTCCGAACCTAAACAAAGGAGAAGAGCCCTTAAAACCTCCACGTGGAGTGATTCATCCGATTCCAAAAGTGAAGAAGCCGAAGAGGAAATGACTCAAGTATGCTTTACATCAAAAGCATCTAGTGAGGTAAATTCTGATTCTGATTCTAATTCTGAGCCTTCTTATGATGATTTATTTTGTCAATATCTTGAGTTGCATAAGTTTTCTAAGGCTCTTGCAAAAGAAAAGAAACTCTTAATTGAAGACAAGAAATTGTTAGAATCTTCTAACCCGAATCTTGTATCTCAATTAAACGATTCAAAAGAAGAGTCGTCTTGCATGATAAATTCATTAAAGTATGAGATTTCCTCCTTAAAATCCAAGAACACTAAGATGAAAACCGAGATTTTAAATTTGAAATCAAGAAATGCAGACTTAGAAAATATGGTAAAACAAATCGATGCGGGTACTTGCATGCTAGATCACCTTATTTCTTCTCAAAAGCATGAAAATGATAAAACCAAAATAGTGTAAGTTGAAGAAAATAAGGTACAAAATAAGTCTACAAAATTTGTTCTATCTTCTAAACAAACGCATACAATTGTACAACCCAAGAAGACGACTAGTACACCACTCATCTCATCTCATCGTGCTTCTTATTTTTCATCTCATACAAAATAGAATCATGTGCCGTATAGATATGAAAGGAAACCATTGATGCATACACGACGATCATATAACTCTAATGCATTTAGATCACGCACCATGCACACTAACACAAATGCATATAAAAAACAAAAATCTTATCATGAGCATAATGGAATTCTTGGCCTTAGGCCAAATAGACTTACGCCTAACATTTATTTTATTTCTTCTTCATCTCTTTTCTCACCTTTTGTAAGACCGAGAATGTTGTACCCCGCCCAAAATTAGTACGGCGTCTAGGGTTGCGGTGAAGCAAGGCAAGAGAATGATACCTCGAAAGGAGGATATCTTCGGCTTTACGGATGATTATTTAAGATAAAAGGGAATTAGCATACCCCAAAGCGTAAAACATGAAGCAAGTGGGCTGATTGGAAGTTTACATAAGAGTACTAAGTTGTTTACCCTGAGAATTGAGAACAATTAGAAGAAGTATTTTATTTTCTTAGATAGGCAACTTCAAATGAGAAGTCAGACCATGTGACACGTCCATATACGTATGATATGGGCAATACATTTGGATATACATGATGGACTATCATATGATAAGGGGTTTAATGGATTATAGTCAATAGAAAATATACGTAAGGGGCAGCCCATAGTAATACACAAATACGTGCATAAATATAATATATTTTGTAAGGGAAATAGGAGCATGGGTGAGATTCAATTGAATTACATACTCCCACACATGTTTTCGGCCGCGGGGTTTTAAGGAGTAACTAACGGGATGGGGTTCCTTATACAAACTCCAAAGGATGGGCCTAATTAAGCCCTTAATAAATTGAGAACTCTCTTCATCCATTCCCAATATGGCCGTTGGGTACCATTTTGAGGTAAGACCATGATGAGGATCAAGGGTCCGATGAGGATCAAGGGCCCCACAAGAGGTCAAAGGTCCTATGACAAGAAGGAGGGCAAGGGAACTTTGTCATCAAGTTGCCACCTTCTTGTACAAGCATGTTCAAGATGAGCCTAAGACTCCTTGGGTTCATTTCATTGAACCTTCAACGTGAGCATGTATCAGCATGCACGTCTACATTCTTTGTCTTTAAATTTTATCTTGTGTCGTGTGATCATAGTTTTATGTATTTGTTTTGTAGGTGAATTAGGCACATGGAATGTTTGAAGAGAATGTTTGAAGAGAATGTTTGAAGAGAATAAGTGAAGAGAATGTTTGAAGAGAATGTTTGTCTACGCTAAGACAAATTCAAAGGTGTCCAAGATAGAGTCTCTTGATCAAATTGAAATCAAACATCATCTCCAACATATCACAAGGGGGCGGCCACTTTAAATTGGAGGATGACATCTTACTTGAATTTGAACTTGAAGATAACCTTGAATTCAAATTCAACCATAATTTGAATTCAAGTTTCAACCAATTTGAGGCTTACATTTCAAAAAGGATTCAGCTATCATCTCAAGGTCCTACATGCCATTTTTGAATAAGGAAGATGGGATCACACGCCATTTTTTGAAGCAAGGATGAGGATAGATCACAAATCAAATTTGAATCCAAGTTTGAATTCAAATTCAAACTCAATTTGAATTCAATCTTCAATCAACATTTGAATTCAAGTCCAGCCATCTTATCATCATCCAAATCAGATTTTCTACACTTCTTTATCCTTCCACACGCCCACTTGAAGATCAAAAAGGATGGGATCATAATTCAAAGATTGAATTCAAGTTTGAAGTCAAAGTGGATCCAATCTTCAACTAGCCTTTGAATTCAAGCTCAACCACTTCATCTATATCTCCAACGCCAATTTCATCACCAAACATGACCAGATTCATTGAAGATAACATCTTGCAAGAATTTCAAGTTTTAGCTAGAATTATCTTAGTTTTAATTTTCAAGCAAAGTTCAAATTTAAACATTTGTTAGATAGCTTTATTTGAATTATCTCTAGCCATTTCAAGCTAAAGGGGGACGTTACTTAGGCCTATAAATAGACCCCTTTGGCTGGTTGTAAATACACCTTTTGATGAATAACAATTCTTGATATTTCCTTCACTTTGTGTGATACTTTGTTTTCTTGGTTTTGCATTAAAAACCTAAGTTAAGATCCTTCAAAGTTGAGCGTTTTGAAGGTATTGCCATTGCTAAAAGGTGCCGTCCAGGAGGGCCGTTTTGGTTTGCCTGATGAACGACCATCTTGTAGTCTTGGTCTTGCGCGTTTGTCCACACGTTTTGATCACTAAGGAAGCAAGGGGAAGTCTTCTTCCTTGTGCCTAACCCTTTGTGAAGGACGTTTGGAAGGTGGAATTGTTGGAGCCCACGAGTTGCACGCATCAAATTGGTATCAGAGAGAGGTTACTCTATTCCACCATCTATCATTTCCTTTTCGTTTGAGTCTGGTCATTTCAATTCCAGTTGAGTCCTTCTTCTACCCCTCACTCAGCACGCCATTATCTTGCATTTCATTCAAAAAAAAAACGTCACTTCCTTTGAGTCTTTGCAAGTTGCTGCATTTTGCTTTTCATCACTCAAGTGTCATTTCCTTTATTGCCTTTCACATCACAATCTGATTTTGAGTCGTTCAAACTTGAACACATTAGGGTTCGTTGCATTTTAGGTTACATTCAGCTTTCTTTAAAATAGTCCAACCATCAGCCTATAAAGCTACCTCGGTTTCAAATCATCTTGTTGCTACCGAAGCTTTTAGTTGGTGATGATTGTATGCATCTTGTGATTCGCATTGTGATTGATTTCATGCCATAGATCTAGTAGTCCTACGTGTGCTTGTCTTCCCAACCTACTTGCAACACCAACCAACCCCTAAAAACAGCCCCACACCCCACGGCCAACCAACTCCACCCCCCAACCCAACCCTAAAACTCACCAACCTGATCCCAAATAACCCTATTTACACCCCACACAAAAAGCCCCAAACCAATTTTACCAAATACAACCAGATTCTAAAGATCCCAATTCATTCAAATAAACCCTAACCCGAGAATTTGAATTTTGTTCAAATTCTGTCATAAACCAGCCAATACCCAAATTGACCACACCAATCATCAATTACCAACCCAAATAGCCCATCTACAACGCCCATTCCGTTCTTACAACCCCATTCCGCAAATTCCTAAACCGTTCAAAAAAACCCTAAATCAAAAAAACCCTACCCCTACCCCAATCGGCCTTACCCAATTTCCCTCACTTTCCAAGGTCAATTTTGTTGCAAGTCCAAGATACAAATTGCATTTTAAATACATTGCACTATTCTGTCCAAAAAACGCAAGTGCTAAGTGCAAACCAAGTGAAATCCCAATTCTGCCCTTAGTCAAAAAAAAAAGGAGAATCTGAACCTTGCTCAATTGAAATAGCAAGGAAGAAAAAGAAAAACAAAAGAACAAGAGCAAAGAAAAAGGGCAAAACGTTTGTGCATTGCGTGGAAAATTTTTTGGTACGACTTGCAAACCTTGGATACCATATTATCCACATTGCCGTCCCTATACCCAATTCTCCAACTCTTGATCTTCTTGAACCAATCACACACTTGGTTGCTCGATTGTTGCATGACTTGAACTATTTTGTGGATAGTAAGTGCATAGAATCAAAATTAACTAAAGATTGCCCACGGCAACCCTTAGTTCATTTTTGGTTCAGCCTTATACATCAACTTTGGTTGCTTATTTTCTTTGAATCTTAGTAGAAAGTTCAAGTTTGAGTTCATTTCACTTGATTCTACTTTGATACTAATTGGTGCAACTTGAAAGCAAAAAGGAAGAAACAAGCGGAGAACATTGTGAATCGAGAAAGCCTTGGCAATACACTTCCTTATTGATCACTTTGAGACTTCTTAACTTCAGGTTATCCAAGAACCAAAGTGGTAAGAGAGTGGAAAGAATCGAAAT
Organism: Eustoma russellianum; assembly: GCA_036186865.1. NCBI lineage: Eukaryota > Viridiplantae > Streptophyta > Magnoliopsida > Gentianales > Gentianaceae > Eustoma > Eustoma russellianum. The sequence continues at coordinate 16,084,247 of AP025053.1, forward strand.
CGGAGTGTCCATAGCTTATTTTTTACTAATCCCTTAACGTTTGTTTGTCTTTGTGTTAGTTTGCTTCTTTCTTTTTCCCTTTGTTTTCGTTCAATTCCTTAGGCACAATGGCCAGCAGCAATTCCGCATCTAGCAAGTCTAAAGAAGCCAAAACTGTTGACAATACTCAACGACAAATGCTGAAGATGCTTAAGAAACTCATGCATGACAATGAGATAATCAAGCATCGCTTGGAAGACGTGGAGCGAAGCTACAAAACAAGTGATGGCTAAGGAACAAGCAGGGCCGTTCCACCACCACAACCAAGGCGCCATCCTCCAGAAGAAGTTGAGGACGATAACATTCGACCCCCACACACCGAAGCGAGACGGTTTGCTCCTCCTACACAAGCAAGAAGGTACGCTCCAAGAAGGTACAATGATGATTACATTCCCTTTGAGCATGATGATTATGACTTTGATGACCACCATCCCCGTGGTTACCAAAGACGCCAAAATCCCCTTTTCCCTCAAGATGACGATTTTCTCAAAACCAAAATAAGTATTCCCACGTTTTATGGTAAAAGTAATGCGGAGGAATATTTAGAATGGGAAACGAAAGTGGATTTGATCTTTTCTTGTACCAATTATAGTGAATTGCAAAAAGTGAGGTATGCTTCCATTGAATTTTCTGGTTATGCACTTAATTGGTGGACGAATTTGTGTTGAAATAGAACTAAGACGAGACAACCCCCAATTGCCACTTGGGAAGAAATGAAGTTTGAAATGCGACAACGTTTTATTCCAAACAATTACGAGAGTTCTATTTTCACGAGCTTGCATAACTTACGACAAGGTTCCAAAAGTGTAGACGAGTATTATAAAGAGTTAGAAATTTTGTTGGAGAGGTCTAACTTTTAGGAACCTGAAGAAGCCACCAAGGCTCGATTCTTACATGGTTTAAACAGGGAGATTGCGCAAAGGGTTGACCTTCAACCTTACCTCGACCTCACAACCATGGTCCATATGGCTGAAAAGATTGAAGCACAACTAAAGGTACGTAACTCCTCATATTTCAATTCCAATTATCGTACTAATCCATCTTCATCAAGATTTCACAGCAAGCCTTCAAGAACAGGAAGTTCACGGCCTACAGGAGGCCAAACGCGTGACCAAGGAGCGTCGCAAAGGATGGACAACCGTGTGCAATCCACACAAAGGAGAGATGAACGCACCCAACAAAAGGCTCCTACCGGCAATTCTTCGGATCCCTCAAACAGGTTTAGAGACATTAAATGTTATAAATGTCAAGGACGTGGTCACATAGGAAAAGAATGTCCTAATGCAAAAAGAATCATGTTAATTGAAGAGACAAACGAATATGTGTCCGAGTCCGAGCATGAAAACGAGTCTGAGCATGATAATGAAATTGAACCTGAAGAGGATCTAGGCGCATTAGATGATTTTGACACTAAGGAGTTTCTTGTTGTGCGTAGAGCTTTAAATGCATATCCGAAATTAGATGATCACGAACAACATAGAGAAAACATTTTCCATATTCATTGCATGATAAATGGTAAAGTGTGCACCATGATCATTGATTCCGGTTCTTGTGCGAATGTGGCTAGCATCGAATTAGTAAGAAAACTGAATTTGCCTATGACTAATCACCCGCATCCTTACAAACTTGCATGGCTAAATGACTGCGGTGAAGTTAGCGTAAGTAAACAAGTTTTGATTTCTCTTAGCATTGGTAGTTACAAAGATGATGTTTTATGTGATGTCGCACCAATGCATGCTAGTCATATCTTACTTGGTAGGCCATGGCAATTTGATAGACATATGACATATGATGGTTATTTGAATCGTTATTCTTTCAAATTGAATGGCAAATTGTACAAACTGCATGCACTTCCACCACACAAAGTCCACGAGGATCACCAACGCATGTCCAAGTCTAGAGCCGATCCTAAGGAAAAAGAAGCCAAGAGAAAATTCGTGGAGTGTATGAAAAGTGAGAACAAAAAACACGAGAGCAAGGGAAAGGAGGTAGTGCCCTTAAGTGTCAACGAGTCCAAAAAGAAGTGTGGGTATTTCGCAAAGAAAAGAGAGGTTACACGTGCACTTTATAACAACCAAACTGTCCTCATCATCATCCCAAAGACGTGTCAACTTGCCCTTGAAGAACTCCCACCAAACTTACCTACCTCAGTTGCGTCCCTTATCCAAGAATATGAAGTCCTATTTCCCTCCGAACCACCATCCGGATTACCACCCATTAGAGGAATAGAACACCAAATCGACTTTGTCCCATGAGCCGTGTTACCCAATCGCCCAGCCTATCGAGCCAACCCCGAAGAAACCAAAGAAATCCAAAGGCAAGTAGAGGAGCTTCTAGCTAGTGGACAAGTTCGAGAGAGTCTAAGCCCATCTGCCATCCCAGTCATTTTAGTACCCAAAAAGGATGGAACGTGGAGAATGTGTACCGATTGCCGAGCCATAAACAAGATTACCGTCAAGTATAGGTACCCCATACCTAGGCTAGACGATATGTTAGACATGTTGCACGGATCCAAATTCTTCACCAAAATCCACCTTAAGCAAGGGTACTTCCAGGTACGTATTAGAAAAGGGGACGAATGGAAGACTGCATTCAAAACCAAGTTTGGGCTCTATGAGTGGTTAGTGATGCCCTTCGGGCTCACCAACGCCCCTAGTACCTTTATGACGCTAATGAATCAAGTCTTACGTGCATTCATAGGACGCTTTGTCGTTGTCTATTTCGATGATATCCTAATCTATTCCCACACCATAGAAGATCATCTTGACCACATTAGAGCCGTTTTTGAAAAGCTTAAGCAAGAACAACTGTACGCCAACTTTAAGAAGTGCTCCTTTTGTTTAGAACGCGTGGTTTTTCTAGGCTTTGTCATTTCGGCTGAGGGAGTAGAAATGGATGAGGAAAAGGTTAGGTCAATTGTGGAGTGGCCTATACCTAAGAATGTAGGGGAAGTTCGCAGTTTTCATGGACTAGCAAGCTTTTATAGACGCTTTGTCAAAGATTTTTCTTCCATAGTTGCACCCCTAAACGAAATTGTAAAAAAAGATGTGCCTTTTAGGTGGGAAGAGCCACAACAACAGGCATTTGATGAACTTAAGCGTATACTGACCACTGCACCCATCCTTAGGCTACCAAATTTTGACGAGACCTTTGAGATCGAGTGTGATGCAAGTGGAGTGGGTATAGGCGCAGTTTTGACCCAAAGTAAGAAACCCATAGCCTATTTTAGTGAAAAGTTGAAAGGAGCAGCATTGAATTACTCTACCTACGATAAGGAACTTTATGCCCTTGTGAGATCCCTACAAACTTGGCAACACTACCTTCAACCTAAAGAGTTTGTGATCCACACTGCCCACGAAAGCCTTAAGTATCTTAAAGGGCAGGGAAAGTTGAACAAAAGACATGCCAAATGGGCAGAGTTCATAGAACAATTCCCTTACGTGATTAAGTACAAACAAGGAAAGGATAATATAGTTGTCGATGCCCTCTCTAGGAGATACACGTTAGTAATTACATTATCTTCACGCTTCTTCGGATTCGAATCACTTAAGGACTTGTACCCCAATGACCATGACTTTGGCACCATTTTCGAGGCATGTAAAGGAGCACCATTTGGGAAATTTTACATACATGAGGGTTATCTTTTCAAAGAACAAAAATTGTGCGTTCCCCAATCATCCCTACGAGAAGCATTGACTAGAGAAGCCCATGGGAGAGGTTTAATGGGTCATTTCGGAGTGTTCAAAACCCTTGAGACTCTTAAAGAACATTTCTATTGGCCCCACATGAGAGTAGACGTCGAGAGGTTGTGTGGTAATTGCATCACTTGCAAACAAGCCAAATCCAAATCCCAACCACATGGCCTTTACACGCCTTTACCCGTCCCTGATTCCCCTTGGATTGACATTTCTATGTACTTTGTTTTAGGACTTCCTAGGTCTCGGGGAGGACGCGATAGCATTTATGTTGTGGTTGATCGATTTTCAAAAATGGCACATTTCATTGCATGTAGAAAAGTTGATGATGCCACATATGTTGCTGATTTGTTCTTCAAAGAAATTGTTAGATTGCATGGCATGCCACGTACAATTGTAAGCGATAGAGATACGAAATTTTTGAGTCATTTTTGGCGTGTTTTGTGGGCTAAACTTGGTACACAATTGTTGTTTTCCGCCACCGCACACCCACAAACTGATGGACAAACTGAAGTCGTTAATCGTACTCTTTCTCAACTTTTGCGTGCCATTTTGCAAAAACACATTAAACATTGGGAAGATTGTTTACCATATATCGAATTTGCATATAATAGGAGTGTCCATCACGGTACTTTGCATAGTCCATTTGAAATCGTGTATGGCTTTAATCCCTTGTCTCCCATTGATTTGATTCCTATTCCCGTGCATGAACGTTCTAGTCTTGATGGTAAACAGAAAGCGGACAACATAAAGAAACTGCATGAACAAGTTAAAACACAACTAGAAAAGAAAAACAAAGCTTATGAAAGACGAGCTAACAAACATCGGAAAAGAGTTGTGTTCAAACCAGGAGATTTAGTGTGGTTACATTTGCGTAAAGAAAGATTTCCCAATGAAAGAAAGTCAAAATTGTTGCCTCGAGGAGATGGACCCTTTAAAGTATTGAAACGCATAGGTGACAATGCATACATCCTCGATCTTCCCGACAGGTATGGTTCAGTTTCACCTACTTTTAATGTTGCTGATCTCACCCCTTTCAACGATGACCTTTTTGATTCGAGGACGAATCCTTTTGAGGAGGGGGGGATTGATGAGGATCAAGGGCCCCATCAAGAGGTCAAAGGTCCTATGACAAGAAGGAGGGCAAGGGAACTTTGTCATCAAGTTGCCACCTTCTTGTACAAGCATGTTCAAGATGAGCCTAAGACTCCTTAGGTTCATTTCATTGAACCTTCAACGTGAGCATGTATCAGCATGCACGTCTACATTCTTTGTCTTTAAATTTTATCTTGTGTCGTGTGATCTTAGTTTTATGTATTTTCTTTGTAGGTGAATTAGGCACATGGAATGTTTGAAGAGAATGTTTGAAGAGAATGTTTGAAGAGAATAAGTGAAGAGAATGTTTGAAGAGAATGTTTGAAGAGAATGTTTGTCTACGCTAAGACAAATTCAAAGGTGTCCAAGATAGAGTCTCTTGATCAAATTGAAATCAAACATCATCTCCAACATATCACAAGGGGGCGGCCACTTTGAATTGGAGGATGACATCTTACTTGAATTTGAACTTGAAGATAACCTTGAATTCAAATTCAACCATAATTTGAATTCAAGTTTCAACCAATTTGAGGCTTACATTTCAAAAAGGATTCAGCTATCATCTCAAGGTCCTACACGCCATTTTTGAATAAGGAAGATGGGATCACACGCCATTTTTTGAAGCAAGGATGAGGATAGATCACAAATCAAATTTGAATCCAAGTTTGAATTCAAATTCAAACTCAATTTGAATTCAATCTTCAATCAACATTTGAATTCAAGTCCAGCCATCTTATCATCATCCAAATCAGATTTTCTACACTTCTTTATCCTTCCACACGCCCACTTGAAGATAAAAAAGGATGGGATCATAATTCAAAGATTGAATTCAAGTTTGAAGTCAAAGTGGATCCAATTTTCAACTAGCCTTTGAATTCAAGCTCAACCACTTCATCTATATCTCCAACGCCAATTTCATCACCAAACATGACCAGATTCATTGAAGATAACATCTTGCAAGCATTTCAAGTTTTAGCTAGAATTATCTTAGTTTTAATTTTCAAGCAAAGTTCAAATTTAAACATTTGTTAGATAGCTTTATTTGAATTATCTCTAGCCATTTCAAGCTAAAGGGGGACGTTACTTAGGCCTATAAATAGACCCCTTTGGCTGGTTGTAAACACACCTTTTGATGAATAACAATTCTTGATATTTCCTTCACTTTGTGTGATACTTTGTTTTCTTGGTTTTGCATTAAAAACCTAAGTTAAGATCCTTCAAAGTTGAGCGTTTTGAAGGTATTGCCATTGCTAAAAGGTGCCGTCCAGGAGGGCCGTTTTGGTTTGTCTGATCAACGACCATCTTGTAGTCTTGGTCTTGCTCGTTTGTCCACACGTTTTGATCACTAAGGAAGCAAGGGAAAGTCTTCTTCCTTGTGCCTAACCCTTTGTGAAGGACGTTTGGAAGGTGGAATTGTTGGAGCCCACGAGTTGCACGCATCAGACCAAAGTTTAGCCATTAATTATAGAAATTCTTAAGCTCTAGCAGACTTAACTTGGCAGGGTATAGGTTACATGACACGCTTGTATGAAGCACAGAACATACATGGACTTATATATATAGATATGTACAAACATGTGTACATGTATAGTATAAAACGAAAGCTACCATGTAATAAATGGCTTGATGGGTTACAATACAATGAAAAGTTTACTTAAAGAACCGGATATAGAAAATACACGAACCTATGTATACAAGTAGCCTTCCTTGATACTTCCTGGATTTCAAAGATCTAAGTGTATGTTTATATCAAAGTGGATCATCCATGGTTATGATCTAAGATGTAACAATAAGATTTGTAAAGGCTGAGTATAATATATGTGTATAAAATACACATATATTGATGTGTGTATATATATACGGATCTAGACGGTACCTCCTCCGCCACCTCCTCCACCTCCACGCCCACCTGCCCAACGATGGACCCCCGTCAAACGTAAAGAGGGAAATCTCCGTGCAGCTGCTGCCCCTATTAATAATCCTCCCATGGACACACATGCGCAATCTATAGAAGACCCTAGCCAAGATGTTCCTGTTACTGACCATCAAACGACGGTGGGTGATGATACACTGCCCGCTGGAGCCTCAATGGCACCACAAGATGTATCCGATGATTGTGACATTGGCCATTGTTCTGACAATGATCTGCCAGAAAATGATCAGCCAGCAGAGGTATCAACGGTCCCGGATGACGTGGTCAGGCGCATGGAGTTGATTCCTACGTCGCCGGATGATGATGTTTTATTATCTCGCCTGCAGGATTCCACTGCAGAGGCTGAATTTATTCCAGTTGTTCCTCGCCGCAAACGTCGTACAAAAAAGGATCTCCCGCCCTTGCCACCCTCCACGATCCTAACTCGTAGTGTGTCTCATGCAATTCAGGGAAGTGGTTCTAACCTTGCTCAATGAATATTTTAATATGGAATATACGAGGCATGCGTGCCTCTTTGCCTCGATTGCACAATTTAGTACATGAACATCATTTAGATATAGTAGCTGTAATTGAAACGAAACACTCACCACATCACATTATTCGTTTTGCTATGGATCTTGGTTTTTCAAATCATTTCTCTTCTCAATCAGAACGTATTTGTTTGTTTTGGCGTGACACAGATATTCATTTGGTTGGTTCTCAAGACCAGAATCAGGTCGTTCATTTTACTTTCTCAATTCGACGCCTTCAGCAAAATTTTGTCTTATCAGTGGTCTACGGCAGTCATACATTATCTTTGCGTCGCTCATTATGGCATTCACTATTTGCCTTCTCTGACTCAAATGATATGCCATGGATTGTTGGGGGTGATTTTAATACTTTTCGTTCTCTCGAGGATCATGCAGGCCATTCTCAACCGTCGCTTTCCTCCTTGCAAGATTTTAATGATTGTATCGAAGAATGTTCATTAATGTCGCCGCAATATCATGGGCCACGATACACTTGGACGGATGGTAGAGGCCTTGGTCGTGTCCGTCGAAGGTTAGACTGGTTGTTCTATAATTCTGTTTTTCAACGAATTTTTGATGACACGCGCCTTTCGCATCTTCCCCGCGTTTCTTCGGATCACGCTCCATTATTGGTTATATGCCGCTTGGGTACCCCAGAGACACGCAGGTCTTCTTGTTTTTTAGACTCCTGGTTACTTCACCCAGATTTTCATAATTATATGGAAAATGCTTGGACGTCCTATCCAACAACAGGAGGTTTGTATGGCTTTTATTCAAAGTTGTTCCGACTGAAGAAGGATATACGCGTTGGAATAAGGAAATTTTTGGTAACATCTTTTCCAATGTCAAGCATGCTGAATCACCTCTTACCTTTGCTGAAAATGCGTGGGACATTGACTCCTCTGACGCAAACCGTGAGGCATACCACAAAGCCAAAGCGGAGTATCTTCAAGCTTCTTTATATGAGTTTCATTATTGGAAACAAAAGGCAAGAATTCGATGGTTGCAGGATGGAGATGCAAATACCCGATATTTTCATTCCATAGTCAGGGGTAGGCGATCTCAACTGCGCATCCAGCAAAGCCGTACCTCTGATGGCAGACTTTGCACTGATGCTGTCGCTATTCAAGACGAAGCAGTTGCGTTTTACACATCCTTATTTACCAAGGAACATACACACAATTATGATGCCGTACTCCATAATATTCCAGCTCTTGTCACGGCGGACGACAATATGATGCTTACGGCGATACCTACAGTGGAGGAAATTAAGACATCAGTCTGGCACTTAGACCCTCATAGCGCAGCAGGCCCCGATGGCTTCAATGGTAACTTTTATCGGTCTTGTTGGTCCATTATTCATGCTGATGTGGTTAAGGCTGTGCAGGAGTTTTTCTTGGGTATCCCCCAGCCTACGGTCATGGCTAGTGCACTTATCACTCTGATCCCCAAAAATCCATCGCCTGATACTTTTAGTGATTTCAGGCCCATCTGCCTCACAAATTTCATAAGCAAAGTTTGCACGAGAATCATTGCTACTAGACTTAATACTTTGCTACCCCGAATCATTTCGCCAGAGCAAACTGGATTTCTCCCAGGTTGTGATATTTCTACGCAAGTTCTTATGGCTCGAGAGATGATTCATATGCTGGATAAAGGTGGTCCGCAATTATGCTTGAAACTAGATATGATGAAGGCTTTTGACAGAGTCAGCTGGGAATATCTAGAGAGGTTATTTCGTGCTTTTGGCTTTTCAGAGTTTTTCGTTCGCCTCATTTTAAACCATTTGCGTGCCACCACATTATCAATTTTAATTAACGGCCAGCCTTCAGCCTCCTTTCGTCCGTATAGGGTGTTAAGCAAAGGGATCCTTTATCCCCTCTGCTTTTTATTATTTCATCGGAAGGTTTCAGCAGCGGGTTAAAATCATTAGTTACCTCAGGAGCATTACAGCCTTTCCGTCTTTGCAGAGTCCCTTTTCATATCACCCATTTAGCCTATGCAGACGATCTGTTGGTATTCTTACGGGGCACGCATCGTAATCTTCGAAGTTTTCACACCTTCTTAACGCAGTATGAGAATGCCTCTGGTTAGAAGATTAATTTTCAGAAGAGCAGTTTTCTCCCATCAGCCGCGGTAACATCACAACAACAGCGGGATTATGCTACTATCACGGGAATGCGAGAATCGCACCTGCCGTCTCGATATCTTGGGTCCTATTTGCATAAAGGCATCAATCGATCACGGTACTGTATCTCATTATTACAACATATAGACGATTGCCTTCAAGGTTGGCATTCTAAATTATTATCTGCTGCTGGTCGTCTTGTTTTGCTACGTTCAGTTGTATCCTCGCTACCTTTACATATTCTCGCAGCAGGGGGCCTGCCTAAATCGGTCATCCAGGTAATACATAGTAAAATGGCAACGTTTTATTGGGGACGTAGGCATCATTGGGTATCTTGGGCTACTATTACAACGCCCCGTGAGGAGGGCGGATTGGGACTTCGTAACCTTTCTTTGTTACAACAAGCATATCGTTGTCGTATCTGGTGGTCATATCACCGACAGACTACACTTTGGAGTAAATACATGTACGGCAAATATGGTCGCCGCGGGGATTATTTGCCTCGGTTAACTGATTCACCTGTGTGGAAACTTATTTGTAGGATTCATCCTACTTGTATTGCGCATGCCGATGGTCAGCGGGAGCATCTTTCATGGACTCCAACGTCAACAGGGGAGTTTTCGTTGCGCAGTGCATATGATATTTGCCGATCCCCCAGCCCGACACTTCTTTCTGCAAAATTTATCTGGTTCAAGTATCATTCGCCCGTCACTTAGATATTTCTGTGGCGCATGTTTCACTCAGCATTGCCTTTTGAAGACTATACTCGTAAGTTTTTTACATCATGTCCTTCCCAATGCCCATTTTGCAAGCAGGAGTCAGCTACGGTGGATCATATATTTTTATACTGTTTGAGCATTCGATCAATCTGGAGTTATTTTGCCAGCGAGTTACACTGTCCGCTCCCGACCTCTTTGCGACTCCGTCAATATCTACTCTCATGGTGGTATCGATCAACCTTTTCCTCTTTTCTTGGGATTTTACGCATCTCTGTCCCGGCTATTATTGCTTATAATGTGTGGCGTGTCTATGCATCCCTAGTTTATGGTGAACCACGAACTTTTTCAGTCCAGTCTTTAAAGTTCACCATACAGTATGATATGACCATGTGGTGTAAGACTTTGGCGGGATCTAAGATAATGATGTGCCCGCGCCAACCATTTCCTTGGCTTCCCCCGTTTTGGCATCCACGTCCAATTCTGGTGCGCTGGCGATTACTGCCATCTGGTAAATTGAAATTAAATACATATGCTGCAGTTGGAAGACATTATAGTGCAGGTGGTGCTATTTTGAGAGACCATATCGGTACATGGTTGGGAGCACTTTCTTTTTGCTTACCGCCAAGTACCCTTATTCAAGCAGAGATACAGGCTGCAGTTTTTAGTCTGTTGTATTTCCTGCCTCTATACCGATCAATTATTCTTGAATCAGATTGTGCGTTGCTGATATCTCAGTTGTCGTCCCCTCAATTGATTCACGAAAACTATTGCCTTTATTTGCTACATGCATTAGTGCGTCTTCATCGCTTGGAGTATCACCATATTTATCGGGAAGCAAACATGTCAGCACATTATCTTGCACAACATGCTATGTTAAACCCAAGCACTCAAGTCTATGGTTTTCGATCTCTTCCACCGTTAGTCCGGAGTTCTGTCTCCTTGGATATCTCTTCAGTACATTTGCGGGTTTATTGATATACTCAGGTCTTCCATATGGATTGGCTCAAACAAAATTTTCCTGCCTGTGTCCTTCGGGGTTCAGGCAGGCTTGTGGAATCTCACTGGGATGCTGCCTCCGCTTTGTCTTCACATCCTTACATTATATGTCTTCCAAATGGATTGGCACCTTTCCCCAGTCTCTGCCTGTCCTTTAGTCGGGGCAGGCAGATCGGGTATGGCGTACTTTCGTTTCATCATATACATTTATCTATGTTTAATAGGCTGCACTCAACATTTAATGTTTCTTCTGCATGGAATGTCTTACACATCAACTTTTCTGCCTGTGATGGCATTCTTGGTCTATCCGCTGAGTCGATCGGTTCCCCCGTTCAATCAAACGGATCCTCACTGTTGCATGTCTTCCATTTGGATTGGCATTTATTTATTATTTCTGTCGGTCTCTTATTGGGCACCGGCAGACCTGGTATGGTTTTCATTTCATATACTTCACTCAGTCATACATTTACCTTGTGCATGGACGGGATTACGATGCGCATTCATCTGCTTCCTCCGGGACGGCCTTACCTTTACTGACGGAATAGTGGACATCTTCATGTCTTTTTCTTTATTTGTTCCTTTTGTACTCTGTTCGGATTGTACCTTTTTACATTTTGTGCCGTAGCGCCTATCAACTATCCATCTATATAAATATGTACGCTTTTTCCTTCGCCAAGGTTTTATCCACAAGGGTGGTTTTTCTTGGCAAGGTTTTAATGCGGCATATCATATATATTTGGATGTTGGTAATCATATGCGGCTACTATCGTCATACTATGAAGTTTTGTAATAAGGTTTTCCTCCGCCAGAAGTGAGGGGTAATAATATTATAATCTTTTCTATAAAAAATATATATATAAGGATCTAGGTATGGTAATAAAATGATTTTGGGAAAGTATGTTCGGCCATAATGTGTATTTTAAGGTTTAGGACTTATTTTAAATTGTAAGAAAGTACAAATATGTATAGGTGTATATGCATATATACACAGATATATATAGCTATACACCTGGGAGTAAGAATTATGAAAAATATAGGTGGGATATGTATATATATAAATATATATTTCGGCCATATGTATAAAAGTGCAGCCTAATGGATTTACGTTTATGAAAAGTACACTTAAATGATTGTGATATGAGATATATGTATATATACACATACGTATGCATTATTGAGGAAAATATATATATGGAGTATATATGCATATTTTCGGCCATAAGGCCTTAGGAGGTAAGTCATTGCATTCAAAATTATTAAGAACCTTAAATGAACAATGTAGTTGGGATGTAAGGGGATTTTCATTTAAAGGGTGTCTTTCCCCCTCCCCATGAAGGAGCCGCCAGTTGCCTCCCCAAGAAGAGTTAATCTCTTCTCTTTTAACAAAAAGCCTACTTAATCTAATACCTTTGAGTAGTCTTTATCCAAGGAATAATGTCAAAGTATTCCCTCCCTCCTCTCAAGAACAACCGGGCAGGGCATTGAACAAGAGAGAGTCCAAGAACCACTCCAACCTCATGGTTTATCTAGGTAAGACAACCCTCCATAATCTTTAGTAAGTTACATTTGAAGGAATGAAGCTCATATAGCATCACTCTTTTTGACAAAACCGTGAACCTCACGGTTCTAGGCAAATGTTTTCAAGACACCAAACAAGGGTAGTGCCCTAGCAAGAGTGGATTTCCCTCAATCCGTCCAAGGTGCAAATGGTAAGACCCTCCATCCCTCCTCTAAGTTTTATTATGTAATCTAAGAGATGGCTAACAAATACCCATAAACCGTATGTAATAGGAAAAGGTAGGAGGAAGTACCTCTTGTGCCAACAAGTTCAAGCAAGATCCAAAGACTATGAAGGCAAGTACACTATACTTTTTGTGGCTTGAATGTGAAAGTGCTTGCATGAATGGCTAGATAACCTTAAGATTCAATCTTAGTTGTGGTATGCTAAGCCTTGATGCATGAAACTTTCGGCCTAGGGGTTAAATGGTGTATATGTGTGATTTTTGCTTAAAGGTGGATTCTTTATTGGTTTTATGCACTATTATGTGATAATCTAAGATGAACATGCTAAAGATCCTTTCTTTTCCATGGAGAGGGCATACGGTGGAGAGGGTTAAAAGAAATAGGGGTAATTTTGCATGAAGTAATGAAATATGGGTTAAGATGTGAACAAGATTTATGCGTTTGTATGTTAAGCTTAGTATGATCATTGTGGATATGATATTTGGCCTTGCATGTACATAAATGGGCTGGGGTGCATGTGCACCAAACTTGGCTAAGGGTTGTTTAAGTGGGAACATGGTGAGTATGGCCAAGAAGTGATTTATGTGGCATACAAGCTGTTTTGTAATGATTTGTGTATGATGCTTGTAGCGTGATTGAATCTGTAAATTTCCCATGAAAAGGGTAAGTTTGAAGTTTAATAAAGTGTTTATGACAAACAATGCAATTTAGGGCCATTTAGGAAGGAAACGTGACAAACTATGGAATTTACTGGAGCAGGGCAGATTTTAAGCTGTTTTGTGAGACCCGAAAAGAGACCTTAGGGACCTTAAATTTAATTAATTTTTAGTATGACACTAGACTTATGTGTATATTAGATATGAGAGTTGGAATTTCGTTAAAAGGAGTTACGGATTATTTTTAGTGATATTTTTATTAAAACTGGTCATGCTGGAAATTTTACTGGGCTAGACAGATTTTATGTGACATAATGAGCAACCAGGAAATGGACCTTAGGAATATGAAATTGGGCCAATTTTTGGTAGGATGCTAGCTCGAGGTGTCTATTAAGTTTGAGAGTTGGAATTTCTGAAAAAGGAGTTACGATGTGGTCACACTAAAACTTATAGTAAAATCGATCAATCCAGAAATCAGCATGTAACGGTTTTAGGAAAAAGAATAAATGACACCTCTAACGATATTATAAATCCGCGAAATTTATTTACCAACTACTTAAGACATAGGTGAACCCTTCTATGTAAGCCACTTATTTTAGAATGATTAATTGAAGGGTAAAACACCATAAATAAGTGAGCGTCACTAATCTGACATTTTGGGCAGAAATGAGGGACTTGCTATAAGGCCTTACTCGAATGGACTTAGACTAGTTACACGACTTGGGCTTACAATCACCAATTAATGGAATGTTTATAATAAGTTTCCAAGCTGGCCCAAATTAAAAGAGGCTTAATGGGCTTACATGAAGAACTAAAGAAAGGGGCGCTGAATTGCCGAAATTTAGCAGCCTTGTTTCGTGATTAATTAAACTAAGTGTGTTACGCATTTTGTATCGTCACGAGAATTTTATTATGAACAAACAGGGCATTTTTATGCATACGCATGACAAGCATTCTTGTTAGTGGGCCTAACCATAAGGGATTGAGGCCGTGTATATGGATTGATAATGCTGAAATTTTTAGCATAAAGAATGAGTTGTATGTACGCAACACATTATGTCATGGTTTGCATAATGCATGTCATGCATTGCATCATCGTCATTTACATGATTTATGGCATTAGTTTTATTCGAAAGAAAGATGAAAAGCGTTTTTAAGGAAAAGATTCTGTTTTAAAGAAACGCTTCCCACCAGTACCGTGTGTGTATGTTTCTGGCCAATAAGGACCCGCCAGATCCGGGGTCAATTGATCTGATGATATTGACCGTTCGGGCCCGGAGAAATAGACCCGATAAGTGATGACGTTACCGTTCCGAATCCGAGAATAATAGATTCGAAGGGGAGACGTGACCGCCTCAGATCCGAGAAGATAGATCTGAACTGATGATGTTACCGTTCCGAATCCGGGAATAATAGATTCGAAGGGGAGACGTGACTGCCTCAGATCCGGGAAGATAGATCCGAACACTCTATTGTTTTCTTGACGATCATGTTTTGAAAGAAAAGCATGAAAGATCATATTCTCATTTTATCGTGACGCATCACACGTTCATATGTATGCATGTCACGTTTATTGAGTCATCATGTAGCGACACATGATACTTAGACTAAGTTGTTATAACTTGGTAGCTCCTAAGTATGACCTCATTTGGTAATGATCCTTGATATTCTACGAATTTATGCAAGTTGCGGTCTTTTAATGTTATGTTCTTTATTAAGTAACGATCTTGCTTAAGTTATGATCTTGACGCATTAAGTGTTGACCACTATCGGGTATTGGATGGAGGACAGGTATGTTTCTAAACCGAAATTTTTGGGGTTCAGTTCTTGTATGTACTTTCCATTTAATCCTCGATTATTATAGTATACTTGCTGGTGACTTTGTCACTCACCTCCTATTTTTCCTCCCAGAGACTGCAGGGAACAAGGTAGAATGGATTGAGGATGAACCTAGGGTCCCGTACCCGTGAGTGCAACGAAGGATGGATGGATTAGGAGACATGACTTGACGATTATGACTGATGACTGATTATGTAATTGTGATGAGGAACATCTACTTTTGAGAATTTCGATACTTTTGATTTAGGCTGTAAAACTAAGAATGATCTCGTGGGTGTTTTTAATTTAAAGTTTTTATTCTGCAACGGTTTCGCTTACTTGATGACGTATAAGCGCGAAAATCCATGCATTTTATCATGGATTACGATACGTTATAGATCGACGCCTGGTACTCTTACACATAACATACTTGTTTTATGCACTTCCTTTATGGTCATGGATTTTGTCTTTTGACTCCAACACTTTGAAACACATGGATGTTAATTTCGATCATAGGAATGAATATTAAGAGATATGATCATGATGGTGAACACGATGAAATTTACATGCAGCCTAAGAGTTGATGGAAACCATGATTATATACATTCTTGAACCATAATTATCAAGATTACACTCCATTAGGAGGATGAATGATCGAGGTCAAGAGGGTGGCTAAAAACAACCCCCAACCGAAACTATACTCACATATTTTAGGCATAATGATCATAATGAAAATACATAGAAAGATTCTTCAAAGGGATGTTCTTAGCACACTTTTCCTAATATGAGACATGCATCCACACTTTCACGATATGAAACATGCATGCATATTCTTCTAATCATTATGACATGCAACTACATAAAAGACCACTACTTATATTGAATTTCATATGCAAGACAACTGTTTATTTCCTCTTAGTCTTTTGCATGCACATAATCAAGAATCACATAGAAGACATCATATAGTTGCACGCAACCATACTATTTATATATCCATACTAGAAAAGTCATTTTAACTTAATGCATGCATGATCCAAGTTTGTAGATGAACATAGATGATAGATTTTTCAACATGCATGAAGAAACAAAGAAGACTACTAGCCTTTCCTTTGGAATTAGACTTAAAATGGAAAAATATTTCTTCTTTTCCCCTTGCTTGGTGCCCCACGGCCTAGATGGCCAACATGAAGGAAAAATGAGTTGTTTTTAAAGAAAGACCACTAAGATGGTTCTAAAATCAAATCTTAAGGAAGCTCACCTTTAAAGTCCTTGAAGAGTCCTACTTTTCTAACTCATGAAAACTCTTCTTCCCTCTCTTATGGCTCATGGCCTAGATGAAGAAAGTGAGGAAAATATTGAGTCTTTTGGAAGATGGAGGATGGAAAGATGCTTAGAAGGATGGTTTTGATTCTTACCTTAAGGATTCCTAAACTTGGAGGCTTGTTTTCTTCACTTGAAGGTTGAAGAATGTTTCTTCTCTTTGGCTTGCCTAACTCATGGTTTGAAGGCTTAAGAAGGGAGAGGAAATTTCGCTTCAAGTGAGAGAAAGTGGTTAGACAGAAGGAATTTTCTTGGGAGAAATTGATGAAAAGGGGATGTGAGATGAAAATGAAATTGCATTGCCCCTTTTCTTGTTATGGTCGAGAGTTGGATGATGGGAAAACTTTGGTAGTGTTTGAGAGGAAATGAGATGTCTTGAAGTATGAAGGAGGAATGAAGAGACAGAGAGAGAGAGTTGTGATGTAATTGAAATGGAAGAAGTGGAGTGGAAGAAAAATGAAACTCTCTCCCTTCTTTGTCTTGCTTTGGTCGAGGTTTAGGGGAAGTGGAGGGGAGCTCTCATGGTTGAGAAATCAAAGTTTGAATGATTTCAAAATACATTATTTAAGTGTTAAGTGATTTCAAAATGCATGATTTAACTGTTACATGATATGCGTGTATGATAAATATGTCTTATATGTTTATATATATCGATGTTGTATTAACATGCCATGAAACGTTAAGACTTAAATCATATGGCAAACATTTGTTGTGTTTACACTGTGTTCAAGTGCAGACTAGATATATGAATTACACTAGTTCATTAAATGAATTACACTAGTTCATTAAATGAAATGCTTAAGGAGATAAACTAGACTAGTTCATTAAATGAAGTGCCTAAGGAGATATTTGAAGATGCCTATTCTTTAACAAATCTCAACATGGAAAGTTTTTATCTACACCACATATATATACACGTCATATATATATATATGTATATATACATATATATACACGGCATATATATATGTGTATATATATACATGTATATATATATGTATAATATATGTATATATATGTATATATCTATGTATATATATACATGTATATATATACATATATATATATATATATATTTTAAAAAAAATACATATATATATACACACACACACACACATATGGGTTGGCATCCTACATCTTTCAGTTGCCTTGGCTTTGTAGTCAAGGCAACGTGGATACGTTTTCTTCTTTGCTTTGCTTCGGCTCCAATTACTGTTCATACTACTGATACACTTCCTATTTTCTCCTGCATGGAACGTCTGCTATCCGGTCTACCATCAATGACTTCCTGAGATTAAGTGAGAAACGACATTTACACGCATTATTCACATTCTAGACTCATGTATAGCAAATTTATTTACATTGGGAGAATCTCCCCTAGATAGGGTCTTACATGCAACCACGGTATTCCTCCGCCATAAGTGAGGGCATATATTAATAAAACACCGGCTAATATGTGATCATCGTTTAAATTTACTTGCTTTGATAGAACCAAAGCATTCATCTTCTAGTATTGCTCGTTATGCTTTAGAATTTGGTTTTGCGAATTATTTTTCCTCGCAATCCGAACGCATTTGGGTTTTCTGGCATGACTTAGATTTTCATTTGGTGACGGTGCAGGATGAAGACCAAGTGATCCATTTTACACTAATCATTTGGCCACTTCAATTTTCTTTTCTGATATCTGTGGTTTATGGCAAGCATACGATTTTACAACGCCAAGCCTTATGGCATGCTTTATGTACACTCCCAGAAACATCTACATTGCCTTGGATAGTTGGGGGGGATTTCAATACATTTCGATCCTTGACTGATCATGAAGGTCGTTTGAATCCATCTCTCTCTGCTTTACAGGATTTTAATGACTGTATTGAGTCATGCTGTTTGATGTCACCGCAGTTTCATAGGTCAAAATTTACTTGGACAGATGGCAGGGGACTTGGAAGAGTACGTCGGAGATTAGACTGGTTATTGATTAACTCTGCTTTACATGATAAATTTGCGGATTTACAGCTCACTCATCTACCTCGCACTACTTCTGATCATACACCTTTGTTATTTCTATGTCGTATATGCCAGTCCGAACTCCGTCGCTCATTTCGATTTCTAGACTCATGGTTATTACACCCAGATTTTCATACTTATACACAACATGCTTGGGCATCTTATCCTACCACTGGCGGCATGTATGGCTTCTACTCCAAGTTGTTCTGTTTAAAGAAATACATACAGCGGTGGAACAAGGAAATCTTTGGTAATATATTTTCTAATGTCAAACATGCAGAATCCAATCTATCACGAGCTAAAAGCGTCTGGGATGCATCTCCTACTGAGGCGAACAAGATTGAGTATTATAAGGCAAAAGCTGAATATCTTCAAGAATCCTCCTATGAACTGCATTTTTGGAAACAAAAGTCTCGCGTCCGATGGCTAAAAGAGGGTGACGCAAATACACGATATTTCCATTCTATTGTCAAAGGAAAACGGCTACAGTTATGTATTCAACAAATACACACGCCGACATGCAACTTATGTTCTACGCCTGATGAAATTATGTCTGAAGCGGTATCCTTTCACACATCTTTATTTGCTCGTGAGCAAACTCTAAATTATGATGATATTCTTTGTCATATTCCACGGGTGATTTCTTCGGATGATAACACTTTATTAACGCAAATACCCATGGAGCCGGAAATTAAAGCTGCAGTTTGGCATCTAGATCCTGCTAGTACAGCAGGACCTGATGGTTTTAATGATAACTTTTATCGATCCTGTTGGTCAATCATTCATACTGACGTGGTAAAAGCGGTGCAGGAATTTTTCCTTGGCATTCCTCAGCCTACTGTGATGGCTAGTGCACTGATTACATTAATTCCTAAGAAGCACTCTCCTGCTACCTTCAGTGATTTTCGTCCAATATGTCTATCTAATTTTCTGAGCAAAGTCTGCACAAGAATTATTGCTAGTCGTTTGAGTACATTGCTCCCGCTTAATATCTCCAGAACAAACGGGTTTCCTGCCAGGCTCAGACATTTCATCCCAAGTACTTATGGCTCGAGATATGATACATATGGTGGATAAGGGTGGATCACAGGTATGTTTGAAGCTAGACATGATGAAAGCATTTGATCGAGTCAGTTGGGAATATTTGGAACTATTACTGCGCACTTTTGGTTTCTCTGAATTTTTCATTCGCATTATACTAAATCACCTGCGGGCTACCACATTAGCAGTCTTAATAAATGGTCAACCTTCATCCACTTTTCGTCCATTTAGAGGGGTGAAGCAGGGAGATCCTTTATCTCCATTACTGTTTATTCTATCTTCTGAGGGATTTAGCAGAGGATTGAAAGCATTAACAGCTGCTGGAAGATTGCAACCTTTTCGCATAGGGCGGATTCCATTTACCATAGCACATTTGGCCTATGCAGATGACTTGTTGATATTTTTACGGGGGACACAACAAAACCTACGACATTTTCACACCTTCCTCACACAATATGAAACTGCTTCTGGACAAAAGGTTAATTATCAAAAAAGCAGTATGATTCCTTCTACTAATATATCTCCACGGCAGCGACGCAATTTTGAGAATATCATCAACATGCGATGTTCTACCTTACCTTTCAAATACCTCAGCTCCTACTTGCACAAAAGCATTTCCCGTGCCAGATACTGTGTTCCTCTATTGCAGCATATTGATGATAGACTTCATGGATGGCACTCACGATTACTTTCCTCTGCTGGTCGCTTAGTTTTGTTACGCTCTGTCATAGCGTCATTACCTCTACACATCCTCGCATCGGGTGGGTTACCAAAAACAGTTATCAAGGTCATTAATAGAAAGATGGCATCCTTTTATTGGGGCAGTAGACATCACTGGGTATCATGGAATACTATATGCACAACTCAGGGGGAAGGAGGTTTGGGGATTCGAGACATAAACATGTTACAGCAAGCTTATCACTGCCGTATTTGGTGGTCGTATCAACAATATTCTACGCTTTGGAGTAAATATATGCACGCCAAATATGGTCATCGTGGAGATTATTTGCCTCGTTTACCAGATTCTCCTATCTGGAAAATTATTTGCAGGATACATCCTTTCTGTCATTCTCAAGCTACTGGCCAAGGTACACATCTCACATGGTTACACACGCCAACAGGAGAATTTTCTTTGCGCAGTGCTTATGATAGCAGCCGCACGCCTCACCCGCATCTACTTTCAGCAAAGTTCATTTGGTTTAAACATCATTCCCCAGTTATTCAGATATTCTTATGGCGACTCTTCCATTCTGCGGTGCCATTGGAGGATTATATTGGCAGGTACTCTACATCTCGCCCTACACAATGTCCATTCTGTAAAACAGCGTCAGCTACAGTAGATCATGTTTTCTTACATTGTTCACATGTGCGGCCTTTATGGCTTTACTATGCTGGGGAGTTACACTGTCCTACACCATCGTCGTTGCAGCTGCGTCAGTATATACTCTTTTGGTGGTATCGTTCATCTTTTTCGTCTCTTCTTGGGGTATTCAAAATTATAATTCCGGTGATTATAGTGTACAACATATGGCGTGGCTATGCCTCCTTAATCTACGGGGAGCAAACTAGCATTACATTCACATCACTTCGGGCCTCAATACGCTATGACATTACCATTTTCTCATGGCTACCGTCGATGCCGGCCCCACGGCCTTACCTGATTCGTTGGCTAACACCACCGACAGGCCGGCTAAAATTAAACATCGATGCGGCAGTAGGCCGACAGTATGCAGCAGGGGGTGCTATATTGCGCGATCATATAGGATCTTATGTGGGAGCAATTTCATTTAGACTACCTCCAAGTACACCGCTAAACACGGAGATTCAGGCCGCATTATTTGGACTTTTGTATTTTCTTCCACTGCATCGCGGCATAATATTAGAATCTGATTGTGCCCAGATGATATCTCGTTTGGCCCGCCCGCAACTAGTCGATGGCAACTATTATCTTCGATTACTTCACACGCTCGTTCATCTCCAACGTCTCGTCTATCATCATATCTATCGTGAGGCAAATATGGTAGCACATTATTTAGCTCAACAGGCCATGTTGAACCCCATCACACAATATTTTGCATCTCGTACTCTTCCTTCAATAGTGCGCGCTTCTGTCTCATTGGATCTTTCCTCAATTCAATTGCGTGTCCCTTGATACTCTCAAGTCTTCCACATGGATTGGCGTTTTCTCTATTTCTCTGCCTGTATCCTAAGGGATGCAGGCAAGCTTGGTATGTGTTGCTATCTTTTGGCCTGGCTTTTACTCTGCTTCATAATCATTTATGTCTTGCTCTTTTTGCTTGCCTGGACATGGTTTGGACTGCATACTCTAATGGCGAGGCTTTTCCTGGCAATGCAACGCTTCTATTATGCATTGGTGGACTCTGCGGCTATGACCCCATTGGTGCGTCATATCATAACATCGTCGCCTTGGCATAAATTTAGCCAAGGCGACTCCGGTATGTGTTTGACTTCTCAGTTTTCTCTTCTATTGATTATCACTATCATCGGTGTAACTTCTTCCTGGCAATCTTCCCAGGTACGGCTGTTCCAGGATCTGTCCCGTCCGGATAGCGCCTCATACAACAGATTCTGGGGAATGCTGTTCGCCCAAACTTCTGCAACAAACATAACTTTGTACTCAATTTTATATTCATTTCATATCAATGACAGCCGTATAAATATGTACGCTTTTTCCTTCGCCAAGGTTTTATCCACAAGGGTGGTTTTACTTGGCAAGGTTTTAATGCGGCATATCATATACGACTGGAGATATGTCATTATTAGTTCGTTATTTCATTTATTCGCATACTCTGATATTTGTAATATGGTTTGCCTCCGCCAAAAGTGAGGTTCGTCTTTAATAAAATGTTTCGTTTTTAAAAAAAATAAACTTCGGATGATTTCTCTGGCGATCGAGCCATGACGGCGCTAGCCGTTACAGCTTTCCTCTTCCATCTCTTGATCATCACATTGTCTCTTTTGTTCTTTCTTGTTTTGATTTTCTGTTTCGGGTTGATTTTCTTGATTGATCGATCCATAGATCGTGTTTCTTGGAGCATCCGACATGGATCATCGATCCTTTGCGTCGGTGCTCCGTTCCACTGTGCCGCCATTGCCACCCCGTGAGATAACTAAATACAAGGGTGTTCCTGCGATCAAATTTACTCGCGAGGAGTTTTCCACACTGTCTGATCCATTCAAATACTACTTAGTCGGCACTTTCTGGTATGGACGTCCCAAGCTTGAAGCAATTCGCAAGTGTTTTGACCGCATTGGTTTCTCTTTTGCAATTAAGATTACATTGTTGGATTCTTCTCATATTCTGATGCATTTTGATGCTGAATTTGATTACTATAGATGCTTTTCACGTCGCACATGGACTGTTTTAGGGTATCACAGGAGAGTGATGAAATGGACATATGATTTTGATCCTAAATTTGATACACCTGTGGTTCCAATATGGGTCTCGCTTCCAGGTCTGCCAATATATTTACACAAGCAGGAACCTTTATTCGAAATTGTAAAAATGGTGGGACATCCGCTTAGATCTGATGCGGCTACAACACAGCTTTTGCGTCCGTCGGTTGCGCGTGTCTGTGTTGAGATTGACATATCAAAGGAGCTGCCTAAGCGCGTATTTATTCAAAGTGATGAGCATCATTTTTTCTAGGCTGTAGAATATGAGAATTTACCGGAATATTGCACGTCATGTCGTTTGCTTGGCCATTCTTTAGCTTCTTGCAAGGCTGATAAAATAGTGGATATTGTTCATAGAGATGTTGGCCAGCCTTCTAAGGCAATTAAACGTCCTGATCAACGCCCATCTCAGTGGTGGACTCCCAAAAAAGCATCATGCACAAAATAATGCATCAGCAAAAGGCCAAAATCCTCCTGAGCAATTAGATGAATTATTTGCTGAACGGTCTGCAGATGCCTCCGTTGAGAATATTCTGTTGCAACACAATGCACAACCATTAGAAGAACAAGGTGATCCTGCTCCTGATATTACTTTAGAAAGTTCAGAGGCAGTAGTTGATGAGCAACCTTCTAAACTAATACCACCTCAGTTTCCTAGCAATGTTACTGACGAGTTAGGAGTAATAGACATTTCTAATGCCCAAGATTTGGACTTGCTACACTGCTCATCTGCGCCTCTAAATCCTCCTCCAGCTGATGACGTCGACCTGACTCTATCCAATGCATCAGACTCTGAGGTGCATGTAGACATACAAGTGGAATCGCAAGACTTGAGGGATGCAGTTCTAGAAGTTTCTCGTGCTTTGTCTAATACGCCACTTTCGGAGGTCGGTCATCCTGACATATCCCATCCTGAAGTGACTTTGGATGTGGATAATCTTTTAAAGTTACGGACGAGATGCCCTCATAGAAAGAAAGGAGACTTACCTTCGCCTCCCCCCTCTTCAATTGTTACTCGCGAAGCGTTAAAGCGTAGAGTCATTAACTTACCTCCATCTCTATCTCAATGAAGATTCTTCTCTGGAATGTTAGAGGTATCAATACCTCTTTATCGTGTTTATTGTCTCTAATTCAACAAAATTCTTTACACTTATTGGTCATCATTGAACCCAAGTTAAGACTATCACGCCTTGAATACTTTTGCATGAAGTTTGGGTTTACCAGCACGTATGCATCTGAAGATCGAAATATATGGATTTTTGTGCGTAACTCTTTCATGGATGTTTTGAGTATGCGTCATGGGGTACAAAATTTATCTCTACACTTAAGATGTCATTCAACATCAAAGGAATTCTGGTTCACTATAGTCTATGCGAAGCATACGGTTGCTATGCGACGTCCACTATGGCAAGACTTATGTTCTTTTCCTGAAAGTATGGCATTACCTTGGCTTATAGGTGGAGACTTTAATACGTTCCTCTCTTTAGATGAACATAAAGGAGTTGCCTAGCCATCGTTACGGACGCTAGTAGATTTCAGAGGTTTTGTAGACTCTTGTGGTTTTTTGGATATCCCATTCCAAGGTTCGCCATATACGTGGTCTGATGGTAGGGGTTTGGGCAAAGTGTGGCACAGATTGGATCGTTTCTTCTGTATGCCTACATATTCAGATGGATACACCTCTCTTCTAGTTAAACATCTTCATAGAGCTACATCCGATCACTCACCAATTCTCTTGCATTGTCAGACTGATATCACTACCAGCTTAGCTGCTTTTCGCTATTTGGATGCATGACATACTCATGCAGATTTTGATCAATATGTGAAGGCGCAGTTGACATCATATCCTACGGTTGGAGGCACGCATGGATTTTATGACAAACTGAAAAAACTAAACACAGATTTGCGCATCTGGAACAAACAGATTTTCGGTAATATTTTTACAGATCTATAATTGGCTGAAGAAGCTACGTTGAGGGCGGAAAGAGAATATGATGCTATGCCCAATGAGTCATATCGGACAACATATCATTTGGACAAGGCACAATTGATGGTACTACATAACCGTGCTATGGTATTCTGGAAACAAAAAGCTAATATTAAATGGCTTAAAGAAGGTGATGCAAATACAGCCTTCTACCATCAAACGGTTAAACAACGCAGGCTGAAGCAAGCAATTATTTCAATCAACAGACAATATGGTACATTTTATGACTCATTGCAATCCATTCAAACCGAGGCGGTATCCTTTTTTGAGCGAATGTTTGCTGCAGAACATACGGGTGACTGTGATTTTTTACTGCATCATATGCCACATTTACCGACTGATGAGGACAATAATCTTTTGTTAGGCATTCCCTTGTTGGAGGAAGTTTGACAAGCTGTGTGGCCATTAAGTCCCTCAAGTGCATCGGGACCTGATGGATTTCCAGGATCTTTTTACAGGCATTTCTGGGATATTATTCATCTGGATGTTTTGTTGGCAGTACAAGAATTTTTCATAAGCATCCGTATGCCAAAGATTATGGCAGCCTCGCTGATATGTTTAATACCAAAAGTGTCCAACCCTTTGACATTTAGTGATTATCGGCCAATATGCTTAACAAACTTCATTTCTAAAGTTGTTACACGCATTATTTCCACTCGGTTAAATGTGCTGCTGCTTAGGTATCTCCAGAGCAATCGGGTTTTATGAAGGGTAGAGGAACCACTGAACAGATCCTTATGGCGAAAGAAATGGTCCACGTATTGGATCGCAAATGTAGAGGGGGCCAGGTCATTGTTAAATTGTATATGGCAAAGGCTTTTGATCGGGTTTCATGGAAATATTTGGAAGTTTTATTGCTTATGTTTGGCTTCCATCCGCGTTTTGTACGTATTATCATCAACAATCTATCTGCAACTTGTTGTTCGGTGATGGTTAATGGAAAATCTTGTGGTTTCTTTCGGCCTTCCAGAGGGGTTAAACAAGGAGATCCTTTGTCTCCTCTTCTGTTTATTCTTTCTTCAGAGGGATTTTCTAGATGCCTCAAAGCTCTATTTCAATCAATCCATATTAAAGGTTTTGCCAGTGGGCGTGTCCACCCGGTTTCACACCTTGGCTTTGTAGACGATTTGCTAATCTTCCTTAATGAATCTCAGAATAATTTGCAAGCTTTCAAACAATTCCTCGAACGGTATCAATATGCTTCGGGTCAGTTGATCAATTATCATAAGAGTCAATGTGTTGTCGGTGGCGGCTTATCTTCTCAACGGGCAGTCACAACGTTGAATATGGGTCATGCAGTGTTGCCCATAAAATACTTGGGTTACATTTTATTTAAAGGTCTCAATCGCTCACGATATTGTACCTCTTTGCTAGCATATTTTGATGCCCGTTTGATAGGTTGGTCGCAAAAGATCTTAAGTGTAGCAGGCAGAATTGCACTAATCCAATCAGTACTTACGTCTTTGCCTTTACATGTTATGGCGGCTGCAAGACTTCCCAAAAGTGTTATCACTGAAATTAACATGAAAATGGCTAACTTTTTGTGGAATCATCGACATCATTGGCGGGCGTGGGATTCGGTATGCTTACCAAAGGCAGAAGAAGGTTTGGGCTTTCGTAATTTAAAAGCATTGCAAGCCGCGTATGAGTGCAAATTATAGTGGCTTTATCGCACGTCTCAATCAACGTGGGCTGGTTATATGCGACAAAAATATGGCCATCTTGGGACAATGACGACGCAAATTATGACTTTCTGGACTGGAAGAGGTTATGTCGTATAAATGAATTTTGTTTGGCCCATACTCAGCAAACTCAGGACGGTCTAATTTGGACTCCAGACGCCAATGGCCAATTTAGTTTGAAGAGTGCTTATAACACTTGCCGACCGCAATCCACGCAATTGCCCGTGGCTCGATACATATGGTGGAAAGGAGTGGCGCCAGCAGCCCAAGTACTATTATGGCGACTTTGGTATAATGCACTGTCTTTTGCAGATAATCTCATTCGCTGGGTTGTGGTCTATCCATCATGTTGTCCATTTTGTCGGAATGCCAACGCAACTCAATTACATATTTTTTATGACTGCCCTCTTATCTGCGCTATTTGGTTCCATTTATCTGATCTATTTGAGGGACCATATCCTGGAGAAGCGACGATCAAACAGTACCTTCGCAGATGGTAGTGCCACGCCAACACAACTTCAATGAAAGGACATTTATGTGCGGTGGTACCTGTCCTTGCAATCACAGCAATTTGGAAGGAGTGCGCCATGAACACTTTCGGAGAAGAAGTTTTTTCTTTCAATCGGCTACAGGAACGGTTACGCATGGATATTTATGTATGGTGTGCCTCTGTCTCTGGAAAGAAATTTGCAGATTCTATTCCAAGATTAGTTGCTGTAAATTATTCGCCCATCCTGCGATCAAAGCGTGTACTTATTGTTAAATGGCATTTGCCACCAACGGATAAATTAAAGCTGAATGTTGATGCAGCAGTGGGCAAACGCGGTGCTACGAGGGGTGCAATATTACGTGATGACCAAGGCTTATTGATTTTAGCAATTTCCTTTCCATTGCCCATATTACCACCCTTACATGCAGAAATGCAGACTATGCTATGGTCACTACTCTACTTCATCATGGCAGGATATCGTGATCTATATGTTGAAACAGATTGCTTAGTATTGGGACATGCTTACCAGCTTTCCTAGTGTGTCTGGACGACTGGGTAGTGATTATACTAGACTAACACAATTTTTGCATTACATGGGCGCGAGAGTGGCTTATGTACCAAGAGAGGCCAACGCCCCAGATCATTTCTTGTCCCAGCATGGTCTCATGCACCAACGGCTGTCTACATTTTCTTCCTTGTCCAGTCTACCATCAATGGTGCGCCGTAGCTTGCTCACAGATATTCATGCCCCTCATGTTCAGACATAAAGAGACTTATTTCAGCTGCAATTACTATCATGCCCGTATCTTCTGGATGCGGGCGGTTGGGTATGTTTGTTTTCCCTCAATTTTGGTTTTTTTAACATAATTACAAGCTTCTTACAGTTTTGTTCCTTATGGCTGAGGGTGATGGACTACATGAACGACCTTGAGACCATGTCACTGGCTACCTTACACTGGCATTACATAACAACAGTTGCCCGTGCCTACCTAGTTACGGGCAACATGGGTATGCACCTATACGATGGTTACTCGTTTATGCTTTTATTTGACAATTTTTGGATATGTAACATGCATTTCCTTGTTTCTTTGAGGGCATACTTGCAACACTCCAAGCGGATGAGGTTACGGAACTCGAACGGATGGCACGCCAAACTGACTGCGCATATTTGGCCAAGACAAAGTCTGCTGCTTCTGTATGTGTCACTGATATACTCTTTACATTTTCTTGTAAACGCAATTCTTTTGTCAGCACACTCCAATTATACAAATATGTACGCTTTTTCCTTCAACAGGTTTTTATCCACAATGGTGGTTTTACCTGGCAAGGTTTTAATGCGGCATATCGTGTATGATTGGAGGCTGACTATCCTTCTTATACTTCATTATCTTTTTGACTATGACGCTTTTGATGTACAATGGTTTTCCTCCGCCACAAGCGAGGTAGCATTCTAATAATACATGCGGCTTTATTTAATTAAAAAATATATATATATATATAGACACACACACACATATACATTTTCTAAAGACGTCAAGCTATATTCTTCTATCCCGGTATTTCATCAACACGTCATAAACGTACGTCAACATCAAGAAATCATATACACATCATCATTTGAGTATATACATATGCAAGATATTCCAAGTCATATATTCCATGTCATCAATCTTCCGAAAATATGTTGACACGTCAAAAGTTCGTAAACCAAAAATTGCCACATCAAATGACTACCGAACCGTCACCGACACGTCATATACTTACTATACAAAGATGGCCAGCCAATATACGGTCCAACCACCTCAAAATTTCGTTCATTACATAGAAAATTTGATACCAAAGTCATAATATAATTACATATATCAATTATCCATGATTTTCCCTGATTTCTAGAAAATTTAAATTCAAAATGTTTCCACCTCATGGCCGAATTTTCTACACCTTTTGGAGCTGAGATTATCACATTTTACATGCCTAAAGGATTCGTGGTCAATTGGAGAAAGATCGCGCAATCGGCGGAATTTGAAAATTCACATTTCTACACTATATTTAGGGGTCACGTTTCGAACATAGTGTGACATGCACCTAGACATGTCTTACACATCCAAGACATATCTTGGAGTATTCTAGAAGACAAAGTTAAATGGTGATTGAAATTAACCATGTTTATGAAGATACTACATTATTATCATTCAAAATTTCAATAACCATTTTCAGCACATGCATGCTGAGGTGGGCGGCTGATTTGATCTGATTTGGAGCCTAGGTGGAGCTCATCTTGCACTATGATTGATGGAGAATGATCCATAAAAGTATTCAAGTATTTATGAAGATCAAGATACACAAGGTAATGTTTCAAAATTCAAAAAAACAATGCTGAAGTTTTCAACATGTATGGCCGAATTTGTGGAGGCACTTCAAGGCTCAAAATCATTCCAAACATGAGAAGCAATCGCACTTATGATTGATTGGCAAACGAGATATTTGAAATTCAAATAGTTTTCAGATTTTTTGGGTCATTTCCATGTCATATATTATGTGCCAAGGTGGCTTAATGAAGACCCAATCATAGAGTGACAACAAGGCGAAGACACATCACTTGTCCAATCATATCTCACCAAGTAAGCAAATGTATGTCAGAAGGCATAGCAAGACTTCTTCAAAGGGCATTGAAGACTCATTTTTTGAAGACCTTTCTCAGCCCTATGGGCATGCACCATGTTACAAAAGGGAGCAAGATGATCAAACACATGACAAGTCTCATATTCTACATTCTATCAAGTGCAAAGCAAGAATTCTCTTCATCTCTTATCTTCTTCTCTTGCATAAAGCCTTAAGCCTATCAAATATACATTCTATATTCTGTATAGGATTCATATAGACCAAGGATACATGTTCCATAATTGTAAAAGGTTGATCAAGGTGTGATTAAACCTTTATTAGTGAGGTGGTAGTGATTTTGTTGATTGTTGTTGTGATTCATTGTAAAAGGGTTGGACATTAAAGGAGTTGGTGTATAACTCCAGCCACCCTTGTTCTAGGTGACTTCGGTGATTAGTGAATACTGATGTAGATGTTCTCAAAGACTGGAGTAGGTCACATTGACCAAACCAGTATAAAAATATGTATGTTCTTACTTTTCTGTACTTTTGCTTTCAGTTCTATTTTTGCAGCGTTTTTAAAATGACTGAGAAAAATAGGAAAAGATTTTCAAAAATCATCAAATTTTACAGAGACATAGATAAAGGTATTAGGTTTAATTTAATATAAATTTCATTGAATTTGGATAAGTATAAGTCATCCAAACATTCAATGTTTTGAGACTAGTGCAATCTGATTTTCAGATTGGCAAAGGTTGAGAACGTCAACGTGGTTGACATACTTTCCAAACAAATTTTGAAAAACTGTTTCAAACCATAAAACTAGACATCTTAAGGGACATATCATCAAAATTTCAGATTATTTGGAGTTGTCATTAATTAGGAATTAATTTTTTATTATAAGAGGAAGATTAGAGTTCAATCAAAAACGTTCTTTAGGGCTTTAGACTTTGAATTTTGATTTGAAATTTTTATGACATATAGATTGTTACATCCTACCTCCCGTTACGTGCTCATAATAAATTTTGTTGTAATGCCGTAACTTATAAGTATGTAAATGTTACTTAAATAAATTTTAGAACTATAAAATTTACCTAATGGGTGTAGGCTAATTAATTAGAAATAAAGAGAATTGGTACAAGTTTTATCTAGGAATTAAATAAAGAAAAAAGGAAAATGCTACATAGGAAAGGATAGAATGGTAACTTCACACTCCACCTGCACCTTCACCCCACCCCCAACCAGTTACTCTTTTTAGTTTTCCCAATTTTCCTATTTTCCTTTCTTTTTAATAATTCCCTCTATCATTTCAAGTCTTACACCATGTAAGACAACCTCCCACTCACAGTTCATGCAAATTCTTTTTCTTCCCACTATCTTCATAATCCAAGAAGCCTTCATCATTGCCATTCCACTATCAATTTCAGCCAAAGCAAGAGTAGAAGGCATAAGAACCTTCTTCCTTCACAAGTCTACTTCATTTCCATCTTACACCTCTTCTCTCTTAAACTTTCTCCTATTGAGAAAAAGGGTTTGAGTTATTTACAAATGCATGATTTAAATGCTACGTGTTTGCGAAACGCATGAACAAATTATTACTTGACACGTTTATGTGATAAACATGCTTTATATGCTTATATGTATTGTTGCCGTACTAACAAGCCATGAAGCGTTAAAGATTACATCATATGGCAAACATTTGTTGTCTTTGTACTAATTTCAGGTGACACAATTAATGAACTATACTAGTTCATTAAGTGAAGTGCGTAAGTTAATGAACTAACTAGTTCATTAAATGGAGACATATTTGGTGGAAGCTATATGGCAACAAATTTGAAAACGAAAAGTATCATCCCCATTCTTTCTACATGCCATATAGATATATATAATATATATATCCATATTTTCTAAAAAGACACAATACACATATATCCTGACGTACCACCGACACGTCACATATATTATAAAAGTACGTCGATGTCACACCACTATACACAAGTCATATTTATGAGTATCTTCAGGTCTTATATCATATGATATAAATCACGTTGACGTCAAAATTATAACGACATGTTACAAGGCATAAACCGATAGTTGTCGTATCGGGTGCCTACCGAAACTTCACCGACGTGTCACGTACTTGCCATATAAAGATGGCCAGCCCATATACATCAAAAATAGCCAAAACTTTCGTGCCTCACATGTTGAAATCAGCCACTAAATCATTCCATGTTGGCACACACAAATCACCCACAATTTATGCTAAATTTGTGAAGAATTCAAATTCAACTTCATTAGTGCCCATGTGGCATTTTACTTAAGCTATTGGAGCTGAATATACACTTTATTTTATGTATATTATGTGTGACATAATATATATTACATGTGCAAAAAGTTTGAATTTAATCGGAGAAAAATAGCATAATCAACGAAAGTCGAAAATTCGGTTTTCTACGAAGTTACACACATGGAATGTTTTTGGAATTGATGTAACTTGTACCTAGACACTTTTTACACATTCAAGACATGTTAAAGTGCTCTAGAAAATTCAAATTAAGGCTGATTACAATTTACCGTATATGTGTGAATATTGTGCATTATTTGACAAAGTTTACCAAAAGAAAATTCAGCACATGTGCAGGAATTTCACACGCCATTTTCAGCTTTTTTGGAGCCTAGATGGAGCTTATTTGGCACTTTAATTGGTAGAAAATAAGCCACACATGATTGGTGACATTGAAGAAGGCAACACACAAGGAAACAATTCAAAATACAACAGATGCTGAAATTTCAGCACATGTTGTTTGTTATGGACGAATTTTAGCATGTTTTTGTCTTCAATTATCTTCCAAAATTGAAGGGGATTAATGTGTGATTGTATGGTAATGTTTTGACTATATTTGAGCACATTTTTTGAGATTTTTTTGTAGAATTTCCAACTCATTAAAGGATGACAAGGTGGACCAATCAACAAGTGACAAGTAAGCAAGGTCAAATCATCCTTCCAATTATGTTGTGCCAAGTAAGCAAGCTGATGTCATCTCTACACAAGACAATCTTCCAAGGGAATTAAAGAGAATTCTCAAGAAAGGAAGAGGCCCTAAGGGGGCGGCCAAGCATGGATAAAAAGAAGAGAATAGTGCAAACAAGGCCAAACATCTCACACATTTCTCTCAAGTGCAAAAGATCTACTACTCTCTTCTTCTACCTTTCTTTCTTCTTCTTCTTTTCTCAATCCTATTGTTCATATATTCAAAATATTGTATAGGATTCAAATATACCACCCACACTCATTCATTGTTGTAAAAGGTTGATCAAGGTATGATCAAACCTTTATTCAATCGGTGGTGGTGTCCGTGATTCGTTTGCTCGATTGTATTGTTTGTAAAAGGGTGGAGTTAGTATGTAACTCCAGTCATCCTTATGGTAAGGTGTTTATTGTGTTCAGTGGTAACCGAGGAAGGTGTCCTCGAAGACTGGAGTACGTTGATTTAATCGAATCAGTATAAAATCCTTGGTGTCTTTACTTGACTGCACTTTACTTTCAGTTTCCAGCATTCTGCATCAACTTCATTACAAAGGTCAAAATAGCAAACGAATTTCAAAAATCATAAAATTTTGTATAAACATAGCCACACTTCCTAGTTTTCATTTGGCGTAAGTTTCAACTCATTTGGATAAGTATAAGTCAGTAAAACTTGAATAGTTCTGAGACTAGTGCAATCTGATTTTCAGAGTTGCAAAGGTTGAGAACATCAACGTGATTGAGATACTTACAAAAGGAAATTTCAAGAACTGGTTTAATCCATTAAAATACATACCTTGAGGGTCTTTTCATTAAATTTTCAGACCATTTGGAGTCACCAATTAATCGGAATAAAATTTTCAAGTCGGAGTACAGTTTCTGGCAGATTTGTGCAATCTGACCAAAAACGTATTTTCAAGGGGATAGGAGTGGAGTTTTAATTTGAAATTTTTATGAAATACTCAGAATATCAGAAAGTAGAATCCCACCGAATTTCATAATTTTTGGAGGTCTGAAACTAGATCATTTAAGGATTTCAAATCAGGATCAGAAAATAGAAACTATTTTCAGAAGTGAGGTTTTTGGTTCAAAAGTTTTTAAAAACCAAATTTTCCGCACCCACTATTCAACCCCTCCATTTCTAGTGGTGCTATACAGATCCTACATCTCCTACTCCCACCCTCTCTCACTAACCAAAAGCTTTCTCCTCTCCATCTTCCTTGAACTCCAACCGTAAGCATCAAGGCAAGGAGGAGAAGAACTCCTTCCATTTCCAAGTAATAATCAAGAGTGCATGCATCTCAATCCTCAAGCTAAACATTATATCATCCTCCTTAGAATCTTTCTCTTCTTATATCTACCTTAACAACACTCACAATACCTCCATTTTAAGGCTCCCACCCGTGAGTTCCATAAGGAAGGAAGAACAATTTTTGACTAGACAAGTGAGAGATTTTCAAACCATTCAAGGTAAGGTTCACTTAGATTGAATTTTAGAACATTCATACTCTCATTTCCTTCATGAAAGACTAATTCTTCTACCCTTTTTGGCCTTAAAGCCGTGTACATCACAATGCCAAACAAAGAAGCAATCTTGTTCTCCTAAGTAAAAGATTCAAGTATCAAGGAGAGTATTCTTCTTATATTTTTAAAGAATGTTTAAAAATGAGTCTCCTATGTTTATATCAAAGGATGGATCATGCATGCATATGTTAAAATGAAGCTCTTATCATTAAGTTATGAAAACTGTACTTGCATTTTAAAACTATGTATGCATGCGTATTATTCTTGTGTAGTTCATGAATATGGTTACAATGATATTCAAATAGGACATGCATGTAAAAACTCTTGGAATGGACAGACCCTAGGAGATGTGTCTGGCCTAAGAAATGAAGGCCAAACATGCATGTCTCATCTTCTATGTAAAATAAAGGCAAATGAGTACACTTTCCTGAAAAGTGAACTAAGAACCTCATTGAACATCAATTTCTCATGTGCATGTTGAATGACCATCAATGCCTTGTTTTCATATGTGTAAAAGTGCATTTGCATGATTGTGGTCATGGTATGGCATAATTATGGTGCAATATAAATCATACTACAATGCATGTCACAAAAGTTACCATCTTTGATGATCATCACCACAACTACATCATTATCCTTTTAAGATAGTGCTGGTTGAGCCTCCATCAAAGACTATGAATTCATCACCATCATCATGATGTGTATTTTGATGATCATGGTCTAAGGAGGTGTATATGAATGGGTGTTGTTCTTTTATGTACTTGCATGATATTAATAAGATGATCATCCTCATACCTATGGTTCTTATGATCATGATTATGAGATGTGACTTTGTTTCAAGTTTAATATGTTGAGACCATGAAATTTATGCATCCTCATAATATATATCCATGGTAATTTAAGGTACAAATGAATGTTATGATTTTTGCCTCATGCATGTATGTAACAAGTGGAAAAATCCAAGAGGATGGATGTTGTGACTCTCGGCCACAAGGCCTTTTTGACACCAATGTAATGATTATATTTAGATGACTATATTTATGTAAATACATGTATAAAAGTACATGTTATATGTGATAAATCAAGGAACGAACAAATTATTCGAATAAGAAGAATGAACCACCAAAAAGAGGTCTACTTTGTACCACTTGCCGAAGCTACTCTATAGGGGCTGTTTGGTAATTTCCAACTTTAGGAATTATGATATGTGGGCTGTTTTGAAGATTTTTAAATGTGACTAAGCATGGAACATATTAAGTAAACAAGAATAATGATGAAAATGCCCAAAAAGGGCCTGTTTTGACCCCAAACTGAAAGCTTCTTAAATGAAGACAAAAAAGGCAAAACGGTCACTTTACACCAACATATGGTATAACCATGAAGTAAATAAGAAATGTAGGAGCTGAGTGGTTGTAAGACCTTAGGACCAGTTCACAAACCGAGCACTCTCATACGCATATGTCAACATGATTTTCAAAAGCAAACAAGTTTTATTTACGATCACGGTTACAAAATGATTATTGCAAGAAATGTTTTAAAGGATTATATGATTAAAGAATTGTACCACTAGACGAAGGATTACATACGATTTATGTATGTTTCTGTGGGCTGAGTGTAACCCCTTGTCAGGGACAATGGTTCTCTGCCTTTCTGTATATACATGTTCTGTTGGTTGAGTGTAACCCCTTGTCTGGGACAAGGCATCTCTGCCTTTCTGTTACGTCTACGATGTTATGTATGGTCAGCTGCCTGATGTCTGGTCCAAAGAGAGGATATCAGGGGCAAAAGACGTTATGATTGATTGTAACACCGCATCCGGGACTCGGGATCTCAGTAGCCCTAGGTACGTATGATGTAACGCCATGGTTGGACCATCGGAATTCATAGATGATACTGAAGACTACTCAGGGAATCATTTGGCATGTCGTGGGTACCATTCTTATGTTACGAAAAGTGCTATAGCCAATTCATATTCTGTCATGCTTATGAATGTATGAAATGATATGTTTTCTGAAAGTTTTACAACTGCATGCATCACGAACATGTCCCATGAGCTCATAGTACCCTTAAGTCATGATTTCCTCCATATGTTGCCATGTATGATTAAGCCAGCACATGAAACTAAACTTAAAAGATTGTACTCAAGAATGATACGGATTATATTCTAAAGTAAAGCTGATGAAAGAAAGTAACTCGCTGATTTACTGTATTGTTTTTATGTTGAATGTTATTTCATACATGTTGTCCATATGATACATGCTATGTATTTCACTATATTATCTCCACTACCCTGATCTCCATGTATGATCCACTTGACGAATCTAGGCGGAAATACTTGCTGAGCGATTCGTTATCACTCACCCCTTTATTTTACCATGCAGACCCACAAGACCCTGAGCCGGAGTTCATAGAGGATGAGCCTAGAGAATAGGTTCAGAGAGCTGTTTAGTAGATTGCGGTGACAGCTTTTGTATTTTTGATATTCAGCTCTGTACTTATGATATTTGTACTGATGATGTACTTATGATACTATCTCGGATGTAGTAGTTCGTACTTATGTCAATGCTTTATTTCTGTCTATGTTATGATGCTTACGCTATTCGATACATGTTTATGACGATGTGCATATACATGACATCGACGCCTTGTACTTCTCGTAGTAGAGTACAACAGATGCACCATAAGACCCGAGTCTCGGTCGAGACGCTACATGTGGTATCAGAGCCAAGGCTTCAGATCCACAGCAGGCGACATAAGATAAAAAATGACAAGTACGCAGGCTATGATCTTAAAGTTTAAGATTGATCTTAGAATGAGTGAGCCAGCCTTAGTAGAGGGTCCCTAGTGTAGGACTTGTAAGGCACCACTAGAAAGGGGGGGGGGGGTTGAATAGTAGGTGCGGAAAATTTGGTTTTTAAATATTTTGACCCAAAAACCTAACTTCTGAAATCAGTTTCTGTTTTCAGATCCTGATTTGAAGCGTTTGAAAGACCTGGTTACAGACCTTCAAAAATTCTGAAATTTGTAGAGATTTTACTCTCAGATGTTCTGAGTATCTCCTAAAAATTTCAGATTAATTCAACTCCTAACCCTTTAAAAAAACGTTTGTGGTCAGATTGCGCAAATCTACCAGAAACTTTACTCCGATTTGAAAAATTTATTCCGATTAATTTGTAACTCTACATGGTCTGAAAATTAAATGACAAACCCCTTAAGATATTTATTTTAATGGATTGAAACAGTTTTGAAAAATTCTTTTGGGAAGTATGTCAAATACGTTGATGTTCAAGTCTAAAAATAAGATTGCACTAGTCTTAGAACTATTAATGTTTGATTGATTTATACTTGTCCAAATGGGTTGAGACTTGCGTCAAATGAAACTTAAGAGGTGTGGCTATGTTTTTGCAAAGCTTTATAATTTTTAAAGTCGTTTACTATTTTTACGATTGCAACGCAATCAACGCAGAAACTGAAAAACTGTAAGTAAAGTGCTGAAAGTAACGACACCAAGGATTTTATACTGGTTCGGCTAAATCAACCTATTCCAGTCTTTGAGGACACATTCCTCGGTTATCACTTAACATAAAATAACACCTTACCACAAGAGTTGCTGGAGTTATACACCAACTCAACCCTTAAACAAACGATATAAGCAATCACACAATCACGAACACCACCACCGAATGGATGAAGGTTTGATCACACCTTGATCAACCTTTTACTGTAGAGATAAAGGGGTTTGAATGATTTCAAAATACATGATTTAAATGTGCATGACATATTTCATAAAAACATGCATGACATAAACGTGCATGACATATTGCGCAAAACTTGCCTTATATAATTCACATATAATATTGTCGTACTAACGAGCCATGAAGCTTTAAAGCTTACATCACATGGCAAACATTTGTTTTGTTTATACTATTTTCAGGTGCCATCATTAATGGACTAAACTAGTTCATTAAGTGAAGTACTTAGTTAATCAAACTAAGTATTTCATTAAAGAAAGCTACATTTGGAAAAGGCACAAAGGCAACAAGGCTAAGGAAGGAAAGTCTCCTCCTCCTCTCCTCATTCAATTTACACGCCACACACATATATATAAATATATTTTCATATTTTTTTAAAAAAGGCACATACACATGTATTCAAACGTACTACCGACACGTTATACATCTTACGTACGTACGTTAATGTCACACCATCATACTTAACTCATATTTATGAGTATATTCAGGTCTTATATCATATGATATAAGTCATGGTGATGACAAATTAAATACGACATGTTAAAAGGTTCTAAACCGAAAATTGTCGTCTCGGGCGAATACCGAAACTTCGCCAACGTGTCACGTTCTTGCCATACATAGATGGCCAGCCCGTACACTTCAAAAATATCTATAATTTTCGTGCCTATGGTGATATGTTCAGCCATAAAATCTTTCCATGTTGGCACACACAAATCACCCCACATTAAGGCCAAATTGTGGAGATTCCAATTTCAATTTTGTCACATGATAATGGCGCCACTTTAGACCAGCCAAGTGCTGAGAATTAAAGTTTATATTATATATATTATGTGTAACATAATATATATAACATGTGCAAAAATTTGGAATTTAATTAGAGAAAAATCGGGTAATCGATAAATATCGAAAATTCGGTTTTCTACGTACACAACACATGGAACATTTTTGGCACATCATATGACACATATCTAGACACTTTTTACATATGATATACATCTTAAAGTTTCTAGAAAATTAAATTAAGGGCTGATTGGAATATAACATGTGTGTATTATTAAATGTGCATTATTTTACAAAGTTAGCAAAAATAAAATTCAGCACATGCATGTACACTTATACACGCCACCTACAGCTGAGCTGGAGCATATGTGGAGTCTTGTTGGCATATTGATTGGTCAAGAATCAATCATACAATGTTGGTGATTTAAAGAAAGAAGCTACAAATGGTAAGGTTTCAAACTTTGTCTCATTCGAAACAAATGCTGAAAATTTCAGCATGTTGAATTATAGCTGGCCGATTTTTTTGAGTTAAAAAGCATCTAATTGGTGTCTTGAATTATGTGGTTAATTGGAAGAAGAAATGGAAGTAATTTAAATAAGTTTCAAAGCCATAAAGTGTGATATCTTATATATCACACATGCTGAAATTTTTCAGCATGTGTGGAATGCATCTTGGCCGTTTTTATGGACATGTGGGTGTCCAAATTTTATTTCCAATTTGATAAGGATATTTGATATCAATTGATGATTTATTTTAAAAAGAAAAATCAAAGAAAAATGGAAGTATTTGGAACTTTAACACCATGTATCACATGGTGAAATTTCAGCATGCTAAATTCTCTTTATGGCCGATTTCTTACCTTGGTGTGGAGGAATTTTGTCTTGCTAACTTTATGTGACAATCTTGTGGATTATGGAAATTATTATATGTTGATTTTGGCACATGTTTTTAGTGGAATTCTCAGATTTTCCAAGTCATCAAATGATGACAACATTCAACCAATCAATGAGTGCCAAGTAAGCAAGAGCATAATGATCATCCAATGAGAACATGCCAAGTAAGCAAACACATGTCACAATGATGCCATATACTCTCCAAGGACTTAGAAGATAATTTTTAAGAGGGAGAGTAGCAATAGGGGGTGGCCAAAAACAATTAAAAAGGAAGGAAGAAGAGCAAAACAAGAACAAGAACAAGAGTTGCTAATTCTAAGATCAAAAGTGTTCTAGCCTTCTTCTTCTACACTCTCTTCCTTTTTTCTTCTTGAAAGCCTATTGTACTTATATTCATATTATTGAATAGGCTTATCTTAGACCACCACACATTCTTTATCTTTGTAAAAGATTGATCAAGGTGTGATCAATCTTCAATCTTGCTAGGTGGTGGTGTTCGTGTGTATTGTATTCAACATACAAGGTTTGTAAAGGGTTGGAGTTGGTGTGTAACTCCATCAACCCTGTGGTAAGGTGTATTTGTGTTGTGTGATTAGTGTGAACCGAGGAAGGTGTTCCTCGAAGACTGGAGTAGGTTGTTGATAACCGAACCAGTATAAAATTCTTGGTGTCATTTACTTTCAGCACTGATTTTCTGTTTCAGCACTGTTTACTGTTTTTAATCACGTACGTAAAAATAGTAAAAGAATTTGAAAAATCATGAAACTTTCAGGAAACATAGCCACACGTTTCAAGGTTCTTTTGGCGCAAGTTTCAACCATTTTGGATAAGTATAAGTCAATCAAATGTCCAATATTCTGAGACTAGTGCAGTCTGATTTTCAGGCTTGGAAAGGTTGAGACTTTGATCGTATTTGACTAACTTCTCAAAAGAATTTTTTAAACCTGTTTCAACCCATTTAAATATAACTTATAAGGGGTTAGTGGTTGAAATTTCAGAGCCTTTGGAGTTACGTACAAATAGGAATAAATTTTTGAAATCAGTCTACCGTTTCTGGCAGATTCGCACAATCTGACCACCGACGAATTTTCAAGGGGTTAGAGGTTGAATTTAAATCTGAAATTTTTAGGAGATACTTATAACATCTGAGGATAAGTTCTCTCCAAATTTCAGAATTTTTGAAGACCTACAACCTAGTTTGAAAAACGTTTTAAAACTGGTCCTGAAAACAGAAACTGTTTTCAGAAGTTGGGTTCTTGAGTCAAAATCATTTTAAAAACCAAATTTTCCGCACCCACTATTCAACCCCCCTTCTAGTGGTGCCTTGCAGATCCTAAAATTGTTATCAGAGTGCAGGAACATTCACATCAGAAGGATCCAACGATCTAAGTGAGATGGCAACCACTAGCCACGAAACCGAGGAAAAAGATATGTCAAGCCAAATGCCTCCACTATTTGAAAATGAGGTAAATTCTGATTCTGACTCGGATTATGAACTATCTTATGATGATTTATATGTTGAATATCTTGAATTACATAAGTTTGCTAGAACTCTTGCAAAACAATAGAAACGGTTAATTGAAGACAACAAATTATTAGAATCTTCTAACACAAATCTTGTGTCTCAATTAAACGATTCAAAAGAAGAGTCGTCTTGCATCATAAATTCATTAAGGTCTGAAATTTCATCATTGACATCCGAGAACACTGAAATGAAATCCGAGATTTCAAATTTGAAATCAAGGAATACAGACTTAGAGAAAATGATGAAACAGTTTGAGACGGGATCTAACATGCTACATCGTATTATCTTATCACAAAAGCATGATAATGACAAAACCGGATTAGGATACATGGAGACAAACGAAGCATCATCTAAACCATCCAACTTTGTTTTGTCTAAAAAAGTAGACACATCAACGGCATACGTAGCGCCTAAAGTGACGCAAAGACCCCCTCTCCCCTCATCTCGTCATACTTCTTCTTCATATCATGCGAAGTATAATTATATTCCGTATAAATATAAGAAGAAGACTAGTGCACTACTCATTTCATCTCATCGTGCTTCTTATTCTTCATATCATACAAAGAGTAATCATGTGCCATATAGAAAGTCACTGATGCATGTACGACATTCATATCGTACAAATGCGTCTAGATCACGCCCCGTGCATGTAAACCGAAATACATATCAAAAACGAAAACCACACTATACGCATGATGGGATTCTTGGCCAAAGGCCAAATGCATCTGCCCCTAACATATATTATGTTGCGCTTTAATCACCTTTCTCACCTTTTGGAAGACCTAGAAAGGTCACCCAAATTTGGGTACCAAAAGGGATATTCTCAAAGGGTTGAATAAATAACCCTTACGAACGCACGTTTGAGATTATTTAAAATACATGATTTTTTTTCATGCTCTTTCCATATTTACAGGCATATATTGATTGACTTTCCAAAATAAAGGGAGAGAGAAAGCATGATTTAAGGGGGAGAGAGATACTAATTGCATAAATTAAGGGGGAGCGACTTGGAATT
This sequence comes from Eustoma russellianum, assembly GCA_036186865.1. Classification (NCBI taxonomy): domain Eukaryota; kingdom Viridiplantae; phylum Streptophyta; class Magnoliopsida; order Gentianales; family Gentianaceae; genus Eustoma; species Eustoma russellianum. The sequence continues at coordinate 16,126,634 of AP025053.1, forward strand.
TTGAAATTCAAGTTTTGAATTTATGCATGATTGAAGGGGGAGCGATAGGATTTAAATCATGAAAGTAGGTTATTTTGAAAATCATCGAAAGGGGGAGATTGTAGAGATAAAGGGGTTTGAGTGATTTCAAAATACATGATTTAAACGTGCATGACATAAACGTGCATGACACGTTGCGCAAAACTTGCCTTATATAATTCACATATAATGTTGCCGTACTAACGAGCCATGAAGCTTTAAAGCTTGCATCAGATGGCAAACATTTGTTGTGTTTATACTATTTTCAGGTGCCATCATTAATGAACTAAACTAGTTCATCAAGTGAAGTACTTTAGTTAATCAAACTAAGTATTTCATTAAAGGAAGCTACATTTGGAAAAGGCACAAAGGCAACAAGGCTAAGGAAGAAAAGTCTCCTCCTCCTCTCCTCATTCAATTTACACGCCACACACATATATATAAATATATTTTCATATTTTTTTAAAAAAGGCACATACACATGTATTCAAACGTACTACCGACACGTTATATATCTTACGTACGTACGTTAACGTCACACCATCATACTTAACTCATATTTATGAGTATATTCAGGTCTTATATCATATGATATAAGTCATGGTGATGAAAAATTAAATACGACACGTTAAAAGGTACTAAACCGAAAATTGTCGTATCGGGCGAATACCGAAACTTCGCCAACGTGTTACGTACTTGACATACATAGATGGCCAGCCCCTACACTTCAAAAATATCTATAATTTTCATGCCTATGGTGATATGTTCAGCCATAAAATCTTTCCATGTTGGCACAAACAAATCACCCCACATTAAGGCCAAATTGTGGAGATTCCAATTTAAATTTTGTCACATGATAATGGTGCCACTTTAGACCAGCCAAGTGCTGAGAATTAAAGTTTATATTATATATATTATGTGTAACATAATATATATAACATGTGCAAAAATTTGGAATTTAATTAGAGAAAAATCGGGTAATTGATAAATATCGAAAATTCGGTTTCTACGTACACAACACATGGAACATTTTTGGCACATCATATGACACGTATCTAGACACTTTTTACATATGATATACACCTTAAAGTGTTCTAGAAAATTAAATTAAGGGCTGATTGGAATATAACATGTGTGTATTATTAAATGTGCACTATTTTACAAAGTTAGCAAAAATAAAATTCAGCACATGCATGTACACTTATACACGCCACCTACAGCTGAGATGGAGATATGTGGAGTCTTTTTGGCATATTTATTGGTCAAGAATCAATCATACAATGTTGGTGATTTAAAGAAAGAAGCTACAAATGGTAAGGTTTCAAACTTTGTCTCATTTGAAACACATGCTGAAAATTTCAGCATGTTGAATTATAGCTGGCCAATTTTTTTGAGTTAAAAAGCATATAATTGGTGTCTTGAATTATGTGGTTAATTAGAAGAAGAAATGGAAGTAATTTGGATAAGTTTCAAAGCCATAAAGTGTGATATCTTATATATCACACATGCTGAAATTTTTCAGCATGTGTGGAATGCATCTTGACCGTTTTCATGGACATGTGGGTGTCCAAATTTTATTTCCAATTTGATAAGGATATTTGCTATCAATTGATGATTTATTTTAAAAAGAAAAATCAAAGAAAAATGGAAGTATTTTGAACTTTAACACCATGTATCACATGCTGAAATTTCATCATGCTAAATTCTGTTTATGGCCGATTTCTTACCTTGGTGTGGAGGAATTTTGTCTTGCTAACTTTATGTGACAATCTTGTGGATTATGGAAATTATTATATGTTGATTTTGGCACATGTTTTTAGTGGAATTCTCAGATTTTCCAAGTCATCAAATGATGACAACATTCAACTAATCAATGAGTGCCAAGTATGCAAGAGCATAATGATCATCCAATGAGAACATGCTAAGTAAGCAAACACATGTCACAATGATTCCATATACTCCCCAAGGATTTAGAAGATAATTTTTAAGAGGAAGAGTAGCAATAGGGGGCGGCCAAAAACAATTAAAAAGGAAGGAAGAAGAGCAAAACAAGAACAAGAACAAGAGTTGCAAATTCTAAGATCAAAAGTGTTCTAGCCTTCTTCTTCTACACTCTCTTTTTTTTTTCTTCTTGAAAGCCTATTGTACTTATATTCATATTATTGAATAGGCTTATCTTAGACCACCACACATTCTTTATCTTTGTAAAAGATTGATCAAGGTGTGATCAATCTTCAATCTTGCTAGGTGGTGGTGTTCGTGTGTATTGTATTCAACATACAAGGTTTGTAAAGGGTTGGAGTTGGTGTGTAACTCCATCAACCCTGTGGTAAGGTGTATTTGTGTTGTGTGATTAGTGTGAACCGAGGAAGGTGTTCCTCGAAGACTGGAGTAGGTTGTTGATAACCGAACCAGTATAAAATTCTTGGTGTCATTTACTTTCAGCACTGATTTTCTGTTTCAGCACTGTTTACTGTTTTTAATCACGTTCGTAAAAATAGTAAAAGAATTTGAAAAATCATGAAACTTTCAGAAAACATAGCCACACGTTTCAAGGTTCTTTTGGCGCAAGGTTCAACCCTTTTGGATAAGTATAAGTCAATCAAACGTCCAATATTCTGAGACTAGTGCAATCTGATTTTCAGGCTTGGAAAGGTTGAGACTTTGATCGTATTTGACTAACTTCTCAAAAGAATTTTTCAAACCTGTTTCAACCCATTTAAATATAACTTATAAGGGGTTAGTGGTTGAAATTTCAGAGCCTTTGGAGTTACGTACAAATAGGAATAAATTTTTGAAATCAGTCTACCGTTTCTGGCAGATTCGCACAATCTGACCACCAACGAATTTTCAAGGGGTTAGAGGTTGAATTTAAATCTGAAATTTTTAGGAGATACTTATAACATCTGAGGATAAGTTCTCTCCAAATTTTAGAATTTTTGAAGACCTACAACCTAGTTTTAAAAATGTTTTAAAACTGGTCCTGAAAACAGAAACTGTTTTCAGAAGTTGGGTTCTTGAGTCAAAATCATTTTAAAAACCACATTTTCCGTACCCACTATTCAACCCCCCTTCTAGTGGTGCCTTGCAGATCCTACATTTACAAAAATTGAAACATGTATGGTGGTCTAATCAAAGCCTATTCAATATAATGAATATAAGAAAAATAAGCTTGAGAGAAGAAGAAGAAGAAAGAAATGTAGAAAGAGAGAGTAGAAGACACTTTTGCACTTAAGAGAATATGAGAGTTGTCTTGCATTTGTTTGCTCTATTTCTCGTCTTTATATCCAGCCTTGTCTGCTTCCCTAGGGTTCCTTCCCTTCTTGAGAAATCTCTTTTATGTCCTTGGAAGATTTCCTTGTGTAGATATGACATCATCTTGCTTACTTGGCACAACATGATTGGATGAATGTCTTGGCTTTGCCTACTTGGCACTTTATGATTGGATGAATCTTGTCACCATTTAGTGCTGTAAAATCTGAGATTAAAATGTAAAAACAAGTGCCAAATAAAGTTTAAAATGTTGCCAAATAATCAACAATTAATCCCTTCAATTTTGGGAAGCAAATTTGGGTGCATTTAGACACAAAAATTCGGCCACTAATGTACATGTGTTGAATAATTTTCAGCATGTGTAGTAGTTTGAAATGTTTGAATCGTTACCTTGTGTAGCTCCTTCTTTTGTGTCACTACCCTTGTGTGGAATATCCTCCACCAATTGAGATGCCAACTAAGATCCACATAGGCTCCATTAATCATGCAGTAGGCGTGTGAACCATCTCCAACATGTGCTGAATTTCATTTTGTAAACTTTGTAAAATAATGCACAATAACTACACACATATGGTAAATTATAATCAGCCCTTATTTGAATATTTTAGTACATTTGAACATGTCTTGAATATGTAAAAAGTGTCTAGATGCATGTTACATGTCATGCCAAAAACGTTCCATGTGTTATGTTCGTAGAAAACCAAATTATCAACTTTCGTCGATTACGCAATTTTTCTCTGATTAAATTCAAACTTTTTGCACATGCTATATATATTATGTCACACATAATATACATAAAATCTAGTAGATATTCATCTCTAATGGCTGTACTAAAGTGGGGGCCTATGTGACACAAAATTAAATTTGAAATCTCCACAATTTGGCCTTAATTGGGGGTGATTGTGTTTGTCAACATGAAATGATTTTGGCTGAATATACCATGTGAGACACAAAATGTTTGGCTCTTTTTAGAGTATATAGGCGGAACATCTATATATGGTAAGTACGTGACACGTTGGCGAAGTTTCGATAGTCACCCGATACGACAATTTTTGGTTTACAACCTTGTAACGTGTCGTTATAATTTTGTCACCACCATGACTTATATCATATGATAAAAGACCTGAATGTACTCATAAATATGAGGTAAGTATAGTGGTGTGACGTTGACGTACGTTTATAATATATGTAACGTGTCGGTAGTACGTCAGAATATATGTGTATTGTGCCTTTTTTAGCAAAAATATAAATATATATAATTTATATATTAATGGCGTGTGAAGTGGATGAGTAAGGAGACTTTCCATTCTTCAATTTGTTGCCATCATGCCTTCTCCAAATATATCTCCATTTAATGAACTAGTAAGTTCATTAAACTAAGTACTTCACTTAATGAACTAGTGTAGTTCATTAATGGTGGCACCTGAAATTAGTTCAAACACAACAAATGTTTTCCATTTGATATAAGCTTTAATGCTTCATGGCTTGTTAGTACGGCAACATTATATATAAAATATACAAGGCATGTATATCGCTAAAACGTGTCAAGTAATAAATTTTTTCATGCATTTCTTAAACACGTAGTATTTAAAGCACGTATTTGTAAATCACTCAAACTCTTTTTCTCAACACCTGGAACGGTTTATTAGGATCTAATCCCTAAACTTATATAAAATTTTAGGCTAAAATTGTATCATCTAGGTAGACTTATTGTGTGAAATAACTGTGTCGATAGGATGGCTTCGGAACCACGAGGCAGACCCTACATAGATAGATCAGCATGCTTTCCTCCGCCACCAGTGGAGGATCCGGTGCCGTCACCATAGGAGCAGATCCTATCCTCGCAGGCATAGGGCCCCAAAGGTATTCCGTAGGCGTTCTTTGATGCCATGATCCAGCTGGGTCAGGCAGTTGGAAATGCCTAGGCTACACATGCCCCATAACCACAGCAACCTTAGCATCAACATACAGGCACCGGTACTATTTCAGGGAACTCAAGAGAGCACGCGTGCTAAGTTTTGAAGGGGGACCTGACCCAGATGAAGCTAAAAAATGGCTGGATGAGGTTGAGAATTGTTTCGACCTACTGCAAATTTCAGACGAGGTCAAGGCCCAGATTATCCATCCGTTCTTGGTTGGCGAGGCCAATAAATGGTGGAAGACAAATCTCAGCCATTGGCCAGACCTGTTGCTTGGGAAAGATTTGTGGATGATTTTCAGAAGTTCTACATTCTACCATCTGTGACAATTAATAAAATCAATGAGTTCGAATCTCTAAGACGGGAGGCAAGTATGACGAATACAGGTCCTAATGACCAAATTACCGCATGGAGCCATTACACTCCCAAATAATGATTAATGAGAAGCTGATCATACAGGTATGACTGTATCATAATATGCAAATCAATTTACGGTCCTATGTCAATATATTCTGTTCGTTATGGCAGATGAAAGATTCAAAATGATTAACTTTGTTCAGTTGTTGGATACTGCTACCCGCTACCGGGTAGAATAAGACATTTCCCGGAGAGATGGGAAAACCAGAGGCAAGAGGCCTCGAGCAGTTATGGATGAACTATCTGTGCAGCGAAATAAGTTTCAGAAGAGATCAAGTGGGCGGCCCCAGCCTCAGCACCAGCAGCAAGGGCAGAGGCAGTTTCCACCCCAGTGATAACAGAATCAGACGAAGCCAGCTTTTCCCAAATGCCCATCGGTGAGTGTCGAAAGGACAGTGGAGCATGTTTTGGATGAAGCAGGACAGGACATATGGTCAGGGATTGCCCCGAAAGATTGAAGCAGCAGTAGGGAGGCACCTGAGGTTGTGACATGTACTGTTGATTGCGCTATTTTAACATGATTAATATTATTTGTTGGTTGCTAGAACGTGTCACATATATGTGTTGGAAATTTATGCTGGGATGTGATGTGTTAATGTGGAAACTCTATACTTGTATTTGAGTGGATGCAGCTGCCTGATTTAGTTAGAGACCCCCTACAGGGTTCAGGCAGCTGGAGATCAGATTGTTACATCTCATCATATGTATAAGAAATGCAGAATTGAAATGGAGGGTCAGCACTTTATGGCGACACTAATTCTGATACGGACGGGAGATTTCTATGTGATTCTGGATATGGATTGGTTGTTTCATTACCATGCTCAGATAGACTGTCGGAAGAAGCAAGGAGTGATTCAGAACCTGGGACAGGAAGAGGTTACCTATCAGGGTAACAGCAAGCTGAGGAAAGTCATGTAGAATGTTTATTTGACAGCCATACAAGCCTTCCGAGCGTTGAAGAAAGGAGATATGGAATCCTTAGTATACGCTCTGGGAACGAAGTCCGAGCCACCGACTCTTGACAAAATTCCAGTAGTTTGAGAGTTTCCAATGGTATTTCCAGATGATTTGCCAGGCTTGCCACCAGACCAAGAGATCGAGTCTGAAATTAACGTGGTGCCTGGAGCAGAGCCGATTTCTAAAGCTCCGTATAGAATGGCTCCAACAGAGTTAAAGGAACTGAAAGAACAGTTACAGGAGTTAATTGATAAAAAGTTTATTCGTCCTAGTGTGTCACCGTGGGGAGCACCGATGCTGTTTGTGAAGAAGAAAGATGGCAGCATGCAGTTATGTATTGATTACAGGGAGTTGAACAATATTACTATTAAGAACAAGTACTCCTTGCCGCGGATCGACGACATATTCGACCAATTGAGAGAAGCCACTATATTCAGCAAGATCAATCTTTGCTCTGGTTATCACCAGTTAAAAATCAAGGCTGAGGATGTGCCAAAGACTTCCTTCCAGACCCGCTATGGCTATTATGAATTCCTAGTGATGCCGTTCGGTTTGACCAATGCCCCAGCCGCATTTATGGATCTTATGAATACTGTGTTCTAGATAAATTTGTCGTAGTCTTTATTGATGATATCCTAGTTTGTTCACCGGATGAAGATACTCACGTTGAGCACCTACAAACTGTTTTAAGCATGTTACAAGAAAAGCAGCTGTATGCCAAGTTCAGCAAATGTGAGTTTTGGTAACGAAGCTTCGCTTTCTTAGGACATTTTGTTTCAGAGGCTGTCATATCAGTGGATCCTAAGAAAATAGAGGCAATTACAGACTGGCCCCGACCGACTAATGTCACCGAGGTTCGAAGTTTTCTGGGGCTAGTAGGGTATTACCCCAAATTCATAGAGGGATTCTCTAAGATAGCAGTACCACTAACCAAACTGACACACAGAAAGGCGAAGTTTGAGTGGACTACTGATTGTGAAAGGAGCTTCACTGAGCTTAAGCAAAGGTTGACATCGGCTCCAGTGCTTGCTCAGCCTGTTGCTGGAAAGATTTATGTAGTCTACAGTGATGCGTCCAGGAATGGCTTAGGTTGCGTACTGATGCAGAAGGATCGAGTTATTTCCTTGCATCTAGACAACTCAAGCCGTATGAGCAAAATTACCCGGTGCATGATCTGGAATTGGCCTCTGTGGTATTTGCACTGAAAATCTTGAGGCACTACCTGTATGGGGAACGGTGCGAAGTGTATACTGGTCATAAGAGTTTGAAATACATGTTCACTCAAAAGGAACTGAATATGAGGTAGCGGTGATGGCTGGAACTGATCAAGGATTATGATGTGGCTATTCATTATCATCCGGGTAAAGCTAATAAAGTGGCAGACGCACTGAGTCGAAAATCCAGTCACGTAAGACAGTCACCTCTGGAACGAGAAATGGCTAACTTTGAATTGGATGAATTTGAGTCTATCAGCAATACCCTGGCAACATTGGTGATTTCGCCTACACTGGTTGACCGAATAAAGGATGCTCAGCAAAGGGATGCTGTGTTGTCAAGAATTGTTGACAAAGTTAGGCAAGCACCAGTAAACAATTTTCAGTTACGCGAGGACGGCAGTTTATGGTTCCGGAATCGATTATAATGATAAGATCCGCAAATAAGTTCTGAAGGAAGCACATAGTTCACGACTTCTGATGCATCTCAGAGCCACTAAAATGTACCAGGATTTGAGACAGCGTTACTGGTGGAGTTGAACGAAGTGACATATTGTTGAATACATGGAGCGGTGTCTAATATATCAGCAAGTGAAGGCGGAGCATCAGAGACCTGCTGGACTTCTACAACTGTTGAAAATTCATGAATGGAAATAGGAACATATCACTATGGATTTTGTCATGCGACTTCCAAGGACTCGAGGTGGCAGCGACACAATATGGGTAATTGTGGACAGACTTACTAAATCCGCACATTTCTTACTCATGTCAATTTAGGCGTCGATGGAGAAGATGGTACAGATATATATGGATGACATCGTGAGTTTGCATAGAGTTCCAGTGAGCATAGTTTGCGATAGAGATCTGCGTTTCACCTCCATGCTATGGGTACGGAGATTCGAATGAGTACTGTATTCCATCCACACACCGATGGACAGACCGAGAGAACAATACAGACGCTGGAAGACATGTTACATGCTTGTGTATTGGATTTTCATAGTAGCTGGGATAGATTCGTGAAGCTGATAGAGTTTTCATATAATAATAGCTATCACGGCTCAATTGGAATGGCACCTTTTGAAGCGTTTTATGGGCGGGAGTGCAGGTTACCCATATATTGGGATGGAGCAGGTGAGAAAGTGATCACAGGTCCATAACTCAAAACTTCAACCTATTGAGTTCGAGGTTGGCGAAAAGATATATTTGAAGATCTCTCGATGAAAGGGGTTAAGCGTTTCGGTATTAGAGGGAAGCTGAATCCTCGTTTCATCGGGTCGTGTGAAATCTTGGAGAGGATCGGATTAGTAGCATACTGGTTAGCGTTGCTACCTTCATTTTCGCAGATGCATGATGTGTTTCACGTGTCGCAGCTGCGGAGATACATACGTGACCCGAGTCATGTATTGGAGCATCAGCAACTGGAGATTCAAGGGGATGCTTCATATGGCGAGGTGTCGGTGTTGTTCTAGACCAGAAGGAACAAGTATTGCAAAGCAAGCCGATTCTATTTGTCAAGGTTCAGTGGAGTAATCACACAGAAAGGGAAAAGACTTGGGAGCCAGAGCGGCAGATGAGAGAGCAATATCCTTATCTCTTTGACTGAGGTACGTAAGTTTCGAGACCGAAACTTTTTATAAGGGTGGAGAAAATGTTACATCCCAACTCCCATTACGTGCTCAGATAAATTTTGTTTTAATGCCGTAACTTAGTACAAGTGTGTAAATGTTACTTAAATAAATTTTAGAACTACTAAAATTTACCTAATGAGTGTAGGCTAATTACTCAGAAATAAAGAGAATTGGTACAAGTTTTATCTAGAAATTAAATAAAGGAAAAAGGAAAATTCTACATAGGAAATGATGGAATGGTAACTTCACACCCCACTTGCACCCTCACCCTACCCCCAACAGGTTACCCTTTTTATTTTTCCCAATTTTCCTATTTTCCTTTCTTTTTAATAATTCCCTCCATCATTTCAAGTCTTACATCAAGTAAGATAACCTTCCGCTCCCATTTCATGCAAATTCTTTTTCTTCCCACTATCTTCATAATCCAAGAAGCCTTCATCATCGCCCCTCCACTATCAATTTCGGCCAAAGCAAAAGAATAGAAGGCATAAGAACCTTCTTCTTTCACAAGGCCACTTCATTTCCATCTTACACCTCTTCTCTCTTAAACTTTCTCCTACTCCCACTCTCTGTCACTAACCAAAAGTTTTCTCCTCTCCATCTTCCTTGCACTCCAACAGTAAGCATCAAGGCAAGGAACAGAAGAACTCCTTCCATTTCCAAGTAAAAATCAAGATTGCATGCATCTCAATCCTCAAGGTAAACATTATATCATCCTCCTTAGCATATTTCTCTTCTTATATCTACCATAAAAACATTCACAATACCTCCATTTTAAGGCTCCCACCTGTGGGTTCCTTAAGGAAGGAATAACAATTCTTTGATTAGGCAAGTGAGATCTTTTCAAACCATTCAAAGTAAGGTTTACATAGATTGAATTTTAGAACATTCATACTCTCATTCCTTTATGAAAGACTAATTCTTCTACCCTTTTTGGCCTTAAGTCCGTGTACATCACAAGGCCAAACAAAAAAACAATCTTGTTCTCCTAGTTAAAAGATTCAAGTATCAAGGCAAGTATTCTTCTTAGATTCTTCAAGAATGTTTAAAAATGAGTCTCCTATGTTCATATAAAAGGATGGATCATGCATGCATATGTTAAAATGAAGCTCTAATCATTAAGTTATGAAAACTGTACTTGCATTTTAAAACTATATATGCATGCGTATTATTCTTGTATAGTTTATGAATATGGTTAGAATGATATTCAAATAGGACATGCATGTAAAAACTCTTGGTATGGACAGCCCTAGGGGACGTGTATGGCCTAATAAATGAAGGACAAACATGCATGTCTCATCTTCTATGTAAAATAAAGGCAAATGAGTACACTTTCCTGAAAAGTGAACTAAGAACCTCATTGAACATCAATTTCTCATGTGCATGTTGAATGACCATCAATGCCTTGTTTTCATATGTGTAAAAGTGCATTTGCATGATTGTGGTCATGGTATGGCATAATTATGGTGCAATATAAATCATACTACAATGCATGTCACAAAAGTTACCATCTTTGATGATCATCACCACAACTACATCATTATCCTTTTAAGATAGTGCTGGTTGAGCCTCCATCAAAGACTATGAATTCATCACCATCATCATGATGTGTATTTTGATGATCATGGTCTAAGGAGGTGTATATGAATGGGTGTTGTTCTTTTATGTACTTGCATGATATTAATAAGATGATCATCCTCATACCTATGGTTCTTATGATCATGATTATGAGATGTGACTTTGTTTCAAGTTTAATATGTTGAGACCATGAAATTTATGCATCCTCATAATATATATCCATGGTAATTTAAGGTACAAATGAATGTTATGATTTTTTCCTCATGCATGTATGTAACTAGTTGGAAAAATCCAAGAGGATGGATGTTGTGACTCTCGGCCACACGGTCTTTTTGATAACAATGTGATGATTATATTTAGATGACTAAATTTATGTAAATAAATGTATAGAAGTACATGTTATATGTGATAAATCAAGGAATGAACAAATTATTCGAATAAAAAGAACGAACCACCAAAAAGAGGGCTACTTTGTACCACTTGGCCAAAACCATCTATAGGGGCTATTTAGTATTTTCCAACTTTAAGAATTATGATATGTGGGCTGTTTTGAAGATTTTTAAATGGGACTAAGTATGGAACATATTAAGGAAGCAAGAATAATGAACAAAGCACCCAAAAAGAGGCTGTTTTGACTCCAAAACTGAAAGCCTCTTAAATGAAGACAAAAAGGGCAAAATAGTCAATTTACACCAACAGATATAACCATGAAGTAAATAAGAAATATAGGATCTGAGTGGTTATAAGACCTTAGAACCAGTCCATAAACGAGCATTCTCATACGCATATGTTAGCGTGATTTTCAAAAGCAATTGTACCGCGAGATGAATGATTCCATACGATTTATGCATGTTTCTGTGGGCTGAGTTTAACATCTTGTCAGGGACAAGAGTTCTCTGCCTTTATGTACATGCATGTTGTGTTGGCTGTATAACACCTTGACTGGGAGAAGGCATCTCTACCTTTCTGTTACGTCTACGATGTTCTATATGGTGATGTGCCTGATGTCTGGTCAATGTGGAGGATATTAGGACCAAAAGACATTATGATTGATTGTAACACCGAATCCGGGACTCGGGATCTCAGTCATAATGCATTACCGTTAGCCCTAAGTACGTATGGTGTAACACCATGGTTGGACCATCGGGATTCATAGATGGTACTGAAGGATACTCGGGGAATCATTCGGCATTTCGTGGGTACCATTCTTATGTTACGAGAAGTGCTATAGCCAATTCATGTTCTGTCATGTTTATGAATGTATGAAATGATATGTTTTCTGAAAGTTTTACAATTGCATGCATCACGAACATGTCCCACGAGCTCTTAGTACCCTTAAGTCATGATTTCCTCCATACGTTTCCATGTATGATCAAGTCAACACATGAAACTAAACTTAAAAGATTGTACTCAAGAATGGCACAGATTATATGCTAAAGTAAAGCTGATGAAAGAAAGTAACTGGCTGATTTACTGTACTCTTTATTTATGTTGAATGTTATTTCCATACATGTTGTTCATATGATACCTGTTCTGTATTTCACTGTATTATGTCCACTGCCCCGATCCCCATGTATGATCCACTTGATGAATCTAGGCAGAAATACTTGCTGAGCGATTCTTTCTCGCTCACCCCTTTATTTTACCATGCAGACCCATAAGACCCTAAGCTGGAGTTCATAGAGGATGAGCCCAGAGAATAAGTTCAGAGAGCTGTTTAGTAGACTGTGGTGGCAGCTTTTGTATTTTGGATATTCAGCTCTATACTTATGATATTTGTACTGATGATGTACTTATAACACTATCTCGGATGTAGTAGTTTGTACTTATGTCGATGCTTTATTTCTATCTATGTTATGATGCCTCCACTATTCGATACATGTTTATGACGATGCACATATCGATGATTTCGACGCCTTGTACTTCTCGTAGCAGAGTACGGTGAGTGCACCATGCCGAGATCCTAGTCCCGGGTCAGGCGCTACGTAGATAACATCTTAAATTACAGTGTCACAAAATTTCACAAATTTTGGAGGTCCAGAACCTAGTCATTCGGTTAATCAAAAACAGGGTCTGAAAACATAATATGTTTTCAGAAGTGAGTATTGGTCACCAATAATGTTTAAAAACCAATTTTCCATCACTCACTATTCAAATCTCCCTTCTAGTGGTGCTATACAGGTCCGACAAGTGGTATCAGAGCGAGGTTAACTCACAACAAGAAGATCTAACAATCTTTATGAGATGGCATCCATTAGCCACAAAATCGAGTAAGAAGGTATGTCAAGCCAAAGGCCTCCATTTTTTGATAGTGAGATAAATTCTGATTCTGATTATGAACCATCTTATCATGATTTATATGTTCAATATCTTGAGTTACATAAGTTTACTAAGACTCTTACAAAAGAAAAGAAACACTTAATTGAAGACAAGAAATTGTTAGAATCTTCTAACACAAGTCTTGTATCTCAATTAAACAATTCAAATGAGGAGTCGTCTAATTTGATTGTTTCATTGAGATCTGAAATTAAATCTTTGACATCCAAAAATGTTGTAATGAAAGCTGAGATCTCAGATTTGAGATCAAGAAGCGCAGATCTAGAAAAAACGGTAAAACAATTGATACAGGAACTTGCATGTTAGATCGTCTCATCTCTTCTCAAAAGCATGAATCTGACAAAACCGGACTAGGGTACATTGAAGATAATCGGGTACAAGGCAAATCTAAAAATTTTGTTTTATCTTCATCTAAGCAACCACATGTATTTAAAACGATCGTAAAGCCTAATAAGGCAACACCACAAACTAGTGACTTACCTATTGTATCTCATCGTACTATGTCTTTTTCATCACATGGGAAGTATAATCACGTGTCATATAAATATGAAAGAAAGCCATTGATGTATATACGATATTCATATCATGCAAATGCATCTAGATCACGCACCTTGAACGCAAACCGAAATGCACATCAAAGTCGAAATTCATCTGATTTCTACAATGTAAGGTTCGACCATTATAGGCCAAATAGAAGTGATCACAACATAAACTATATTCTTGTTTATCGTTTCTCTCATCTTTTGTAAGACCAAGAAAGGTTACCAAAGTTTGGGTGCCTAAATGTACTCTTGCAAAGAGTTGAATCACTAACGCTTAAGGACCCAAAAATAAAGGGTACCTACATGATAGTTAAACTTTGCAGGGATCATATAAAACAAAAGATGTAGCAAACAAGTGGTTTCTTGACAGTGGTTGTTCAAGACACATGACGAGTGATCCAACCTTATTTTCAAAATTAAAGAAGGTTACAAAAAGAGGACCTGTAACCTTTGGAGATGACAATGAAGGTAAAATAATTTGAAAGGACACAATCAGAAATATAAGTACACTTCAGATTTCCAATGTATTCTTGGTAAGCAACTTATCCTATAACTTGCTTGGTATTTCACAGTTTTTTGATAGTGGTTTTGATATGAATTTTTCTCACCCATGCTTTAATATTGTTAATAAAAATGGAGAAATAGTATTAAGAGGAAAAAGAGACGGAAATAATTTTACATTATCTATAGATGATATGTAGATGCAAAAAGTAAAGCATTTTATTCCAAATGAACCAAATGTGGATTTATGACATAGAAGAAAATAGCATAGATGAGGAGCATGACACACCAGAAATGCATGAACACTTAGGACCCCATGAAAACTTAGAAAATAATCAACCAAGATGGCATAGAGATCACCCACACGACCTCACAATAGACGATATTTCTCAAGGAGTACGACTACGTAGAAGAATTGATCAAGATGGAATTAATAAATTCCATGCTATGATTTCTGAAATAGAGCCAAAGAATGTGCATGATGCTTTGAATGATTCTTCTTGGATTAATATGCTATATATTGCTATTTATTGATTTTGCTTCTGATTGCGCTTTTTTGATGTGATTCACAAAATAAAGAGGGAGAAAAGTATGATTTAAGAGGGAGCATGACTTAAGGGAAGTTTTGAAATTCAAATTTTGATATACAAGTTATGAATGCATGATTGTAGGAGGAGTGATTGCGACACATTTAAATCATGAATAGAGGTTATTTTGCAAATCATCAAAAGGGAGACATTGTTGAGAAATCGGGGTTTGAATGATTTCAAAATGCATGATTTAAATGTTATGTGATTTCAAAATGCATAATTTAACTATGAAATGATATGTGTGCATGATAAATATGTCTTATATGTTTATATATATCGATGTTGTACTAACGTGCCATGCAGCGTTAAGGTTTAAATCATATGGCAAACATTTATTGTGTTTACACTGTTTTCAGGTGTCAGGTTAAATGAACTAAATTATTTCATTAAATGAAGTGCTTAAGGAGATGAACTAAACTAGTTCATTAAATGAAGTACTTAAAGAGATATTTGAAAATGCCTATTCTTTAACAAACCTCAACGTGGAAAGTTTTCATCTACGCCACATATATATACACAATATATATGTACGTATTTTTTTGTTTGAAGGATGGGTGTTACCGTCCGGGGTTTTATTTATATATATTATTAAGACGTCAAGCTATATTCTTCTATCCTTGTATTTCATCAACACGTCATCAGCGTACGTCAACGTCAAGCAATCATATACACATCATCATTTGAGTATATACATATACAAGATATTCTAAGTCATATATTTCATGCCATCAATCCTCCAGAAATATGTTGACACGTCAAAAGTTCGTAAACCAAAAATCGCCACATCAAATGACTACCATGTAGAGAAAAGGGGGTTTGAGTGATTTCAAAATAAGTGACTTAAATGCATGATATATACATGTACGCATGATACATTGCTATTACTTGCCTTATTTAGCTTATATATAATGTTGCCGGACTAACGAGCCATGAAGCGTTAAAGCTTACATCATATGGCAAACATTTGTTGTGTTTATACTATTTTCAGGTGCCACCATTAATGAACTAAACTAGTTCATTAAGTGAAGTACTTAGTTTTAAACTAAGTAGTTCATTAAAGGAAGCCACATTTGGAAAAGACACAAAGGCAACAAGGCTAAGGAAGGAAAGTTTTCTCCTCCTCCCCTCTTAAATATATACACTCCATATACATATAAAATACATACATTTTCAGATTTTTTTTTAAAAAAGGCACATACACATGTATTCCAACATACTACCGACACGTTATATATTTTACGTACGTACGTTAACATCACACCACTGTACTTAACTCATATTTATGAGTATATTCAGGTCTTATATCATATGATATAAGTCATGGTGATGACAAATTAAATACGACACGTTAAAAGGTTCTAAACCAAAAATTGTCGTATCGGGCGAATACTGAAACTTCGCTAACGTGTCACGTACTTGCCATAAATAAATGGCCAGCCCCTATACTTCAAAAATCATCATAAATTTTGTGGCCTACATGATATTTTCAGCCAAAAATACTTTCCATGTTGGCACACACAAATCACCCCACATTAAGGCCAAAATGTGAAGATTCCAATTTTAATTTTGACACATGATAAATGGCGCCACTTTAAACCAGCCAAGTGCTGAGATTTAAAGTATATATATTATATATATTATGTGTAACATAATATATATAACATGTGCAAAAAGTTGGAATATAATTAGAGAAAAATCGGGTAATCGATAAATATCGAAAATTCGGTTTTCTACGCACACAACACATGGAACGTTTTTGGTACATCATATGACACGTATCTAGACACTTTTTACATATGTTATACATCTTAAAGTGTTCTAGAAAATTAAATTAAGGGCTGATTTGAATATAACATGTGTGTATTATTAAATGTGCACTATTTTACAAAGTTAGCAAAAATAAATTTCAGCACATGCACATACATTGTCTAACGCCTCTACAGCTGAGATGAAGCTTATTTGGATCCTTGTAGGCATATTGATTGGTCAAGAATCAATCATACAATGTTGGTGAATTAAAGAGAGAAGCTACAAATGGTAAGATTTCAAACTTTGTCTCACTTATAACACATGCTGAAAATTTCAGCATGTTAAACCATGGCTGGCCGATTTTTGCATATTAATATGACATATTTTATCATCTTAAATTATATGATTGTTTGGAAGAAGAAATGGAAGCATTTTAAATATTTTTCAAAGCCATAAATAGTGATATCTTCAATATCACACATGCTGAAATTTTTCAGCATGTGTAGTATGTACAATGGCCGAAAATGAGGCCAAGTGAGAGTTCAAATTTCATTCCAAATTGATAAAGATAGTTGCTATCAATTTATGATTTATTTTAAAAAGAAAAATCAAAGAGAAATGGTAATATTTTGAACTTTATCTCCATGAATCACATGCTGAAAATTCAGCATGGTATATGTTCATAATGGCCGATTTTTTGCTTGGTTGGGAAGAAATTTTGTCTTGCAACATTTATGTGACAATCTTGAGCTTTATGGAAATTATTTTCTGATTGATATTGGCACATGTTTAAGTGATATATTCAGATTTTTCCAAGTCATCAATGATGACAACATCCAACCAATCATGAAGTGCCAAGTAAGCAAAGCTTAAATGATCATCCAATAAGAAGATGTCAAGTAAGCAAGACCATGTCACAATGATGTCTTACATTCTCCCAAGGACTTAGAAGATAATTTTCAAGAGGGGGAAGCACCAAGGGTGGACGGCTGCACCAAGCTTAAAAGGAAAGAAGTTGAGCAAAAACAAGAGAAGTACAAGCATTGCAAAACAAGTGATCAAAAAAACGCCTAAGCCTCTTCTTCTACACTCTCTTTCTTTCTTTATTCTTGTAAGCCTATTGTATTCATATCTTTTAATCTTGAATAGGCTTGATATAGACCACCATATATTCCGTATCTTTGTAAAAGATTGATCAAGGTGTGATCAATCTTCATTCATGCGAGGTGGTGGTGTTCATGCGTATTGTATTCAACGTACAAGGTTTGTAAAGGGTTAGAGTTGGTGTGTAACTCCATCAACCCTGTGGTAAGGTGTATTGTGTGTGTGTGATTAGTGTGAACCAAGGAAGGTGTTCCTTGAAGACTGGAGTAGGTTGTTTATAACCGAACCAATATAAAATTCTTGATGCCATTTACTTTCAGCATTTACTTTCTGTTACTGCACAGTTTACTCTTTTTGTTGGCATTCGTAAAAATAGTAAACGACTTTCAAAAATCACAAAAATTTCTAGAAACATAGCCACACGTTCTAGGGTTAATTTGGCACAAGTTTCAACCCTTTTGGATAAGTATAAGTCGATCAAACATCAAAATTTCTGAGACTAGTGCAGTCTGATTTTCAGACTTGCAAAGGTTGAGACTTTGATTGTAATTGACCTACTTCCCAAAAGCATTTTGCAAAACTGTTTCAACCCACTTAAATACAGTATATAAAGAGTTAATGGTTAAATTTTCAGAGCATTTGGACTTACACACAAGTAGGAATAAATTTTTCAAACCGTCTATTGTTTCTGGCAGATTCGCGCAATCTGATCACCAACAGTTTTTGAAGGGGTTAAAGGTTGAATTTTAATTTGAAATTTTTAGGGCACCCTCATAACATCTGAGGCTAAGTTCTCTCAAAATTTAAGAATTTTTGGAGACCTATAACCTGGTTTTAAAAACGTTTTAAAACTGGTCCTGAAAACAGAATCTGTTTTCAGAAGTTGAGTTGTTTAGGTTTAAACAAATTTTAAAAACCACACTTTCTGCACCACCTATTCAACCCCCCCCCCCTCCCTTCTAGTGGTGCCTTGCAGATCCTACATACCAAACCATCATCGACACATCATATGCTTACCATACAAATATGGCCATCAAATATACACTCCAAGCACCTCAAATTTTCGTGCACTACATGGAAAACTCAAAACCAAAGTCATATCATAATTACATATATCAATTATTCATCATTTTCCTTCATTTCTTGAAAATTCAAATTCAAAATGGTTACACCTTATGGATGAATTTTCTACACCTTTTGGAGCTGATATTATACATTTTTATTATATTATAGGTGTATATCACATTTTACGTGTCTAAAGGGTTCGTGATCAATTGGAGACAGATCGCGCAATCGACGGAATTCGAAAATTCACATTTCTACACTTTACTTAAGGGTCACGTTTCGGACATGGTGTGATATGCACTTAGATATGTCTTACATATCCAAACATATCTGAGAGTATTCTACAAAACAAATTTAAATGGTGATTGAAATGTACCATGTTTATAAAGATACTATATTATTATCATTCAAAATTTTGAAAACTATTTCCAGCACATGCATGTTGAGGTGGGCGAATGATTTGAGCTGATTCGGAGCCTAGGTGGAGCTCATATTGCACTATGATTGGTGGAAAATGATCCATTAAAGAATTCAAGTATTTATGAAGATCAAGATACACAAGGTAATGTTTCAAAATTCAAAAATTCAATGTTGAACGCATGTATGGCCGAATTTGTGGAGGCACTTCAAGGCTCAAAATCATTCTAAAAATGAGAAGCTATCACACTTATGATTGATTGTCAATCAAGATATGTGAAATTCAAATTTTTTTCGTTTTTTGTGGGTAATTTCCATGTCATATACTATGTGCCAAGGTGGCTTAATGAATACCTAATCATAGAGCGACAACGAGGCGAAGGCACATCACTTTTCCAATCATATCTCGCCAAGTAAGCAAAGGTATGTCACAAGACTTTGCAAGACTTCTTCCAAGGGAATTCAAGACATTTCTTCAAGATCTTTCTCAGCCCTAGGGGCACGCACCACGTTACAAAAAGGAGCAAGATGATCAAACACATGACAAGTCTCATAATCTACATTCTATCAAGCGCAAAGCAAGAATTCTCTTCATCTTTTATCTTCTTCTCTTGCATAAAGCCTTAAGCCTATCAAACATACATTCCATATTCTGTATAGGCTTCATATAGACCACCCATACACGTTCTATACTTGTAAAAGATTAACCTTCATTAGTGAGGTGGTAGTGATTTTGTTGATTGTTGTTTTGATTCATTGTAAAAAGGTTGGACATTAACAGAGTTGGTGTATAACTCCAGCCATCCTAGTTCTAAGGTGACTTTGGTGATTAGTGAATACCAAGGAAGGTGTCCTCAAAGACTGGAGTAGGCCACATTGACCGAACCAGTATAAAATTCTGTGTGTACTTACTTTTCTGTACTTTTGCTTCAGTTCTGTTTTTGCAAGGTTTTGAAATGGCTGAAAAAATAGCAAACGATTTTCAAAAAATCATCACATTTTATAGAGATACAGATAAAGGTATAAGGTTTATGTTAAGACAAGTTTCAACGAATTTGGATAAGTATAAGTCATCCAAACGTTCAAAGTTATGAGACTAGTGCAATCTGATTTTCAGATTGGCAAAGGTTGAGAACATCAACGTGGTTGACATACTTTCCAAAGGAATTTTGGAAAAACTGTTTCAAACCATTAAACTAGAGATTTTAAGGGATATATCATTAAAATTTCAGATCATTTGGAGTTATCATTAATTAGGAATTAAATTTTCATTAGAAGAGAAAGTTTTTCACAGATTGACAGAGTTCAATTGAAAATGTTTTTTAGGGTTTTAGACTTTGAATTTTGATCTGAAATTTGTATGACATATAGATAACATCTTAGATTACAGCGTCACAAAAGTTCATAAATTTTGGAGGTCCAGAACCTAGTCATTTTGTTAATCAAAAACAGGGTCTGAAAACAGAATCTGTTTTTAGAAATGAGTATCGTTCGCTAAACATTTTTAAAAACCAATTTTCCGCACTCACTATTCAACCCCCCTTCTAGTGGTACTATAAAGGTCTAACACTTATCATGTTGTTTGGTTTGAAAGAGAGGGAATAATGAGCATGGAAGGTTTTCATGTAATCTAATTGGTTGGGAGATGTTTGTGTGTAAGAAAGAAAAGAAAAGAGAGTCTCTTTCTCTCTTGGATGTATAGGGGGTCAAGAGATATGATGGAGAAAGAAGATAGTGCTTCCTTGGAGTTGTAAGAATTGTGACATGGTGGAAAATGCATGCTTTAAGAGTGGTTGAGGCTTGAGTATTGTAAGATTAGTTCCTTTGTCTTTCTTGCATGTGAGAAGAGCGGAAATGATTATGTCTTGAAGAATGTAAGAAGATGACAACTTAAGAGGTGCATGAAATATGGTTGCGTGCGGTGGGATATTGTAAGAAGCCTCCTTCTTCTTCTTCTTCTTCATCTTTGGTGGCAGCCAAGTGGGATTAAAGTGGTGAAGTGATGATGTTTTAAAATATAAGGAGGGTATTAAATGAAATTTGTTGGAAGAGAATAGTAGAATTTGTACACTTGTAAATTTTCTAAGATGGTGTAGGAACCACTAATGTTTAGTGGAAGAATAAAATAATTTTCCACTCAAGGTATGGGTGGCGGCCTAGGGGTGTTTAGTGGGTAACATTGGACAAGATTTTTGTCACACCTCATTTCCTATGCCCTACATTCATTTTTCTTTAATTTATTTTTAAATAAAGGTTGTATCCTATTTTATATTCCTATTTAATTATTCCTCCACATGTTATGTTACTTAAGCAAGGTTTTAAATTTTACCCAGGTTATTTATCAATTAGGGTTCCTTCTTTATTTTAATACGTGATAAAGTTTTACATACACCGCATATTGCGATACATCAATTGTACTTAATTCTATTAGATACGCCGTATCTTAATACCATAACTCCTTGTTTTACTTTCCTAACGGCTCGGGGGTATAGGTCGTAACAGGAATGCAGCCATTGGACTCACCTGGACACCTCTAAAATACATCTTCACTGTTCAGAATGTGATCCTATCTCTTGGGAACAATCTATTAAACTTTGGTGACGATCCAATGGTGAACGACTTAGCAAATACAATTTTTCCGAGGCTGGCAGACTGCCCAAAACATTTGAAATTTTACTCTCTTCTCATTTGTACTTGTGTTTCTTATTTTTCTTCTTGTTCCCTCTCGGTTGTTCCATTCAACATCCCTATTTATAGTGCTCCATCTTATTCCTTTTCAATGCACAAGGCCTTTCTAGAGTCTTTCAAACAATAAACATTCTTGGAGAACTAAAGGACCATTCCACTACCCTTTGTTGGAACTCTTCCAATGTCATAATTATCTTTAACTTAAGACGATGGGACTCTCCAACTAGGAGGGATACCCAAAAAACTCCCCTGACCGACTAGTTGGAGGGTAGCATCAACCCGGAAGCCAAGCGACAAAACTCAAACTTTCCTCTTGACAAAACTTTTGTCAACATGTCGATGCCATTTTTATCCGTATGAATCTTCTCAAGCTCGAATAGCTTGGTATCCAAAGCATCACGAATCCAGTGATAACAAACATCAATATGTTTGGACCTTGAATGAAATGAGGAATTCTTAGACAAGTAGATGATAGTTTGATTATCACAAAACAAGACATGCTCAGCTTGTTTCACTCTTAGCTCTATTAAGAATTTCCTCAACCACAAAAAATACTTTGCTGCTTCTACAACGGTTATAAACTTGGTCTCAGTTGTAGAAAGTGCAACACACCTTTTGCAATTTTGATTGCTGAGCCACGGCTCCCCGGCAAAAGTCGTCATATGTCCTGAAGTAGGCTTGCGATCATCCAAGCTCCTGGCTAAATCAGAATCCGAATAACCAACCAATGTAAACGAATCACATCCCAAAGTTATCCTCAGATCCGATGTTCCACGGAGATATCTCATAATCCACTTCACGGTCTCCCAATGTGTCTTCCCGGATTTGAAAAATAATGACTAAGAATTCCCACAGCATGTGCTATATCGAGTATTATGCAAACCATATCATACATCAAACTACCAACTATCAACGAGTATGGAACATTCTTCATACTCGACTTCTCATCATTAGTGAATGGGACACTGCTTATGACTGAGCTTAAAATAAGAATCAAGCGGAATACTCACTGCTTTGGCCTTGTCCATGCCAAAACTCTGAATAACCTTCTCAATGTACTTTTCTTGCGACAAGAACAACTTCTTTGCATTTCTGGCACGTATGACTTGAATCCGAAGGATTTTCTGTACTGCCAAATCTTTTATAGCAAAGAAATCACTCAACGTCTTCTATAACTCATTGATTTTGGAAATGTCTTTTCCAACAATCATCATATCATCAACATACAACAGAAGAATGATGAAGTCATGATCAGAAATCTTCGTATAGAAACACAGTGATCGGCCTTTGTCATCTTGTAACCAAACCTAACCATCACTGAATTGGACTTTTGATACCACTGTCTTGGCACTTGCTTCAATCTATGAAGAATCTTTGTCAATTTCTAGGTACAATCTTCTTTGCCTTTCACTTGAAAACCTTCAGGTTGCACCATATAAATCTCTTCATGCAGATCGCCATGAAGGAAAGCTGTCTTGACATCCATTTGCTCGACTTCTAAATCAAGACTAGAAGCGAAACTGTAGCGCTCGCCTGGGACTAGGGTCTCGACACAGTGCATCTGTCGTACTCTGTTACGAGAAGTACAAGGTGTCGATGACACTCATGTGCATGTCGACATAACATGTATCGAAATCGCAGAAGCAATGCAAAAATGCACACAGCATAATTGACATGCATAAAACAGAATTACTAAACCTGAGTACATCTGAAGTATCATTAGTACAATAACAAAATACAAGTCTAAAATAACATAAGAACTACATAGTCTAATTTGTACATCCATCACTGATGATCTATCTTCGGCTCATCTTTCCCTGTCTCAGAACTGTGTCTTGACCCTGCGATGTGGTAAATGATAGGATAAGCGATAACAAATCGTTCAGCATATCTATCCGCCTAGGTTCGTCATGTGGATCAAGTGTATGTTAAATGCAACATGAAGAGTAACATAAAATTCCAGGTAATGTCATATGAATAAATACAACAGGTAAATCATACATTCAACTTATCGTAAACAAATCATCACATGGACAACTACATCATGTAACTTAACATGCATTAACAGCTAAGATACTACAGCACAAATACATAAAAAAGGCAACTCTACAAGTACACCACAGAAACAATCATTATACAATTGTCGTGTTTTCTTTTATTATACTTAGTAGTCAGTTTCTTTTTCTTGTGGCTATGTCCTTTATACTTGTACTGTCATCCTTAGTTTACTAAGGGTCAGAAAGTAGGTCAAATAGGCTGACGCGGGTAAACATGCAGTATGTTCATGTCATGGAAAAGTCATGCATCCTTTTCACAAAAATCCATCATGTCATGATCATGTCAAAAATCATCGTATCATAACTGGCACAGCTGTGCTCATACATAACATGTCTGGTACGAACGTACACAAGACTCACCGACTGAACTCAACGAGTAGCCCCCAACGCCGTCTATGAATCCGGTGGTCCAACCATGGTGTTACATCATACGCCCGTAGACTACTGATGACTCCCCAAATAGCCACCATACCGTCTATGAATCCCGATGGTCCAACCCCAGTGTTACATCAAACGTGTGTAGGCTAATGGGGATATGAATTGCACAGATCCCGTGTCCCAGAGATGGTGTTACACTCAGCCAAACTTAACATAAACTCGCCCCCATGACACCTAACCTCTCACCAAGATTACGATGTCATGGAGCGGACATATCAACATAAACACCCATAAGGAGGTCTAACATAACATGAGTTGCCCCTAACATCCTCACTACTACACCGGATGTCAGGTAGCTGCCAACATCAACATGAGCTATCGTAACAGCATAAAGTGTCTCATATGGAGTCAGTCGACGTAGGGTACGGTTTGTAAATAAAATCATTTTAAAACATTTCTGCGGTAAAGCATGCCAACATGTTGTGAAAACTCTTTTAAAAATGTATTCATGATAACTGTTTTTCGTAAAAATGCATAATGAGGTGAACATGTAACTTTTGGAATCTCTTTGGCGTATACATGAAAGGATACTCGACACTGGCTGAATATATGATTCTTATTATTCTGCGACTTAAGACTAATGGCTGGCTCTTAGTGTCATGGCGTTTTCCCAGGTGGAGTCACCATTTAACCATTATTAGTTTCCTTATTTTAAGCGGCTAAAACATCCACGTTTTTTGTTGTTCCATATTAACTTAATAAATTGACGCATCGGTAATCTAACACGCTTGTACAGTGCCATTTGTATATATCAATATATGTATATATATTCTATTAAACTTTTTCATCATTTAAGTCTTGCTTATGGCCCATGGCCGAAATTTTCACCTACACACCCATTATCATACAGTACAATCTCATTCTTGTTCACTCTTATATTTACACATTTAACACATCATAATCACATTTACCCATATGTATACCCTCAAATAATTAATCAAAACATCATGGCTCCTAAATAGGACATCTGGCCGAAAACATACATACAGAAACACTTATGCACATTACCACTTGTTAACTATATCACTACACCAAGTTATCTACATATGTATTTAATAATGCATGAAAATGCCATTATCCCATTTTTAAGGTTCTTTATCTGAAACTACACTCACACACATACACTTTTGCACTTTACCATTCATGTGTTATATGAGTGAACAAGTTACACATATACATATACATATACATATACATATACATATACATATACATATACATACATATATATATATATATATATATATATATACCCAAACACACACAATAATTTATGAAGCTATCATCATGACACATTTAAAGGCCACTATGGCCGAAATTATGTATACCCACAAGCACACATACACACTTTTCTATTACCCCTTGTTAGCTTTATAACTACAAGTTTGCACGGAAATTCTTAAAATTAACAAAATTACACATAAGAGGCCACCTTGGCCGTGACTCCCACATGCACACATACTCACACACTAACTTCATTTTGTTATTCTAAACGCAAGTAGGCCCATCTATTCTACTTATTACATCAACTATATCCTACTCATGGTTTATGTACTTATGAAACACTTACATAGCCATGGGCGATTTTAATGGTGCACATATAGATGATTTTTCATCACTTCGAAGTACATCCTAGATGAGTACCTATTAGCATGTGCATGCATCTTCCATTCTAACACTTTCTATATCATGCATGTATAAGGATAGATATAAAGACATTCAGTTTACCAACGGTCATGATGCCTACACATGCATATATACATATATCACCATGGATTTAACATGCATCACACTTTCTTTAAGTTCTTCAACAAGTCATCTTTTATTCTTATACATGCATGATCGATTCCTACATTTTAACTTAAAAGACTCTCTTCTTAGCTTGCATGAAGAAACTAAGAAGAGATACTTGCCTTGATGTTTGAATCTTGATCTTAAAATAGAAAATATTTCTCTTTTTCTTTCCTCTTTGGCACACTCGACCTAATGGTCTTGCATGGAAGAAAATGGTTAGCTTCAAGGGATGCAACTTTAGATATTATCCAAAATCAATTCTTAAGAGGAACTCACCTTGAATTTCCTTATTTCCCACTCAGGAGATCCCCTCTTTCCCCCTAGGAAGCTCATGGCCTAGAAGTCAAGGTAAAAGAAATGTTGAGTTGTGGTGGAGATATGGTGGAAGAAAATCATTTACATGTTGGTTGGAATCTCTTACCTTGATGTTGTATAAGAATTTCCTAGGCTTGCATGTCCCTTTTTCACTTAAGATTCAAGGATTTTCTTTTTCTTCTCCTTGAAATAGGTCACGGTTGGAGGGCATAATTTCTTTGGGAGAGTAAGGTCCTAAAGATGGTTAGAAGAGAAAGGTGGAGACTTGATGGTTTGTGCAATAGAGAGAATTCCTTTAGTTGAAAAATATGGTAGAAAGAGAAATGTATTCTCTTCCTTCTTTATGTTGGCCGAAATAGGTGAGTGAGGGAGAGTTGAATAAATTTAGTAATTTGACTCAGAGGAGGAGAGGTGTGGTTGCCTTGATAAAGTGAATGGTTGGAGGAAAGTAGGATGAAAGGATGATATCTCCCTTTTCCATGATAGGTTTCTTTGGTTTTTTGCCATGGAAGAAGAGGGAAAAATTTCTTGAGTGAGAGAAAAAAAGAATAGAGGAGGAAAGAATGTTGCCTGGAAAGGAGGAGAAATAAATGAGAAGTGGAAATACAATGGTCTTGCTTTCTTGTTATATTTGCCCGAGGTTGGGGTTGGAGGGAGTGGGGGAATGGATGTGATGTAAAGGGGTTGCATGGCATGGCATTGGTGGGACTTGGAGACTTGTAAGGCAAGTGGAGAAAGGTTGTGTATGTAAGAAGGAAATGGAGGTTGGAAATAATTAATTTCTCTTCCTTTCCTTCATGTAGATGGCCGAGATTCACATGGGTAAAGGAAAGAAGATTTTCAATTTTTGTCTTGATTAAGAGGTGATGTGATAGTAGGATAGATAGTGTAAAAATAGATGGTTTAAAAGGAGTGTATAAATGGGTAAGGAGGAAAGGTTGAGTATAAAGTAAGACATTTTGTCTTACATGGAAGGAAATGGGTGGTCACATGGTTGGAGGGGGTTTGGGAAAGAGTGAAAGGTACTGGTGTAAGAAAAAGTCAAAAGTGGTGTAATGTGAAGTGATGGAAGAGAAGGAAGATCAATTTGTCTTACAGGGGGAGGTTGGGGCAGTCAAAGCTAGTGGGAATGGCAAAATTACATTTTTTTTTCACCCTCACCATTGTGTCTTATTTTCTATTTTCCTTTTTATAGTAGTTTAATTAGAAAGAAAATGTGAGTCCTATTTGTATTTCTATTCAATTAAATATTCTAACTTGATCAATTTAAGGTCGGTTTTGGTTTGTCTTGGGTCATGGTAAAAATTTTATTTATACTGCTAAGCGTGGCGTATAGATTGCATTCTAATTCCGTTGTGATTTCCTTTGTTTGGCTATCTCAACTTGTCCGGGAAAACGAGTAATAACACAACCCGAGCACAACTCGAATGGATAGCATTTTCACCATCGGAGCAAAGATCTCACCAAAATCAGCACTTTTTCATTTGGTAAAACCCTTAACCACCAAGTGAGCCTTGTATCGAACTTGTGAAGCATTTTCATCTTTCTTCACTCGGTAGATCAATCGATTTTTCAATGCGTTTTTGTTCTTTGGCAACTTCACTAGTTCAAAGGTGTTATTATCATGGAGAGATTGCATTTCATCTTCCATGGCATTCATCCATTTCTTTTTGTTTTCATCTTCCAAAGCTTCTTGAAAACTTTCAGTCTCTCCACCATCAATAAGAAATAAATACTCGTTTGGGGGGGTAACAAACGGAAGGTCTTCTATCATGGGTAGACTGTCTCAACTTAGTAGTACTGCAGGCTGCTTAGCCATCTCCTCTTCAGGATGGACTTAATTCTCAGCACCTGGATTCTCAACAGACTCATCAACTACAACATTTAGTGTGTGAGCAGCTATAGTGGTTGATCACCAGCCAATTCTTCATCTATACGAGTAGGAATTTCTTTCTCAGCCTTCTCAATATCATCGATGGTGCAGTCCTCCATAAACACAACATCTCGACTGTCAACAAAGTTCCTTGCAACTGGATCAAAGAAACAATGCTGAACTCATCAAGTCCGTATCCCACAATACAGATTTTTTTGTCTGGTCATTAAGTTTTGATCTCTCATCTTTCGGAATGTGCACATAACCAAGGAACCCAAACACCTGAAGATGCTCATAGGAGACATCTTTTCCATTCCAAACACGTTTTGGAACATCAAACTTCAAAGGCACACAAGGTGTGAGATTCTGCATGTGCACCACTGTATTCAATGTTTCACCCCAAAAGTACTTTGACAACCTTGACTGGGATAGCAAACATCTCACCCCTTTCAACCAAGGTTCTATTCAGTCTTTCAGCCAGCTTATTCAACTGCAGTGTCTTCGAGGGAGGCCTTTGGAGGCGTATACCTTTGATCCGACAATATTCTTTGAAAAGTCCAATATATATTCTCCTCCCTTATCTTTTCGGATACACATGATCTTCTTTCATGTTTCTCTTTTAACCGATGCTTGAAAGGATTTGAAGGTATCAAGCATTTCGTCCTTTGACTTCAAGGTATATGCCCAAATTTTCCGAGCATAATCATCAATGAACGTCACAAAATAATAATCATCACCAGGTGACTGGGTCTTCATCGGTCCACACACATCGGAATGCACCAAGTCGAAAACCTCCTGCTTTCTTTTTGGTTCGGAGGACTTGAAGGACACACGTCTTTGCTTTCCAGCCAAACAATGCAGACATCGCTTCAATCTTGCATTGGAAACACCGGATAGCACATTCTTCTTGGCTAAGATGCTCAATCCCTTTTCACTAATATGACCCAAGCATTGGTGCCATAATTCTGAGGAGCTATCATTCTCACTAAAATTAATGTAATACTTGGAAATCCAAACTTGGCAATGTACAAATTTGAACATTTCTTTCCTCTCGCAACCAACATGGAGCCCTTCATCAGTTTCCATTCATTGCTTCAAAATGAACTATCATATCCTTCATCACTTAGCTTTCCAATGGATAAAAGGTTGAACCGAAGATCGGCAATATGATTCACATCCTTGAGAACTAGTTCAGTTCCATTGCTAGTCTCAACATAAATATTCCCCATTCCGACAACGCTTGATTGTCCTTTATTTCCCGTAAGTACTACACAGAAATCACCTGCCTCATAGGTTGAGAAAAGATCACATCAAATGGTAGAATGTATAGAAGCACCACTATTAATCACCCAATCTATCTCATCACATGATATATTAATACTTTCTGCACCATCGTTGAAAACAATGAAGAAATCATCAACAATGACAATCTCATCAATGTTGGTACCTTCTTTCTTGACATCATTGTTGTTATTCTGGTCTCTCATTTCTCTTTTCAACTTCCGGTAATACTTTCGGATATGACCTTTCCAGCCACAATGGTGACACTCAATATTAGACCATTTGTTGGAACCTCTTCGAGAAGTACCATGGTTATTGAAATTCTGACTTTGATTTCTCCCCTTTGATGCACCACGATTATTTCGATTGACCAAGGCTTTGGAATGTGGAGAGGGGCCAAGTGATTTACGCCTCATTTCTTCACTAAGAACGGAACTTTTAACCGACTTTATTATGAGAACACCATTCGGAATGGAATTAGACAACGACATTTTAAACGTCTCCTATGAATTTCGAAGAGTACCAAGAAGCCACAAAGCTTGTATCTCACCATCAAAGCTTATGCTCATCGTCACCAATTGGTTCATAATCCCCTGAAAAATGTTCAAGTGGTCAGCCGTTGATGAACCATCATCATATTTCAAAGACATCATCTGCTTGATCAAGAATAGCTTATTGTTCCCCGTCTTCTTAGCATATAACTCCTCCAGGATAGTCCAGATGTTTCTCACATAGACAATATTGTAGGACCTCTTGCGCTACCAACTCTCCAAAAACCAATTAGTGATAGGAGATGCACATACCCTATCTTTATAGTGCATTCAACACACACAAGCGCCCATGGCATTCGACTGTGACTTGGCCCATACAACCTACGCACCACAAGACAATTGCTGCACCCAACAATCTCCCCCTCAGCAATTGCTCCCGTCGGGAATCGAACCCATGACCTTGGCTCTGATACCAATTGTTGGACCGTGCACCTGTAATAAACACCACTAGAGGGGGTGAATAGTGGTTAGCGGAAATTATACTACTACCCTTAATTAAAAACCCCTTTGAAAACTGAATCTGAGACTACCTCAGATTCATACTCTGTTTTTAAAAAAATTCAAAAGTCCTTGTACACAACTCCAAAAATTATGAAAATTTTGCAGAACTTAACTTCAATGTGTTAGCAAGAATCTGTCCAAAAAATCAGACAAAAATAAGATTGTTTGACCCTTCAAACAAATAAAATGATTCAGATGGTCAATCTGGACAGAATTGGACAGAATGTTGCTGAAATTGAAAAATGTATTTATCTTTGAAAACTTAACCAAAAAGGTTGAACTTTATGTCAAAGCACTCCTTAAGATGTCTAGTTTAGGATTTCAAAAGGCCTGACCTTGAATAATTCTTGATTAAAATAGAATTCAAGTTTTCGCAAAACTGGTCAGGTTGCAGCCAGGTTGGAGCAGTTATCTTGTAAAGACTGAAAGACTAACTTCCCTTGCTCAAATCAAGTGATTCTTGTTGAAAATGAAAGATAACAGTCTGAAGTATAACTCTACCAAAAATCAGGAATTTTGAAAGTGGTTAGCTATTTTTTCAAATCGTGAGAAATTGTGTGAAAACTGCAGTAGAAACGAGCAGAAAACAGAAAAGTAGAAACAAGAAAGAACAAGGAGGATTTATCCTGGTTCGGTCAATGTGACCTACTCTAGTCCCAAGGAACACCTTTTCTTGGATTTCACTATGATATGAATCAACTTACAACAATAACTAAGCTTGATCCTTGAGTTATACACCAACCCTATTCAAGACTTGGATGAACACCTTCATGCAACAATTAGTTACAACACCTTTACCACCTATTGATATAGCCTAATAGAATTGGCTAATCAATCTTACAAATGAAGCTCAAGAGGCTTGTAGCTCAACAAATAAAACAAGAACACCTTTGCTTCAAAGAATGAAACAAGAACAACAACAAGAAGATGATAGCTAGACAAATCAACAAATGCTTTCAAGTGAGCTTCAAGTGTGTTTCATCTTCTTCACCATTGCCTCCTATTTATAGTGTGAAGTGAGCCTTGGAGATAAGAATGCACATGTGTTACCATCTTCATCATCAAGCTTAAGTGTCTTCACATCATTGGTTGGCTTTGTACACTTGGCAACATAAAGAAAAGTGGTTGGTCCACCTTGGACACACATTGTTGGCCGAAATTTCCACATTAATAGTCTTGATTATCCTTTCCAAAATGAAGATAATAAGAGGGGATAATACCACCAAGATACACTCAACTCCTTGCACAAGAATAGGACATGTGAAGACTTAATTTGACTCAAAAAATCTTCTGAAAATTCAGCCTAGCTTTTGGCCACCAATTCGTATTTTTTCAATTTTTCCAAGTTGGCAACTTTTGCCAACTAGCCTCTTCTTGATTTGTCCACTTGTCACCAAGCCCTAAAATGAATAAAACATCATCTCCATATCAACTCAGAATTTTTGAAGAAGAAATCAATAAATAATAGTTGACAAGATTATGTCAATATGTAACACCAAAATTCCCAATATTTCTTCTTGTGTGTTGTGATCACATTACACCTTGAACACCTTTAAATTCTCTGAAATATGATGATAAATACACTCTAATAACATATAGAAGAGAGTCTTCAAGAAAGAAATAGAATGTGACATCACAACTCGTCACATATCCCACTACAGTCAATAATATCATCATGTGAGAGAATTAATATAAAACTACCATATAATCTTCAAGATAATCATAAGTCAACTCCATCATGAAGATAAGAATATACTCAAGAGATTCCTTGAGTGAAAATACCAAAAATACCCTTAGGGGTGAAATGACCAAAATGCCCCTGGTGAGAGAAACATCCAGAAATGACCCCGATGGTCAGAAATGAATATGATAACACCTTTGTCATGATGAATAAGACATGAATATGTCCTTGAAGTATTTCCACCATACCATGTTCCTACAAAACTCAAAATACCAATTTTGTCCTTTTTTGTAAGTTGTAGAAACTTCCAAGGCACATTAGTTACAAGACATTTATATTTATTAAAATCACATAATAATCACATAATGAACATGTATAAATCATATACAAATGGAAACAATCATTTTATCACATTTTAGAAAAATATTTCGAAAAACCCTAGATATCGATCGATCGAAGTGCCTCAGCTTCAGAGATCGATGTCTCACAGTGAGTCTCAGAATTTATCTCTGACCTACATTGATCGATTGAAGTGAGGGTTCAATGTACATCGATCCATCGATGTGTCTCAGGTTTAGAGATCGATGTCTCACAGTAAGGTCTTGAACTTTTACTGTCTTACATAGATCGATCGATGTGAGAGATCGAAATACATAGATCGATCAAAGTGCAACAACCTGAGAGATTGATGTCATTTTTCTTAACTTTTTCAACTTTTAATCACATATAACACCATGTGTGACATTTTTATGCAATCAACACTTAAAATCATGACTTTGAAAATTATCCAAACATATTTCTCAACAACTATGCTTACATGATTCAAAACATTATCATCGACCCATTGGCGGATGAACCCACAAACTTGTCTATGCAGCAGGTTTCATTCTTGATCACTTTTTCCTTCAGGCTTCTCGGTAGAGAAAACCAAAGCATGAAAGCCTTTGACATAGAGTAAATCTTCCATCTTTTCTTTCCAAACATTATAGTTGTAGCCTTTCAAACTTACCATTCTGGATGTGTTCACTTCCATAGTTGCACACAATCAAGATAACCTGACTCTGATACCACTTGTTGGGAGAAAACCACGATAGCACAGTTGAGTAACAAATAATCTCTCCTAAAATACACCAACTATAGAGAAATAATCAAACGGAAACACGAACAAAAACACCAGCAATTTTTAGCGTGGAAAATCTCTCAAAGTAGGAGTAAAAAACCATGAGACCCGTAGGCCACTTAAACAATCTCCACTATAACCAATAATGGATACAACCATGTCTCTTTAGGCGCAGCTAGAGGAATACAACATCATCAAGGTCAACCAAACAATCTTGGAACACAACAAGATACAAGAGAGGAACAAAATACAAATCTGAAATTTTCAGACAAAACACATTTCCACCATTCAGGACGTGCTCTTGTGTTTTGGGAATAATTTGTCAAATTTGGTGACGATCCAATAGTGAACGACTCGGAAAATGCAATTTTTCTAGAGGCTGACAAGCTGCCCAACACCTACAAAATTTCACTCTTTTCTCACTTGTACTTGTGTCTCTTATTTTTCTTCTTGTTCCCTCACGGTTGTTCCACACAATACCCCTATTTATAGTGCTCCATCTTATGTCTTTTCAATGCACAAGATCTTCCAAGAGGCTTCCAAGCAATAAATATTTTTGAAGAACCAAAGCACCATTCCAACTACCTTTTGTTGGAACTCTCCAAATGTCATAATTATCTTTGACTCAAGACATTGGGATTGTCCAACTAGAAAAGATACCTAACAATGAGAACGTAATACTCTTAACACAACTAACAGCAAATGTAAGGTTATTTATTCAATAAGAAAAATAATGTCGATAAAAGTTACGAATAATTAAATAGGTTTTGACTCCTATTTTTGATAAATCACCCCGAGACTTCTTATGTTTTATTAAATTTATTCATTACCTTTTCACATTGGTCGATTAAAAAAGGCAACCGGATATTCTGCTAAAATTAACGTAAATTATTCGTTTAGTTAAAAATACATGGCATAAAAGTCAAACCTTTAATCTATACAGATATGATGAATCATTCATCTAAAGCACATGGGGTTCAAAAACTAAGGAAAAAAATATATTTTAACTTTAATGAAAATCTGCTTTTCATTTTAGTGTAAAAAACCGTAAGGAATGTAACACTCCAAAAAAAAAAAAGGACCGGTCTCGGGATTTATTTGCCAAAAGAAATCAGGCCGAAGGTAATCATCCATAGCCTTATCTAATAACGACACAGCTGTATAAAACTTATAAAACTTTGATGAATTAATTTTCGAACATTAAAAGTTTAAAGTCGTGGAAATACGTGGTCAATAAGTATTAAGTTGGCTCTCTTAAATCATACACAATAGAATTAAATGTAAGAAAAGAAAAACACGTAGCGATTTGGAACTCGTTTATCAGATGTATATATAAGTTGTTAAAACTTATCACAACTTTTTACTTGAGACATTATGACTTTCTTTCGCAGGTGGGCAAGGTAAACTAATAACAAATGCTTTCTAGGACATAACGGATTACTTTTATTCGTTGCTCTACTTGAAGAAGTTTGAACTCGTGAATAAGAAGGTTTAATATCGGAGGAATGAAGAAGAAGAGGAGGAATAGAAATTTTGAAGGATTTTTCAAGGTTTTCAAAAGTTTAAGTTTCCAAACTTAGTATCCTTGTGTTTATAGATTTTGTTTCACAAAACAAGATGTTTATTCAACAACTCTCCAAAGAATTCATAATTTCCTAAGTCAGTTTACAACCGTTATAGATTGAAATGAGATGTACCAATAAGCAAAAGTTATATCAACTCATGAAATGACATCACTGCTTAGATCACCGAATGTTGTCACCGAACATTCTGTCAAGCGTTTGTTGTTCCGCTGATTCTCAACCCAAACTCTAATCTCTTAAACAAACATTCGATGAAATTCACCACACGTTTGGTGACTTTCATATTCTAGATCCAGTGAATTATGTCTAACCAATGTTTCACTCTATTCCCCAAATCAATTTTCTCACTTGTTTTATATAGATTTAGAGCACTTTTCAGTGCGCTTTCCAACAATGCCCAACATGATCCAAATTTATGTAAGATTACACATAATCAATTATAAACTAATCATTCTGATAAAGAAAGATAATGACACGTAGCAAATACGATGACATATGTCTTGAATCGCCGATAGTACAAAAGGAGTTATATAAATGGGAATAAGATGAACTAGAGTTTTGAATCATATTCCACTATTTTTATATGAACAACCAAAAGACATATCATTATCTGTTTCTTACAAGTTTGCAGTGTGGTGCAGAATTGGCCATGTACCCAGTCCCAGGTTTTTCATAAGCGCTCTAGTGAGTTATTTCAAACTCTCATAGGAAGAGACATCACCTCCACACTACAACAACAACAACAACCATACCCAGTATATCCCAACGACAGCAAAAGCTATCGCTGTGGTCTGGATAGGGTGAGAGGCAGGCAGACAATACTTCCATCCCAAGGGATAGAGAGTTTGCTTCAACTGAGACCTCCGGCTCTATATGTACCTGTATAGATAGCACAATAATGAAAATACGTACTAGTGAAGGAATTTTATTAAACATAAATAGAAATCTTCCGATATTAAAATAGTCATAATAGTGGATATGCACAAATAGTTGAAAGACAAAGATTAAAACAAAAAGTGCAAAGTCAACCTAAATGTAGAGACTATCAAATCCTCTAAGTATGCTCTAACCTGCCTACCGCTCCTTAACCTTAATCCTCTGCCTCCATGAACTCCTATCTTGGACCATGTCCTCATAGAGTTGCAACTCTAGTAAGTCATCCCTAATCTGCTCATCCCATGTCAGTTTGGGTCTGAGGCTTTCAATTGCTCTGACAGCCGCCGTTGTCTGTCTCCTCTTGACATGCCCAAGCCATCTCAGTCTTCCCTCTCTTATCTTATCTGCTACACTAGCCACCCATAACCTTTCTCTATATACCTCAATTCTTATCCTGTCTAGCCTTGTATGCCCACAAATCCACCTCAGCATCCTCATCTCTGCCACTTCCATCTTCTGCGACTGTGTCCTCTTGATGGCCTAACAGTCTGTTCCATATTACATTGTCAGCCGCACTGCCACCCTATAAAATTTTCTCTTTAATTTAGTTGGAAAATTCTTGTCACACAACACCCTTAAGGCTGCCCTCCACCTACACCAGCCTGCCTAAACTCGGTGTGCTACATCACTCTCTATGTCCCTATCTTGCTGTACAAACGATCCTAGGCACATGAACTTACTTACCTTTGGGACTACTTGACCCTCGATGGTGAGTTGACTATTCTCATCATCGGCTGCACCGCTGAAGTTGCAGTGCAGATACTCAGTCTCAAAATGACTAATCCGAAGGTCTTTTCTTTCTAAAGCACCACGCCACTCCTTTAGTCTCATACTCAGGTTATGTCTACTTTACACGACTAATACAATATCGTCCGCAAAAGGCATACACCATGGGACTGTCTCTTGGATCGACTTTGACAACTCGTCTAAGACAACTACATAAAGAAATAGGCTCAAAACGGACCCTTGATGGAGGCCTACCTCCATCGGGAAGAAGTTCATATTCCCTACAGAGGTATGAACGGTTGTTTTCGTCCTAGCATATATATCCCTAATTATATCTATATACTTCATAGGAACCCATCTTGCATCCGGACTATCTCATATCAGTCTATGTGGCACATTATCATACGCTTTTTCAAGATTGATTAAAACCATATGTAGATCGCGTTTCTTCTCCATCAATCTCCTAAAATGTGTATTGCCTCCATAGTGGACCGTCCTGGCATAAAACAACATTGGTTTACGGTAACTTGAGTTTCTCCCCTAATTCTAGTGTTGATGACTCTCTCCCATAACTTCATAGTATGGCATAGCAATTTAATCTCCCTGTAATTCCCACAATACTGTGCATCTCCTTTTTTCTTATATAGAGGGACCACTACAATCCTTTTCCACTCATTTGGCATTTTTCTTATTTTAAAAATAAGGTTGAACAGAGTAGTTAGCCATTGAACCCCTTCCTCTCCCAAACACTTCCACGCCTCAATGGGTATATTATCCAGGCCAACTGCCTTAGCTCTTTCCATCTTCTTAAGTGCTCTCTTCACCTCTCCTTGTGTGATGCTACGACATTTGCAGCTATTATGCTGTCGTTTTTGAGTGATGCTTTCTCTTTCTTCGTGGTCGACACTTCTGCTGTTGAAAAGGTCGTCAAAATATGTTTGCCACTGCCCTTTAATGTCTTGTTCTTTGACTAAAACATGTCCATCTTCTCCGTTTATAAACTTCACGAATCCTAGGTTTTGTCTTTTTCGATCTCTAACTTTGGCAATCTTGAACATATCATGCTCTCCGTCTTTTGTTTTTAATCTTTCATACATCCTTTTGTAGGCTTTGTTCTTTGCCTCCGTCACTGTCTTATTTGCCTCATTCCTGGTGATTTTGTAATGCTCCCTCACTCTCATTTTCTCCCCCCGCCTGTGCAGCTTAACACCTCTCTAAAACTCTTTTGCTTATTCTTTATTTTTCGTTGCACTTCCTCGTTCCACCACCATGACTCTTTATGTATAGTTGTCTTTCCTGTTGTTACCCCTAGAGTTTCCCTCGCTGCGTGATTAATGGTAGTCGCCATGGCCTCCTACATCTGATTTGTGTCCTCAACTAGTGGATCTGATGTCGCCGAGATGACCTTGTTTCTAAATATGTTAATTTTTTCGTCCTTTAAGCTTCCCTATCGAATCCTGGATGGTAATTTTCTAACCCTCGTGCGTAGCTTTTGGCTCAAAGCTATAACTACATCACCTCCACAGTATATATGTGAAAAATTCATTAAGTGTGTATTGCTTACACCACCATACAACATGACTATGAATCTCATTAAGACATTCTTAAAATCTCACCAGCAAAAATTTACAGAAAGCATTATCTTCAACAATATCACAAGGAGGGACAAAATCAATGATGCGTAGTAGAATACTTCTATAACTTGTCTTTACCACATTAAACAATTTTCGTAGAAACTGACTGTGGGTTAGGTTATCATCATAGAGAGTTCACTTCAAATGGAATAAGTCACATCCCCGTCAATGTTATATGGACTAAATTCTTCTTTAGTCTTTTAGTCAAGGGGTCAGCCAAGTTAAACTCAGATCTTATAAATTCCAAGTTAACTACCTCAAAAGTAATCAACTCACGCACAATATTGTGTCTCAAATGGATATACCGGCTCTTCCCATTATAGATCTTATTCTTCGAGCGGTCACTGTCTGGGAATCACAATGTATAGAAACAAAAGGCATATAGACCACAAAAAATATCGACAAGCAAATTCTTTAACCTTTCAATTTCTACATTAGCAAGTTCTAGCACGATAAATTCAGTTCTATAATAGAGTTTGCTTTACACATTTGTTTTGAAGATTTCTATGAAATTACAACACCATCTAATATAAACACATGACCCTTGGTCGAGTTTATTTCATCATTATTTGTCACCGAATTAGCATAAAAATATCCTTCCACTATATAGAAGTCCTAAATTCATTGTACATTTAAGATATCTCAATAATTTCTTTAATGTAAGGGAATGTTCTTCACTTGGATTATGAGTATATTTAGCAACTTTATTTACAGCATAAGCAATATCAGATCTACTACAATTTATCAAATACATTACACTACCAAGTATCCTAACATACTCTCCTCGAGTTGCACTATCCTTCCTATTCCTTTTCAAACGAATAGTATGATTATAAGCGATACTCAAAGTTTTAACATCAAAATAGTTAAAATTTCTCAAAATCTTATCGACATAATATGCTTGAGAAAGCATGCATGCCCCCCCAAATTTCTCAACTAGTTTAAGTCCAAGTGTTAAATCAGTTTTTTCCATGTCTTTTATGTCAAAGCAGAGGACAAAAATGATTTAATACTATTAACCCAATCCAAGTTAGTCCTGAACATCAACATGTCATCAACATACAAACGCACAATGACACTATTTGTATCTAAATACTTACTATAAACACAACAGTCCATTTCATTTACAACATAACCATTAGTCATCATAGCATCATCAAATTTTTTATGCCATTGGTTAGGTGCTTATTTAAGGTCATGCAAAGACTTCTTAAGTCGACATGCTTTATGTTTGAGCTATAATGCCTTCTGGTCGATGCATATCGATTTCTTCATCTATATCTCTATTTAATAAAGCCCATTTAACATTCATTTGGTGTATAACAAGTTTATAAATGGAAGTTAAAGAAACCACCACCCTAATGGTTGTTATACTAGTAAGCACGGGGGATTATGTATCAAAGAAATCTATTCCTCTTGTTGTGTAAAATCTTTGGCAACTAGTCTAGCCTTAACTTCTCAATTATACCATCAACTTTTTGTTTCTTCCTAAACACCCATTACAACGAATAGGTTTGTATCCTCTAGAAAATTCTATAAGTTCCCAAGTGTTATTATTAAGTCCTTAGTGAAGTACGGCAGGTGCACCGGTACCGGCTAGGCCGGGATGCAGGGCGCTACAGAGAAAGGTCACCCAAGTTTGGGTACCAAAGGGTACTTGTGCAAAGGGTTAAATCAATAACCCTTAAGAACACACTTGAAATGCATGATTTTTGTTGATATACTATAAATGCTATTTCTTTCCATTCTTACTTGATCTTTTGATGACATTTACAAAATAAAGGGGAGAGAAAAGCATGAGTTAAGGGCGAGAGAGAAGCATGATTTAAGTGGGAGCATGATATGAAATTCAAATTTTAAATTTGTGCATAATAGTAGGAGAGCGATCACATTTAAATCATGGACCAATATTATTTTTCAAATCATCAAAAAGGGGAAATTGTTAAGAAAAAGTGTTTGAGTAATTTACAAATGCATGATTTAAATGTTACGTACTTACGAAATGCATGAATAAATTTTACTTGACATATTTATGTGATAAAAGTGTTTTACATGTTTACATATAATGTTGCCGTACTAACAAACATGAAGCGTTAAAGCTACATCATATGGCAAACATTTTTTGTCTTTATATTATTTTCAGGTGTCATAATTAATGAACTAAACTAGTTCATTAAGTGAAGTGTTTAAGTTAATGAACTAACTAGTTCACTAAATGAAGACATATTTGGAGAGAGCTATATGGAAACAAATTTGAAATGGAAAGTCTCCTCATCCTACTCTTTTCACACGCCAATTATATATATAATTTATATATCTATGTTTTTTTAAAAGGCACTATATACTTATATTCTGACGTACCATCGATACGTCACATAAACGTACGTCAATGTCACACCACTATATACACCTCATATTTATGAGTATATTTAGGTCTTATATCATATGTTATATGTCATGGTGACGTCAAAATTATAACGACATGTTACAAGGTCATAAACCGAAAATGGTCGTATCGGGTGACTACTGAAACTTCACCATCATGTCACGTACTTGCCATATAAAGATGGCCAGCCTATATACATCTAAATTATTCAAAATCGTGATCCACATGTTACAATCAGCCAAAAGGGCATACCATGTTTGCACACACAAATCACCCACAATTTAGCATAGATTTGTGGAGAATTCAAACTCAATTCTATTTTGACACATGGGATGTTTTATACTCAAAATTGGTGCTGAATATACATCTCATTTTATGTATATTATGTGTGACATAATATATATTACATGTGTAAGAAGTTTGAAATTAATCGGAGAAAAATCACGTAATCGGCGAAAGTCGAAAATTCGGTTTTCTACGAACCTACACACATAGAATTTTTTGAGCATTGATGTAACATGTATCTAGACACTTTTTACACATTCAGGACATGTTAAAGTGTTCTAGAAAATTCAAATTAAGGCTGATTACAATTTACCATATATGTGTGAATATTATGCATTATTTGCCAAAGCTTACCAAAATAAAATTTCAATACATGTAGCCTATATCACATGCCATCTTTAGTATTTTTGAAGCCTAGGTGGAGCTTATTTGGTACTTCAATTGGTGGAGGACATGCCACGCAAGATTGGTGACATTAAAGAGGGCAACACATAAGGAAATAATTCAAAAGAAACACATGCTGAAAATTTCAACACATGCCTTAAGGAGCTGGTCGATTTTTTCATAGCTTTTGTCTTCAATTGTCTTTCAAAATTGAAGGGGATTAATTGTAATTATATGGTAATTATTGACCTTGAGTTTGAGCACATGTTTCAGAATTTTTTAAGAATTTACAGCTAATTTAAAGGGTGCCATGGTGGATTAAAGATGGCCTATCAAGAAGTGACAACTATGCAAAGACAAGTCATCTCTCCAGTCATATTGCACCAAGTAAGCAAGGTTGTGTCATCTTTTACACAAGGAAATCTTCCAAGGGCATTCAAGACAATTCTCAAGGAGGAAGAGTAACCCTAGGGGGCGGCCAAGAGGTTATAAAAAGAAGAAGATGGTACAAGACAAGGCTAAGAAACAATTGTATAGTCTTACAAGTGCAAAAAGCAAGACTACTCTCTTTTTCTTCCTTTCTTTCTCATGCTCATAGCCTTAAGCCTATCATTCTTATATTTCGTATATTATGTAGGATTTTATTATACCACCCACATACATTCATTTCTTGTAAAAGATTGATCAAGGTGTGATCAAGCCTTCATTCGATCGGTGGTGGTGTCCATGATTGGCTTGTTTGTTTGTTTTGATTGTAAAAGGGTGGAGTTGGTGTTTAAACTCCATTCACCCTTGTGGTAAGGTGTTTTTTTGTTTAGTGAAAATAGAGGAAGGTGTCTTCGAAGGCTGGAGTAGGTTTTTTTAACCGAACCAATATAAAATTTTTGGTGTTCTTACTTTTCATCACTTTACTTTCAGTTTCCAGTTTTCTGCATCGTTTTCATTAGAACAGTAAAAATAGCAAACGATTTTCAAAAATCATCTAACTTTTCAGAAACATATCCAAAGGTCTTAGGTTCCATTTGGCACAAGTTTCATCACATTTGGATAAGTATAAGTCAGTCAAACGTTCATAGTTCTGAGACTAGTGCAATCTGATTTTCAGATCTGCAAAGGTTGAGAACATCAACATGGTTGACATACTTTCCAAAAAAATTTTGAAAAACTATTTCAACCCTTTAAAGTACATATGCCAAGGGTCATAATCATAAAACTTTCAGATCATTTGGAGTTATAAATTAATAGGAATAAGTTTTTCATTTTGAGACAGTTTTTGGCAGATTTACACAATCTGAGTAAAAACGTTTTTTCAAGGCCTTATACTTTGAATTGTAATCTGAAATTTTTATGACATATACATAACATGTAAAAGTATTTTGTCACCAAATTTCACGATTTCTGGAGGTCTATAATTTGATCATCTAGTTAATCAAAAACCAAGTCTGAAAACAGAATCTGTTTTCAGAAGTGGGTAATCGGTATATTAAAACCAATTTTTCCTGCACCCACTATTCAACCCCCCTTCTAGTGGTGCTATATAGGTCCTACACGGCTGACCTGGATTTTCTTTTTTTTCTTTTTTTATTTTTCCAATTAAATTCTATTTTCTTCAAACCTCAATAAAGTCTTCGTTTTAACTCCGAATTGACCCAAACGAACTTTATTTGACTGCGTTTAATGCGACGCATCTTTTTCACCTTGACACGTCAGTGCGTGTTCCGGACACGCTGTCAGGGGCCGTGTGTGTGCTCTATGCGCCATCCCTAAAACACGCGTGTGACACACACGCTCCGCTATCTAGGGCCGTTTTTTAATTTCAGGATTATTTTCAGCCTAATTTCCGATCTATATGACCTATTTCTACTGTTATTTATGCAATTTTCCATCTAATCACATAAAAATCGGTTCTTTTAAATTAAATTCAAATCACACGAACATCACCTTCGCACACAAAATTATACACATACATAAGAACATGAAAGAGCAAGCATGAAAACAAAATAAAAATCTAAACAAACATGATTCAACACACAAAGTGCGGGCAATCCGAGAAGAGGGGAAGGTAGCTTATCTTTTTTGGTGGATTATTTTTCTATGTGTAATCTTCCTTCTTCTCCTCCTAGACTTGGCTGCTTTGTGCTTGTTTAGGAGATTGAATATCACTATTATTTTTTTTCCTTAAGGGATGGCCAATCCTAAGACTAGTTTATTTATATTTTTTCTTTTGTGAGGATTGGGGGCAGCAGTAATTGAGGAAGGGAGAAAGGGAGGGGGTCGGCTACTTGCTGATGGCGTTGGGGGAAGGAAAAAAAGTATCGTTTGATGGGGGGAAGACAGAATAAATAGAGTTCGATTTTTGGTTATGAGTAGATATATATATATAATTAAATTAAATATATTTTAAGTGGTTTCCTAATAGGTTTGGGAAAAGTATTTCATATATGGTTAGCCACTTCTAACTCTATCACATATTTCTTTTTTCCCTATCTAATTAGCTTAGGATAACTCTTATCTTATATTTATAATTATACATTTCCTATTTATTCTATATTCTTTTCCTTCCTATGCCCCCGGGTCACGAGGCATAACATTCCTCCCCTCTTACAATAAGTTACATCCTCGAAACTTGCGTATTTGGTAATCTGCAGCTTAGCATAGTACTACTCAATCCATTCACCTAGTATATGTCATGATTATCATCATATCCGCCTCATTTTTAGGTTGTTAAGCCCTCAATTCCACTTATGGCGCTTAACGTGTATCATTCAACTTATTGCACTCTACAATTTTAGATTCTTAAACTCATCATATATGATTCATCCTCTAGAAAATTAACCATACCAATATCCTTGGATACGCCAATATGGTAACCATTGCACCTCCTCGACATATGACTAAGTCCTTGAAATTCAATTCTTATATCCTTACAACCTAGATCTATGATCATGACCTTACTTTTTGGAGATATCATTAACAGCCT
This sequence comes from Eustoma russellianum, assembly GCA_036186865.1. Classification (NCBI taxonomy): domain Eukaryota; kingdom Viridiplantae; phylum Streptophyta; class Magnoliopsida; order Gentianales; family Gentianaceae; genus Eustoma; species Eustoma russellianum. Next base: position 16,171,156 of record AP025053.1, read on the forward strand.
AGTATACAAAATGACTTATTTTTCTTCAGATAAAACATAATTTATGTGGCTATAATTTGAAAAATAGCTTTAATTGTTTAAAATAGTATCATTCTATTTGTGTAAACCCGAGAGCCAAATTAGTGTATACTTGTTTTCATAAAGCGGTATTTCAAATGATCATTTATAAAAACGATGATATAACTTGTTCGCAAAGTATTTCGGTAAAATTACATTAAAACAGTTAAAAACTTAATAATGTAAGGTTTTATAAAACGATTTGAATGCGGTACCTTTTGTTTTTTAAAACAAGTATATATACTGAAAGCTACTTTTTGACTTGGCAAAATTTAAGTAGGATCATCGCAAGCGGATAAGTAACTTCAAAAACACTTTAATGGATAAAATGCTTGTGATATCGATAGTCGTCAGGTAAAATTAATTTTGGCTAAAATAGATGTAACAAAACGAAAATTTGAAACATTGTGTAAGGAATATATATAAACATATCGTTTTTGGAGAACATCAGTAGTTTAAAAGTTTTTTCCTTTTTATGATCGTCAAAATAATTGAATTTTTTAATGTTAATATACAGATACGAAAAAGAATTTAGCATTGTTACGTTTAGTAGACTATAAAAAAATGAGACTCGATGAGATATTTCCGAAGACAAAAATTTGTAAAGTACCTGATAAAATATAGGTATACCTTGGTGTACGTGCTTATATGAAATATTTATCTGCTTGAAAAATATATTAGTCCAATATTTCATACAATTTCTGTAAATCATCCTTATTTTGGAATGAGGTCTCCTATGTACTGTTTCTTATAAGTATAACATTTGTCTACTCATGATAAAATATTTAACTTAAAGTGTCCAATCCTAATATGCACACAAATTATTGATCGAGTTAAGGTGTTCTAAGTCACCTTGCTTCCGCGCACCACACTGACCCATCGTACTTCTTTACTTGGTTATTCCAACCGCTAATTTTTAACCTAGTTACCATGACGAGCAACCGCTACTTATTTTGGCTTACTCTATTTCAATTCAAGCCTACTAGATTCAAACCTAGTAACTCGATGTTTGCACTTAACCAACGATTGTGTGATGATATAACATTCCACTAGATTAACTATATTAATGCGCTCTGATCACTATCAATCAATGTCTCTAATAAGACTTAGATCCTTAACCTATTTTAATAACTCTAATTCAATCTCTTAACCATAGACTCTAAACTCGTTTGTACTATATCCTTCACTAAACTCTACTGATCCTGACGCTAAATCGTTACTTAGTTTTCTATCATTCCTTTATAAATCATTTCTTAGTAGCTATGGTCCCAACTTATACTTAAGCCTGCTCTAATGTTACCGTCCAAGCAGGGGTATGTGCCCATTTTACCTTACCCTAATTGTACCGGGTCCCATGTTGTTGTTACGGTGAAGCAGCCTGAGTTACTGCTGACTTATTATGTTGTACCCCAACGAAAAGACATATTGTACTTGAAGACTTGTATAAGTGAATTAATAAAGTTGCATCCTTCAAGTGCATCTCACTAAGTTCTAATACTGCTTCTTTACATTTTATGTTGATGAAGCAAATAATATAATCATTCAAGCATGAGTTATGGACCATGGCCAATTCACCTAAGGGCTTAAGAGATATCGTCCATAAGGTTTAAAAAGGGCCTTAAAGGGTTTTTCCAAATTATAGTTAATCTTAAGGGCCTTCTTAAAATAAGCCCAAATGAAAATTAAGGAGTTGTAAGTAGTGGGCAAATTTTTCCACAACTCTTACAAAAATTTCGGCCCTTTAGCCCAAGAGGAATCAATATTTCCCTAATTTCATTTTAAAATAAGAAAAAGGGGAAAATAATTAGTAAAAGGGGGCAACCACCCACATGTCTTTTCATTAAACTTACTTGGAAAGAAATTAAGCATGGTAATGGCTATCAAAGGCCATTACCGCCGGTTTTCCTCTATGGTTAACCAAGGAGAATTTCAAACTCTTACCATGGTTACTTTATATTAACCACAAGGTTAAAGTAACTCAAGTTTAACCCATAAAGTAACTCTAGTTGGATAAAGTAACCTAAGTTAACCTTAAAGTAGCTATAGTTGAATTAAAGTAACTCTAGTTGCATTAAAGTAACTCTAGTTGCATTAAAGTAACTCTAGTTGCATTAAAGTAACCTTGGTTAGAAGTAACTTAGGCTAATTAACTCTAACCAAGCCAAGGTAAACCCTCCTTCTCCCTTAACATATCCAACGGCTAACCCTTAGCCAAGGGAAGAAAATTTTTTTCCAAGAAACTCTAGAACACTCTCCCTCAAGAATTCACAAGGAGCAAGAGACTTCCATCTTTTCCATTAAGGTACATGGCTAGTTGAGCCAAGAAGTCCAAGATCTTTCAAGACTCAATAATTCTCTAGGTAAGTGCATGCTAAAACTTCAAAGTAATCCTATATTTCAAAGAATGGAGCTCACGTAAGTACCCTTGTTTTCTTGCCAAAACCGTGACTACAAGGATGGTCACTAGATGAAGATTTTGCAAGATACTAAGAGAAGCTAACTTCATGGTGGGTTGGATTCATTGCTATCTCCATTCAAGGTTCATTTTGGTAAGAGAATCATAGCCTCACTCTAGTTGTGTTTTCACTTAAGACAAAAGCCAATGTTTGCTCTTTTCTTCCTCCCAAAACCGTGGGTGTTGTGCAGTGAAGGGGAGGAAGCTTCATCTCATTTCACCCAAATTCCAAGTTAAGGAAAAGATAAGCTCGAAGAAAGCAAGTATACTCTAGCCAATCTTGCCTTATTTATGAAGTGCATGCTTGAATAGCTAGTCATTTTTAAGCTATGAATCTTAGTTGAAGAGTCTAAATACAAGGCATGAAAACTAGTTGTTATAAGAAAAGTGATGGCATGAGTGAATGATTTGTTATACGAATGTGTTGTGACTGTTTTGATATGACTCATGAACTGTTTATTTATTGTTTAAAGTATGTTATGAGGCTTGGAAAGATTATTTTGAATTGTGTATTTGATGGTTATTAAGTCACATTAAAGAATGAAGTTGATTGGAAATGCTTGAACCATAAAAACTGATGAAGTGTTGAAGTCACTGGAGCTGGACAGTTTTTTTTGTGTCATGTTGTACGACCTGAAAATGAACCTTAGAGGTGTTCAAATTGGCTAATTTTTGGTACCGTGATAGCCTTATGTGTGTAGTAAATATGTGAGTTGGAATTTTGATAAAAAGAGTTGTGGTTATCCTTAATGAAATATTTAGTGACAACTGGTCAAACAGAAGTACTGGAGCTGGACAGTTTTCTGTAGCATGTTGAACGACCTGAAAATGAACCTTAGAGGTGTTCCCATTGGCTAATTTTTGGTATGAAGATAGCCTCATATGTGTATTGAATGTGTGAGTTTGGATTTTGGTAAAATGATTTGTGGATTGACCAGAATATAATTTTTAGTAGGAACTGCTCATACAGAAGTACTGGAGCTGAACAGTTTTATGTGGCATATTGTACACCCTGAAAATGAACCTTAGGAGTTTTAAAATTGGCTAATTTTTGGTGTGCTAATACCAACTATGTGTCTATGAAATGGGTGAGTTGGAATTTTGGTAAAAGGAGTGGTGGATTATCCTTAATGAAGTTGTTTGGTAAAACTGGTCAAACAGAGTTGCTGGAACAGGACAGTTTTGAGTGGTAAGTTGCTTGGCTCGAAAATGCACCTTAGGAATGTGCAAATGAGCTGATTTTTGATATGATGATAGTTTGGTGTGTGCAGAAATCCCTTCAGTTGGAAGTTTAGTAAAAGGAGTCGTGGTTTTGTCATAATGCAATTCGTGGTAAAACTGGTCATTCCAGGTTCTGCATGTACCTAGCTTGGGAAAGTAATTAGATGACCCCTTAAACTTATTGGATTGCCTTGGCATTTTTATGGTAATTACCTAAGGCATAGAGGTACATGTTCATGTGAGGAAAACAGCATAAAACCACCACTTTGATTGTTAAAAACTGAGTTGAAGTTAGTGGTACAAAACTGGAAAACAGGACAGTTTGATGACATAAGTTGTAAGGCTTTGATTTTGCTCATTTAAGCTTGAACGTGATGTTTGGCCTTATGAATATTGTTCCTTGGTATGTTTACTATGCTTTCCAGGTGATGGATCCAATTGAATAAGGTTTTATGATCCATGAAAATGAGGTTAGGCGAGTCCTACCCTGCTGATTTCAGCAGTACCCTTTGATGATAGTTGAGGGTTGAGGTCGTCATACACTTCAGAATGTTACGAAATTTTTATGGCATGTGTCTAAGACTTCATTATGCATGTGTATGGTATGAGTATATGAAAGTGAGCACGAATTGATGAGCATGAGGCTGTATGAACAGAATGTGATTGCTGGACAGTTTCTCCAGCTTGAGAGACAAGTCCGTGCATGCATGTTATGATGTATTTGTTCACGAGTCGCATGTTGCATATCATGCATTGCATTGTCCATGTTCATACAATTTATGAAACTGATTCTATGTCAAAGAACGATGAGAAAGATCTTTTAAAAAAGAAGTTTTCAGTTTTAAAAGAAAGATCTTTGAAAGAGAAGTTTACGATTTTGAAAGAAAGATTTCCTATGGTACCATTTATTTCTGGCCAGCAGGACCCGTTTCAGATCCGGGGTTAATTGATCTGATGAGCAGGACCTGTTCCAGATCCGAGGTTAATTGATCTGATGAGCAGGACCCGTTCCAGATCCGGGGTTAATTGATCTGATGAGAAGGACCCGTTCTAGATCCGGGGTTGATTGATCTGATGATAATGACCGTTCAGGCCCAGAGAGAATAGACCTGGTGATTATGATTGATGACATGACCGTTTCGAATCCGGGAATAATAGATTCGAAGAGAAGAATATGACCGCCTCAGATCCGGAGAGAATAGATCTGAACACTCTCTTGTTTTCATTGACAATGATGTTTTGAAAGAAAGAATGAAAGAACTTGTCTTCATTTTTGTCATGATGCATCACATGTACATGCTCATGCATGTTGCATTTAATGAGTCATCGAGTATTCGGTACATGTTACTTAGACTAATTTGTTATGACTTTGTAGCTCCTAAGTTATGATCTTCATTGAGTTATGATCTTTTATAAGTTATGATCTTTGATAAGCTATGATCTTTGATAAGTTATGAGCCGATTACTTACGAGTATTGGATGGAAGGTCAGGTATGTTTCTAAACTGAATTTTGGGATTCGATTCTTGTGTGTACTTTCCATTTAATGCATGATTGTTTATGGTATACTTGCTGGTGACGTTGTCACTCACCCCTTATTTTTCCTCCCAGAACCCGCAGGAAATAGAGTTGAATGGATTGAAGACGAACCTAGGGTTCCTTATCCGTAGAAGAGCGAGAGGTGGATGACTTGAGGAATTCTGCTATAATGAAAGTGATGGATGATCTATTATGACTTTATGATTGAAACATTTACTTTTGCGATTTCCGCATTTTTATGAACAATGTTGTAAGACTAATGATGGTTGCTTAGACGCTTTTATTTTAAAAGTTTTTATTCTGCCTCGGTTTTGCTTACTGGTTGACGTGTAAGCATGAAAGTCCACATATTTTATTATGGACTACGATATGTTATGGATCGACGCCTGGTACTCTCCGTAGTGAAGAACGGCAGGCGCACTGTATCCGGCTGGGCCGGGGTGCGGGCGTTACAAGTGGTATCAGAGCTGAGGTTCAAGATCCGGGCAGAATATAGAATTAAGTTATGATTTTAGCAAACTAAGTTTGATCTTATATCTAAGTCATGATCCTAGATGTGAGTTGACTTTAGACTAGGATGACTTAGACTGGGAATTAGGGTTTCGATCTGATGATAAAGCCCTAGTGATGACAATTTATAAGATGTAAACATGCCTACTTGCATGCCTTTGAGATCTTACTTGGATTACAAATTAAATTTTGTCACATATCTGAGTATTTATACCTTGGGTAAGACTCCGACACTCCGTGGTGCGGATGGCATCACGATTCAGTAAAACGACATCATCACTGTCACCTTCAGGAAGCAGTAGGCTTCACTATCGACAGTTAGTAAGAGTACGTATGCCAAAGTTTGACGGGGAATCTAGTTTAGAGAAGGCAGAAAGATGGTTAAGTGAAGTTGAAGGTAACTTCATGCTGATACTGGTGCCGGATAGGATAAGGGCACGGATTCTCCGGCCGTTTTTGAACAGGTAAGGATAGCCAGTGGTAGAGGACTTGTATACAGCCACTACCCCGATAGGTGACTTGGGCAAAGTTCTAGAGGAGTTTTGTGAGTTCTTCCTCTCTCAGGACTTAATCACGAGAAGGGCTGAGGAATTTGACTCAGTAAAACAAGGGTCAGGCATCACCGTCTCAGAGTACGCTCGTCGGTTCGCTACTTTGGGTCGGTATGTTCCTTTGATCATAGAAGATGAAAAGTTTAAGGTGATTAGATTTGTGCTCGGTTTAGACCTCCAGATCAAAATTCGGCTAGTCAAGGCATATTCAAGAACTTTTAACGATTCATTGGAGGACCGCCACAGAGCGGAACGTGATAGTAAGAGAACGGAAGGACGAAATAAACAACTTAACGAGCGTACTAGGAAGGTGGGAGCCGTATCCTCATAAGACTAACTTATGCGGATAACAAAGAAACAACCAAGGTATGCCTAATTGCACAAGTTAAATGTGAAGTACCTATGTCCTACTTCCCATTAACCAAGTATGAGTGATTATGATAGTTTTCATTAAGTTATGATGAGTAGACCACAAAGAGGTAAGTGAGGTTGTTAATGGTAGTATGACCGAGTATAACACCATGTTTGAGACTCGGGGTCTCTGCCATTATGCGTCATCGTTGGCACGTGTACGTATTTTGTTGTACATGGACTATATGGGGAATCCATCGGCATATCGTGTGCTATTATTCTTATCAAGAGTACTATAGCCAAATTTAGAAACGTTATGACATCACGATATGAAAATCTCCATGTTAGGCAAGCTATGAAAAGCAAGTCATGATTATGAAAATCACGTTTTATGCGACCGGGCCACTTTAGGATGATGATTAAGAACTCCCTAAGTCTGTGAAGATATCTCACCAAAAGGGAGCCTGCCGAACCGAAAGAAAGCTAAAGGGAGCAATTGCACGAGCTTTTAAGAAAGAAACTTATCTGCCCCAACGTTTCGCCAGGGGTGCTCCCATGTTACTCGTAAAGAAGAAGGATGGATGCATGCGTCTTTGCTTGGATCATAGAGAACTCAACCTGATTACTATAAGGAATAAGTACCCTCTGCCTAGGATCAATGATCTATCTAACCAGCTTCGGAAAAGCAATTGATAAATGGTGTATGTTGGTATTTCTTAAGGAGGAATCCATAGAAATGTTGTAAGATGATGAAGCATTACGGGACTGTTTTGGAGTGATCTAAGACAATGGCCATTTGAGAGGCGGAATGGGGAATCCCATAAGATATGATATTTGGATCGAGAATTTATAAGTTGAGAATATCTAACACACTCCAGTAGAGACATTACAACTTGGCATATCCTCATTTCATATGTATAGCATGATGTTCCAGATGTTTTATGAACACGCAAATAGTGATATGTGCACGTTTTCAAAGAGAAAACAAGGATTTATGATGAACAAGAAACATTTGAAATTTCATAAATAGGACATAAGTTTCAAAGGAGAAACCATAACTTCTAGTTCTATTTTATGAAATGATCGCGAAAGTAAAAGTTATTATGTAGTAAGGCGATCAGCGAGACGGATGAATGCGGCACATGCTTTGTGAAGAGCTTGATATGTGTACTTTATGGGAATTATTCCGGATGTCGTTTGATGCTGTTTCATACGTAGGATGACCGTTACATGATTACAGAAAGGATGTTTACAGAAAAAACTAATGATCTATATCCCAGAGTTAATGATCTCTGCCAAGTTTTATGAAAAAAGGAAATTATAAGCATTTCATGATCATGCTAACCCAGAATGGATACCATTATCAGTACGTAGTAACAATATTGAAAGTGCTTAAGATATGAGATGGGTTACGGTAGCACCTCTAGAAAATTAAGAATAAGTTCTGGTGAGACCTCTAAGACGAATTGAACGAAGCAGTTCTGAGGGAACTAGATAGACGCTTTATTCTGTCTTATTTACCTAAGGGTAAGAAAGGAGCCCCTAAAGATGGTTGAGTCGATGGGAAGAAGTTGAGAAAGAGATCCACACCTATGGTAAAGGGTCAGTGGAAGTACCATCCTGGAGGAGAAGCCACAAACGGAAGGAGACATAAGGATTAGATACTCCCATCTTTTTAACTAAGTCTCTGAAGTTTCGAGGACGAAACTTATGCTAAGGGGGGGAGGATATTGTACCCCAAGGAAAAGACATATTTTACTTGAAGACTTGTATAAGTGAATTAATAAAGTTGTATCCTTCAAGTGCATCTCACTAAGTTCTAATAGTGCTTCTTACATTTTATGTTGATGAATCAAATAATATAATCATTCAAGCATGAGTTATGGACCATGACCAATTCACCTAAGGGCTTAAGTGATATCGGCCATAAGGTTTAAAGAGGGTCTTAAAGGGTTTTTCAAAATTATAAGGAGGTTAATCTTAAGGGCCTTCTTAAAATAAGCCCAAATTGAAATTAAGGAGTTGTAAGTAGTGGGCAAATTTTTCCCCAACTCTTACAAAAATTTTGGCCCTTTAGCCCAAGAAGAATCAAGATTTCCCTAATTTCATTTTAAAGCAAGAAAAAGGGGAAAATAATTAGTAAAAGGGGGCAACCACCCACATGGCTTTTCATTAAACTCACTTGGGAAGAAATTAAGCATGGTAATGGCTATCAAAGGCCATTACCGCCGGTTTTCCTCTATGGTTAACCAAGGAGAATTTCAAACTCTTACCATGGTTATTTTATATTAACCACAAAGTTAAAGTAACTCAAGTTAACCCATAAAGTAACTCTAGTTGGATAAAGTAACCTAAGTTAGCCTTAAAGTAACTATAGTTGAATTAAAGTAACTCTAGTTGAATTAAAGTAACTCTAGTTGCATTAAAGTAACTCTAGTTGCATTAAAGTAACCTTGGTTAGAAGTAACTTAGGCTAATTAACTCTAACCAAGCCAAGATAAACCCTCCTTCTCCCTTAACATATCCAACGGCTAACCCTTTGCCAAGGGAAGAAAATTTTTTTCCAAGAAACTCTAGAACACTCTCCCTCAAGAATTCACAAGGAGCAAGAGACTTCCCTCTTTTCCATTAAGGTACACGGCTAGTTGAGCCAAGAAGTCCAAGATCTTCAAGCCTCAAGAATTCTCTAGGTAAGTGCATGCTAAAACTTCCAAGTAATCCTATATTTCAAAGAATGGAGCTCACATAAGTACCTTTCTTTTCTTGCCAAAACCGTGACTACAAGGATGGTCACTAGATGAAGATTTTGCAAGATACTAAGAGAAGCTAACTTCATGGTGGGTTGGATTCATTGCTATCTCCATTCAAGGTTCATTTTGGTAAGAGAATCATAGCCTCACTCTAGTTGTGTTTTCACTTAAGACAAAAGCTAATGTTTTCTCTTTCCTTCCTCCCAATACCGTGGGGGTTGTGTAGTGAAGGGGAGGAAGACTTCATCTCATTTCACCCAAGTTCCAAGTTAAGGAAAGCATAAGCTCGAAGAAAGCAAGTATACTCTAGCCAATCTTGCCTTATTTGTGAAGTGCATGCTCGAATAGCTAGTCATATTTAAGCTATGAATCTTAGTTGAAGAGTCTGAATACCAGACATGAAAACTAGTTGTTATAAGAAAAGTGATGGCATGAGTGAATGATTTGTTATATGAATGTGTCGTGACTGCTTTGATATGACTCATGAACTGTTTATCTATGGTTTAAAGTATGTTATGAGACTTGGAAAGATTATGTTGAAGTGTGTATTTGATGGTTATTAAGTCACTTTAAAGAATGAAGTTGATTGGAAATGCTTGACCCATAAAAAGTGATGAAGTGCTGAAGTCACTGGAGTTGGACAGTTTTTTTTGTGTCATGTTGTACGACCTGAAAATGAACCTTAGAGGTGTTCAAATTGGCTAATTTTTGGTACGGTGATAGCCTTATGTGTGTAGTAAATATGTGAGTTTGAATTTTGATAAAAAGAGTTGTGGTTATCCTTAATGAAATATTTAGTGACAACTGGTCAAACAGAAGTACTGGAGCTGGACAGTTTTCTATAGCATGTTGAACGACCTGAAAATGAACCTTAGAGGTGTTCCCATTGGCTAATTTTTGGTATGAAGATAGCCTCATATGTGTATTGAATGTGTGAGTTGGAATTTTGGTAAAAGGATTTGTGGATTGACCAGAATATATTGTTTAGTAGGAACTGCTCATACAGAAGTACTGGAGCTAAACAGTTTTATGTGGCATATTGTACGCCCTGAAAATGAACCTTAGGAGTTTTAAAATTGGCTAGGTTTTGGTGTGCTAATACCAACTATGTGTCTATGAAATGGGTGAGTTGGAATTTTGGTAAAAGGAGTGGTGGATTATCCTTAATGAAGTTTTTTGGTAAAACTGGTCAAACAGAGTTGCTGGAACAGGACAGTTTTGAGTAGTAAGTTGCTTGGCTTGAAAATGCACCTTAGGAATGTGCAAATGAACTTATTTTTGATATGATGATATTTTGGTGTGTGCAGCAATCCTGTGAGTTGGAAGTTTAGTAAAAGGAGTTATGGTTTGGTCATAATGCAATTCGTGGTAAAACTGGTCATTCCAGGTTCTGCATGTACCTAGCTTGGGAAAGTAATAGATGACCCCTTAAACTTATTGGATTGCCTTGGAATTTTTATGGTAATTACCTAAGGCATAGAGGTACATGTTTATGTAAGGAAACCAGCATAAAACCACCACTTTGATGGTTAACAACTGAGTTGAAGTTAGTTGTACAAAACTGGAAAACAGGACAGTTTGATGACATAAGCTGTAAGGCTTTGATCTTGCTCATTTAAGCTTGAACGTGATGTTTGGCCTTATGAATATTGTTCCTTGGTATGTTAACTATGCTTTCCAGGTGATGGATCCAATTGAATAAGGTTTTATGATCCATGAAAATGAGGTTAGGCGAGTCCTACCCTGCTGATTTCAGCAGTACCCTTTGATGATAGTTGATGGTTGAGGTCGTCATACATTTTGGAATTTTACAAAATTTTTATGGCTTGTGTCTAAGGCTTCATTATGCATGTGTATGGTATGAGTATATGAAAGTGAGCACGAATTGATGAGCATGAGGCTGTATGAACAGAATGTGATTGCTGGACAGTTTCTCCAGCTTGAGAGACAAGTCCGTGCGTGCATGTTATATGTCATTACATCCAAGATATATGTGCATTACATGTTAAAAGTGCTAAGTGGTACAATCACTATACCTGTATATAATGAGGTTTTAAGTGGAGAAACATGTGTTGAACGAACAATATGTATTTCGGCCAAGTGGGGGTATCTAATGACCAAAAAAGTTGTTTTTGTATTTACAATTTTACATGTATCTAAATATATGTGTATGACATATTTATCAAAGTGTTAAAGGAATGATACGTTAAATAAATAATTTAAGAAAGTGGTAATATGTAACATGAGTAAATAGACTGTTTTGGATGGCCACAAAATAAAATAGGAATCGGACAAATGAAAATAAAGACTTTAGAGGTTAAGCCCAAAAACAGGCCTGTTTTGAGGACCCCCAAACCGAGAGCCTAGGGAGGGGCATAATTGGTATTTTACCTAAGACATGAACCATGAGCCAAAGGTTGGAATTAAGTGCTGAAATATTAGACGTGTAAAACGAGCCAAAACTGAGCCCACATGCATATGTACACGAGCCAAAATTTTGAAACAAAACGATTTACCATACAACTCACTTTCATGAAATCTTTTATCATATGAAATGTTTTAAAAGAATTTTATGCGACATATTTGACAAAAATGTTTCTATCACGCGATACGATTTTAAAAGGATTTTAAACAAACCGTACCACGAGCCGAGTGATTCTGATATGGTTCGCTGTTTTCACAGCATATGTTATATGATTATATGTTACAATTGTAGGCCGGCCTGACATTGGGTGTAAAAGAGAGGATGTCAGGGGCAACATATGTACAGTTACACGATGCGCCACATGGCACTGGAACCTAGGAGAGGCTGGTTTCATAGGGCATATGCATGTTTTACGTTAGGGCCGAGTGTAACACCGCGTCCGTCACCCAGGATCTCCGTCATAATGCGTCACGATCAGATCCATGTGCACATGATGTAACGGTGTGGTTGGACCACTGGGATTCATATTTTGTACATAAGACTATATAGGGAATCATTCGGTATGTCATGTGCTACCGTTAATACATGATGAAAAGTGTTACGGCCAAGTTTTGAAACATTTTTGATATGAAGATTATGAAAAGGCTATGTTTTGCAAAGTTTCTGAAAAGTGAATCATGTTACATATTTATACGAGCATGTGCATATTACTCAAGTCACCTTATCGGATGCGTGCTTAGACTATAAGCATACTTAAGATGAACTTATAGAGTATGATTCGTGATATGAACATAACCAAATGAGTTTTAGCATAGACACAGGTTAGAAACTTATTGGATGAATAATGAATAAGGAAACATGAAAATTATATAATTCCTTCTGTGACTTTATTTTTCCACACTTTACATTGTTATATGATGTATATGTTAAATTGCATTATCTGCCACTGTATTTGTAAACGGAGATGAGTTTTGGTTTCTTTACATGTACAATATTTATTTTATCATCTCATCTTCCATGCATGATCTGTAGGACTTGTATAGCACCACTAGAAGGGGGGGTTGAATAGTGAGTGCAGAAAAATTGGTTTTTAAAACTTTTTGGACCAAAAACTCACTTCTGAAAACAGTTTCTGTTTTCAGATCATAATTTGATTAATCTAGATGACCTGGTTGTAGACCTTCAAAAATTATGAAATTTGGTGAGGATGTGCTTTCAGATGTTATGAGTGTCTCACAAAAATTTTTGATTAAAATTCCAAGACTAACCCCTTGAAAACACCTTTTTGTACAGATTGCATCAATGTGCCAGAAACTGTACTCCGAATTGAAAAATTTATTCCTATTAATTGGGAACTCTAAATGACTTGAAACTTTTATGGTATGACCCTCAATGTGGTTATTTTAATGAGTTAAAACAGTTTTTAGAAATTTCTTTGGTAAGTATGTCAAACATGTTAATGTTCTCAACCTTTGCAAATCTGAGAATCAGATTGCACTAGTCTCAGAACTGTTAACGTTTGACTGACTTATACTTATCCAAATGAGATGCAACTTGTGCCAAATGAAAGCTATGATGTGTGGCTATAGCCAGAAAACAGGAAATGAAAGTAAAAGTGCTGAAAAGTAAGAACACCAAGATTTTTATACTGGTTCGGTTAAAACAACCTACTCCAGTCTTCGAGGACACCTTCCTCGGTTTTCACTAAACACAAAAGAACCTTAACACAAGGGCGATTGGAGTTAAACACCAACTCCACCCTTTTACAATCAAACAAACAACCAACCAACACGAACACCACCGCTGATCGAATGAAGGCTTGATCACACCATGATCAACCTTTTACACGAGATGAACGTACGTGGGTGGTATAACCAAAGCCTATACAATATATGGAATATAATAATGAGTTGAGGCTAAGAGCAAGAAAAAATAAGGAAGAAGAAGAGAGTAGTCTTGCTTTTGAACTTGTAAGAATATCAACTTTGCTTAGCCTTGTCTTGCACCATCTTGCCCCTTTTTATTTTTTCTTGGCCGCCCCCTAGGGTTACCATTCTTCCTTGAAAATTTTCTTGAATACCCTTGGAAGATTGCATTGTATAAATGATGACACATCCTTATTTACTTGGCGTAACACGATTGGACGAATGACTTGCCTTTTGCCTAGATGTCACTACTTGATAGGTCATCTTTAATCAACTTTACACACTTTAAATGAGCTATAATTTCTTCAAAAAAAACGCTAAAACATGTGCTAAAAATCAAGGTAATTAACTTCCAAATAATCATGATTCAATCTCCTTAAATTTTGAAAGACAATTGAAGACAATGTCACTAATCATGTGTGGCATGTCGTTTGTTTGAATTGTTTCCTTGTGTGTTGCCCTCTTCAATGTCACCAATCATGTGTGGCATATCCTCCACCAATTGAAGTGTCAGATAAGCTCCACCTTGGCTCCAAAAATGCCGAAGTAGGCCTGTGAAGTAGGCTGCACATGTGCTGAATTCTTTTTATGTACACTTTGTCAAATAATGCATAATATTGACACATATATGGTAAATTGAAATCAGCCCTAATTTGAATTTTTTAGAACACTCTAAAATGTCTTGAATGTGTAAAAATTTTCTAGGTACATGTTACATCAATGTCAAAAATGTTACACGTGTGTAGGTTTATAGAAAACCGAATTTTCGACTTTCGTCGGTTACGCGATTTTTCTCCAATTAATTTCAAACTTCTTACACATGTAATGTATATTATGTCACAGATAATATACATAAAATGAGGTGTATATTCAGTTCCAATAGTTGAGTAGAAAACACCCCATGTGACAAAATCATCTTCAATTTGAATTCTCCACAAATTTAGGCTAACTTGTGGGTGATTTGTGTGTAAACATGGTATGGCCTTGTGGCTGAATATGATATGCGGATCACGAAATTTTGGAGTATTTTTAGTGTATATAGGCTTGCCATCTTTATATGGTAAGTACGTGACATGCCGGTAAAGTTGACCCTCAAACGTGTTGTTATAATTTTGATATCACCATGACTTGTAATATTTTATATAAGACCTGTATATACTCATAAATATAAGTTGTATATAGTGGTGTGACGTCGTCGTACGTGTATAATATATATGACGCGTCGATGGAACATCGGAACAATTGTATATAGTTTGTCATATAAAAAATTTGTACATGAAATATATTTACGTATGTGGCATGTGATTTGATGTTTGGAGATGAGGAGACTTTCCATTTCAAGTTTGTTGCCATATAGCTCTCTCCAAATATGTCTTCATTTATGAACTAGTTAATTCATTAACTTAAGCACTTCACTTAATGAACTAGTTTAGTTCATTAATCATGGCACCTGAAAATAGTATAAAGACAACAAATGTTTGCCATATGATGTAATATTTAACCGCTTCATGGCATGTTAGTATGGCAACATTATATATAAATATCTAAAGCATTTTTTAATACGTACATATATCAAGTAACACTTATTTCATGCATTTCATAAATACGTAACATTTAAATCATGCATTTTCAAATCACTCAAACCCCGATTTCTCAAAAATATCCCCCTTTGATTATTTTCAATATAAGATTGGTCCATGATTTAAATGTGATCGCTCCCCCACAATTATGCACAAATTTAAAATTTGAATTTCATATCTTGCTCCCCCTTAAATCATGCTTCTCTCTCCCCCTTAAATCATGGTTTTCTCTCCTCCTTTATTTTGTAAATTTCATCAAACGTATAGTGAGAATGGAAAGAAATAGCAGTTTATAGCATAACAACAGAAATCGTGCATTTCAAGTGCGCTCTTAAGGGTTATTGATTCAACCCTTTGCAAGAGTACCTTTTGGTACCCAAACTTGTGTGACCTTTTTCGGTCTTATAAAAGTTAAGAAAAGAGATGAAGAAGAAATATAATAAATGTTAGGGGCATGTATATTTGGCCTATGGCCGAGAATATCATTATGAGCATAATAATATCTTCATTTTTTATATGCATTTGTGTTATTGTGCGTGGTGTGTGGTCTAGATGCATTTGTGTTGTATGAATGTCGCGTATGCATCAATGGTTTCCTTTCATATATATACGGTACATAATTGTATTTTGTATGTGATGAAAAAGGAGTACGATGAGATATAAATGGGTGGTGCACTAGATATCTTCTTAGGTTGTGCAATTTCATGCGTTTGTTTAGAAGATAGAACAAAGTTTGTAGACTTGTTTTGTATCTTATTTTCTTCAACGTACCCTAATCATGTTTTATCATTTTCATTCTTTTGCGAAGAAATAATGCGATCTAACATGCAAGTACCTGCATCGAATTGTTTTACGTCTTTTCTAATTCTGCATTTCTTGATTTCAAATTTGAAATCTCGGCTTTCATCTCAGTGTTCTTGAATTTTAAGGAGGAAATCTCAGATTTTAATGAATTTATCATGCAAGACGACTCTTCTTTTGAATCGTTTAATTGAGATAAAAGATTCGTGTTAGAAGATCTTAACAATTTCTTGTCTTCAATTAAGCATTTCTTTTCTTTTGTAAGAACCTTAGAAAACTTACGCAAGTCAAGATATTGACAAAATAAATCGTCGTAAGAAGGCTCAAAATCAGAATCAGAACTAGAATTTGCCTCATTGGATTCTTTGGATGTAAAGCATACTTGAGCCATTTTCTCTTCGGCTTCTTCACTTTCGGAATCGAATGAATCACTCCATGTGGATGCTTTAAGGGCTCTTCTCCTTTGTTTAGGTTCTGGCACGGGTCTAATTTTTGTCAGATCTTTGTCATGGTTCTTGTTCATTGTTTTGTCCTTGTTCTGGCACTCATAAGAGATATGTCCAAGTCTTCCACAAGTATAAGACTTAATATCCTCATTATTTTTATTTCTATGATTATTAGATGAAGTAGGCTTAGGTTTGCTTTTAAACAATTTTCTCATGATCTTTCTTAATCTTTTAGTCAACGTGATTAGATCTTCATCATCGGAATCCATGTCACTATCATCTACACGATCATAAGAGGTAGAGACGTATTTATTTGATTTAAACGCTATAACCTTATCTTGTTTAGAAGTAGATTCAAAATTTCTTAGAGTGAGTTTATTTTCATATACCTTCAATGATTCGATTAATTCCTCCATCTTTATCGATTTGGTTTCCTTACTTCCATCGATTGTAGTGACTTTGGGATCCCATTCAGATAGGAGGCTTCTTAGTACCTTTTGTACCTTTTCCTATGAAGAAAATACTTTTCCGAGAGACTCAAGGGAGTTGTAATTGTTAGTCAAGCGTAAATCCATATCAACAATAGATTCGTTTGGTAATAACTTGAAGGATTCAAGAGTAGACAAAAGCATGTTTATCTTGAACTCTTTAACTTGACTAGTACCTTCATGTTTCATTTCAAGAATTCTCCACATCTCTTGGGCACTAGAACAATTCGACACATAATTTGATTCACTTTTACTTAAACCATTTAGATGAAGTTACATAGCCTTAGCATTCATACTCAATCTCTTTTTATCTTCTATGGTATACTCTTTCTTAGGTTTTACGACTCTTGAGAAATATGTTTGGATAATTTTCAAAGTCATGATTTTAAGTGTTGAATACTTAAAAATGTCATACATGGTGTTATAAATGATTAAAAGTTGAAAAAGTGAAGAAAAATGACATTGATCTCTCAGATTGTTGCACTTCAATCGACCGATGTACATCAAACCATCACATCGATTGATCTATGTAAGGCAAAGAAGATTCAAGACCTTACTGTAAGACATCGATCTCTAAACTTGAGACACGTCGATCAATTGATGTACATTGAACCCTCACTTTGATCGATCGATGTAGGTCAGAGACAAACTCTAAAACTTACTGTGAGACATCGATCTCTGAAACAGAGGCACTTTGATTGATCGATGTCTAGGGTTTTTAGAAATATTTTTCTAAGATGTGATAAAATGATTGTTTTCAGTTGTACATATTTTATATATGTTCATCATATTGTTATTATGTGATTTAGATAAATATTATGCATTGTGATTAACATGCCTTGGAAGTTTCTACAACCTACCAAAAAGGGCAAAATTGGTATTTTGAGTTGTGTAGGTACATGACATGGTGAAAATATTTAAGGGACACATTCATATCTTATTTATCATCACAAAGGTGTTATTATATCTATTTCTAACCATCAGGGTCATTTCTGGAGAAATCTCTCACCATGGGTATTTTGGTCATTTTACCCTTGAGGGCAGTTTCGGTATTTTTACTCAAGGAATCTCTTGAGTATATTATTATCTTCATTCTGAAGTTCATTTATGATCACCTTGAAGATTATTTGGTGGTTCCCTATTTTATTTCTCTATTTGATGACATTATCGATAGTAGCGGGATATGTGACGGTATTCGATGTCACATTCTATCTTTTCTTGAAGACCTTCTTATATATGTTATTGGAGAGTCTCAATCATCATTTTGCATAGAATTTAAAGGTGTTCTTGACGTGGAATTCATCATAACATATAAGGAGAAATTGTGGAAATTTTGATATTATATGTTGACATAATCTTGTCAACTATTATTTGTTGATTTCTCTTTATTAAATATGAGTTGAGTTGATATTCATGTATACAGCCCTCCAAACGTGTATTAACAGGTGGAAATGATGGTGTATTCATTTTATGATTTTATGCCAAGTGGACCAACCAAAAACAAACTAGTTGGCAAAAATTGCCAACTTAGAATATTTGAAATGTAGCCAATGGCTACAAGGTGGAAAAGGACTGATTTGTTTGAATTTTCAGCCATCACATGCCTATTCTTGTGCCAAGGAGTTGAGGCAATCTTGGAGGAAATATGTCATCTTATCCTTGCTTATTATCTTCACTATTTCCATATTATTTTGAAGACAAAATCGACAATAATGAATTTCCAGTGTGGACCAATTGTGTTGTTTCATTTTGTCAAGTGTACAAGGTGTTTATGTGGCGAACCAATGATGTGAAGACACTTAAGCATTGATGATGAAGACATTGACACATTGGAGGTCTTATCTTCAAGGCCTATTTCACACTATAAATAGGAGGCAAATGTGAAGAAGAAGAACACACACTTGAAAGCAAAAGTTGAAGTTCATTGTCTTGCTATCTTCTTCTTTTCATTCTTTTTTTATTCTTTGTGTAGCCAAGGTGTTCTTGTGGCATTTGGTGTAGTACTACAAGCCTCTTGTGTCTCATTTGTAAGATTGATTAGCCAAATCTATAAGGTTACATCAATAGGTGATAGAGGTGTTGCAACCAAGAGTTGCATAGAGGTGTTCATCTAAGTCTTGAATAGGGTTGGTGTTTAACCCAAGGATCAATCTTGGTTCTTGTTATAATTATGTTCATATCATAGTGAAATCCAAGTAACGGTGTTCTCTGAGACTGGAGTAGGTCACATTGGCTGAACCAAGATAAATCTTTGGTGTTCTTGTCTTCTCTTCACTTTTATGTTTTTCTGCCCGTTTTCGCTGCAGATTTCACTAAATTCTCACGTCTTGAAAAATAGCAAAACACTTTTAAAATTCGTGCTTTTTGGTGGAATTATAATTCAGACTGTTATCTTTCATTTGCAACAAGAATCGCTTGATTTGAGCAAAGGCAAGTTAGTCTTTCAGTCGTTGCAAGATAACTGCTCCAATCTGGCTGCAATATGACCAGTTTTGAGAAATCTTGAATTCTGTTTTCATCAAGAATTATTTAAGGTCAGGTACTTTTGGAAACATAAACTAGACATCCTAAGGATGTTTTGACATAAAGATCAACGTTTTTGGTTGAGTATTCAAAGAGAAACACGTTTTCAAAGATCAACACTATTTTGTCCAATTCTGTTCAGATTGACCATCTGAATCTTTTTATTTGGTTGAAGGGCAAAACGATCTTATTTTAGTCTCATTTTTGGATAAAGTCTAGTCAAGACATTGAATTTAATTTCTAAAAGGTTTCGTAATTTTTGGAGTTGTGTACACTGAATTTTTTATTTTTCAAAAATGGGTACTGAATCTGAAGAGGTCTCAGATTCTGTTTTCAAAGAGGATTTTAACCAAGGGTAGTAGTGTAATTTCCGCTAAACACTATTCACCCCCTCTAGTGGTGTTTACTGCAGGTGCATGGTCCAAAAATTGGTATCAGGGCAAGGCCAACACCACTCAAAGAAGCAAGATTCAACACCATACGAACAAGACAAGGCCAAGAAACAACAATTCTTTGTAGCCTACACATCTCAAATTAAAGGTACATACAATGGTCATAGTTTCTCACAAAGGTGAGTTGGAAGGTATGTCTACACAACGTCCTTCTCTTTTTGATGGAAATAATTTTGTTCATTGGAAACTTAGGATGAGGCTACGCTTATGGCCATAGACATCGATTTATGGTCTATAGTTGAAGATGGGACATACATTCCAATGAAAGTTGTACAAGTAAACGGTGTAACACAGGAAGTAGAAAAATATAAAAGTAAATGGTCATCTGAAAACAAAAAGAAAATGTATATGAACGCTAAACTTATGCAATTGCTTTTGAATGGACTTACGACTTTTGAAGCAAGATATGTGTCAAATTGCACAAGTGCACATGACATGTGGAAATAATTAGAATTAAAGCATGAAGGTACTAGTGGTGTAAAAGAGTCAAAAATAAACATGCTTATGATTGAACTCGAATCGTTTAAAATGTTGCCGAAAGAATCCATAACTTCTATGGATTTGAAGATTACTAATATCTTTAATGCGCTTAAAGCTTTAAGTAAATCTTTTACCAGCAATGAAAAGGTTCAAAAAGTGCTACGGAGTCTTCCTGCTAAGTGGGATCCAAAGGTAACAGCAATCGAGGAGATATAGTCAATCACTAAAATGGATGAATTGATTGGTTCACTTAGAGTTTACGAGAAAAAACTGAACCAACAAAAGTCGGAATCATCTAAATCATCCGGTAAGTCTATTGCTTTCAAATCAACTGAGTCATATACAAATAATGATTATGGTAATAGTGATAATGAATTAGACGATGATTTAATATTAATAGCTAAAAAACTTAGAAACTTTTTCAAACGACCAAATAGAAATAGAAAACAATCTTCTTCTACTTCTTCTCAACCTAAGATGAACTCTAATTACAAGTGGTATAATAAAGAGTTAAAATGCTACGAATGTGGTCAAAAAGGAATATCTCATATGATTGCCCAACAAAGAAAAATAATAATAACAACAACCCTAATAAACAACTCAAGGACAAGGAGACGCAAAAGCCTAAGACAAAGGAGTCCAAGTCAAGAAGAGGCAAACGAGTAATGAAGGCGAGCACGTGGAGCGACTCGTCCGACTCAGAATCCGACTCTGAGGAAGCTCAAATCTGCTTCGTATCCAACAAGGTAAGTTCTTCATCTGATGTACATTTTGATAATGAAATGTCATTTGATGAGATGTATGAAGAATTTCTAAAGATGCATGCTCACTGTGAACGGCTGTCTAAAGAAAAGAAGAAACTAATTGAAGCAAATGACTAGTGAAGACGTCCAACTTGGAATTTTCCGATCAATTAGAATCTTTTAAACAAGAGTCTACTGATACTCTTGATTCTTGAGAGAATAAAATTGAATCATATAGGAAAAATGAACAAACATTACAAACTGAAAATAGTATGTTGAAATCTAAGTTAGAAAATTGTGAAAATGAGATAGTACAACTTAAATTTTCTAAACTAAACTTAGAAAAAATGTTAGAACAATTTAAATCTGGCACGAACATGCTTGACACGCTTATATCGTCACAAAAATATGGAAATGATAAGAAGAGTTTAGGGTATATAGAAGAAAATGACAAGTTAGGCAAAAAGACTAACTTTGTTTAATCTAAGTCTAAGTTGTCGTATAATACAACAAAACCAACTTTGCCTGCTACACCTTTTTCTACTCCTTCTTCTGCATATTCCAAGGTAAATATGCAACATGCATCCACAAAAGCACACACATATAAACATGCCACAAGGCAAAAATTTTCATCTAGACCACCTAGAAAGTATGCCTATATGTATACAAATGTGTCTAAACAAAATAAACCGCAACCAACTTATTATAATCCATATAGACATAATTATAGGAAACATTCAATAAGACTTATAGAAATGCATATGAACACACATACATATCATCATATAAGAAACAAAATCATATGCCTTATACACACTATAAAAATCGGCCACTTTATAATAATTATCAACCAAGGTATGACATGTATAACCACGCATCATCTTTTAAATGGAATGGACAAGTACATGAAAATCCTTTGTATTATTCAACTTATAATTATGTCAAATATGTACCCAGAAGGTACATCTAAGTTTGGATACCCAAAGGGTATATAAACAAGGATGGTGCCTCTAACATTCAAGGACCCAAGTCAAGGGTACCTAAAACTGTCTCCATTGTAGGAAAATAGTAAGGAATGCAAGAAGGAGGCAAAGTCAAAGAATCTAAAAACCAAATGGTTTTTAGATAGCGGATGTTCAAGGTATATGACAGGCAACCCCAAACTATATACCGAACTTGAACATATTAAGAATGGAGGAAAGGTGACATTCGGTGACAACAACAAAGGAAAAGTTGTTGGAAAAGGAACAATCAGGGACCCTAACACATTTCAAATATGAAATGTGTTGTTAGTAAGAAATATTTCTTATAATTTATTAAGCATTTTGCAACTTATAGATTTCGGTTATTATGTTTCCTTTCTCCTTGATTCTTGTGATATAACAAATGAAAAAGGAGAAATTGTATTAAAATGAAATAGGGATGGTAAAATTTGCACACTATCACTAAATAACATGTTAGATGCTAAGGTTAAGTGTTTAATATCACATGACTTAGATGTGAACTTATGGCATAGATGATTAGGCTATATAGGGATTTCAACCATAGAAAAGTTATCTAAGAAGAACCTAATTAGGGGTATGCCTAAGTTAGACTTAGATAATTTTCAAATGTGTGAAACATGTATTAAAGGAAAACATATTAAAGATACATTAAAACCAAAACATGAAGTGAGTACTAGTCATGTACTAGAATTGCTTCACTTAGACTAATTTGGTCCAAGTAGGCCAAGAGTCTAGGTGGACACTACCATGTGTGTGTCATAGTAGATGATTACTCACGATACACATGGACATTGTTCTTAACACACAAAGACGATGCTCCATTGGCAATCGAAACTCTTATCAAGCAACTCGAAAATCTTTATGAAGAAAATTTTAAAAGAATTAGAAGTGATAGAGATGGAGAATTTAAAAACAAAGAAATAGTAAAGTTTTGTGAATTAGATGGAATTAAACATGAATTCTCACCACCTAGAACACCACAACTCAATGGAGTTATTGAACGTAAAAATAGAACAATTCAAGGAATTTCTAAAACAATGTTATGCGAAAATAAAGTACCAAAATATTTATGGGCTGAAGCTGTTAGTTGTGCATGTTATATTATAAATAGGCTTTCTATTAGAAAGAAATTAAATAAAACACCTTGCGAATTATTAAATTATAGACAACCTAAGATAGATCATCTTAGAGTTTTTGGTTGTAAGTGTTTTGTGTTGAACACTAAGGATGATCTAGACAAGTTTGAACAAAAGTCTATTGATTGCATATTTGTTGGTTATTCAACTAATTCTAGAGCATATAGGTGTTATAATCCTGCATCTAGAAATATAATTGAATTTATACATGTGAAATTCAATGAAAATGCATGTTTCAAAGTTAGTGATAAAACTCAACATAAACAAGATAATAATGTTGAAAATATGTTTGATGATGATGTACTTGATCACATAGAACCAACTCTCCCTGAACAAGACATGCATGAACCCTTAGATGAAACAAATTAAGAAATTTTGCAATTGGAAGATAATTCAACTAACTTGCAAGATGATCCAATTGTATACGATAATGTTCACACAAATGAAACATTTGAACAATATGAAGGTGAACCTAGTCAACCTAGGAATTGGTGGCTTATAAAAGACAAATATAAACACCCTAAAGAATTAATCATTGGGGATCCAAGTGTTGGAGTTAGAACACGTAGAAACATAAGTCAAGGTGAAGGACATAGCTTAATCTCACACTTAGAACCTAAGAATGTTAAGGAAGCCTTAGGTGATATATCATGGATAAATGCCATGCATGAGGAATTGAACCAATTTACTAGGAACAACTTGTGGGACTTAGTATTTAAACCTGAAAATAAGTCTATAATAGGAACTAAATAGGTCTTTAGGAATAAAATTGATGAACAAGAAAACATCTCATGAAATAAGGCTAGGCTAGTCGCACAAGGTTATAATCAACAAGAAGGAATAGATTATGAAGAAACATTTGCACCCGTTGGACGACTAGAAGCGATTAGATTTTTACTTGCGATTGCAAGTCTAAGCAACATAAAACTCTTTCAAATGGATGTCAAGAGTGCGTTCTTGAATGGATTCCTCCAAGAAGAGGTGTTTTTCAAACAAACCCCTAGATTTGAAGATCCAAAGAATCCTATCCATATATACAAGCTTAAGAAAGCTTTATATGATATAAAACAAGCTCCAAGAGCTTGGTATGATAGATTTGCAAACTTTCTTATTGCATATACTTACCAAAAGGGGCCATAGACAATACTTTATTTCTTAAAAGAAAAGATAATGATTTATTAATAGTCCAAATATATGTAGATGACAGAATCTTTGGTTCAACCAACCCTACCTTAGTTAAAGACTTCGAAGAGTGTATGAAGTCAGAATTTTGAATATCAATGGTAGGAGAGTTGAACTACTTCTTAGGACTTCAAATCAAACAATCCCTCAAGGAATCCACATTAGCCAAATTAAGTATGTCAATGATATGATTAAGAAGTTTGGATTTTAATAATTGAAACCTACACCTACCCCTATGAGTGTTAGCATCAAACTAGACAAAGATGAAAATGGTAAACCTTTTGATGACACACTATATAGGTCTATGATTGGATCACTATTATACTTAACCGCGTCAAGACCTGATATCATGTTTAGTGTGTGTATGTATGCTAGGTTTCAATCTTGTCCTAAAGTATTATATTACAATGCGGAGAAAAAGATATTTAGATATCTTAAACACACACCTCACCTAGGATTTTGGTATGATAGAAATGCTAAGTTGGAACTGTATGCTTATAGTGACGCTGATTATGGTGTTGCAAGTTAGATAGAAAATCCACTAGTGGTATATGTCAATCATTGGAACCAACTTGATCTCTTGGTTTTCTAAAAAGCAAGCTAGTGTAGCACTCTCTACCACTGAAGCCGAGTATATAGCCTTGAGTTTATGCACTACCCAAATGCTTTGGCTTAAACCAGAACTTAGTGATTTTGGCATTAAAATGAATAAGATTCCAGTCTTCTGCAATAGCACAAGTGCAATCAATCGGAATCTGGTACTTCATTCTAAGTCCAAACACATTGAGGTAAGATATCATTTTCTCAGTGACCATGTTCAAAATGAGGATATAGTCATAAACCATATAAGAACTGATCATTAAGTAGCTGACATCTTTACCAAATCCCTTAATCAAGCCACTGTTGAAACTTTACGAGCCAAGTTAGGTAGGATGACCTACGATACAATTGTGTAATTCTATCTTTTGCATGATTTGCAAAATAAAGGGGGAGATAGAATAAGAACATGATTTTAGTTGTTAAGTCATAATAATATGTTCATTGTAATATGTTAAGTTCAATAGGTGTAAGTCTTAATTAGTGTTAAATTGGCTTGAAGCATAGGTTAAGGGGGAGAGTATAAGTTGAGGGGGAGCATATGACCATATATGTCAAAAACATGAGATTTGAAAATTTGAAACAATTGGTATAGAATTGATAAAACAATTGGTAATTGGTGAGGTTTTCAAAACAATTTAATTGGTATAAAATTGGTAGATATGTGATAAACAATTGGTAAAAATTTGTGACATTAAAAATCATCTTAAGTTATTTTGAAAATCATCCAAAAGGGGGAGAATGTTGAGAAATATGTTTGGATAATTTTCAAAGTCATAATTTTAAGTGGTGAATACTTAAAAATGTCATACATGGTGTTATAAATGATTAAAAGTTTAAAAAGTGAAGAAAAATAGCATCGATCTCTCAGGTTGTTGCACTTCGATCGATCGATGTACATCAAACCCTCACATTGATAGATCTATGTAAGGCAGAGAAGATTCAAGACCTTATTGTAACACATGATCTCTAAACCTGAGACACGTCGATCGATCGATGTACTTCGAACCCTGACTTCGATCGATCGATGTAGGTCAGAGACAAACTCTGAAACTCACTGTGAGACATCGATCTCTGAAACAGAGACACTTCAATTGATCGATGTCTAGGGTTTTTAGAAATATTTTTCTAAAATGTGATAAAATGGTTGTTTTCATTTGTACATGTTTTATATATGTTCATCATGTGGTTATTATGTGATTTTGATAAATATTATGTATTGTGACTAACATGCATTGGAAGTTTCTACGACTTACCAAAAAGGGCAAAATTAGTATTTTGAGTTGTGTAGGTACATGACATGGTGAAAATATTTCAAGAACACATTCATATCTTATTTATCATCACAAAGGTATTATTATATCTATTTCTGACTATCAAGGTCATTTCTAGAGAAATCTCTCACCAGGGGTATTTTGGTCACATTACCCTTGAGGACAGTTTCAGTATTTTTACTCAAGGAATCTCTTGAGTATATTATTATCTTCATTCTGAAGTACATTTATGATCATCTTGAAGATTATTTGGTGGTTCTCTATTTTATTTCTCTATTCTTATGAAAAATGTTATGTCTACATGTTTATGAATATGTCATGTTATGCATGTTTATGAAAAAGTCATGTTTTTATGAAAAGTCATGTTTTAATTGTCATGAAAAATGAACCATGTCATGACCGTGTCCAATTGAATTTCTATGATACCATTGAGTTATTTTGGAACACCCTTAAGCCTATGATATTGTTATTCCGACCAAAGTAGAACTTATGCATGAAAGCATAGTTGACATAAGATTTGTGACCTTAGTATAAGATACGGATTGGAGATTAGGCATTGACATGTATGTGACGTTTTCTTGGACTTAGGTAGAAGGAATTGTTAATTTTGATGATAATGTTCATTATGTATATATTACATGTCTTATGATGATACTTATGCTATGCATTTTATTTATTAAAATGGAGACATGTCATGTTATGTTCTTTATTTACGCTTATCTTTTTATCACCCCGTCTCCACATGTATGATCCACATGACGTATCTAGTCGGACTACTTGCTGAGTGATTAGTTTTATCGCTCATGCTTGCCTTTAATCACTTTGTGGAGGACAGGGTTAACAATACCGGATACATAGAGGACGAGCCTTGAGTAGACTACCCCTGAGCGAGAAAGTATGCCCCGACTTATCTTTTGGGATTATGTTAGATGCTTTGATCATGATGCTTATATCATTTTGGGACTTTGTACATTATGATTTTCTACGCACTTTGAAATTTGTATATTTATGTATGTCGTATGTTTATCTTTACGCTGCTTCTGCTATATCAATTCATGAATCATGTCGACATGCACATGTATGTATCTGTTACGACCCGCATTTCTGGGTCAGTGAAAAATGAAATAAAATTATGAAAAATAGAACACAAATGCGATGTCAATAAAATTTCAGTGGATTTAAATTTTTATTTAGGATTAATAAATACATCGACATTAAATATCGGGGTTAGAAACACTCGGTAAAATAAGCGAACGGTAAGTTAACAGATATAGCAAGATTTAACGGAACTAGATAACGAATGTTTTGGACATACGATACGGTTTAAATAAATTAGTCGGTAACAACCTAAGTCGGTAGATATAAATTAAACCAAATAAAAATACCTGATACGATAATTTCAATACATACTTTTATAACATTTTCTTCCACTTTACTCTACATTGCAACAAAAGACAAAACCCTCCCCATTCTCCCTCACATGGCCGCCCCACCCCCTCATACAATTAGGAATCTCCACTTTTCTCACATGGCAAACAAAGCCATCTCTTACACACTTTCACACCCATCACTTTCACTTTTCACCCATCACTTTTACTTTTTCCCCACTTTCTCACAAAAAACAATATTTTTCCTTTTCCCCTACTCCACCCACGGCAGGATTCAAGGAAAAGAGGAGAAAACTCTTTTCTCTTTCCAATCCCTACCCACTCCACTTTCTTACAAAATATTAACCCTTCATCATTTCTTCTACCATCACTCCATACACACCACTGAATTATTCCATCCCTCCTCTGCTTTGCATTTTGGCTGAGACCCTCAAGAAAAGGGGAGAATACATTTCTTCTTCATTTCATATTCACACTCCAAATAATTTACTCCCTCTTTCCTCTCCAACACAATCAAGTTTTCCAACCTTCTTCTTTCTCTCATTTGGACCAAGAATTTCCACCAACCAAAGGAGAAATATCTTCTTTTCTTCACCTCATTCAAACTTCATCCAAGCCAAGTATCAACACCCTTCTTCATCCTCTCAAACAAGAAACAAATCATCTGACCCTTTCTCCATTCCTACCATGGCCGAAAGTTCACCATAGGAAACGAATAAAGTTTTCTTCTCTCCATCTCTTCTACACACATCCAAGATTAAGATCCAACATCCTCCTTTATTCCAATAGTGGCCGAAAGTTTTAAGAATGAAGAACCAAGATGTAGCAATGTAAGCAAACCATCTAAGTTCAACTATTCTTTCACAATTTTTTTCTATTTTTATAAGTTGTACATTAACTCCCTATTTTTGGTGTTACAACAGTGAGTTGTATAAGGTATCAATGAGAAGATTTTCTTCCAAAAACTAAGTGGAGAACACCACTTTAAAGCGTAAGAAAAGTGGTAAAGACAAGTACTCCTACGAGATCCTTCATGGATTTTCAAAGATCTATATGTTTATGTTCATATTAAGTTGGATCATCCATGGTCTATGTTCAAGATTTTGTATCAAGGATATGTAAAATATATATGTTTGATGTTAAGTTATAAGTAGTATAATGGAAAAGTATATATATGTACATATATGTGGTCACACGGCCATAATGAAGTTTTTGAAATAAAAATTGTCTTCTTAGATATATTGAACCCTTATATGTTAATGTATAGAAAATTATTCATATATGTTGATACATATACATGTCCGGCCTTAAAGGCCTTGTGTATAAGAAAAATGACATTTGTTATTAAGAGTATTTATATGTATAAAGTATGAAAATAAATACATGTATATATATACATATATAAAACACGGCAATGACATGGAAAAGTGGGATAAACATATACAATAATATGAATTAAGCATTTTATGTAGTATATATACACATATGGCCAAAAAGTTATTTTTGGTAGAAATGATTTATTTATAGGTTATAAAGACACATATGGGTATTATGGTTTTATATATGTGAAGCATATTGAATTTATACAAATAGATATATATGTATCATAATTTCGGCCATGACATCTAAGTTGATTATGGTTGTATTATACTTATGTACAATAATATGTATAATGTATATATCAAGATCAAAAAGGGCTAAATTATGTATTTCATGAAACATGTTATGAAAAGGTATATATATGTTTATGCACATTCGGCCATTAAAGGAAAAGAAAGGAAGAATAAATATTATGATATATTATGAATATAAATGTGTATATTATAAAGAATAGAAAGTACAAATATATATATATATATATATATATATGAGTCATGGGCATATAAAAAAATGGCGAGTGGCTCCAGCGATCACGCTCTCCGGCGGCATTAGCCGCCGCCATTGCCGGCTACCTTCATACACTGTTGCTTCTCGCCGCCGACAGCGGTATATAATTCTCCATCCCCGCTGCTTCTGATATTTACCGAAAGTTTCTTTTTTCTGTCAATTCACACGATCGCGATGACAACCGCACCCACCTTCGCTGCGGTTGTCGCCGGCACCGACTCCTCCTGCAATGTTATCATTTCCCCAAAAACGGTTTCGTGCTATAAAGGTATTCCCATGATCTCCTTCCTTGATTCAGAGATTGATGCTCTTGCTGCGCCATTCACATATTCATTGGTTGGTACTTTCTGGTATGGCCAGCCACCTTTGAAAGTTATACGTGAGGTCTTTGAGAAAATTGGATTTCATCATGATTTGCGTATTACACTAATCGATCAAACACATACTTTTGAGTTTCTGCAATGAAACGAATTATCTGAGATTCTTTTATCGTCGTTCTTGGCATATCTCTGGATGTCACATGAGAATTACGAAGTGGACTGTTGATTTTGATCCCTCTGCAGACATCCCTATTGTCTCGGTTTGGATTGCACTCCCAGCCCTACCGATCCATCTCCATCGCCGGGACGCTCTTTTTGAAATCGTCTGGCCGATTGGAACGCCTATCAAACTGGATGTTGCAACAACGGATGGGCTGAGACCGTCCGTTGCTCGTGTATGCGTTGAGGTAGATGTTTATCAAGAATTACCACAGAAGATATATTTGCAGGCAAAAGGCAGGTTGATCCTACAATCAGTGGTCTATGAGGATTTGCCTTTATTCTGCACTTCATGTCGAAGACTAGGTCATGCAACCACTGCATGTCCTTCCAAGGATAAGTCTAATGTGCCTCCTCCGCCGCCTCATTCAGCAAAATAGCGCTGGACTCCGGTTAAGCGGAAAATCGCTAATAACAATGATAATGCTGACCAACCAGATAATGCTCCTCTACAGCCTTCAGAGGCAACAAATATCCAAGATTCTGATGACCATCTTGTAGATGAATTCTGTGATGCTGCGGAACATCAACTGCCAAATGATACCATGTAGTTCGATATGGGGCACTCTTCGGATACTGACTTTCCTGTTGATGATCATGTTGAGGATATACCTAATGTACCTGACGAAGTTGCTCGTCGCATGCAGTTAATACCACCATTTCCAGATGAGGAGATATTAATATCGCGATTGCAAGAGCATGCTGAGGAGGCTGAATTCATACCAGTTGTTCCTCGTCGTAAGCGTCGTGCCCGAAAGGATTTACCCCCTGCCGCCATCCACTATTTTGACGCGCAAAGCGTCACACATCATACAGGGAAGTACCTCCACTCTTACTCAATGAATGCATTAATATGGAACATCTGAGGCATGCGTGCCTCCTTACCAAGGTTGCAACATTTGATTAGTGAACATCGTTTGCATTTACTTGATCTTATTGAACCCAAGCATGCTCCTTCACAAATAGATGGGTTTGGTTTACGTCTTGGTTTTTCTCGTTATTATGCCTCTCAGTCGGAACGTATTTGGTTTTCCTGGCGTGATTCCGAATTTTGTTTGCTTGCAACACAGGATCAGGATCAAGTGGTCCATTTCACTTTGCTGCCTCTTTCGCTTCAACTAACCTTTGTTTTATCAGTTGTATATGCGAAACATACATCATTGCAACGTCGTCCACCATGGCGATCATTGTGTGACTTTGCTGAGGTATCCCCATTACCCTGGATAGTGGGAGGCGACTTTAATACTTTTCGAACAATTGAAGATCATAGTGGTCGTTCAACTCCATCTTTAACAGTATTGCAAGATTTTAATGAATGTATTGAAGTATGCTCCCTTATGACACCACAATATCAAGGCCCCAGATTTACTTGGGCTGATGGCAGGGGTCTTGGCCGAGTGCGTCGTAGATTGGATTGGATATTTGTTAATTCTTCTTTTAAAGATGTGTTTGAGGATTTGCAGCTAAATCATCTGCCGCGGGTTACGTCGGATCACACGCCACTTTTGTTCTTGTGTCGGCTAAGTGCAGCATCTGGCCGACGCTCTTTTCGTTTTCTAGACGCCTGGCTACTTCACTCAGATTTTCATTCCTATATGCAGAATGCATGGCTATCATATCCAACTACTGGAGGCATGCATGGTTTCTATACAAAACTATTTTCACTCAAAAAAGATATACAGCGATGGAATAAGGAAATCTTTGGGAACATTTTCAGCAACCTGAAGCATGCAGAGAATCAGCTTAACAGCGCAGAAGCTATTTGGGATGCGGATCCCACTGCAGAAACGTGTGAGGGGTATCATCAGGCAAAAGCAGAATATCTACGAGCTCCCACTTATGAATTGCAATTCTGGAAACAAAAAGCGAGGGTAAAATGGCTAAAAGAAGGCGATGCTAACACACAGTATTTTCACTCCATTGTCAAAGGAAGGCAGTCAAACCTTCGAATCCAGCAGATTCGTAATGCGTCTGGAGAGCTGCTTACGACTCCAAGTGATATTATGGCCACAGCTGTTTCTTTCTATACCGCTTTATTTGCTCGGGAGGCAACACAAAATCATTCATCTATTCTATCACACATCCCGTGTCTGATAACAGAGTCAGACAATCTTATTCTTACACAGCTTCCACTAGAGGCAGAGGTAAAGGATGCAGTATGGCACTTAGATCCTCAGAGTGCCGCAGGACCAGATGGCTTTCATGGTAAGTTCTATCGTTCGTGTTGGCCAGTAATACATTCTGATGTAGTTAAAGCAGTGCAGGAGTTTTTTCTTGGAGTGCCACAACCCGCTGTCATGGATAGTGCTTTGATTACATTGATCCCCAAAACGCAATCTCCTCAAACATTCAGTGATTTTCGGCCTATTTGTCTTACGAACTTTCTGAGAAAAGTTTGTACCCGTATTATTGCCACGCATTTGGGCACACTATTACCGAAGTTAAACTCGCCGGAGCAAACAGGATTCCTACCTGGACATGATATTTCTACGCAAGTTCTATTGGCACGTGAAATGGTTCATATGCTGGACAAAGGAGGATCCCAATTATGCCTGAAGTTAGATGTGATGAAGGCATTTGATCGAGTAAGTTGGGAGTATCTTGAGTTGTTATTGCGATAGTTTGGTTTCTCCAATTTTTTCATTCGGATTATCATCAACTATTTACGCGCCACTACACTATCGGTTTTGATAAATGGTCAACCATCAGCGTCTTTCCATTCGTATAGAGGTGTCAAGCAGGGTGATCCATTGTCCCCATTGCTATTTATTCTGTCATCAGAGGGTTTCAGCAGAGGATTAAAATCACTAGTTGCCTCTAGCACTATACAGCCATTTCGCCTAGGATGCATTCCTTTTGCAATTACTCACTTGGCATATGCGGATGATCTACTTATTTTTCTGCGTGGTACACAGCGCAATCGATGACGATTTCACTCTTTCTTAAATATGTATGAAACTGCTTCAGGTCAAAAGGTTAACTTTCATAAGAGTAGTTTCATTCCTTCGGTCAACATCACGCCACATCAACGTCGGTCATTCCAAGAAATGCTAGGCATGCGAGTTACTTCTCTACCTTTTCGGTACCTTGGTTCATATCTCCACAAAGGAGTTAATCGGTCTAGATTTTGTTCTTTTCTGCTACAACACATTGAGGATCGACTACACGGGTGGCACTCCCGCCTTCTTTCTTCGGCAGGTCGTTTAGTGTTGTTGCGTTCAGTGATCTCTGCGCTTCCGCTTCATATTCTTGCAGCAGGTGCTTTACCAAAGTTTGTCATCAAAATGATCAACAGAAAGATGACAGCATTTTATTGGGGAAATCGACATCACCGGGTTGCATGGTCAACAATTACTTTGCCTATTGATGAAGGAGGCTTGGGACTTTGGGATCTTAGCATGTTGCAGCAGGCATATCACTGCAGAATTTGGTGGTCATACCAGCAACATGACACTCTATGGAGTAAGTGTATGCATATTAAATATGGCAGGAGAGGGGATTATCGACCGCGGCTACCGGATTCACCGGTTTGGAAACTAATATATCGCATACATGCTACCTGCATCTCTCAAACGGCAGGCGCAGGTTCACATTGTAGAGAAAAAGGGGTTTGAGTGATTTTCAAATACATGATTTAAATGTGCACAAAAACGAGCATAAGATAAAACGTGCATGATATATAGACATGTGTGCATGATAACTTGTCATTACTTGCCTTATTTAGCTTATATATTATGTTGCTGTACTAACGAGCCATGAAGCATTAAAGCTTACATCATATGGCGAACATTTGTTGAGTTTATACTATTTTCAGGTGCCACAATTAATGAATTAAAGTAGTTCATTAAGTGAAGTACTTAGTTTAATAAACTAAGTAGTTCATTAAAGGAAGATGCATTTGGAAAAGGCATAAAGGCAACATGGCTATGGAAGGAAAGTCCTCTCCTCCTCCCCACATTCATTTCACACGTTTTATACATATATATATACTATATTTTCAGATTTTTTATAAAAGGCACATACACATGTATTCCAACGTACTAACGACACGTTATATATCTTACGTACGTACGTTAACATCACACCACTATACTTAACTCATATTTATGAGTATATTCAGGTCTTATATCATATGATATAAGATATGGTGATGACAAATTAAATACGACACGATAAAAGGTTCTAAACCGAAATTTGTCGTATCGGGCGATACCGAAACTTCGCCAACGTGTCACGTACTTGCCATAAATAAATGGCCAGCCCATATACATCAAAATGTAATAATAATTTCGTGCACATGACTGTATATTGAGACAAAAATACTTTCCATGTTGGCACACACAAATCACCCCACATTTAGGCCAAAATGTGAAGATTCCAATTTTATTTTTGTCACATGTTTATGGTACCACTTTAAATCAGCCAAGTGCTGAAATTTAAAGTATATATTATATATATTATGTATAACATAATATATATAGCATGTGCAAAAGTTGGAATTTAAATTAGAGAAAAATCGGGTAATCGATAAATATCGAAAATTCGATTTTCTACGCACATGACATGGAACGTTTTTCTTGAACATCATGTGACACGTATCTAGACACTTTTTACATATAATATACATCTTAAAGTGTTCTAGAAAATTAAATTAAGGGCTGATTGGAATATTACATGTGTATATTATTAAATGTGCACTATTTTACAAAGTTAGCAAAAATAATATTCAGCACATGTATATACATATTATAAACGCCTATACAGCTGAGATGAAGCACATGTGGAGCCTTGTTGGCATGTTGATTGGTCAAGGATCAATCATACAATGTTGATGAATCAAAGAGAGAAGCTACAAAAGGTAAGTTTTCAACATATACCTCTCTTATGTCACATGCTGAAAATTTCAGCATGTCACATACCTAGTGGCCGAATTCTTAAGGCTTAAGGAAGATAATTTGTCAATTTTTCATTAAAGAATAAATCAAAGGAGTTATGGAAATGATTTGAATTGTATGTAAGGTTATTAAGTGTGATATTCTTCATATCACACATGCTGAAATTTTTCAGCATGTGTGAAGATGATAGTGGCCGAATGTGACCCTCTTTTGGTGTCCAAGTTCATTCTTCATCTTGTAGCAAGACTTACCTTAAATAACTGACGTATTTTTTTGGAAAAAATTCAAAGGAAAATGGAAGAAATCTTGAGTTATTTCATGTTGTAAATGCTGAAAATTTCAGCATTGAAAATATAGTTATGGCCGATTTTTGCAAGGTTGGAAGGAAGATATTTTTGTCTTGCACTTTATGACAAAATGTGACAATTATGGCATGATTTAATAATTGATTATTTGGCAAATATTTAGTGTTTATTTCAGATTTTCCATGTCATCAAATGATGACAACA
The DNA here is from genome assembly GCA_036186865.1 of Eustoma russellianum. Taxonomy (NCBI): domain Eukaryota; kingdom Viridiplantae; phylum Streptophyta; class Magnoliopsida; order Gentianales; family Gentianaceae; genus Eustoma; species Eustoma russellianum. The sequence continues at coordinate 16,206,863 of AP025053.1, forward strand.
TTGAGCCAATCAAAAGGTGCCAAGTAAGCAATGACTAAATGATGGTCCAATGGAGTGATGCCAAGCAAGCAAAACATTGTCACCATGATGTCTCACACTCTCTCAAGCAATTAAAAGGAAATTTTCAAGAGGGGGGAGAGCTCATAGGGGGACGGCTGGAAGCATTAAAAGAGAAGAGAAGAGAGCAAACAAAAACAAGAACAAGAATTGCAAAGCAAAAGATCAAAAGTGTTCTAGCCCTCTTTTCCTACATCTTCTTTCTTTCTTCTCTTGTAAAAAGCCTATTGTATTTTACTTCTTTCATTCTTGAATAGGCTTCATAGAAACCACCATTCATTCATCTTTGTTCAAGATTGATCAAGGTGTGATCAATCTTCATTCTTACGAGGTGGTGGTGTTCGTGTGAATTGTACTCACAATACAAGGTTTGTAAAGGGTTGGAGTTAAGGTGTAACTCTATCAACCCTGTGGTAAGGTGTGGTGTGTGTGTGAATAGTGTGAACCAAGGAAGGTGTTCCTTGAAGACTGGAGTAGGTTGTTTATAACCGAACCAGTATAAAAATCTCGGTGCAATTTACTTTCTGCATTTACGTGTCAGTTTCTGCGCTGTTTACTCATATTGTTCACGTTCGCAAAAATAGTAAACGTTTTCTAAAAATTATAAAAATTTCCAGAAACATACATAAACGTTCTAGGGTTAATTTGGCATAAGTTTCAACCCTTTTGGACAAGTATAAGTCATTCAAACATCAAAAGTTCTGAGACTAGTGCAGTCTGATTTTCAGACTTGCAAAGGTTGAGACTTTGGGTGTATTTGACCTACTTCCCAAAAGAATTTTCAAAAACTGTTTCAACCCATTTAAATACAGTGTGTGAAGAGTTATTGGTCAAATTTTCAGATCATTTGGACATTCACACAAATAGGAATTAATTTTTCAAAACCATCTACCGGTTCTGGCAGATTTGCACAATCTGAGTGCCAACGGTTTTTGAAGGGGTTAAAGGTTGAATTTTGATTTGAAATTTTTAGGGGACCCTCACAACATCTGAGGCTAAGTTCTCTCAAAATTTCATAATTTTTGGAGACCTCTAACCTAGTTTTTAAAACATTTTAAAACTGGTCCTGAAAACAGAATCTGTTTTCAGAACTTGAATTGGTTAGGTTTAAAGAAATTTTAAAAACCATATTTTCCGCACCACCTATTCAACCCCCCTTTCTAGTGGTGCCTTGCAGATCCTACACACATCTTACATGGAAACCGACACCCTCTGGCGAATTTACCCTGAAGTCTGCTTATGATATTTGTCGTGTATCAAAACCAACACTACTCTCTGCTAAATTTATTTGGTTCAAGCAACATTCCCCAACCACGAAAATATTATTGTGGCGCCTCTTTCATTCTGCTATGCCATTTGAGGACTATATTGGACACTATTCTGCGGCACGGCCCACACAATGTCCTTTTTGCAAGCAACACTCGGCCATGGTGGATCATGTGTTCCTTTATTGTAGCAGTATTCGACACTTATGGACCTTTTTTGCCTCTGAGTTGCATGGAATACCCCCTACCTCTTTAAACTTGCGCCAATACCTATTATCTTGGTGGTATCGCTCCACAACTTCGTCTCTGTTTGGGGTTTTAAAAATTGTCATTCCAGCAATTATAGTTTACAACATCTGGCGCAGCTACGCTCAGTTAGTATACGGGGACTCTGCATCCTTTTCTGTATCTGTGATTCGGGCTTCCATACATTTTGATATTGACATGTGGATTCATACAATACAAGGATCCAAACTTGCAGCAGGACCATCTTTTTCGCTTTCATGGATCCCACATATTAGACACCCACGTCTCCAAGTCGTTCGATGGCAAACTCCTTCTTCTGGTAGACTCAAATTAAATATTGATGCAGCAGTTGGACGACACTATGCCTCGGCGGAGCTATCTTGAGGGATCACTTCGGCACCTGTGTGAGCGCACTCTCTTTTCGCCTGCCTCCATGTACACCTTTGATGGCAGAGATTCAGGCTACGGTCTTTGTTTTGCTATACTTTCTCCCCTTATATCGTTCACTCATAATAGAATCTGACTGTGCTCAAATGTTGTCTCGACTGCGGCAACCACAGACTGTCTTTGGTAACTATCATCTCAGGATCTTACAAACATTAATTCGCCTTCATCACTTGGAAATAATTCATACATATAGAGAGGCCAACATGGCGGCTCACTACCTTGCCCAGCATGCAATGATGTTTCCTCGGACATGCTACTTCACCAGCAGCAGTCTGCCACCCATGGTACGTGCTTCAATCACTTTGGACCTCACTTCATCAAGCTTGCGTACACATTGAGCTTCTGGTCTTCCATATGGATTGGCACGCTTTCGTTTACTCTGCCTGTACCACTGTGGGTATAGGCAGACTCGGTATGATTTTCATTCCTTTGGTCTTCTGCTTTATTTTACGTCTCCTATGCATGAATGACACATTATCTTCTTTCTATTGTGTATGGACGACACCGCACCTTTGTCGGGCATTCATCGCTACTATTGGTATTTTTTCCTACGGAATGAGGCGATGCCATCAAGCTCGAGTTTCTCTGGTTTTACATATGGATTGGTATTCTTTCGTTTTCTCTACCTGTACCTTGATGGGTACAGGAATCTTCGGTATGATTTACATTCACTTGGTCTGTTGCCTTTTCTTCTGTCTCATATTCATGATTGACGCACTCTCATGTTTCATTTGTGCATGGACAGAATCTCAACTTCGGCTTGCTTTTCTCGCTGATGCGGTTGCTTTCTGCTACGGAATTGGACTGCACCTTCACGCTCGGGATTTTCTGCGGTTTCTACATCTTTCGTTCCCTATGTATCATATGTGGATTGTCGTAATTATCATTTTACACTGTAACGTCTATCAACACTCCAAACATATAAATATGTACGCTTTTTCCTTAGCCAAGGTTTTATCCACAAGGGTGGTTTTACTTGGCAAGGTTTTAATGCGGCATATCATATATGGTTTGGATGTTGATAACCCTCACTTTCTTTGTGCGTTATACTGTCTTTCGATGTAATAACGTTTTCCTCCGCCATAAATGAGGCCTTATGTTAAATAAAATTACTCTTTACAAAAATAAAATATATATATATATATATATATGAATTTCGGCATTGTGGCCTCACTTTAATAAAATGGTGTATTATATTGTAAGTATGCATATATGTATAAAATATATATATGTTAAAGATAAGAAAAGGACTGAGTTATATAGTTTACGTAATATGTTATAAAGATGACTATATATATGTAAGTATATATATGTTAATATTTCGGCCAAAAGTGAAATAAAAAGAAATTATATATATATTTTTTTTTATTAAAGACAAATTTTATTAATGAGAAACCTCACTTATGGTGGAGAAATTATATATATATATATATATGTACATATATAATAGGCGGCAAATGGGGGCATGTCTTTTGTCCAAGATAAATGGGGAGAATATCCAATGACTGGAGGCATGAGGGGGCTGTATACAAAGCTTCAGAGGTTGAAGAAAGATCTGCAGCATTGGAATAAGCATGTCTTTGGGAATGTTTTTGACACACTGCATGAGGCGGAGATGAAAGTTAACAGATTAGATGCACAATACCTCTCCAATCCAACGCCTGATTTACGCGCAGAACTACATTTAGCACAAGCAGAATACAATAAAGCTTCATGTGTAGAATTACGATATTGGGAGCAAAAGGCACGAGTAAAGTGGATACGTAGTGGAGATGCAAACACAAAGTACTACCATAATCTGGTTAAAGATAGGTGGAGACGGCAGTCTATTACATCTATATATTCTTCTGTGGGTGAACATCTAACTACAGCTGATGCAATTGAAGAACAAGCTGTTTCATACTATTCACAATTATTTATGGCGGAGGACATTGAGGACGTTGACAACTTGCTAGAGTATGTCTCACCGGTGGTAACTACAGAAATAAATGACTGCCTAGTTGCAATGCCTACTATGGAGGAGACTAAGAAGGCGGTATGGGCATTGGATCCTCATAGTGCAGCAGGACCAGACGGGTATAATGGCCATTTTTTAGACACTGTTGGGACAGTGTCTCTTTGGATGTTCATAAAGCAGTACAGGAATTTTTCTTAGGGATGCATATACCACGCGCAATGGGTAGTACACTTCTTACACTAATCCCGAAAAAAGAGTCGCCACATACTTTTGCTGATTTTCGTCATATCAGTCTCTCAAATTTTATGGCTAAGGTTGGCACGCGAATCCTCACAACTAGGCTTAGGTTATTTCTACAGGACATTATCTCAGTAGAACAAGCTGGATTTATGAAAGGCAAAGATATTTCTGAACTATTCTTCTTGCGCTAGAATTAACGCAGAATCTCAACAAAAAGGTACGTGGTGGAAACATTATGATTAAATTAGATATGATGAAGGCTTTTGATCGCGTAAGCTGGGACTTCTTACAACGTTTACTAGGTCGCATGGGTTTCCATTCTCATTTTATTCGGCTCGTTCTTAATCATTTGCGTAGCACATATATGTCCATCATCATCAATGGCAAGCCATGTAGTTTCTTTCGTCCCACTCAGGGAGTAAAACAAGGGGATCCATTATCTCCCATTTTATTCATATTAGCGTCTCAGGATTTCTCAAGAGGATTAAACCAGTTGGTCCAGGATGGCTCAATCTCGCCATATTCATTGGGTAGAGCACGACCATTGATCACACATTTGGCGTATGCAGATGACTTGCTTCTTTTTCTGAATGGGTCTTCACTTTCGTTGCGCTGCTTTCGGCGATTTCTAGACTTATATCAAAAGGCCTCCGGACAGCGAGTAAATTTTAGTAAGAGTCATTTTATTGTCTCGGATTCTGCTGATTCATGATACATTAATACGATATCACAGGCATTGGGAATGTCCTCTGCTCGACTACTAATAAATTATTTAGGCGTTCACTTGTTTCGTGGTCATACACGCCCTATGCATTGTTTGGACCTCTTAGCGCGGATGGATGCCAGAATTAATTCTTAGCAGAATAAGCTTTTATCTGTGGCAGGAAGGCTGGTATTGATTAAACACGTCCTTGCATAATTGCCTAATCATACGCTTTCAGTACTGTCTCTCCCAAAGAGTATCAGGACAACTAAAAGAAGACGATTGTGCAATTTCTTTTGGGGCTTACAGGACGCTGGCTCAAAGCATCACTTGGTTAAATGGGAGACATTGTACCAGCCATATGAAGAGGGCGGTTTGGGTTTGAGAAACCTAGAATATTTGTCACTAGCTTATTCAGCGAAGTTGTGGTGGTCGTATAATCTGGGTACATCTTTGTGGGCTTCGTTCATGCACTTTAAATATGGGGGCCGGCTGGGTTCCCCTCCGAGAATAACAGATTCGCCTGGATGGAAAAGAGTTTGTGTGGCACATGATCATTGTATATTGCATGTTGATGGGATTCCGGGCAACTATCTATGGCGTCCGAGTAATGCTGGTATTTTTACACTTAAATCGGCATATGCAGTACTACGGCCATCTAGGGTCACATTGTACTCTCATACATTTATCTGGCACCGTTTTCAGATTCCAACAGTCAAACTTTTTTTGTAGAAACTGTATCATGGAGCTCTCCCTTTACAGGATAATTTAAGACGATTAATGATACAAGGGCCAACGTGTTGCCCATTTTGCTTGACCTCCTCTGTGGATGTAGAACATCTTTTTTTTGCAGTGTACGTCAATACGTTCTCTTTGGTCTCATTATGCTGCTGCGCTTGATGGACCTATGGTTTCTACTATCCGATTAAGATCACATCTATTGGCATGGTGGACCTCTACGCGAGCTACTACGTTGAAAGGATGTCTGCGGGTTGTTGCTCCAGGTATAATCTTATGGAATATATGGCACATATATACCTCAATTGTTTATGGGAATGGCAAATGGTCGTTGCATGTACTGCAAGAGTGGATTCGCAGAGACATATATTGTTGGTCCACTGCCCAGTCAGGAACAAAGCATGCAGTGGTACACCCATCTTTAGTGGCGCTCTCGTTATCTCCACCACTGCAGCAGCGCAGATGCAGGATAGTTCGCTGGATCGCACCCCCTGTAGGTCGTTTAAAGCTGAATGTCGATGCAGCTCTAGGTTCGTATATGGCAGCTGGTGGAGCGGTTCTTAGAGATCACAATGGGAATTTCAAAGGGGCCATATCCTTTTATTTGCCCGTCACAACACCATTTCAAGCGGAGTTACAAGCTGCAACGTTGGCTTTGATATATTTTCTACAGCAACATGTAAATATAGATCTGAATGTGAATTCATGTGCAGTGGTGGATTATGTCCAGATGCAGCCAAATTCTTGGCTTTCAAAATTGCTTTTATTGGTTGGTGGAACCATTTCTCACTGTCCTCGACAAGTTAATGCAGTGGCTCATCTTTTGGCAAGACATGGACAACTCTCAATTGGTTTTCAATCCTTTCGGGACCTACAAGTGTAACCCAGAACTATAAAGGCAGCTCTACTTACAGATTCTACTACACCTTATCTGCGCCCATAGTTCATACATGGAATACATATCGCATTCTTGCTGCGGGTATTTTCTGATTCCCATAATTTGATCTTACTGCTTTTGTCTGTTATTCCGTTGTTGCCTGTGTCGTTCGATGCATGCAACGCTGGTAATTTCTCCATTAAAATAGCATGCTCATCATATATGTTGGTTTCTCGCTGGATATTAATCTGCTCATATTTTTTGCTTTGCATGGACTATCGTTGGGTCTGCTCTGAGAGGCAATCATTCGATATCTAGTTCGGAGGATTGATACAGTCGCAAAATGGGACAACTATAACTCTGCAGCCGGTCTTCTTTAGGATCTATCAACCATGCTTCTCATCATCATCTGCGCCACTATATACGGACATATGCTATCTAGATCGATATCTCATGTTATGTAACTCATTTTCCATTCTTTCCAATCATATAAATATGCACGCTTTTTCCTTAGCCAAGGTTTTATCGACAAAGGTGGTTTTACTTGGCAAGGTTTTAATGCGACATATCATATATGATTGGAGGTTGGAAATCATTTGCTTCTTATATTACCACTATGTTATTGATAACTTCAAAATTTCTGTACCATGGTATTCCTCTGCCATTTGTGAGGCCTTATGATAATGGAAATCATTTCTTTCGGAAAAAAAATAATAATAGGCGGCAAAAATGGGAAGATGAAAAGGAAATAATGAACTTTATTACACATGATAAATATGAAAGGATATGGAATAATATAGGACATTAGGGTTTCTTGATTCTTATGATAGGTGGAAGATGAACATTTCAAAATTTAAGTTATAGATTAAGTGGATATGTAGTGACTTTAAGAATATGATGGTACGAGTATGATCGGAGAATTTATACATGTAATATGGGATAGAAATGGATGCATTTGCATACATGTTGCATCATATGAAATGTTTAAAGGTTATGATATGAATATTATTTTTGATGTGTACGGACAGCTTATGGTATTTTACTGTGTACGGACAGTTTATAACATCTATATGATTTTGCTGTGTACGGACAGCTTATGGTTTCAGTGTTATTTACTGTGTACGGACAATTTATAACATTTATATGATTTTCATTGTGTACGGACAGTTTATGGAATCAGTGTGATAGTATTGTGTACGGACAGTTTATGAAATCGGATGATTTATTGTTATGCTTATCAAAGTTTTATGACATGGTTTTATCATACAACGCATCATAGCATGATTTCATTTACATGACCTGTACGGGGGTTCGATGAATATAGATGATGAAACTAAGTCTGATGACTTCTTAGACTGAGATGAGAAAATCTAAGTATGGATATTCATGATGGTAAAGACTTACAGAAAGATGATCGTAAAGTATGTATTGATGAAGATATCGTGATCCATGTTCTTTATTTATTATGGTTATGTATTTGATTTGTAAATGGAGGCGAGCTTTATTAAGTTCTTGTTATGATTATCATTATTTTGTTACACCGTCTCCCCATGTATGATCCACATATCGTATCTGGTAGGATTACTTGCTGAGCGATTAAAAGTTGTCTACCGCTCATACTTGCCTTATCACTTTACAGATAACAAGTATTACTAAGCCAGCTTGTTGAGAACAGGCCAGAAAAATCTTTGATAGCAAGAAAGTGTGCAGAGATATTATATAGAAGATGTTATTTATGAAATCATCATGTATTCAGGGTAATTCAGTGTATGGCATTGGATGATTTGTACCGAAGTGTAATGTATAGTAATGCATGTCGATTGTATTTGTTCATGTTTATGTTGCTTCTGCTCATCGATTCAGTATTCATGTCGACATGCACATGTATTGTATCAACCCCTTGTACTCCTCATAGCAGAGTGCGGTAGGTGCACCGGGCTGGAACCCTAGTTTCAGGCGGGACGCTACAGTATCAATGCCTTGTACTTCTCGTAGCAGAGTACGACAGGTGTACCGTGCAAAGACCCTACGCTACAATGATAATATCATGATTATGCAGATATTATAAATCGATGCAATGTATGTCCATTTGGTCGGTGACCACTTCTATCCCCGGTGGAGTGTAATTTCACAAACAATGCAGTATGCAATTTTTCCATGTCCAAATCCAATGACCTTTTGCAAAATGATATGCACAATGATCAATGTCCATATTTATATAAGTGACTCCATATATTTTCCAATCCGGTTATATATAAATACTAGTCATTGCATGTCCATGTGGTTGTGTCCATACATATTAGTCCTTATGAGTCCAAATATTCATCCATATAAGGTCCATAATAGCAATTTATCTTAAGTTCCATAACCATATCTTCAAGTGTGTATATATATATATATGAACATAAACGTTTCACCAATTTATATGCTTAATTTTCATCAATTATGTCCAATGGCTAATTTCCAACAAATTACATTGCAACATACATTTAAGGCTCATTTTCACTAAGTTCACATTTTACTCCATTACTAGCCATTTGCCCGAAAGCACCACCTCCATTTTTTATATCAAAATTCCTTATTAAACCATGGAAACTACTAAAAACACGCTACTAATTCCATCTTAAAGTCCATTATGCCCAATACAATTTTTACATGAAAAAGGGCCCCTATGGCCAAGAGCTCGCCTATATGCATACTACCTATATTTTTATTTCACCAAGGAAAATCAACTCCATGGTACTTACACTTCACTAATATGGCTTATGGCGTCAAAACAAAATTCTTTTGCATGCAAATGGGCATTTGGCCGAGGCTACTCATGCATGGATACACATCGTTATTTGTTGTAAACACTCCTTGGTTTGCTTCCCTTCTCTTACTTTTCCTAAAATTCCATGAATATAATTATCTTATCCAATCATGCAATTTGGCCACTCACCACAAAAAGATAACAAAATTTCTATCCATGTTAGAAGATTCTGTTTTCAAAGGGTATTTTAACCAAGGGTAGTATTGTAATTTCTGCTAATCACTATTCACCCTCCCTCTAGTGGTGTTTACTGCAGATGCACGGTCTAACAACGACTTCTAATGTAACACCATCAATCATAGTTATTTTAGACGGAATAAAAGGACCGTCTTCTATAATGGACCATAAATCTATATCAATAGCCATAAAGAAAAGTTTCATTCTAAGTTTCCATTGTATAAAAGACTCACAGTCGAAAAGAGGAGGCCTTACGCTTGACATTCCTTCTGGCTCGGTTTTGTAACTAGTGGATGCCATCTCACAAAGATCGTTAGAGTTTCTTGTAGTGAGTGTGCCTGATCTCTGATACCACTTGTAGGACTTGTATATCACCACTATAAGGAGGGTTGAATAGTGAGTGCGGAAAAATTGGTTTTTAAAACTTTTTGGACCAAAAACTCACTTCTGAAAAACAGTTTCTGTTTTCAGATCTTGATTTGATTAATCTAGATGACCTAGTTGTAGACCTTCAAAAATTATGAAATTTGGGGAGGATGTGCTCTCAGATGTTATGAGTGTCTCACAAAAATTTCATATTAAAATTCCAAGCTTAACCCCTTGAAAACACGTTTTTGTACAGATTGTGTCAATTGGCCAGAAACTGTATTCCGAATTGAACAATTTATTACTATTAATTGGAAACTCTAAAATGACTCAAAAATTTTATGCTATGACCCTCAAGGTGTGTATTTTAATGTTTTAAACAGTTTTTCAAAATTTCCTTGGTAAGTATGTCAAATACGTTGATGTTCTCAACCTTTGCAAATCCGAGAATCAAATTGCACTAGTCTCAGAACTATTAATGTTTGACTGATTTATACTTATCCAAATAAGATGAAACTTGTTCCAAATGAAAGCTAAGAGGTCTGGCTATGTTTTTGCAAACGTTTGTGATTTTTGAAAATCGTTTGCCATTTTTACCGTGCTAATGAAAACGAAGCAGAAAACAGAAACTGAAAGTAAAAGTGCTGCAAAGTAAGAACACCGAGATTTTTATACTGGTTCGGTTAAAACAACCTACTCCAGTCTTCAAGGACACCTTCTTCGGTTTTCACTAAACACAAAAAAACCTTAACACAAGGGTGACTAGAGTTAAACACCAACTCCACCCTTTTATAATCAAACAAACAAACCAACCAACACGAACACCACCACCGATTGAAAGCTTGACACACCTTGATCAACCTTTTACACAAGATGAACGTATGTGGGTGGCATAATCAAAGCCTATATATTATATGAAATATAAGAATGATATGATTGAGGCTAAGATCAAGAAAAAATATGAAAGAAGAAGAGAGTAGTCTTGCTTTTGAACGTGTAAGAATATCAACTTTGCTTAGCCTTGTCTTGAACCATCTTGCCCCTTTTATCTTGTCCTGGAAGCCCCCTAGGGTTAGCATTCTTTCTTAAAAATTGTCTTGAATACCCTTGGAAGATTGCCTTGTGTAAATGATGACACATCCTTGCTTACTTGGCGCAACACGATTGGACGAATGACTTGTCTTTGCCTAGTTGTCACTTCTTGATAGGTCACCTTTAATCCACCTTGGCACACTTTAAATGAGCTGGAATTGTAGGATCTGCAAGGCACCACTAGAAGGGGGGTTTGAATAGTTGGTTCGGAAAGTGTGGTTTTTAAAATAGTTTTGACTCAAGAACTCAACTTCTGAAAACAGTTTCTGTTTTCAGGACAAGTTTTAAAACATTTTTAAAACTAGGTTGTAGGTCTTCAAAAATTATGAAATTTTGAGAGAACTTATAATCAGATGTTATGAGTGTCTCCTAAAAATTTCAGATTTAAATTCAACCTCTAACCCCTTGAAAATTAGTTGATGGTCAGATTGCGCAAATTTGCCAGAACTGGTAGTCTGTTTTGAAAAATTAATTCCTATTTGTCCTTAACTCCAAAAGCTCTGAAAATTTAAAGACTAACCCCTTATTAGTTTTAGTTAAATGGGTTGAAACAGTTTTGAAAAATTCTTTTGGGAAGTTAGTCAAATACAATCAAAGTCTCAACCTTTGCAAGCCTGAAAATCAGACTGCACTAGTCTCAGAACTTTGGATGTTTGAATGACTTATACTTGTCCAAAAGGGTTGAAACTTACGCCAAAAGAACCTTAAAACGTGTGGCTATGTTTCCTGAAAGTTTCGTGATTTTTGAAATCCGTTTACTATTTTTATGAACGTGATCAAGAACGATAAACAGTGCTGAAACTGAAAGTAAGTGCTGAAAGTAAATGATACCAAGAATTTTATACTGGTTCGGTTATCAACAACCTACTCCAGTCTTCGAGAACACCTTCCTCGGTTCACACTAATCACACAACACAAAAACACCTTACCACATGGTTGATGGAGTTACACACCAACTCCAACCCTTTACAAACCTTGTATGAGAATACAATTGTCACGAACACCACCACCTCGCAAGTGCAAGATTGATCACACCTTGATCAATCTTTTACAATGATAAAGAATAAGTGGTGGACTATATGAAGCCTATTCAAGATGTATGAATATGAATACAATAGGCTTTTAGAGAAAAGAAAGAAAGAAAGTGTAGAAGAGAAGGCTAGAACACGTTTTGATCTTTCAAATTGCAAGACCTGTTCTTGTTCTTGTTTTGCTCTTTTGTTTCCTTTTTATCCATGTGGCCGCCCCCCTTGGCTCTTCTTCCCTTCTTGAAAATTATCCTCTAAGTCCTTGGAAGTGTATATGGCATCATTGTGACATGTCTTTGCTTACTTGGCATCTTCTCATTGGATGATCATTAAAGGTTTTCTTACCTGACACTCCTTAATTGGTTGGATGTTGTCATCATTTGATGACTAGACAAATCTGAGAATAACACTTAAAACATGTGCCAAAATCATCATAAAATAGTTACCATAAATTCCAAGATCATCACATAAAATTTGCAAGACAATTTTCTCCAAAATTCCTTAAAAAATTCGGCCACTATGATGCTTTACATGCTGAAATTTCAGCATGTGAAACATTTGTATTCTTTTCAAAATATTGCCAAATTTAGTATTGATTTAATCTAAGAAATTAAGGGATAATTCAATCACCAGTTAGTATGTAATATTCTCTTCTTTTATGGAATAAAAATTTGACAACAATGTGGCCTAGATTTCGGCCATTATACATTCACACATGTTGAAATTTTCAGCATGTGTGATATTTAAAAATATCACCACTTAAATTCCATAACTTATTCAAAATAATTCCAAATTATCTTCTAATCAATCCACCTTAATCAAGACACAAAATATGACTCATATTGGTGTAAAAATCGGTTGCTGAAATTTTCAGCATGTGTTACAAATGTGTCATAAGTTTGAAATGTTACCTTTTGTAGTTCTTTCTTTATGTCACCAACATTGCATACTTTATTCTTGACCAATCAATATGCCAACAATGCTCCACATATGCTCCAACTCAGCTGATCTAGGCATGTACAATGACTTGGGCATGTGCTGAATTTTATTTTTGCAAACTTTGTAAAATAGTGCACATTTAATAATACACATATGGTATATTCCAATCAGCCCTTAATTTAATTTTCTAGAACACTTTGAGATGTATTAAATATGTAAAAAGTGTCTAGATACATGTTGTATGATGTGCCATAAACCTTCCATGTGTCGTGCGCGTAGAAAACCGAATTTTCGATGTTTATCGATTACCCGATTTTTCTCTAATTAAATTCTAACTTTTTGCACATGTTATATATATTATGTTACACATAATATACAGAAATTAAACTTTAATATTCAGCTCATAAGGCTGATTAAAGTGGCGCCTAGACTTGTGACAAAATTAAAATTGGAATCTCCACAATTTGGTCTTAATGTGGGGTGATTTGTGTGTGCCAATATGGAATGATTTTATGGCTGCACATACCATGTAAGACACGAAATTTATGGCTATTTTTGAAGTGTAGAGGCTGGCCATCTATTTATGGCAAGTACGTGACACGTTGGCGAAGTTTTGGTATTCGCCCGATACGACAATTTTTGTTTTAGAACCTTTTAACGTGTCGTATTTAATTTGTCATCACCATGACTTATATCATATGATATAAGACCTGAATATACTCATAAATATGAGTTAAGTATGGTGGTGTGACGTTAACGTACGTACGTAAAATATATAACGTGTCGGTAGTACGTTGGAATATATGTGTATGTGCCTTTTTCAAAAAATTTGAAAATATATATATATACATATATATAAATGGCGTGTATATATGTGTGGGGAGGAGAGTGGAAGACTTTCCTTTCTTCACCTTGTTGCCTTTGTGCCTTGTCCAAATATTGCTTTATTTAATGAACTACTTAGTTTAATTGACTAAGTACTTCACTTAATGAACTAGTTTAGTTCATTAATTGTGGCACCTGAAAATAGTTCAAACACAGCAAATGTTGGCCATTTGATGTAAGCTTTAAAGCTTCATAGCTCGTTAGTACAGAAACATTATATATGAACTATATAAGGCAAGTTATATGCAAAAACGTGTCATGTCATAAAATATGTCATGCATTTCTTTGTAACACGTTATTTAAATCATGCATTTTGAAATCACTCAAACCCTTTTTTCTCAACAATCTCCCCCTTTTGATGATTTTCAAAATAACCTACATTCATGATTTAAATCTTATCACTCCCCTTTCAATCGTGCATAAATTCAACTTTTGAATTTCAAAGCTCCCCCTTGATTTATGCAATTAATCTTTCTCTCTCTCCTCCTTAAACCATGCATTCTCTCCCCCTTTATTTTGGAAAGACAATCAAAAGCGCATGTATAGATGAAAAAGAAATCATGCATTTTATAATATCAAGCGTGCGTTCGTAAGGGTTATTTATTCAACCCTTTGAAAATGTCCCTTTTGGTACCCAAATTTGGGTGACCTTTCTAGGTCTTCCAAAAGGTAAGAAAGGTGATGAAATCGCAACATAATATACGTTAGGTGCAAATGCGTTTGGCCTTTGGCCAAGAACTCTTTTATACGTATTATATGTAGGACGTTTTTGATATGTCCTTGTATTAGTGTGCGTAGTGTGTGATCTGCATGGATGAAATGAATGTCGTGTATGCATAACTTGTTTCTTCTTATATCTATATGGCACAAAATTGTATTTCTTATGATATGAAGAAGAAGTATGACGAGATTTTGGGAGAGGGGGTCTTTGCGTCATCTTAGACGCCGTATTTGGTTTTGGAGTGTCTATTTTCTTAGACACTACAAACTTGGTTGGTTTAATGGATACTTTATTTGTTTCAATGTATCCTAAACCCGTTTTATCACTATCATACTTTTGTGAAAAAATAATGTGATCTAGCATGTTTGTTCCCATATCAAATTTCTTCACCATTTTCTCTAAATTCGCATTCCTTGATTTCAAGTTTGAAATCTCTGTTTTCATTTCATTATTGTGCGTGGTCAATGATGAGACCTCCGATTTTAATGCATTAATGATACATGGTGACTCTTCTTTTGAATCGTTTAATTGAGCGACAAGATTCTCGTTAGAAGATTATAACAGTTTCTTGTCTTCAATTAATCACTTCTTTTCTTTCGCGAGAGTCTTAGAAAACTTATGCAACTCTAAATATTGACTAAATAAATCATCATAAGAATATTCAGAATCAGAATCAGAATCAGAGTCGGAAGATACCTCATTTGATGCTTTAGATGTAAAGCATACTTGTGCCTTTGGTTCTTCCGTATCATCAGTCTCAGAGTCGGATGTGTCACTCCAAGTGGAGGCTTTGAAGGCTCTTCTCCTTTGCTTAGGTTCTGAGACGAGTCTAGTTTTTGTCCGATCCTTGTCAAGGTATTTGTTCATTTGTTTGTCCTTGTTTGGACAATCATATGACAAGTGTCCAGGTTGTCCACATTCATAACACTTTATTTCCTTATTTTTATTTTTATGATCCTTAGATGAGGTAGACTTATGTTTAATCGATTTTCTCAAGATTTTTCTTAATCTTTTAGCCATCGTGATTTAAGTCCTCATCATCGGAATCTATGTCACTATCATCTACGACGTATTCATTTGATTTAAATGCTATAGCCTTATCATTATTGGAAATAGACTCAGAATGTCTTAAAGTGAGTTTGTTTTCATATACCTTAAGTGATCCAATTAGTTCTTCCATCTTAATAGATTTAGTTTCTTTGCTTTCTTCTATGGCCGTTACTTTAGGGTCCCACTTGGATGGAAGGCTTCACAAGACCTTTTGTACCTTTTCCTGCATAGAGAAGGCTTTGCCAAGAGACTCAAGAGAATTGTAAATGTTAGTCAAGCGAAGATCCATATCAACGATAGATTCATTTGGCAATAATTTAAATGACTCGAGTGTGGACATAAGCATGTTGATTTTAGACTCTTTTACTTGACTAGTGCCTTTGTGTTTTATTTCAAGAATTTTCCACATCTTTTGAGCACTTGAACAATTAGACACATAACTAGACTCACTTTTTCTTAGACCGTTTAAAATTAGTTGCATGGCTTTAGCATTCATACTCAACTTCCTTTTATCATCACTGGTGTATTATTGTTTTGTTTTTGAAACCTCTAGTGCGACACCCTCAACAATAGACAACTTGGAAGGAACAAATGGACCGTCTTTTATGATGGACCATAGATCAATATCAATGGCCATAATAAAAAGTTTCATTCTTAATTTCTATTGAATAAAGGACTCACCATCAAAAGAGGAGGTCTTACGGTTGACATTCCTTCTTGCACAGTTGTGGTTGCCATCTCACTTAGATCGTTGGATCCTTTTGATGTGAGTGTTCCTGCGCTCTGATACCACTTGTAGGATCTGCAAGGCACCACTAGAAGGGGGGTTGAATAGTTGGTGCGGAAAGTGTGGTTTTTAAAATAGTTTTGACTCAAGAACTCAACTTCTGAAAACAGTTTCTATTTTCAGGACCAGTTTTAAAACGTTTTTAAAACTAGGTTGTAGGTCTTCAAAAATTATGAGATTTTGAGAGAACTTAGCCTCAGATGTTATGAGTGTCTCCAAAAAATTTCAGATTTAAATTCCACCTCTAACCCCTTGAAAATTTGTTGGTGGTCAGATTGCGCAAATCTGCCAGAACTGGTAGTCTGTTTTGAAAAATTAATTCCTATTTGTCCTTAACTCCAAATGCTCTGAAAATTTAAAAACTAGCCCCTTATTAGTTTTAGTTAAATGGGTTGAAACAGTTTTGAAAAATTCTTTTGGGAAGTTAGTCAAATACAATCAAAGTCTCAACCTTTGCAAGCCTGAAAATCAGACTGCACTAATCTCAAAACTTTGGATGTTTGAATGACTTATACTTGTCCAAAAGGGTTGAAACTTACGCTAAAAGAACCTTAAAACGTGTGGCTATGTTTCCTGAAATTTTCGTGATTTTTGAAATCCGTTTACTATTTTTATGAACGTGATCAAGAACGATAAACAGTGCTGAAACTGAAAGT
The DNA here is from genome assembly GCA_036186865.1 of Eustoma russellianum. Lineage (NCBI taxonomy): Eukaryota > Viridiplantae > Streptophyta > Magnoliopsida > Gentianales > Gentianaceae > Eustoma > Eustoma russellianum. The sequence continues at coordinate 16,223,906 of AP025053.1, forward strand.
AAGTGCTGAAAGTAAATGATACCAAGAATTTTATACTGGTTCGGTTATCAACAACCTACTCCAGTCTTCGAGAACACCTTCCTCGGTTCACACTAATCACACAACACAAAAACACCTTACCACATGGTTGATGGAGTTACACACCAACTCCAACCCTTTACAAACCTTGTATGAGAATACAATTGTCACGAACACCACCACCTCGCAAGTGCAAGATTGATCACACCTTGATCAATCTTTTACAATGATAAAGAATAAGTGGTGGACTATATGAAGCCTATTCAAGATGTATGAATATGAATACAATAGGCTTTTAGAGAAAAGAAAGAAAGAAAGTGTAGAAGAGAAGGCTAGAACACGTTTTGATCTTTCAAATTGCAAGACTTGTTCTTGTTCTTGTTTTGCTCTTTTGTTTCCTTTTTATCCATGTGGCCGCCCCCCTTGGCTCTTCTTCCCTTCTTGAAAATTATCCTCTAAGTCCTTGGAAGTGTATATGGCATCATTGTGACATGTCTTTGCTTACTTGGCATCTTCTCATTGGATGATCATTAAAGGTTTTCTTACCTGACACTCCTTAATTGGTTGGATGTTGTCATCATTTGATGACTAGACAAATCTGAGAATAACACTTAAAACATGTGCCAAAATCATCATAAAATAGTTACCATAACTTCCAAGATCATCACATAAAATTTGCAAGACAATTTTCTCCAAAATTCCTTAAAAAATTCGGCCACTATGATGCTTTACATGCTGAAATTTCAGCATGTGAAACATTTGTATTCTTTTCAAAATATTGCCAAATTTAGTATTGATTTAATCTAAGAAATTAAGGGATAATTCAATCACCAGTTAGTATGTAATATTCTCATCTTTTATGGAATAAAAATTTGACAACAAGGTGGCCTAGATTTTGGCCATTATACATTCACACATGTTGAAATTTTCAGCATGTGTGATATTTAAAAATATCACCACTTAAATTCCATAACTTATTCCAAATAATTCCAAATTATCTTCTAATCAATCCACCTTAATCAAGACACAAAATATGACTCATATTGGTGTAAAAATCGGCCAGCCATTGTGCACATGCTGAAATTTTCAGCATGTGTTACAAATGTGACATAAGTTTGAAATGTTACCTTTTGTAGTTCTTTCTTTATGTCACCAACATTGCATACTTTATTCTTGACCAATCAATATGCCAACAATGCTCCACATATGCTCCAACTCAGCTGATCTAGGCGTGTACAATGACTTGGGCATGTGCTGAATTTTATTTTTGCAAACTTTGTAAAATAGTGCACATTTAATAATACACATATGGTATATTCCAATCAGCCCTTAATTTAATTTTCTAGAACACTTTGAGATGTATGAAATATGTAAAAAGTGTCTAGATACATGTTGTATGATGTGCCAAAAACCTTCCATGTGTCGTGCGCGTAGAAAACCGAATTTTCGATGTTTATCGATTACCCGATTTTTCTCTAATTAAATTCCAACTTTTTGCACATGTTATAAATATTATGTTACACATAATATACAGAAATTAAACTTTAATATTCAGCTCATAAGGCTGATTAAAGTGGCGCCTAAACTTGTGACAAAATTAAAATTGGAATCTCCACAATTTGGTCTTAATGTGGGGTGATTTGTGTGTGGCAACATGGAATGATTTTATGGCTGCACATACCATGTAAGCCACGAAATTTATGGCTATTTTTGAAGTGTAGAGGCTGGCCATCTATTTATGGCAAGTACGTGACACGTTGGCGAAGTTTCGGTATTCGCCCGATACGACAATTTTCGTTTTAGAATCTTTTAACGTGTCGTATTTAATTTGTCATCACCATGACTTATATCATATGATATAAGACCTGAATATACTCATAAATATGAGTTAAGTATGGTGGTGTGACGTTAACGTACGTACGTAAAATATATAACGTGTCGGTAGTACGTTGGAATATATGTGTATGTGCCTTTTTCAAAAAATTTGAAAAATATATATATATACATATATATATATATGGCGTGTATATATGTGTGGGGAGGAGAGTGGAAGACTTTCCTTTCTTCATCTTGTTGCCTTTGTGCCTTGTCCAAATATTGCTTTATTTAATGAACTACTTAGTTTAATTGACTAAGTACTTCACTTAATGAACTAGTTTAGTTCATTAATTGTGGCACCTGAAAATAGTTCAAACACAGCAAATGTTGGCCATTTGATGTAAGCTTGAAAGCTTCATGGCTCGTTAGTACGGCAACATTATATATGAACTATATAAGGCAAGTTATATGCAAAAACATGTCATGTCATAAAATATGTCATGCATTTCTTTGTAACACGTTATTTAAATCATGCATTTTGAAATCACTCAAACCCATTTTTCTCAACAGGAATTTCTTCAAAAAAAAATCTGAAACAGGTGCTCAAAATCAAGGTAATTAATTTTCAAATAATCATGATTCAATCCCCTTAAATTTTGGAAGACAATTGAAGACAATCAACATGCAAAAATAGGCCAGCTCTTTTCCATGTGCTGAAATTTTCAGCATGTGTTTTATTTGAATTGTTTCCTAGTGTGTTGCCCATTTCAATGTCACCAATCATGTGTGGCATATCCTTCAACAATTGAAGTGTCAAATAAGCTCTACCTTGGCTCCAAAAATGCTGAACTAGGCGTGTGAAGTAGGCTGCAGATGTGTTGAATTTTTTGTATGTACACTTTGTCAAATAATGCACAATATTCACACATATATGGTAAATTACAATCAGCCCTAATTTGATTTTTCTAGAACACTCTAACATGTCTTGAATGTGTAAAAAGTGTCTAGATACATGTTACATCAATGTCAAAAACGTTCCATGTGTGTAGGTTTATAGAAAAACCGAATTTTTGACTTTCGTCGATTACACGATTTTTCTCCAATTAATTTCAAACTTCTTACACATGTAATATATATTATGTCACACATAATATACGTAAAATGTGGTGTATATTCAGCTCCAATAGTTGAGTAGAAAACGCCCCATGTGACAAAATCATCTTCAATTTGAATTCTCCATAAATTTAGGATAACTTGTGGGTGATTTGTGTGTGTAAACATGGTATGACCTCGTGGCTGAATATGACATGTGGATCACGACATTTTGGAGTATTTTTAGTGTATATAGGCTTTCCATCTTTATATGGTAAGTACGTGACATGCCGGTGAAGTTTCGGTAATCACCCGATACGACATTTTTCGGTTTATGACCTTGTGACATGTCGTTATAATTTTGATATCATCATTACTTGTAATATATGATATAAGACCTGTATACACTCATAAATATAAGGTGTATAAAGTGGTGTGACGTCGACGTCGTGTTTAATATATATGACGTGTCGATGGAACGTCGTAACATAAGTATATAGTTTGTCGAATTAAAAATTTGTATATGAAATATATTTATGTATGTGGCGTGTGATTTGAAGTATGGGGATGAGGAGACTTTCCATTTCAAGTTTGTTGTCATATAGCTCTCTCCAAATATGTCTTCATTTAATGAACTAGTTAGTTCATTAACTTAAGCACTTCACTTAATGAACTAGTTTAGATCATTAATCATGATACCTGAAAATAGTATAAAGACAACAAATGTTGTCATATGATGTAAGTTTTAACGCTTCGTGGCACGTTAGTACGGCAACATTATATTTAAATATATAAAGCATTTTTTATTACGTACATATATCAAGTAACACTTATTTCATGCATTTCATAAACATGTAACATTTAAATCATGTATTTTCAAATCACTCAAACCCCGATTTCTCAACATGATCCACATGATGAACCTGGGACAGAAATACTTGCTGGGTGATTCGTTATCGCTCATTCTCTATTTTTACCATCTTGCAGAGGCCCGAGAGCAAGATTTGGACACTGTTGGCGATGAACCGAGGGTAAGTCAACCGTGAGGATCTTGTGGGCCCAGATATCATAGTTTGTACTTATATTGTTCAGATTTGTATCATATCTTTTGTAGGGATGATATTTCGGATGTATTTAGATTTAGTTATTCTGAATGATGCATGTCGATTACGCTTTGTACATTTTATGATGCTTCTGCTATTCGATACATGTTTATGACGACGTGTATATAGATGTTATCAATGCCTTGTACTTCTCGTAGCAAAGTACGGCGGGTTTACCGTGCCGAGACCCTAGTCTCGGACAGGGCGCTACAATCCCCGAGACAGAAATTTTCTGTCTGAAAATTTCAACTTTGTATTTTTCCTCTCTTGTATCTTGTTATGTTCCAAGATTGTTTGGTTGATCTTGATGATGTTGTATTCCTCTAGCTGCGCCTAGAGAGACTTGGTTGTACCCATTATTGATTATCGTGGAGATCATTTAAGTGACCCATAGGTCCCGTGGTTTTTTGCTCCTTTTTTGGAGGTTTTTCTATGCTAAAAATTGTTGGTGTTTTTGTTAGTGTTTCTGTTTGATTTTTTCTCTATAGTTACTGTATTTTGGAAGAGATTATTTGTTATTCTGCTGTGCTATCGTGGTTTCCTCCTAACAATGATATGTCAATGTTTGAGTAACTAACACTTATCTAAGTTGAAAATAATCAAAACTCTACGGGTATGGATTTGCTGATTTATGACAGGACTATATAGGGTGCAAAACTTGAGTATCAGAATACGAATCATAGGTGACATAATTGCCAGTATTGTGAATATCTGTTATCATGAATTAGATTTGTTGCTTTTTGTTTCGAATCACATAATAATATTTTCTAAACGAAATAGCTCAATGTGAACAGATCATGTGCCTTTGTCACGGCTCTAGACAGTGTGTAATAAGATTTCGGGTGCTAGTGAATTATTAATGCATTATTTATGTATATGGAGTGATCTTCAAGACAAGAGTATCACAACCACATGATTAGAAGCTATTGGTGGGTGTAAAACTAATGGTGTTACCTACTTCATGAGAAAAACTAAGGTAGCCGATAAGATAAGAGAGGGAAGACTGAGATGGCTTAGGCATATGAAGAGGAGACAGACAACGGCGTCTGTCAGAGCGACTGAAAGCCTCACTGTAGAAGGGAAGAGGAGTAAAGACAGGCTCAAACTAACGTGGGATGAGCAGATTAGGCATGACTTACTAGAGTTGCACCTCTCTGAGTACATGGTCCAAGATAGGAGTTCATGGAGACAGATGATTAGGATTAAGGAGGGGTAGACAGAATATAGGGACAGCTTAGAGCAAACTTAGATGATTAGATAGTCTCTACACATTAGGTTGACTTTTCACTTTTTTGTTTGGGTCTTTATCTTTCAACTATTTGTGCATATCTAATGTTGACTATTTTAATATCGGAAGCTTTTTATTTATGTTTAATAAAATCCTCTCACTAGTGCATATGTTTATTATTGCACTATCTATGCAGGTACATATAGAGTCGGGGTCTCACTGGAAACAAACTCTCCATTCTTTAGGATGGAGGTAGTGTTTGTTTGCCTCTCACCCTCCCCAGACTCTAGCGATAACATTTGATGTTGTTTGAATATACTGGGTATGATTGTTGATGTTGATGTTACTTTTATGATGTCGAACGTATTATTAAGTATTGACATTAGACAGAATCAAATGCTTTTAGAGAAGACCAGAGGGGGAAGAGACCATTGTGTTGAAATAGTTGGAAGGTGCCACCAGAAAACAAACAGAGAATAAACAAAGAGTGATTCAACTGACATTCAACTTACCGGCAAATTTTTCCCACCGAGAAAAATTTAATGAAAAATAGACAGACTTATAGGCAAACATTGCACTTGCTACATTCCGACTTCTATAACGGAATTGAATTTAAATTGTATGAGTTGCAGTCTGTATAAGATCATAAATGTAATAACATCAATTATATTTATATTTCCACCCGTCAAAGACCAAACAAAGTGTCTGTACGTACTTCCCCTCTACTCTTTTGTGGCCTTTATTTTTTCTTTTTAGAGATTCCAAAATGCTTTCTGACTTCAATATATGTTGGACCAATATTGCACATATACTTCTCAAATTATTTTTAAGTATTTAAGGAGACAAAGACATAACATTTGTTTTATGAAAATAAAAAGGATATGGTTGTTATATTCAGCAGATAATTTTACTGAATGATTGATGTTTTCAATATCCGTTGGTCATGAAGCTAAGTTATAAAGTGAGATAGATACCATGTGAACTGCGTGGACTTATTATATACCTTCGAACATTAAATATTTTAGTAATGAGGTTTGGTCTAATAATCAAATTGAGATAGGTCTTGTGTTTAATTTCTTACTAGTGTAGATATCCTCCATTTTCATTGTATATCAAGTTTCAAAAAAAAATAGTTGATGACGCAAAAAATAGTATTCTTTTATAAACGGTAATGTAGTAGTTGTTTCTTCTTCTTCTCTTTTATTTTCTTTTATTTTTTCTATTTTATTCCTTTTATAACAAAAAGGTTATGTTAGTTTGACATGAGCCGTATTTAAGAAGATCAAATTATTTTGTTCACTATTTATTATTATATTATTAGTTTTTTATTAGAGAAATATTAGAGAAATCAGGGAATGTTAATTGAAATAATATTGTGAAACTTATTTACTTAAATAAGATAAATTAGATACTACTGTGTTACTATTTTAAGCAGTAGGCAATACTTTTTGCAAAAACGAAAATGAAAATTAGAATAGTGTTCGTGGGACCGACGGAGGTTTTTTTTTTTCCTGGAAAAAAACGGTACGCCAAGGAAAGCATGGAACGTGGCAGGTGACACGAATCATAATTTTCAGTTCCTGAGAAGTCAAATAATATGAATATTCAGAATGCCAAATCTTTTGAATCACTGCACCAACCGATTTTTAGCAATTTTTAATATTGATTTCTTCTTTCGTCTCAAAAATATTATTTTAATTAGATTTAAACATAATATAATTTTAAAAAAGTAAACTTTGCGGTTCAGCATCGATATTTTACGCTTAGTTTGTTAGTCGAGATAATATAGATAGGTAAGTTTTAAATGAAGGAATATTATACAAGCTTTATTACTAATATTTACTGTTTATAAAAAGTAGACAATATTTTTAGGACAAACAAAAATTGAAATAGAAATGATGATAATTTTTTTTGTTGGAGGGAGTATTTTTTCTCTCTCTCAATTAAATAGCAAAAAACTGAAAGTAACTTACATTATTGATAATCATAATCTAGTTTCCTGTTTTACGGAAGCAACCACCAAATTACAGTATCATGATATAATCATATTCCATCATCACGATGGTATACCTACATTTTTATATGAAAAAAAAAAAAGAACCGAATTTGAGATGTCTGACGTCATGCCATTAATATGACACGCCTAAAAACATGGTTTTTCCCAATACGTATCTATTACAGTATATTGACTGATCTTCCTCCATTAACATGATCGCACAGCCAAATTTGTACACAGAAAATGGAAATTACTGACCCAAAACATCTATATGATGCATCAGATCACGACTATGACTCGTATAATCACAAGGGGTTTTCTTGTACATATAACAACATGATTGAGATCTTTCGCAATACACAATCACTCAAAATCAAATTTCCATATTTCACCTCGAACAAAGTGGCTCTTCTGAAATTGTAGCCAATAAAGGCTTCTTTGATCTACAAACACCTAATCTATACCCATGCTCCACCCCATTAACACCTTCCATCTCATCTAATTTTACTACCAACTCTTCAGCCTCCCCCTCCTTCGAGTCCTCCACCTTCGCGATCCCCCTGCCAGCAATCCTTCTTGCCGGAGCCTTGGTCGACATAAGTACCGCCGCCATGTCTGCCGCCGTCACCATGGACTTTTTTCTCCTCATCGGAAACATGACGTATACGTTACTTAGCTCCAAGTCCTCGTCTGCTGAAAGTGGTAAAAATCTTTTCCCCATAACCAATGATTTCGTGTTCACTAAGAAACTATTCGGAGAGTCCAGCATCAGCTCCGCCGCCTTGACTTGGCCGCGAAACTGACGTATTTCACCGCTGGGGAGGATTACGCGGGCGGCTATGGTGTTTTTTATCATAGGCGAAGTGCAACTTTTGCAAGAGTTGTAATTTCCCATTTTTGTTTTTTAGGAGAATGAAATATGCGAATATGAAGTTTGCGAATGAAAAGGGTGAAGGGGGAAGGATTTATATAAAGTTCGAATTTGACAGCGAATATAAAGCAAAAAATCATGGGTCTCTACCTAATCATATAATGCGGGGCGGACGGATGAATCGGAACGGAATGAAAAATATATATATTCAAAAGGTGATGTCAATTTATTACGTATTTATATGATTGTAAAAATTAAATTGCTCTACAAAGTCAATATAGAATGTAATATTATATGAAGATAGGAGTCAAATAAAAAGTTTGGATGAATACGTTTCAACGATTCATATATGTTTTATAAAAAAAAGTTTTGAATTTACATACGAGCATAATATAGCAGTCACGCTCAGTATTTAGATGATGACATCCTCTTCCATTATGCTATGAAATGTATTTAGATAATAACATCTTATTCCATTCTCGTATGAAATGTGGGGTCCATGTTAGTTTAAAGTTTTTTTCGAATTGAAACATCCAAACTATAACTTCTCTGTCATTGTCATTGGATGCTAATAGACTAGGAGTAAGATTTTGTACTTAATTCTCTTTCATAAGCCTTTTCTTGTTGAATCAAAAACAACAACAACATTATCTTATTGTAGTCTTCCGGCTATAACAGAATATAGGGGATCGGATGTACGCAACTATTATTGAATCAAAAATAACAACAACATTATCTTATTGCAGTCTTTCGGCTATAACAGAATATAGGGGATCGGAAGTATGCAACTATTATAAACACATAGAGGTTGAAATAAATCTCCCCATTTTTATTCAGTTGTTTGAAGGTGTTTTGGTGAAATCAGACATTGTTCGTTCTATATGGGTATGAAAGCAGAGGGCTTACCTGTAAAACAAAGGATCATATTTATAATCTTCGCTTTTCTCTGATTCCATTCTCTGATATTTTAAGAAGTGCCAAACTAATATTTATATACTATCAAGTTCCACGAGTTTTAATTTTGCTGAGAGAAAATTATGAAAATTGTATAAATTTATTGATATAGTTGTTGTAGCGCCCCGCCCGAGTATCAGACCCAGAACGGCTCGCCCCACGTACTCTTCTAGAAGAAGTACCAAGCATCGTCATCACCATACATAAATGATACGTATACATGGATAGATCAACAGGACCAATAAACTCAAACATAACCGTTTTGTACAATCGACAACGTCATAAGATACAAACGGTACAAAAGTCTAGAAGTCCACAAAAGATTAAATCTATCACACAAAATACATAAATACTGAAGTGAACATCACTGTCTACTGTCTAGAAAGTCTCTCGCACATGGATAGGGATGATCATGGCTCGTTCTCTGCAGCGATATACTCGACCTCAAAGGTCTGGTCCTCTGAAAAATAATATAATAACAACGGTCAGATGAAATAAGTTCGTCTGGCAATTAAACTACTCGAATCCCCTACGTGGATCAAATAGGCTATGAACAGGCAGCGGAAGTAAAAAAAGGGAAATATAACAGAAAACAATACCTGTCTTTTCGCAAATAAGTAACATTAAGCACAACAGCCACAATTCATATAGCAACAAGGAATAATAACAGATGAGTAACATAGCACAGATAAAGATAAAAAATCTCAAGGTCTATCTAGAACCACTGAAGACTTGTTCTACGATCACCTTATCCTGAGCGTTATCACCTTAATTATAATCATCAAACTTAATTCTGTCGTAATGCGGAAAGGTTCAATAGTGCGTGCATAAATCTGTAATGTATTATGATCATTTAATTAAGCATAGCTTTCTTTTTATACAAAAAGAAATATAATGCCAAAACATTTATTTACATTATTTCCGTACTTAAAGTGATGGCCATCAAAATGTAAGAAACAATATCTAACGACGTCCGGAATGATTCTCTGTAAAGGTATGTATACGTTGATCTATACATCAATCTGAATATGTAGCTGTACGTTGGCTCGTAGACCTTGAACCCAAGTTCTTCACAAGATATTCAAGGCTCGTACGATGTTGGTGAACCCAAGCTCTTCACAAGGTGTTCACACAACTCATAATATATAAAAGGGTTTGGGAACCCAAGTTCTTCAGAAAGTACTCTCCTGACACCAAACATACATACGTCACTTTAGAAACAATCGTCTCGTAGATACTATTCGTTACATCCCCAATCTTTCAATACATGTCATAAAATTAAGTCGTAACTCAAGTCATAAACATACTGTGAAACATTGTCTTTTTCTTTAAATAACATGTCTATTTTGACTCTTTGAAAGGTCTTATTAACATAAAACTTATTTGTCTTTTTGCAAAAACGTACGAGATGTCCAACGGATTTAATTTCACATTTGTTGGAAAAATTCTGTTTTCGCAATGTTTTGTTTTCTTGGTTATTTAGTTTGCTCAGAGTTTATGTTTGGTGTGCTAAAATCATAATCTTAAAGCTACAACCTATACATACGTTCCTAAAGCCATAATTTCAAGAAATGTCCCAAACCTTGTCCTTGTAGTGGCCGGTTTTAGGGTTTCCCAAACCAGCCCGGTTCTTTTGCTAATACCGCAATTTAGCCCCGAGTTGGACTTAATTCTTATGGCTCCTATAATCATCCCACACCGAGAAGTAAGAACCTCCAATCATCACCTACAACTCTTACACATCAAGTAAAATGGTAAACGAAGTATAGAGCAATGTCTTGTAAATATTTCATAGTATATACATAAGAAATTCTCAATGCTAGTAACATGCTTTATCAAGCACCACATACTTTCATAATAATCATGCAAAATGGACTCTTCATTCCTACAAAGCATCAAGGCCCTGGAGTGTAGCCCCCCTACACATTCAAATTTCATCCTAAGTGTACACTCACAAATGCTTGTAGCATACTTATAATACTTGTTTTCTCAAATAATATGGTTACTAGCCACTTTCATTAAAAGGTGTTCAAATGGATAACATTGAACATATCAAATACATGTATGTGCCATACTCCCCTAAAACAAGCCTTTGGCAAATATAGAATCATAAGAAAACCATAGGGTGAATATGGCACTAACATAAGCATTTTCTAGTTTCAAGTACCTATTTATTTACTTAAAAGACATCATCTTTTAGCCTAAATTAGGAGGCTAAAAACAGCCCCTAAATTCGACCATGCATACACAAGAGAGATAAAATGGTCATCTTGGTGAAAACATATCAAACAAGTTCTTGAGATATGTAAAAATGTGATGTCTCACATGAACATACTTAAGAACATAAATATATAGAAATTCAAGTAACACTTAATAAAATATGAATGGCCATTAAATAGATATACATACATGGAAATGGTTGTTTCATAATTTTATAATCACCAAATCTCTATTTTAAGTCTAAGAAGCTTACTTTAATTCTTAATTTCACATGCATGTCTCCAATAATTCCACTTAACATATAGTCAACCATAATATTCCTACATCACATATTCAAGACATATACACATTCCATAAGTAGTCTACTTGCATGTTTAGGAAATTATTTTGAAGCTAAGCTCATTTGATCCATTTAGATATCAACATAATATTAAAAGTTCACATTTAAACATAGTTGATCCAAATCGATTTACTTGCCTCTTGAATCCTAGAAATAGGAAGATATACTTGGGACCTCCTAAAGATTGAAGTATTGAGCTTGGTTGTTGAAGAAAATCATCACCACCACACCTAGGGGTACACGGCCATTAGTAGAGAAAAAAAGGAAGAATTATTTTCATACCTTAGGGGAGGTTCTAGGAAAAAAAAGTTAGATTTTAAGTAGTTTCATACCTTGCATGCAAGATTAGAGACTTGATGGAGTTTGAACTTGAAGAGTTATTCCTTCTTGGCTCCCTTGATGGTACACGACGAACAAGAAAAAGGAAGAAGGAAAGTGAACTCATGGAGAAAATACTTGCATGAAAGAATTTCACTAGAATGACATACCTTAAGGATGAAGATAATTACAATTAATCTTGAAGTGGTCTTGAAACACTTGAACTTGATAAGATTTCTTCCCAAGCACTAAAGGGTATACGGTTTCTTGCTTCAAGGAGGAAGTGGAAGTTTCCTTCTTGTCTTGAGATGAAATGAGAAGGAAAAGCTTAAGATACAATGCTTGATGTTTCAATTTGAATTAAAAGGAAAGTTGAAGATGGAGATGGAGATTATCTTTTCTTGGCCTTAGGCGTGTACTAGGGGAAGAAAAGAAGGAATGATGGCTTGGTTGCATTGAGAAGGAGAATTGGAAGGCTTTTTAAGTATTTCAAGGTGATGCACGCATAGTATACTACCTTTTGGAAGCTTTTGGCTAGCTTTTTAGTATCTTATGTAAGAAGGCAAAATGAGATTTGAAGACAACTTGTGTCTCCTATGTGAGGGACGGTTGGGGTAGATTTGGGAGGGTATTTTAGTCCTTTTTGCTAATCACTAATTTTAATTATGTAACTTGTTACAATTTGATGTAAGATGTTGTATTGGGCTTATCTAGTTGTTTATAAAATTTAATTCTTGACTTCATTAGTCACATATATACAATATGTATAAGTAAACGCGACATGTTGAGTCGAACGAACTTTACTACGTTGAGTCGTAACAGTTGTGAATCTTAATTTTTATTCATATATTTTTCTTTTCAGGCAATCGATATCTTTACATTTTCAGTTGGTTGAGACTTTATTACATTCTGGTATGACATAGTTTAAATAACAAACAGCTTATGTAAATTAAGAATAGAGCTTTAATGGTAGAGAAATACTGATTTACGTCAGCATTATGTATCTTGTCAGAAGAAGACAAGAGATAGTGGAGGGAAAAAAAAGTTGCAAAACTTGAGTATCAGTATACTACTAATTATTGGTGAAACTAGTCCAGTATTGTGAATATTTACAATCATGAGTTAGATTTGCTACTTTTGTTTCCAAATCACAAAATAATATTATTTTCTAAATGAAGTAGCTTAATGTGAATATTTACAATCATGAGTTAGATTTGCTACTAGTAGCTCTTTACAATGCCACTGTTAGACCTTTGTATGTAAACGTTTGCTTTTGAGTACAAATCAATAAAGTTCCTTCTTCCAAAAAAAAAAAAAAATCAACTGCATTTGTCACATCTTTAGACAGTGTCCGATAAGATTTTGGATTCAAGAGAATTATTAGTTCATTGTTTACGTATAGTACCATAACCACATATTTAGAAACTCATGGTGTTACCAACTTCATGAGAAAAACTTCTCTTTCCCACACTGAAGTTTAATAACATTTTCATTTATATATTGATAATCGATTTTATGACGACCACCATCTCATATTGCTAATTACTTTTAAGATGTCCGTTGTCCAATTTATTGCCAATTTATTAAAGTTTTATAGTAACAGTTATCGTTATTTCATATAATATTTAATACAGTATCTGTTTTTGTTGTTAATATGAACAAGTTTAAAAGATAGTAAAATTGTGTAAAAATTAAAATGGCATATATCATGTACATAGAAATAAATGATTGGAATAGCCAGTTAAGAAAGTATAAGAGAAACAAAAAAAAGGAGAGAGGAAACAAAAGAAGGAATCTATATACAAACACTTTACTTTTTATTTCTTGTTTTCCCTGCCTCCAACGCCCCCGCCTCCCTCCCCCTCCGCTTGTTGCTTCTTTACCAGGTTAGGATCTCTTCACCGCAAACTCTCCATCCCATGCATCACTGTACGACACGTGGTAGCAGGGATGGGTGGTGAGGTTAGATGAGAATCACCAGCATCTAGCCTCACCACCCACCCCCCTGCTGCCACGTGTCGCGCAGTAACGCAACGCATAGGATGCGGGGAATAAAGGACAGGAGATTCCATCCGCTCTTTACCTAATTTGAGTAGGTAAAAAACTATGCATATGACTACTGCTATTTAAAGAAAAAAAAAGTTAGTTTATGTCATTTGAATACTTTTACTCTATTTGAATACTTTTACTCTAGAACTTCAAATCATCATCATCATCATCATCCAGATTCAGTATATCCCAATGACAGCAAAAGCTATCGTTAGGAACTCTAGAACTTCAAAATAACAAGAAAATTGATTTAACGAGTTGTGCGTAGTTACAATGACTCCATATTTTGATTCAACATTTCACGATGTCCATTCAGCAACTTATCACATATTCAAACGGTTGAGATCGTAGGGGTAAAAAGTTAGGTAAAATATGAGATCTCTAATCACACGCCGCTACGTGTACAAACGACTTTTTTAAAAAATAAAAAAATTTTAAACCTCTGTCCTTTTTGTACACATAGCGACGTGTGATTGGAGACATCATATTTTACTTACATTTTTACCTACTCTGATCTCAACCGATATTCAAAGACCTCACCAGATCTCATCTGATTTCACTAGTTAAAGCATGACCAGTAAGATTCAAACATGTGGCAGCCAACTTCCCAGTTAGCTGACTGGACAAAGACGTGACACTTTTTCCCTCTCTCCTCTCTCCTCTCTCCTCTTTCCTCTTTCCCCTTTATTTTGACATCTGCAATGTTCATCATTCTCACCAATTTCTCAGTCTTGAAGTTTTTCTCATAAAGCCCTGCCTCATATTTTTGGACTTGGCAGCCTATTGTTTACGGAAATACATGTCGATCTGAACCCATTACAAACATCAGCGGTGCTGAAAAGGGGGGATGGGGAGCAGTGGCAGATGCAACGGCTACTTTTTTTGGGGGGGAGGGGGGCAAAATTTACACTATGGGATCACCGTCCACCTTTTCAGACTCAATAGATATTTCATCGAAAATTCGGCAAAAACTCTCTTACAATATAGATATATGCAAATATTATAACATAAAATCTAAACCAACACATCCACTAATCAAAATGCAACAATAATAAGCAACCATCAACAATATTCAACAAAAGTTATTCATAAGCAACACTAACAAGCAGCAATATCCAACAAAAACTATTAATTTGATGCTCGACATACCTTTTATTTACGAAATGAAGGACGAGCAGCAGGAGGGATTATCGGTGGCCGCAACAAATTTCTTCAAGTTCCCAAATTCTGAAATTGTTGCATAATGTTTTCATTTGAAATGGTTCCAAAAACTTCCTTCTCGAAGTAACACAGTAAACAGTCCGATAGTAAGTCGTCTCCCAATCGGTTGCGCAGATCAGTCTTTATTATATTCATCGCAGAAAAACTTCTTTCCACACTCGCTGTTCCGACAGGTAAGATCAGTGCTAACTCGATGAGCCGATATACTAAAGGAAAGTAATTGTGATAATTCAACTCCACCATCTTCTTTGCAAGAACTCCAAGATTAGTAATATGAGAGGATACTTCATTTGATTTCATATCACCAATGTAACTTTTAAGTTCAGGGTTGAGCTCAATTCGATCCATGGTAGTGAAATCGTCTGGATATAACTCAGCAAGGTGTAGCAATTGACTATGATCAAAATTTGAAAAAGAATTGGAAGGATCAAGACACATCACATATCTAAGTAAATCTGTGCTGGCTTTGGTGAAGTGTGTATCCATTTCCGTAGCAATGATGTCAATTACCTAAGATTTTATATGAAAAAAATCAAAATATAGACAAATCATTGATCAATAGTGTACGTATCAATTACAATGAATAAAAATAAAGTACCTTTATGAAAATTTCTGCGCGAAAATGATGAAAATATGTCGTCGATTCTCCATCATTGAGCTTTTTTCTAGAACGACCTTTAACAATATCATCCATTTTAGGCACATCAACTTGATGTTCTTCACAAAACTCCACAACTTCTTTCAACAAAGAATCCCAACCACTTTGTCTATATTATTGTAATTCATTTTTTGTCACATTGATCATATTAAGAGCACAACCTATGTGTTGGTCTCTTGTTTGTAGAATCTTTGAAAGAGTATTTGTCATTCCAAAAATTTGCAACATAAACTTTCCGATAAATACAAACTCAAAAGAGTCCATCTTATCAACTAATCCCGATGCTGTATTTCTGATTTTTATATTCTCACCATCTCTGTACAACCAGAATATTACTTCTCCAATTGGATTCCACATTAAATTAAATTTTATTTTTTTAATCATGGAATAGGAAGATAAAAGGTGTAATATTTGTTGTTTTTTAGTTTTAAAAACCAGTTTGTTTTTTGTACCATATATTTTTAGTTAGTTAAAAAAATACAAATGTGTATATCTACTAATCAAAATTTTTCTCTAGTTCCTAGTAACACACATATATCACATATCATGAGATAGTTTTGGGATTAAAAAACAGATACCTTAAATTTAGATAATCAAAAATACAACTGCATCTACCTACTACATAAATTTTTTCTCCGAGTTGGGGCGGCTGCCCCCGTGCCCCCCCTCTCAACGCCCCTGATGGGGAGGTGCTGCGTTGCGTGACCGAGAGTACTGTTTTCTTTCCTTCAAATAATTGAGAATAGTTAATTTTATGCTGAAATTGCAACCATCTTGCTTGTCCACCCCCACCTTTGCTGGTCTGCAGTCGGTGTGTTTTATTTTCATTTACTTAAATTCCAACGCTACTAAAAGCAATAAGAAGGCCCCGCAGGGGGGAGCACAGGCACAAAAAACTAAGCAACAAACAAGAAGTAAAAATGGACAAGATGCACCTCCAGTTCTTGGGGGTGTTTGTTTGGCCTCCCGTGGTGAGAGATTGGAGAACTTTAGAGAAGGGAGAGAGAGGAGAGAGAGGGGCAAAGAGAAGGTACTCCCGTCTTTTTTTTAATGAAAGTTATTACTTTTTTTTGTTTAACTAGATAGGATTTGATTTTTTTTTTTAAAAAAAAAGTGAGCAATATTTTAATGTTAATGTTACTTGCATAAATAATGGACAATATTTTAATGTTTTCTAAAAGATAAACAATGATATATTTGGTACTTTATTTTTGGATAAAACAGCATTACAGGAAGCTATTTAATTATTCTTATAACAATATTTCATAACAGTTGATATGATTTTGTTCCCCACCTTGAATCTGTATGCTATACACTAAAATAACTGTATTTCTCCACTTTGCAAAAAATATTTTCAATGACTAGAATCTCTCCGTTCATGATAGTCCCCGAGGTAGTGGTCTGTTATATTCAACTACATCTACCTAACCAATAAAAATAGGTTCAGCTAGTAAATTTTGTCATCTTCGATTTATAAATTATTAGAATCGAATCTTGTTATCAGTAATTTCTCCGTTGTTTGAGACAATAAATACATTTTCTCTTTGTAAGTCACTAAGTAAATTCTACTGTGAGTTTTTAATAAAATGATTATATGCTCTGTTCCCTGACCAGAGAAGCCTCCCTCACCATAGAATTCTTGTAACAGGAAAAAAACTAATGCTAAGTGATTGTTTTTCTATCTTTTGAAATATTTCCAACGTTTTCTTAAAGCATGTAATTTCAGTAATGGTTGTCATTCTAGCCCTCCTTTGGGTGGTAGGTGTTACTGTTGTTACTGTGATGCCTCGTTATTTAAAAGTTATTCTTTAACCGCTGAAAATACATTAGTAATTGATTATGACAAATTAACGACGGTACGTGTTTAAAGTAGAGAGGACTCATTTTTTATTTTTTTTAACTAATTAGAAAAAAAGTATTAATATTCCTAGTAGTTAGTTATTTCTTGACACATTCTAAAATTTGATTTATAGTTCATCTTCGTTAGCTAGTTTAACTTGAATAAAGAATTGTCTTCTCTCTGTGGTTATTTTTTAAAATACCTTTTTACCTTCCGTGTTCTAATGAAATAATCCTTGGGCACCTTCTAATGTTTTTTTTTGACTTTTTGAGCTCTTGTGTGTTTGTACTAAAATAAAACTCAACTTCTCTATTAAGATTAAGAAAATTTCTAAGTTGAGTTAAAAACCACAATAGTGCAAGGATCAAAAATTTTAAACTAAAAAGATCGCAGAAATCATTCGCCGAAAGTAGGGGGCAAAAATGCAGGGAAAATATTGTATTCCCTGTAGACTTTGATGGAAACAATGTTTTCCAATTTAGTTCAAAACCAGAACTCATGTAAAATTTGAATATGAAAATATAAAAGAATCTAGAAGTCATCTCGCCAAAATATAGGCGTAAAAAGAAATTATTTTATTTTGCCCTCCTTTGAGGAGAGGAGCTCTGTGTACTTAATTCCTTTGTTTACTCATAACCTAAAAACGTCTAAGATATTATTTCTGTACGAAAGAATAACATAAAAATAAAGACGGGAATTAAGAAAATAAATGAAGAGAAAGGATAACGTCTGCTTTTATATTTTCTTCTCCCTATTGGTTTATGTTGGAAATATGTAAACGGCACAAGGAAAACCAAACAAGAAAGACAACAATGAAAGCCAAGACGAGTTTCTAGATAACTCGGTTCTTAAAGTAATTTAGTCTCTACCGGTGAGCAAGGTAGACAACAAGACTAGTGATTTCCAAGATATAACGGCTTACACTCTTTAGTTTGCTCTACTAGAGAGAGTTTGAACTTGATAGTAGAAGAGATTGCTAGTAGAGAGAATGAAGGAAGAAAGTGCTGCAGAAATTCACTAATTTTTCAAGAATTTTCATCTGTATGTTTAAGATAACAAAGCCTACTACTTATAAACTTTGAGTTTACAAAAACCAGTTGAAAAAGACCCTTTTCTGCAGACTTTTACCCCCTTGGATCAGTCATGAACGTTCAATATGAAAGGAGATGTTATATGGTGCAGAAGTTGCATCTTTTATGAGTAGACACAACACTTCAGGCGCCTAATATAGGCGTTCGAAGTGTTCTAGACGTTTTCTAGACACTTCGGGCGCCTTATGTAGGCGTTTGAAATGTTCTGGAAGATTTCTGGAACACTTCAAGCGCCTTATGTAGGCGTTCGAAGTGTTCTGAAAGTTTTTTGGAACACTTCATGCGCCTACTTTAGGCTCTTCAACCTACATTAGGCGCCTAAACCAGGCATTCGAAGTGTTATGGAAACTTTCTTCAACACATGAAGCGTCTCATATGTTTGGGACGCTTCCACTTCTTTCCATTGTTCATAAAACACTCCAAACTTCATCCAATTTCCTATCAATAAATCACATAACATTATACAAGGTTGGATCACAAGATTTAAAGTACTTTTAAGTACTTTTCCAACAATCCCTCACATAATTCAAGCTTGTATAGTCACAAATGAATGAGCATAAACCAATCTTTCTACTATCAACCGAAGATAATGATACATAACGGATACGATGACTTGTGGTCTTGAATCGCTGGTAGTACACATTGAGTTGTATAAACGTAAGCAAGATGAACTTCGTCTTGAATCTTACTCCACTATTGTTTATAAGAACAACAAGAAGACATATCATGATCTACTTTTTCAAGTTTGCGATTTTGGTGCGATATCGGCCATGCACTTATCTCGGGATTCATAAGCTCTCTAGAGAGTTTTTCATGCTCTCACAGGAAGCGGCACCACTTTCAAGCGTATATACATGAAATTCAAGCGTATATACAGGAAGCGGCACCACTTTCAAGTTTTTCATGCCCACCCCTGAACTTATCAAATCACGCACAATATTATGCCTTAAACGGATGTGCCGGCTCTTCCCATTATAAATCTTGTTTTCTGCGCGTGCGATTGTAGTCTGAAGAACCACAATGAATAGATACAGAAGACATAGCTTTAGACCACAAAGGAATATCAACAAGTAAATTCCTTAAACACTCAGCCTCTCTACTAGCAGTGCTAATGCAATGAATTCAGACTCCATAGTTGATTTTGCACTACAATTTTGTTTACATGACCTCCAAGAGATAGCTCTACCACCCAATGTAAACACACATCCACTAGTGGAGTTTATCTCGTCATTATCAGTCACCCAATTAGCATCACAATAGTCTTCTAAAACAGCTGGTGAACTACTAAACATGAGTCATAAATTCATTGTACCTTTAAGATATCTCAATAACCATTTTAATGCACATCAATGTTTTTCATTAGGATTATGAATATATCTTGCAAGTCTATTTACGGCATATGCAATGTGTGCCGAAGCCTTGGTCGACATAAGTACCACCGCCATGTCTGCCGCCGTCGCCATGGACTTCTTTCTCCTCATCGGAAACATGACGTATACGTTACGTAGCTCCAAGTCCTCGTCTGCTGAAAGTGGTAAAAATCTTTTCCCCATAACCAATGATTTCGTGTTCACTAAGAAACTATTCGGAGAGTCCAGCATCAGCTCCGCCGCCTTGACTTGGCCGCGAAACTGACGTATTTCACCGCTGGGGAGGATTACGCAGGCGGCTATGGTGTTTTTTATATAGGCGAAGTGCAACTTTTGCAAGAGTTGTAATTTCCCATTTTTGTTTTTTAGGAGAATGAAATATGCGAATATGAAGTTTGCGAATGAAAAGGGTGAAGGGGGAAGGATTTATATAAAGTTCGAATTTGACAGCGAATATAAAGCAAAAAATAATGGGTCTCTACCTAATCATATAATGGGATGTGTGGACACACAAGGCTAGACAAGATAAGAAATGAGGTGTACAGAGAAAGGTTAGGAGTGACTAGTATAACAAATAAGATAAGAGAGGGAAGACTGAGATGGTTTGGGCATGTTAAGAGGAGACAGACAACGGCGTCTGTCAGAGCAATTGAAAGCCTTATTGTAGAAGGGAAGAGGAGTAAAGGCAGGCCCAAACTGACGTGGGATGAGCAGATTAGGCATGACTTACTAGAGTTGCACCTTTCTGAGGACATGATCTAGGATAGGAGTTCATGCAAACAGATGATTAAGAGTAAGGAGAGGTAGACAGGAAATAGGGCACCTTAGAGCATACTTAGAGGATTAGATAGTATTTACACTTTAATTTGATTTTGCATATTTTGTTTCGGTCTTTTTCTTTCAATTATTTGTGCATGTTCACTATTATGACTATTTTAATATCAAAAAATTGTTGTATATGTTTAATAAAATAGCTCCACTAGTATATATTCCTATTATTATGATATATGTACAGGTACGTATAGAGCCGGGGGTTTCACTGGAAGCAAACTCTCTATCCTTTGGGATGTGGGTATTGTTTGACTGCCTCTCACCCTCCCCAAACCCCAACGATAGCTTGCTATCGCTGGGATATACTGGATATGATTGATTGATATATACCTAATCATATAATGCGGGGCGGACGGAAGAATCGGAACGGAACGAAGAATATATATATTCAAAAGGTGATGTCAATTTATTACGTATTTATATGATTGGAAAAATTAAATTGCTCTACAAAGTCAATATAGAATGTAATATTATATGAAGATAGGAGTCAAATAAAAAGTTTGGATGAATACGTTTCAACGATTCATATATGTTTTATAAAAAAAAAGTTTTGAATTTACATACGAGCATAATATAGCAGTCACGCTCAGTATTTAGATGATGACATCCTCTTCCATTATGCTATGAAATGTATTTAGATAATAACATCTTATTCCATTCTCGTATGAAATGTGGGGTCCATGTTAGTTTAAAGTTTTTTTTTTTTTGAATTGAAACATCCAAACTATAACTTCTCTGTCATTGGATGCTAATAGAGTAGGAGTAAGATTTTGTACTTAATTCTCTTTCATAAGCCTTTTCTTGTTGAATCAAAACAACAACATTATCTTATCGTAGTCTTCCGACTATAACAGAATATAGAGGATCGGATGTACGTAACTATAAACACATACAGGTTGAAATAAATCTTTCCATTTTTATTCAGTTGCTTGAAGGTGTTTTGGTGAAATAAGACATTGTTCATTCTATATGGGTATGAAAGCAGACGACTTACATGTAAAACAAAGGTTCATATTTATAATCTTCGCTTTTCTCTGATTCCATTCGCTGATATTTTAAGAAGTGCCAAACTAATATTTATATACTATCAAGTTCCACGAGTTTTAATTTTGATGAGAGAAAATTATGAAAATTTTATAAATTTATTGATATAGTTGTTGTAGCGCCCCGCCCGAGTATCAGACCCGGCACGGCTCGCCCCCCGTACTCTTCTAGGAGTATCAAACATCGTCATCACCATACATAAATGATACATATACATGGATAGATCAACGGAACCAATAAACTCAAACATAACCGTTTTGTACAATCGACAACGTCATAAGATACAAACGGTATAAAAGTCTAGAAGTCCACAAAAGGTTAAATCTATCACACAAAATACATAAATACTGAAGTGAACATCACAGTCTAGTGTCTAGAAAGTCTCTCGCACATGGATAGGGATGATCAGGGCTCGTTCTCTGCAGCGATATACTCGACCTCAAAGGTCTGGTCCTCTGAAAAATAATAATATAATAACAACGGTCAGACGAAATAAGTTCGTCTGGCAATTAAACTACTCGGATCCCCTACGTAGATCAAATAGGCTATGGACAAGCAGCGGAAATAAAAAAGGAAATATAACGGAAAACAATACCTGTCTTTTCGCAAATAAGTAACATGAAGCACATCAGCTACAATTCATATAGCTACAAGGAATAATAACAGATGAGTAACATAGCACAGATAAAGAAAAAAATCTCAAGGTCTATCTAGAACCTCTGAAGACATATTCTACGATCACCTTATCCTGAGCGTTATCACCTTAATTCTAATCATCAAACTTAATTCTGTCGTAATGCGGAAAGGTTCAATAGTGCGTGCATAAATCTGTAATGTATTATGACCATTTAATTAAGCATAGCTTTCTTTTTATACAAAAAGAAAATGTAATGCCAAAACATTTATTTACATTATTTCCGTACTTATGTGATGGCCATCAGAATGTAAGAAACAATATCTAACGACGTCCGGAATGATTCTCCGTAAAGGTACGTATACGATGATCTATACATCAATCTGAATATGTAGCTGTACGTTGGCTCGTAGACCTTGAACCCAAGTTCTTCACAAGGTATTCAAGGCTCGTACGATGTTGGTGAACCCAAGCTCTTCACAAGGTGTTCACACAACTCATAATATATAAAAGGGTTTGGGAGCCCAAGTTCTTCAGAAAGTACTCTCCTGACACCAAACATACTTACGTCGCTTTAGAAACAATCGTCTCGTAGATACCATTCGTTACATTCCCAATCTTTCAATACATGTCATAAAACCATGTCGTAACTCAAGTCATAAACATACTGTGAAACGTTGTCTTTTTCTTTAAATAACATGTCTATTTTGACTCTTTGAAAGGTCTTATTAACATAAAACTTATTTGTCTTTTTGCAAAAACGTACGAGATGTCCAATGGATTTAATTTCACATTTGTTGGAAAAATTATGTTTTCGCAATGTTTCGTTTTCTTGGTTATTTAGTTTGCTCAGAGTTTCTGTTTGGTGTGCTAAAATCATAATCTTAAAGCTACAACCTATACATACGTTCCTAAAGCCGTAATTTCAAGAAATGTCCCAAACCTTGTCCTTGTAGTGGCCGGTTTTAGGGTTTCCCAAACCAGCCCAGTTCTTTCGCTAATACCGTAATTTAGCCCCGAGTTGGACTTAATTCTTATGGCTCCTATAATCATCCCACACCGAGAAGTAAGAACCTCCAATCATCACCTACAACTCTTATAAATCATGTAAAATGGTAAACGAAGTATAGAGCAATGTCTTGTAAATATTTCATAATATAAACATAAGAAATTCTCCGTACTAGTAACATGCTTTATCAAACACCACATACTTTCATAATAATCATGCTTTATCAAACACCACATACTTTCATAATAATCATGCAAAATGGACTCTTCATTCCTACAAAGCATCAAGGCCCTGGGGTGTAGCCCCCCTACACATTCAAATTTCATCCTAAGTGTACACTCACAAATGCTTCTAGCATACTTATAATATTTGTTTTCTCAAATAATATGGTTACTAGCCACTTTCATTAAAAGGTGTTCAAATGGATAACATTGAACATATCAAATACATGTATGTGCCATACTCCCCTAAAACAAGCCTTTGGCAAACATAGAATCCTAAGAAAACCATAGGGTGAATATGGCACTAACATAAGCATTTTCTAGTTTCAAGTACCTATTTATTTACTTAAAAGACATCATCTTTTAGCCTAAATTAGGAGGCTAAAAACAACCCCTAAATTCGGCCATGCATACACAAGAGAGACAAAATGGTCATCTTGGTGAAAACATATCAAACAAGTTCTTGAGATATGTAAAAATGTGATGTCTCACATGAACATACTTAAGAACATAAATATTTAGAAATTCAAGCAATACTTAATAAAATATGAATGGCTATTAAATAGATATACATGGAAATGGTTGTTTCATAATTTTATAATCACCAAATCTCTATTTTAAGTCTAAGAAGCTTACTTTAATTCTTAATTTCACATGCATGTCTCCAATAATTCCACTTAACATATAGTCAACCATAATATTCCTACATCACATATTCAAGACATATACACATTCCATAAGTAGTCTACTTGCATGTTTAGGAAATTATTTTGAAGCTAAGCTCATTTGATCCATTTTGACATCAACATAATATCAAAATTTCACAACTAAACATAGTTGATCCAAATAGATTTACTTGCCTCTTGAATCCTAAAAATAGGAAGATATACTTAGGACCTCCTAAAGGTTGAAGTATTGAGCTTGGTTGTTGAAGAAAATCATCACCACCACACCTAGGGGTACACGGCCATTAGTAGAGAAAAAGAGAAAGAATTATTTTCATACCTTAGGGGAGGTTCTAGGGAAAAAAGTTAGATTTTAAGTAGTTTCATACCTTGCATGCAAGATTAGAGACTTGATGGAGTTTGAACTTGAAGAGTTATTCCTTCTTGGCTCCCTTGATGGTACACGGCCAACAAGAAAAAGGAAGAAGGAAAGTGAACTCATGGAGAAAATACTTGCATGAAAGAATTTCACTAGAATGACATACCTTAAGGATGAAGATAATTACAATTAATCTTGAAACACTTGAACTTGATAAGATTTCTACCCAAGCACTAAAGGGTATACGGTTTCTTACTTCAAGGAGGAAGTGGAAGTTTCCTTTTTTGTCTTGAGATGAAATGAGAAGGAAAAGCTTAAGATACTATGCTTGATGTTTCAATTTGAATTAAAAGGAAAGTTGAAGATGGAGATGGAGATTATCTTTTCTTGGCCTTAGGCGTGTACTAGGGGAAGAAAAGAAGGAATGATGGCTTGGTTGCATTGAGAAGGATAATTGGAAAGCTTTTTAAGTATTTCAAGGTGATGCATGCATAGTATACTACCTTTTGGAAGCTTTTGGCTAGCTTTTTAGTATCTTATGTAAGAAGGCAAAATGAGATTTGAAGACAACTTGTGTCTCCTATGTGAGGGGCGGTTGGGATAGATTTGGGAGGGTATTTTAGTACTTTTTGCTAATCACTAATTTTAATTATGTAACTTGTTACAATTTGATGTAAGATGTTGTATTGGGCTTATCTAGTTGTTTATAAAATTTAATTTTTGACTTCATTAGTCACATACATACAATATGTATAAGTAAACGCGACATGTTGAGTCGAACGAACTTTACGACATTGAGTCGTAACAGTTGTGTATCTTAATTTTTATTCATATATTTTTTCTTTTCAGGCAATCGATATCTTTACATTTTCAGTTGGTTGAGACTTTATTACATTCTGGTATGACATAGTTTAAATAACAAACAGCTTATGTAAGTTAAGAATATAGCTTTTGTAGCGCCCCGCTCCCGAGCTCCATCTTCGGTAACGGTGCACCCGCCGTATCTCACTAAGGAGAATACAAAGCGTCACATCAACCTGTTACACGTCAGTGCTGACATAGAAAATTTTCTTTCCTTTCTGCGGAAACGATAAATCACAACTCTAACTTGAATTTAACGAACCTCAAGAAAATAACGACGTTATTACTAGGCTGACCAGGCCCTACAAGTCAAGGTCAAATGTCTACGTTTAAAAGGATGAAATTGTTTCCTAAGTAATGCTGAAGATAAAATGTTCGTGTCACCCCAAGAACATCATAAAAAGCCCGTCTCCATCCTCGCTGCAGACATGTCTACGAGTCACTCAGCCCATTCCACGGTATCGGACCCATCCTCAACGAAGATATAGTCATACTCCGTCTCGGCTTCACCTGGAATAGTAGGGGGTGAGTGATGGTAATCACCCAGTAGGTGCCTCTCAAAACGATACAGAGCTTACATACCCAAAAAGATATTGACACATAATCACCTATAGACGCTGTACGTCGCATGGCACCCATGCCCTATAGACATAGTATGCCATCCCAGTACCCACGCCCTATAGACGCAGTATACCTCAAGAGAACCCCGGCATCATGGTCACTAACCACCACTTACCGTTTGGACACCCACGCCCTATAGACGCTGTACGTCGCATGACACCCACGCCCTATAGACGCTGTATGTCATCCCGGTACCCATGCCCTATAGATGCAGTATACCTCATGCAATGCACGTGCTGTGGATGCAAGAAAAGGAAAATAAAACAGTTGGATGTCATCCCCTGACGTCGATCGATCGACGTCCAACTGAGATACATCGAACCCTCACTCTGCTGACGTCGATCGATCGATGTCCATCTGAGGTACATCGATCCCTCACCTGCTGACGTCGATCGATCGATGTCACCGTATTTCAAACCTCATCGATCCCTCACCTGCTGACGTCGATCGATCGATGTCACCGTATTTCAAAAATTTCCTTCTGCAATCCTGCAGTCCGTTCAGCCACACCATTCAACCATTCTCACCCTCCCATATGTTCATACCCCGATATACACATCAAAAAGGTCACAATGAAATCAAAATTAAAGCACATAGAATAAACACGTAGGAACACATGAATAAGATCATAATCGAATCAAGAATTAAAAACAACAACACATAAAATACCATTTTGCCTATGCAAATCTTCATACCGTTTTGAGGGAATAAATAGTATGCACCTACCTCGATCCTAGCGAGAATTGATATATATGCGAGAGTGTGGCGATCTTGTTAGCGTTGTGATCCCCCCCTCTCGAACCTCGGATCAAAGATCCTTCTTTTCCTTTGTCCCTTATGGCCGAAAATTGATAGGGACATGGGGAGAGGGAGTGGCTGCCGAAATGAGAGAGAGAGGGGGAGGGGATTAGGGTTAATGAGAGGTTAAGATGAGAGGGAGAGATTTGGGAAAGGATAAGGGGTTAATTAAGGGAGAAAAGATAAGATTTAGGAAATTTTAAATATTTCCTTATTATTTCATTCTATTTTATTTTTTAATTTTTTTTATATTTTTTTTTCTTTTCCTTTTTACACGGTTATAACAGCTTTAATGGTAGAGAAATACTGATTTACGTCAGCATTATGTATCTTGTCAGAAGAAGACAAGAGATAGTGGAGGGAAAAAAAAGTTGCAAAACTTGAGTATCAGTATACTACTAATTATTGGTGAAACTAGTCCAGTATTGCGAATATTTACAATCATGAGTTAGATTTGCTACTTTTGTTTCCAAATCACAAAATAATATTATTTTCTAAATGAAGTAGCTTAATGTGAACAGAAAATCAACTGCATTTGTCACATCTTTAGACAGTGTCCGATAAGATTTTGGATTCAAGAGAATTATTAGTTCATTGTTTACGTATAGTACCATAACCACATATTTAGAAACTCATGGTGTTACCAACTTCATGAGAAAAACTTCTCTTTCCCACACTGAAGTTTAATAACATTTTCATTTATATATTGATAATCGATTTTATGACGACCACCATCTCATATTTCTAATTACTTTTAAGATGTCCGTTGTCCAATGTTTTGCCAATTTATTAAAGTTTTATAGTAATAGTTATCGTTATTTCATATAATATTTAATACAGTATATGTTTTTGTTGTTAATATGAACAAGTTTAAAAGATAGTAAAATTGTGTAAAAATTAAAATAGCATATATCATGTACATAGAAATAAATGATTGGAATAGCTAGTTAAGAAAGTAAAAGAGAAACAAAAAAAAAGGAGAGGATGTTAGAATCTGTAATCAGAACAAGTGTACAATGTGCGTTCGGGTAAATCGACAAAAAATGCAAGCAAAACCGAGGCGAGTCTAAGGACTCTGTCCTTAAGACGAATTGCTCCGGTATACTGTGCCCAACCGGATGGAACAAATGTCTCCCAGGATACAACGGCAAACAGTTCACACGAGCAGCACTGCAACGTAAGAACTCATCGAACCTGTAAGCGCTCTGACTTCACAATCGCGGTAAGAAACAAATGCAGCAGTATGTATGCAACGGAGAAAGCAGAAGAAAGTGAAAAATTTTCGCAGGCTCAGAGGTCTGGAGAAACAGGCCTTTAAATAGAGAGGAAGAAAATAGTAGTTTTCGATCTCAGCCGTTGGATCTGGCGGTTTTCATCCACAGCCGTCAGATCGTAAACCGCGACGGTTTTAAACGTAGACCGTCGGATCTGACGGTTTTCGATCTCAGCCGTTAGATCATAAACCGCAGCGGTTTAAATCTCAGCCTTTGGATCAGAAACCGTTGGTAAATCTCAGCCTTTGGATCGCAATCTGCGTCAACTTTTAATCTCAGCCTTTAGATCTTCTCAGAATTTTATTTGCCATACGATTAAGAGAATTATTTTTCTGGAAAATTTTAATGAAAAATTCTCCAAAAAGATAAGAACAGGCCAGAGCCACGAAGCCACGAGCCCGAGTCGAGCCGAGCCGGTCGGGCGGGCGGGCGGCGACGGCAGCGCGCGCGCGCGCGTGTGTGGTGAACCTTGCCTGAGCTGCGTCCTGACTCCGTCAAAAACTTCTCATGCCCAAGGGCACATTTTAGAAGGCTCCAACTTGGGCTATATATGGTGGCCCTTTCATCTCAAATAGTCAATGTGGTATTCCACTTAAGGGGTGATGTGTTCACTCCTCAAGAGGCCACATCACCACTTTTCCAATTTCCTTCCAATTTTACTCCAACTTTGAGCATTAATTTCTCATTCATCCGGTATCGGAATCGAGTGATTCAAAAGCCTAAAGTCATCTACTTGTTACGTAGATAATTTAGAAATTATTAGTTTTCGTTTTTGATGAATGAATACTAATCATAATTAAGCTCAAAGTATGGTGGTTGTCAACTTTTGACAAACCCATTTGCCCAAACTTTTCCAAATTTCAAATCCTCCAACAATCCCCCACATGAATGAAAAATTAATGCAAATGCAGATGCGGACTCTATCGTGAAGTCAGACAGGAAATGTTGCATCAGAAGAGGTAGCTTCTGGCCTTGAACCTTTCTCAGTGATGTACCATCGGATCCACTCAGCTGGGTAGTGACCTGACGTCTTGAACTATCAGCCTTTACTATGAACCTAGACAATGATACTCACACAACATTTCCTTTAACACCCCTTTTGGTTCTCATGGTTGTGTTTATTATGGCCGTGAACAACCCTGGTTTCAGAAAGTGTTTTAGAGAATTCTTGCCTATCAGAATTCTTATAGAAGCGGCCTCACTTCACACTTACATAGGTGATTCCTATCAAGAGTATTCTGCCATACCCCACTTGAAGTGTCAAGATATAGGACATCATTAAAAGCCTTATCTTAACCTAACGGTTCTCTGCAGAAAGCACTTTTGTTTAACGGAATGAGTAAGTGCTAACTGAACCCTTATAACTTAGTTTTCCCATTGAACCAAGATTCTGGGATCTCCAGTCAACAAGGTTGGGTTACCGTTACAAAGATTCATGCTTTGTAGGCTTAAGTCCCATTCCGTTTGTCAACTTTGACATTTGATCTCTAGGCAAAGCTTTTGTAAGCGGATCCGCAAGATTCTCCTTTGATTTTATGTAATCAATGGAAATCACGCCATTAGAGATCAACTGCTTAATGGTATTATGTCTCCGACGTATGTGTCGTGACTTACCATTGTAAATGCTGCTTTGAGCTCGTCCTATAGCTGACTGACTGTCACAGTGTATGCTGATAG
Organism: Eustoma russellianum; assembly: GCA_036186865.1. NCBI lineage: Eukaryota > Viridiplantae > Streptophyta > Magnoliopsida > Gentianales > Gentianaceae > Eustoma > Eustoma russellianum. The sequence continues at coordinate 16,254,107 of AP025053.1, forward strand.
GAGCGATTGGCTTAGGCCAGCATGGAATATCTTCTAGGAAATTTCGAAGCCATTCAGCTTCTTCCCCAGCTTTATCGAGTACTATAAACTCAGCTTCCATAGTTGACCGAGCTATGCACGTTTGCTTTGTAGACTTCCATGACACAGCACCACCACCTACAGTGAATAAGTATCCACTGGTGGATTTAGAATCCTTACAATCTGATATCCAGTTTGCATCGCAATATCCTTCCAATACTGCTGGATATCTTGTGTACTGTAATCCAAGGTTTATTGTGTATTTCAGATATCTCATCACTCTATTTAGAGCTTTCTAATGATCTTCACTTGGATTACTGGTAAACCTACTCAATTTGTTTACTGAACAAGCTAAGTTTGGTCTTGTACAGTTCGTTATGTACATTAGACTTCCAATCACTTGTGAGTACTTCAATTGAGCTACTGGTTCACCTCGATTCTTCCTTAAGTGCATACTTAAGTCAAGTGGGGTTTTTACTGGTTTTGCATCAAACATATTGAATCGTTTGAGAACAGACTCAATATAGTGACTTTGAGACATGACCAATCCTTCAGCTACCCTAGAAATTTTAATTCCTAGAATAACATTGGCAACCCCCATGTCTTTCATGTCAAAATTTCTCGTAAACATCTTCTTGGTATTCAAGATGATGTCGTGAGTACTGCGCATGATTAGCATATCATCTACATAGAGACATACTATCACATAGGCGTTTGGTGTGTTTTTGATGTAAACACACTTGTCACATTCATTGATCCTGAAACCGTTTGACATCATGGCTTGATCAAACTTCAAATGCCACTGCTTTGGTGTTTGCTTAAGTCCGTACGAAGACTTAATAAGTCTACAAACTTTCCTTTCTTGTCCTGGGACAGTAAACCCTTCAGGTTGTTCCATATAAATCTATTCTTCCAGTTCGCCATTCAAGAAGGCAGTCTTTACATCCATTTGATGGATCTCTAGGTCGTAGACTGCAGCAATAGCAACTAGCATTCTTATGGAAGTAATCCTAGTTACTGGTGAATAAGTGTCAAAGAAGTCAAAACCTTCCTTTTGTCGATAGCCCTTAGCTACCAACCGGGCCTTGTACTTGTCAATGGATCCATCCTCTTTGAGTTTTTATTAAAAATCCACTTGCATCCAAGTGGTTTACTCCCTTGAGGAAGATCTACCAGCTCCCACGTGTGATTTTGAAGAATTGATTCTATCTCACTGTTAACTGCCTCTTTCCAGAAGGGAGCTTCTGGAGTTGACATAGCCTCGGAAAATGTCCTTGGATCATTTTCTACCAAATACGTTAAAAAATCTGGTCCAAAGGACTTTGGTATTCTGGCTCTTTTACTTTGATGAGGTTCCTCTATTTCTTGAGGAGTTATGTCACGTACTCGCTTACTAGTGCTTGCTTCTTCAATGTTATTGTGTTTCTTTGGAAAGACATTTTCAAAAAACACTGCGTTTCTTGATTCTATGACAACATTTTCATGTATGTCAGGAATCTCAGACTTGTGCACCAAGAATCGATATGCACTACTGTTAGTTGCATATCCTATGAATATGCAATCAATAGTTTTAGGCCCTATTCTGACTTGTCTTGGTTTTGGTACTGCGACCTTAGCCAGACACCCCCACACTTTCAAGTATTTGTAGCTAGGCTTATAGCCTTTTCAAAGTTCATATGGGGTTTTATTCATCTTCTTAGATGGAACTCTATTTAAAATGACGTTGGCGGAGAGAATTGCTTCCCCCCACAAGTTCTGAGGTAAACCCGAACTTATCAACATAGCATTCATCATCTCCTTTATAGTACGGTTTTTGCGTTCAGCAATACCATTCGATTGAGGGGAGTATGGTGCAGTCGTTTGATGAATAATGCCATGTTCTGAACAAAATTCATTAAACGGTACATCATATTCGCCACCTCTATCACTACGAATTGGCTTAATTCGTTTGCTAAGTTGATTCTCAACTTCATTTTTATAATCTTTAAAAGCATCTAAGGCCTCATCTTTGCTACTTAGCAAATAAACGTAACAGTATCAAGTGCAATCGTCAATGAAAGTCACAAAGTACTTTTTACCGCTTCTTGTTTGCACAAACTTTAAATCACAAACATCTGTGTGAATTAAATCTAACACTTCAGTGTTTCTTTCGATTGAAGGAAATGGTAACTTAGCCATTTTTGCTTCAACACAGACTTGACACTTTTCATTATTGAAACTTAGTTTGGGTAATAAGTCGAGATTAATCATTCTTTGCAATGACTTATAATTAATATGACCCAAACGTAAATGCCATAAACACGAAGACTCAAGCATGTAAGCGGAAGTAGAAGCAGTCTTATTAGCCTCATCGGGCGTAGTTTTCTTTGGTACAACAGTTATAACACTAAGTTTAAACCTATTATCCATCAGGTACCCCTTCCCCAGAAATACACCATTCTTAGTCAGAATACATTTGTTACAATCAAATACTAGTCTAAATCCATGCCTGACTAGTAAAGCACCAGAGACTAAGTTCTTGCGGATGTCGGGAACATGCAGCACATCCTGCAGTGTCAATTCTTTTCCGGAGGTCATTTTCAGAATCACTTTGCCCAAACCTTCAATCTTCGAGCTATCCTTGTTTCCCATGTACAGTCTTTCATTGTCTTTCGCAGGAGCATATTCCTTGAACATTCCCCTGTTTGCACAAACATGTCTAGTGGCTCCAGTGTCCACCCACCACTGGCTAGGATTACCTACAGCATTACATTCAGAAACAACAGCACACAAGTCCAAATCATCCATTGCACTTACAAGGTTGGCTTTGGCTTTCTCTTGCCTTTTCTTGGGCTTCCTGCTGCAGTCAACACTACGATGCCCCTGAATCCCACAATTGTAACATTTTCCAGTGAACTTTTTGGCAACCTTCTTGCCCTTCGCGTTCACTCTGACAGAATTTCCTTTCTTCTTTTTCGTCGCCTTTGCAACGTGAGCTTTGGCATGGCCAGAACTGGAAGACGGCTTCTTCTCTGCCCTTCGATTGTCTTCCTCTATACGGAGTCGGACAATCAAGTCTTCCAAAGATATTTCCTTTCTTTTGTGCTTGAGATAGCTTCGGAATTCCCTCCACGAAAGAGGAAGCTTCTCAATCACAGCAGCAACCAGAAAAGATTCACTGAGGGTCATACCCTCCTCTTTCATCTTAGCAACAAGCACCTGAAGTTCCTCGATCTGAGAAATAACAGTCATCTGAAAATCAAGAAATTTTCCAATAATAAATTTCTTAGTACCGGCATCCTCAGTGCAATACTTCTTGTCTAACGCCTGCCATAAGGATTTCGCAGTTTTATAAGTAGAATACAATCCATACAACGAGTTATCCAAACAACTTAAAATGTGACTCAAACAAACATAATTGCTGTAACTCCATGCTTCAGCAATCAGACTGTTTTGCATGTTCACATTCTGGTCTTCCATCGGCACCACCTCCGGAGGATCCTCAGTCAGCATCTTAGCCAAACCTAACGTGGTCAAGAAGAACAGCATCTTCTGCTGCCAGCGTTTGAAGTAACTTCCTCCAAACTTCTCTGGCTTTTCAACCTGTCCAACAGCAGGAACAGGAGCAGTGACTGGAGCAGCGGGTGCAACAGGAACAGCATTGTTCTGTTCCTCAGAAATGCCCAAATGCACACCGTTGAACGAGTTGGAACTTTCGCCTTCCATATTTCAGTTTTCTGTAAGGGCAATACAGAAACAGAAGCAGAAACCGATTAGTTTCGTACAAATAGACGCAGTAAACGCAACCAGAAAACCGAAACAGATTACAGTATATATACCAATTCGTCTTAAGAATGTTAGAATCTGTAATCAGAACAAGTGTACAGTGTGCGTTCGGGTAAATCGACAAAAAATGCAAGCAAAACCGAGGCGAGTCTAAGGACTCTGTCCTTAAGACGAATTGCTCCGGTATACTGTGCCCAACCAGATGGAACAAACGTCTCCCAGGATACAACGACAAACAGTTCACACAAGCGGCACTGCAACGTAAGAACTCATCGAACCTGTAAGCGCTCTGACTTCACGATCGCGGTAAGGAACAAATGCAGCAGTATGTATGCAACGGAGAAAGCAGAAGAAAGTGAAAAATTTTCACAGGCTCAGAGGTCTGGAGAAACAGGCCTTTAAATAGAGAGGAAGGAAATAGCAGTTTTCGATCTCAACCATTGGATCTGACGGTTTTCGATCTCAGCCGTTAGATCATAAACCGCAACGGTTTTAAACGTAGACCGTCGGATCTGACGGTTTTCGATCTTAGTCGTTAGATCATAAACCGCAGCGGTTTAAATCTCAGCCTTTGGATCAGAAACCGTTGGTAAATCTCAGCCTTTGGATCGCAATCCGCGTCAACTTTTAATCTCAGCCTTTAGATCTTCTCAGAATTTTATTGGCCATACGATTAAGAGAATTATTTTTCTGGAAAATTTTAATGAAAAAATCTCCAAAAAGATAAGAACAGGCAACAGCCACGAAGCCACGAAGCCACGAGCCCGAGCCGAGCCGAGCCGGCCGGACGGACGGGCGGGCGGCAGCGGCGACGCGCGCGTGCAGGTGTGTGGTGAACCTTGCCTGAGCTGCGTCCTGACTCCGTCAAAAACTTCTCATGCCCAAGGGCACATTTTAGAAGGCTCCAACTTGGGCTATATATGGTGGCCCTTTCATCTCAAATAGTCAATGTGGTATTCCACTTAAGGGGTGATGTGTTCACTCCTCAAGAGGCCACATCACCACTTTTCCAATTTTCTTTCAATTTTACTCCAACTTTGAGCATTAATTTCTCATTCACCCGGTATCAGAATCGAGTGATTCAAAAGCCTAAAGTCATCTACTTGTTACGTAGATAATTTAGAAATTATTAGTTTTCGTTTTTGATTAACGAACACTAATCATAATTAAGCTCAAATTATGGTGGTTGTCAACTTTTGACAAACCCATTTGCCCAAACTTTTCCAGTTTATTTCAAATCCTCCAACAGAGGAAACAAAAGAAGGAACCTATATACAAACACTTTACTTTTTATTTCTGGTTTCCCCTGCCTCCAACGTCCCCGCCTCCCTCCCCCCTCCGGTTGTTGCTTCTTTACCAGGTTAGGATCTCTTCACCGCAAACCCCTCACCCCATGCATCACTGTGCGACACGTGGTAGCAGAGATGAGTGGTGAGGCTAGATGAGGATCACCAGCATCTAGCCTCACCACCCATCCCCTGTTGCCACGTGTCGCGCAGTAACGCATAAGATGCGAGAAATAAGGGGTAGGAGATTCCATCCATTCTTTACCTAATTTGTAAGAAACTATGCATATGACTACTGCTATTTAAAGGAAAAAAAGTTAGTTTATGTCATTTGAATACTTTTACTCTAGAACTTCAAATCATCATAATCATCCAGACTCAGTATATCCCAACGACAGCAAAAGCTATCGTTAGGGACTCTAGAACTTCAAAATAACAAGAAAATTGATTTAACGAGTTGTGCGTAGTTACAATGACTCCATATTTTGATTCAACATTTCACGATGTCCATTCAGCAACTTATCACATATTCAAACGGTTGAGATTGGAGGAGGTAAAAAGGTAGGTTAAATATGAGGTCTTCAATCACACGTCCTACGTGTACAAACGACTTTTTTAAAAAATAAAAAAAATTTAAACCTCTGTCCTTTTTGTACACATAGCGACGTGTGATTGGAGACATCATATTTTACTTACATTTTTACCTACTCTGATCTCAACCGATATTCAAAGACCTCACCAGATCTCATCTGATTTCACTAGTTAAAGCATGACCAGTAAGATTCAAACATGTGGCAGCCAACTTCCCAGTTAGCTGACTGGACAAAGACGTGACACTTTTTCCCTCTCTCCTCTCTCCTCTCTCCTCTTTCCTCTTTCCCCTTTACTTTGACATCTCCAATGTTTCATCATTCTCACCAATTTCTCAGTCTTGAAGTTATTCTCATAAAGCCCTGCCTCATATTTTGGACTTGGCAGCCTATTGTTTATGGAAATACATGTCGATCCGAACCCATTACATACATCAGCGGTGCTGAAAAGGGGGGATGGGGAGCAGTGGCAGATGCAACGACTACTTTTTAGGGGGGCAAAATTTACACTATGGGATCACCGTCCACCTTTTCAGACTCAATAGACATTTCATCGAAAATTCGGCAAAAACTCTCTTACAATATAGATATATGCAAATATTATAACATAAAATCTAAACCAACACATCCACTAATCAAAATGCAACAATAATAAGCAACCATCAACAATATTCAACAAAAGTTATTCATAAGCAACACTAACAAGCAGCAATATCCAACAAAAGTTATTAATTTGACGCTCGACATACATTTTATTTACGAAATGAAGGACGAGCAGCAGGAGGGATTATCGGTGGCCGCAACAAATTTCTTCAAGTTTCCAAATTCTGAAATTGTTGCATAATGTTTTCATTTGAAATGGTTCTAAAAATTTCCTTCTCGAAGTAACACAGTAAACAGTCCGATAGTAAGTCGTCTCCCAATCGGTTGTGCAGATCAGTCTTTAAACCTCTGTCCTTTTTGTACACATAGCGACGTGTGATTGGAGACATCATATTTTACTTACATTTTTACCTACTATGATCTCAACCGATATTCAAAGACCTCACCAGATCTCATCCGATTTCACTAGTTAAAGCATGAATTCAAACATGTGGCAGCCAACATCCTAGTTAGCTGACTGGACAAAGACGTGACCCTTTTTCCCCCCTCCTCTCTCCTCTCTCCTCTCTCCTTTTCCCTCTTTCCTCTTTCCCTTTACTTTGACATCTCCAATGTCTCATCATTCTCACCAATTTCTCAGTCTTGAAGTTATTCTCATAAAGCCTTGCCTCATATTTTTGGACTTGGCAGCCTATTGTTTATGGAAATACATGTCGAACCGAACCCATTACAAACATCAGCAGCGCTGAAAAGGTGGGATGGTGAGGTGCTGCGTTGCGTGACCGAGAGTATTGTTTTCTTTCCTTCAAATAATTGAGAATAGTTAATTTTATGCTGAAATTGCAACCATCTTGCTTGTCCACCCCCACCTTTGTTGGTCTGCAGTCGGTGTGTTTTATTTTCATTTACTTAAATTCCAACGCTACTAAAAGCAATAAGAAGGCCCGGGGGGAGCACAGGCACAAAAAAACTAAGCAACAAACAAGAAGTAAAAAATGGACAAGATGCATCTCCAGTTCTTGGGGGTGTTTGTTTGGGCTCCCGTGGTGAGAGATTGGACAACTTTAGAGAAGGAGGAGAGAGGAGAGAGAGGGGCAAAGAGAAGGTACTCCCGTCTTTTGTTTTTAATGAAAGTTATTACTTTTTTTGTTTAACTAGATAGGATTTGATTTTTTTTAAAAAAAAGTGAGCAATATTTTAATGTTAATGTTATTTGCATAAATAATGGACAATATTTTAATGTTTTCTAAAAGATAAACAATAATATATTTGGTACTTTATTTTTGGATAAAACAGCATTACATGAAGCTATTTAATTATTCTTATAACGATATTTCATAACAGTTGATATGATTTTGTTCCCCACCTTGAGTCTGTATACTATACAGTAAAACAACTGTATTTCTCGACTTTGCTAAAAATATTTTCAATGACTAGAATCTCTCCGTTCATGATAGTCCCCGAGATAGTGGTCTGTTATATTCAACTACATCTACCTAACCAATAAAAATAGGTTCAGCTAGTAAATTTTGTCATCTTCGATTTATAAATTATTAGAATCGAATCTTGTTATCAGTAATCTCTATGTTTTTTTAGAAAATAAATACATTCTCTCTTTGTAAGACAATAAGTAAATTCTACTGTGAGTTTTTAATAAAATGATTATATGCTCTGTTCCCTGACCAGAGAAGCCTCCCTCACCATAAAATTCTTGTAACAGGAAAAAAAACTAATGCTAAGTGATTGTTTTTCTATCTTTTGATATTTCCAACGTTTTCTTAAAGCATGTAATTTCAGTAATGGTTGCCATTCTGCCCCTCCTTCGGGGGTAGGTGTTACTGTTGTTACTATGATGCCTCGTTATTTAAAAGTTATTTTTTAACCGATGAAAATACATTAGTAATTGATTATGACAAATTAACGACGGTACGTGTTTAAAGCAGAGAGGACTCATTTTTTATTTTTTTAACTAATTAGCAAAAAAATTATTAATATTCCTAGTAGTTAGTTATTTCTTGACACATTCTAAAATTTGATTTATAGGGGTTGATCTTCGTTAGCTAGTTTAACTTGAATAAAGAATTGTCTTCTCTCTCTGGTTATTTTTTAAAATACCTTTTTACCTTCCTTCTAATGAAATAATCCTTAGGCACCTTATAATGTTTTCTTTTTGACTTTTTGAGCTCTTGTGTGTTTGTACTAAAATAAAACTCAACTTTTCTATTAAGATTAAGAAAATTTCTAATTTTAGTTAAAAACCACAATAGTGCAAGGATCAAAAATTTTAAACTAAAAAGATCGCAGAAATTAATCGCCGAAAGTAGGGGGCAAAAATGCAGGGAAAATATTTTATTCCCTGTAGACTTTGATGGAAACAATGTTTTCCAATTTTGTTCAAAACCAGAACTCATGTAAAATTTGAATATGAAAATATAAAAGAATCTAGAAGTCATCTCGCCAAAATATAGGCGTAAAAAGAAATTATTCTTAATTTGCCCTCCTTTGAGGAGAGGAGCTCTGTGTACTTAATTCCTTTGTTTACTCATAACCTAAAAACGTCTAAGATATTATTTCTGCACGAAAGTATAACATAAAAATAAAGACTGGAATTATGAAAATCAATGAAGAGAAAGGATAACGTCTGCTTTTATATTTTTCTTCGCCCTATTGGTTTATGTTGGAAATATGTAAACGGCACAAGGAAAACCAAACAAGAAAGACAACAACGAAAGCCGAGACGAGTTTCAAGATAACTCTGTTATTAAAGTAATTTAGTCTCTACCGGTGAGCAAGGTAGACAACAAGACTAGTGCTTCCCAAGATATAACGGTTTACACTCTTTAGTTTGCTCTACTAGAGAGAGTTTGAACTTGATAGTAGAAGAGATTGCTAGTAGAGAGAATGAAGGAAGAAAGTGCTGCAGAAATTCACTAATTTTTCAAGAATTTTCATCTATATGTTTAAGATAACAAATCCTACTATTTATAGGCTTTGAGTTTACAAAAACCAGTTGAAAAAGACCCTTTTCTGCAGCTTTTACCCCCTTAGATCAGTCATGAACGTTCAATATGAAAGGAGATGTTATATGGTGCAGAAGTTGCATCTTTTATGAACAGACGCAACACTTCAGACGCCTAATATAGGCGTTCGAAGTGTTCTGGACGTTTTCTAGACACTTCAGGCGCCTTATGTAGGCGTTTGAAATGTTTTGGAAGATTTCTGGAACACTTCAGGCACCTTATGTAGGCGTTCGAAGTGTTCTGGAAGTTTTTTGGAACACTTCATGCGCCTACTTTAGGCGCTTCAACCTACATTAGGCGCTTCAACCTACATTAGGCGCCTAAACCAGGCATTCGAAGTGTTATGAAAACTTTCTTCAATACATGAAGCGTCTCATATGTTTGAGACGCTTCCACTTCTTTCCATCGTCTATAAAACACTCCAAACTTCATCCAATCTCCTATCAATAGATCACATAACATTATACAAGGTTGGATCACAAGATTTAAAGTACTTTTAAGTACTTTTCCAACAATCTCTCACATGATTCAAGCTTGTATAGTCACAAATGAACGAACATAAACCAATCTTTCTATTATCAACTGAAGATAATGATACATAACGGATACAATGACTTGTGGTCTTGAATCGCCGGTAGTACACATTGAGTTGTATAAACGGAAGCAAGATGAACTTCGTCTTGAATCTTACTCCACTATTGTTTATACGAACAACAAGAAGACATATCATTATCTACTTCTTCAAGTTTGCGATTTTGGTGCGATATCGGCCATGCACTTATCTCGGGATTCATAAGCTCTCTAGAGTGTTTTTCATGCTCTCACAGGAAGCGGCACCACTTTCAAGCGTATATACATGAAATTCATCAAGTGTGCACTGCTCACACAACTATACAACATGGCTATGAATTTTCATTAAGAGATTCTCGAAATCTCACCCTCGATTCTTCACAGCGAGCACTATCGAAAACAACACCTTAAGGAGGAACATTTTGATAGGTGCAACATGGAACTCTTTCATGACTTTTTTTACCACATTGAACTCCGTTTGTAGGATCTCTACTAATAGTGGGTTGGGTTCCCGTTATGAAGAGTTCTCTACAGATGGAATAAGTTCATCCCCCTCGATGTTTCATATGCTAACTTCTTACTTAGTCCTTTAGTTAAAGGATCAGCAAGGTTAAACTGGGTTCTTACAAGCTCCAAGTTACCACCCCTGAACTTATCAAATCACGCACAATATTATTCCTTAAACGGATGTGCCGGCTCTTCCCATTATAAATCTTGTTTTCTGAGCGTGCGATTGCAATATGAGAATCACAATGAATAGATACAGAAGACATAGGTTTAGACCACAAAGGAATATCAACAAATAAATTCCTTACCAGTCAGCCTCTCTACTAGCAAGTTCTAATGCAATGAATTCAGACTCCATAGTTGATTTTGCACTACAAGTTTGTTTACATGACCTACAAGAGATAGCTCCACCACACAATGTAAACACATATCCACTAGTGGAGTTTCTCTCGTCATTATCAGTCACCCAATTAGCATCACAATAGCCTTCTAAAACAGCTGGTGAACCACTAAACATGAGTCCTAAATTCATTGTACCTTTAAGATATCTCAATAACCATTTTAATGCACATCAATGTTTTTCATTAGGATTATGAGTATATCTTGCAAGTCTATTTACGGCATATGCAATATCGGGCCTAGTGCAATTCATCAAGTATATTACACTACCAATCATCCTAGCATATTCACATTGAGACACACTTTCAAATTTATTCTTTTTCAATGTCACATGTGAATCATAAGGAGAACTAACTGGTTTCACATCAAAACGACTAAACTTTTTCAACATCTTCTCAACATAATGTTTTGAGAAAGTAGGTAACTGTAGCGCCCCGGCCCGATACCGTCATCGGAACCAGTGCACCCGCCGTAGTCTACTATGAGAACTACGAAGCATCAAAGCGGATCAAGCATACATCATCTATGACGAAAGATAAATCAGCGGAAACATTGATAAATTTAAAACTTCATCGTCATTAAAACCAGAAAATGCAGCAGAATTACAAAGTGTTTGGTCTTCTAGCTAACACAAATGTCAGAACAACATAATAACATTGAGTTTCCAATCTCAAGAAAATAATCCAGCATCTATCTATCCCCATGTCCGTCTTCCCACTGAGCCCACTCGCCATCGTCCTCGATAAATATCAACTCATATTCAGGCTCACCTGAAAAGGAATAGAGAACTGTTCTTAGCGAAATTATCGCCAGCAAGTAACCCGTCTATACACCTTACGGAATCACACACGACGAGTCACCAGTGTATAAATCATTGCCCAAAATATAGGTGCTCGGGTTAACAAATAGCATCTCAATAAGAATTTCTCAAAACAGATAAAGCACATATATGGTACACGGATACTAGAACAAGCATGTATTAAAACAACGTATCACATAAGCAAGTCATAAACTAACCATGTTTCTTGCATATCAAGTCTTATGCTTCGTGTATCATGATGCATGTACTTCTTTAAAATCACACACAACACCCATGCATATGTCTTCTTTCATAAACATGTCATGCATGTCATTTCACAAAACATTTCATCACTTTACATATCATATTCTTCGCGTAGCAGAACTTTATACCCTGTGGGTGATCAGTCCACAGCAAACAGAACTTTATACCCCGTGCCCCATACCATATAACTTTATACCCCGTGCTGAAAGGTCCACGGCCCCATTACATATATCATATATCCGTGCTGAAAGGTCCACGGCCCCATTACTTATATCACATATCCGTGCTGATAGGTCCACGGCCCCATAAAATACTTTATTTTCCGTGCTGTTAGGTCCACGGCCCCATAAAATACTTTATACCCTGCTGTTGATTCACAGATCACGCTTTTATACCCTGCTTTCGTAGGCGTGACTTTTATACCCTGCGATCAACCAGCAGCCATTTTGTCTTTCGAAAACTTTACACCTTTCTTGTAAACACATGTTCTTTTGCAAAGCAAATCTCAAATCAAATGCAAGTGCCCATGTCATGATGCAGGATGCACATGTAACTTCGTATCAAACATGTAACACACACACATACTTCTTACATATCAAGTATATGGTCTTGCACCTCAAACACTCTATGTTCGTGTCTTTCCAAGTCCGTTCGTCTTACTAATTCACTCAGGATTCAATCTTATTCTTACTTGATCAAACTTACCATCCACACCTCAATTGCACCTCAAATATCTTTGCATTTTATGTTCAGAAGAAGTGTATAAAGTTACTACACATACATAGGGCGCCTAAAGGGTCAAAAAGACTTCCAGTATACATGGAACGCCACATGAGGCGCCTAAAGTGACATAGAGCGCCTATACTAGGCGTTTGAAGTGTTCGGGGATGTGCCGTAGACATTGAACGCCTACATGAAGCGCCTAATGTGACATTGAACGCTACATTAGGCGCCTAATGTGACATGAAGCGCCTAATGTAGGTGTTCGAAGTGTTCGGGGATGCTTCAGGACACATTGAACGCTACATTAGGCGTCTAATGTGACATAGAGCGCCTAATGTAGGTGTTCGAAGTGTTCTGACGGTTCTAAACTGCAGTTTTCCTGCAGTAACTTCCTCCCATCATCTTCCTCCTTCAACCCTTTCATGTTAAGCCTCTCAAGGTCCATCTTACCATCTAGATTCATCGTTCTTAACACACATCTAATCATGATTTGATGCTTAGTTATGTCTAACAATATCCACTCTTAACCTTCAATCATTCACCACCTTCAAAAGTTATCATCAACATTCCCAACACAACAAGTCTACAACAATGCCATCACTCATCCTTCAATTCCCTGCACTTACTCTCAAACGTCTAAGTGTAGACAATCAACACAAGAATAGAACAAGACAATAAGCACATCAAAATATACACTTTCATGGGCATGCTTGACAACCAACAAAGCACCACACAACTATTTTCAGAAATATGGCCCAAAGAACAAGACTTTACGCAACTAGAAACAAAACTTACATATAATAAAGCATTTAACATAGACAAGACAAGATTACTAATGTGTGATTCAAGTTTTCTCTTTGTAAGAACATAGGGCCTAAAGTATCAAAATTTGCGTAAAGCGTATAGAAAGATTACTTGCCTTGGTTTCTAGTTAATCTTACGGATTTACTGCAGAATTTCAGTAAAGATTGCACCTAGGTTGGCCTTCTTCCTTCCTTTTCCTTCTTCTCTTCTTCTTCTTCCTCTCCTTTCTCCTTCTCTTTGCTCCTGCGGTTTTCCCTCTCCTTTTTGGTGTTCTAACTGTCCCCTATAGGCTGATGGGGAGTTATACTAAATGTTGTGTAACTCTCCTATCTCTTAGTAGGGACCTTTTTAGTAATTTCTCCTAATTACCTTTAATTCTACTTTTAACCCCTTTCTCTTGTTCTTCTATGTTTTATGTAACTAAGTCTCATAACCTACAAAGTTAATTAAGTTGCATTTAAGGTTGACCTCTAAGTATTGAAAGTTGCACTTAAAAGTCACGGGGTATGACATTCCACCCCCTTACAAAAAGTTTCGTCCTCGAAACTTACGTACCTTAGTCAAAGATCTGAGGGTACTTCTCCCGCATCTGTTCTTCGAGTTCCCAAGTGGCTTCACGTTCCGTGTGGTTGCTTCACTGGACCTTTACATAAGGAATCACTCGCTTCCTCAACACTTGATCCTTTTGGTCTACAATTTTCACAGGTATCTCTTCATATGTAACATCGTCTTTGAGTTCTAAAGGTTGAGCTTCAAGTACATGACTGGGATCCGTCACGTACTTCCTTAGTTGTGACACGTGAAAGACGTTGTGAACTTGCGCCAACCCGGGAGGTAACGCTAACCTATAGCCAAGGCTCCCACCTTCTCCAGTATTTCATAGGGACCAATAAAGCAAGGACTTAGCTTGCCCTTGACTCCAAACCTCATAACGCCCTTCGTGGGTGACACTCTCAAATAAACTTTTTCACCCACATCAAATTCCAACGGTCGTCGTTTGGAATCTGCCAAACTCTTGTTGCGATCCTGAGCCGCCTTGAGTCTTTCCCGGATGACTTTCACCTTCTCTAGCGTCTTCTCCAATAGCTCAGGTCCCGTGATGGTCCTCACGCCCACTTCGTCCCAATAAACCGGGGACCTACATTTCCTTCCGTACAACGCCTCAAAAGGAGCCATGTCAATTGCACTGTGGTAACTATTGTTATAAGAAAACTCCATCAGCTTTACCATTCCGTCCCAACTCCCTTTAAAATCCAACACGCAAGCCCTTAGCATATCTTCCAAGGTCTGAATAGTCTGCTCGGACTGTCCATCGGTTTGTAGATGATACGCCGTACTCAACCTTAACTCTGTACCCATGGCTTCCTGAAATGCTGTCCAAAACTTAGATGTGAACCGTGAATCTCGGTCGGACACTATACTTACCGGGACACCATGCAAGCTAACAATATTCTCCATATATACATTCACTAGCTTGTCAAGAGGTGCTTCACTTGAAACGGGTAGGAAATGTGCAGACTTTGTTAGACGATCCACGATGACCCAAATCATGTCACATCCACTTCTTGTCTTTGGTAATCCAGCTACGAAATCCATCGTGACATGTTCCCATTTCCATTCCGGAATCTCCAACGGCATCAACAATCCACCAGGCCTTTGGTGTTCCGCCTTGACCTATTGACAAACCAAACACCTCTCAATAAATTCAGCGACATGTCGTTTCATTCCGGACCACCAATAATATTGCTTGAGATCTCTATACATCTTGGTGCTACCAGGGTGTATGGATAGCCTTGAGTTGTGAGCTTCTTGCAACACTTCCCTCCTAAGTTCGTCAACATCGGGTACGCATAATCTTCCTCTAAACCACAAACTCCCATCCTCTTTGATCTGAAATCCTTCAACTTGACTATGTTTCACCCTTTCCATTATTTCATTGAGGGTCTTGTCATCCTTCTGAGCCTCCTTTATCCGATCAACCAAACTTGACGTGATAGTCAAGGTTGTCAGAACGTTCACTGTGGAGTCAATCAAATCTAAACCGAACTCCTGCATCTCTCTTTCCAATGGTGATTGCCGCGCATGGCTGGACTTCCTACTTAACGCATCTGCCACTTTATTAGCCTTTCCTGGGTGGTAATGGATTGCCAAGTCATAGTCTTTTAGCAACTCCAACCACCTCCGCTGCCTCATATTTAATTCCTTTTGTGAGAACAAATACTTTAAACTCTTATGATCCGTGAATACCGCGCACTTCTCTCCATACAAATAATGCCGCCAGATCTTTAAGGCGAACACAACCGCGGCAAGTTCAAGATCATGTGTGGGATAGTTTTGTTCATAAGGCTTTAGCTGTCTTGAGGCATATGCGATGACTCGTTCGTTTTGCATTAGAACGCAACCTACAAACAAGGTATTAGTCTAAGCTTAATGGGTATACAAGATCATAACCTTATACTATAGTTTACGTACCTAAGCCGTTCTTTGACGCATCACTATAAATCACAAACCCATCAGTTCCGGAGGGTTGAGCCAATACTGGAGCTGTCGTTAATCTCTTCTTAAGCTCCGTGAAACTTTGCTCGCATTCCGCCGTCCACTCAAACTTGGACTTCTTTTGGGTAAGGCGACTGAGAGGTACGGCAATTCTTGAGAATCCCTCCACAAACTTTCTGTAATACCCCGCTAGACCCAAGAAACTTCGTACTTCGGTGATGTTGGTAGGTCTAGGCCATTCAGTTATAGCTTCCACCTTCTTCGGGTCAACAGCAATTCCTTCTTCTGATATCACGTGACCTAGGAAAGCCACACTTCTTAACCAAAACTCACACTTGCTAAACTTAGCATAAAGTTGTTTCTGCCTCAAAACACCTAGTACGGTTCCCAAATGCTCAGTGTGAGTTTGCTCGTCAGGAGAATACACTAGAATATCATCTATGAACACCACTACGAACTTATCCAACTGTTCTCGGAAGACGGTATTCATAAGATCCATAAAAGCTGCAGGGGCATTTGTCAATCCAAATGGTATCACCAAAAATTCATAGTGGCCATATCTTGTACGGAAAGCTGTCTTTGCGATGTCCTCGGCCTTCACTCGCAACTGATGATATCCTGATCAGAGATCGATTTTCGAGAAGATTTTAGCACCTTTAAGCTGGTCAAATAAATCCTCAATTCGTGGAAGGGGATACTTATTCTTGATGGTAACTTTATTCAACTCTCTATAATCGATACAAAGTCTCATGCTACCATCTTTCTTCTTTACAAATAAAACAGGTGCTCCCCAGGGCGATACACTAGGACGGATAAACTTCTTGTCCAATAACTCCTGCAGTTGTTCTTTCAACTCTCTCAGTTCTGCCGGAGCCATTCTATAAGGGGCTTTAGAAATAGGTTCAGTTCCTGGGATCAAGTTTATCTCAAACTCGACCTCTCTCGGGGGTGGTACTCCTGGTAAATCTTCCAGAAACACATCAGGAAATTCATTGACCACTGGAATTTGCTCAAAGGACGGTACCTCCCGAGTAACATCCATTGCATACACTAGGAATCCCTCAGCACCTTTCCTTAAGGCTTTGCACGCTTGTGCAATCGACACATACATCTTCCTAGGAACTTTCTTTCGTTCCGGTTCACCTTGAAACGTTATTCTT
>AP025053.1:16271745-16312960 GCA_036186865.1 Eustoma russellianum
TTGAAACGTTACTTCTTCCATCTTAGCATTCTTGATTGTCACTTGTTTCAATCGACAGTCAATATTGGCATGATGCTTGGCCATCCAGTCCATTCCCAATATAACATCAAAATCGTACATCTGAATAGGGATCAGTGTGGTGGAGAATGTTTGGCCTTCAAACTCTAACTCGCAATCTCGATACTACTGATACGAAACCATAACCTGATCTCCGGCCGCTTGAACACGATACCGAGTCTCTAACCATTCAGGCAAACTACCAAGGTGCTTAGTGAATCTCTTCGCTACAAAGGAGTGGCTTGCGCCGCTATCGAACAGTACACTGGCAGGCATCTTATTTACTAAAACCGCACCTAAGGCCATATAAAGTTTTACACACAAAAAGTTAAACACATAAACACTTAATTCATTAAGGATTTAAACTTAATTCAATAGTACATGCTACTACATCGGTAGCCTCCTGCACATCTGTGTCCGTCATGAGATGTACACAGGCATTTGCTCGAGGCTTCACTCTCGGCTGCTGAGACGCCTCTCCAGGATCATTCTTCTTCATCTCCGGTCAGTCTCTAATCATATGGCCCACTTGACCCCATCGGAAGCATGCTCCAGCCACTTTCCTACACTCTCCGACATGGTTCCTGTTGCAGTGTGGACATACTCCTATAGCCTGCTGGGCCACCTGGTTCTGGGGTGGAGGTCTCTGAAAATTTCCAACCGGACCTCTTTTTGGAATCTTGACCCAACGTCCGGGTCTTCCACCCACTCTCACATCCTCTCTTGGCCTTTTGCCTCTATCAGACCCTCCTGCGCCAGCTGCTCTTGCCGCTACTCGGCGGAAATCACTCTCAACACGGAAGCACGCATCTAACATATCCTCATAAGTTTTCATCCCCGCATTCACTATCGCCGATTGTATCCTCGAGTCCAAACCCCTCTCAAACTTCGTCATCTTAAGACGATTATCAGACATGATCGCAGGGGTAAACTTACCCAAAGCATGAAAACGATCTGCATACTCTGACACTGTCATCCTTCCTTGCTCCAATCTGTCAAACGCTCTTATCTTGTCCAATATCGCAGTCTCTGGTACGTAGTACTTCAGGAAAACATCACAAAACTGAGTCCAGGAGATTGGTGGGGTCATTCTCAACACCATTCCGTCCCACCATTCGCCAGTCTTGCCACTTAGAAGGGGCGTGGCCACCTCAACCCTTATCTCATTCGGTACTTGCACTAGCCTAAAACATTTCTCCACCTCAGCCAACCAGTGCTGAGCCTCCTCAGGATCAGTACATCCACCGAACTCCGGCACCCTCATCTTCCTCATCTCTCCATAAAAGAACCTGATGTTATGCTGTGGCGGCGATGGAGGCGGAGGTTGATGCTGTTGCACATACCCTTGTGCAATCACCGTCAGTGCATCAGTGAGCACCTGGGGTAAAACAACTTGTGGTGGCTGGTTCTCCTGTCCATTGCTAGAGTTGCCTGTGTTATCTCTTCTTGGAGGCATATTTCTATGAAAAGGTCAACATTGCATTAGCATTCAGTAAATACAAAGGGTTACTGAAAGCTTGAACGCGTACGAAGGGGGTGAGGTATGTAAGACAACTATTAATACGACATTAGATGATAAACGCACTCGCACACACCCAACCCATATCATACTTAACCACTAAGAATAATCGATACTTATATCTAAGGGTCAGACTTAAGGGAGAATCATAACTTAGGTGTCTAAAAGATCATGAACCTAAGTTTCCGAGATAGATCTGAAGCCTAGTCTCTGATACCACCTGTAGCGCCCCGGTCCGATACCGTCATCGGAACCAGTGCACCCGCCGTAGTCTACTATGAGAACTACGAAGCGTCAAAGCGGATCAAGCATACATCATCTATGACGAAAGATAAATCAGCAGAAACATTGATAAATTTAAAACTTCATCGTCATTAAAACCAGAAAATGCAGCGGAATTACAAAGTGTTTGGTCTTCTAGCTAACACAAATGTCAGAACAACATAGTAACATTGAGTTTCCAATCTCAAGAAAATAATCCAGCATCTATCTATCCCCATGTCCGTCTTCCCACTGAGCCCACTCGCCATCGTCCTCGATAAATATCAACTCATATTCAGGCTCACCTGAAAAGGAATAGAGAACTGTTCTTAGCGAAATTATCGCCAGCAAGTAACCCGTCTATACACCTTACGGAATCACACACGACGAGTCACCAGTGTATAAATCATTGCCCAAAATATAGGTGCTCGGGTTAACAAATAGCATCTCAATAAGAATTTCTCAAAACAGATAAAGCACATATATGGTACACGGGTACTAGAACAAGCATGTATTAAAACAACATATCACATAAGCAAGTCATAAACTAACCATGTTTCTTGCATATCAAGTCTTATGCTTCGTGTATCATGATGCATTCTTTAAAATCACACACAACACCCATGCATATGTCTTCTTTCATAAACATGTCATGCATGTCATTTCACAAAACATTTCATCACTTTACATATCATATTCTTCGCGTAGCAGAACTTTGTACCCTGTGGGTGATCAGTCCACAGCAAACAGAACTTTATACCCCGTGCTGAAAGGTCCACGGCCCCATACCATATAACTTTATACCCCGTGCTGAAAGGTCCACGACCCCATTACATATATCATATATCCGTGCTGAAAGGTCCACGGCCCCATTACTTATATCACATATCCGTGCTGATAGGTCCACGGCCCCATAAAATACTTTATTTTCCGTGCTGTTAAGTCCACGGCCTCATAAAATACTTTATACCCTGCTGTTGATTCACAGATCACGCTTTTATACCCTGCTTTCGCAGGCGTGACTTTTATACCCTGCGATCAACCAGCAGCCATTTTGTCTTTCGAAAACTTTACACCTTTCTTGTAAACACATGTTCTTTTGCAAAGCAAATCTCAAATCAAATGCAAGTGCCCATGTCATGATGCAGGATGCACATGTAACTTCGTATCAAACATGTAACACACACACATACTTCTTACATATCAAGTATATGGTCTTGCACCTCAAACACTCTATGTTCGTGTCTTTCCAAGTCCGTTCGTCTTACTAATTCACTCAGGATTCAATCTTATTCTTACTTGATCAAACTTACCATCCACACCTCAATTGCACCTCAAATATCTTTGCATTTTATGTTCAGAAGAAGTGTATAAAGTTACTACACATACATAGGGCGCCTAAAGGGTCAAAAAGACTTCCAGTATACTTGGAACGCCACATGAGGCGTTTAAAGTGACATAGAGCGCCTATACTAGGCGTTCGAAGTGTTCGGGGATGTGCCGTAGACATTGAACGCCTACATGAAGCGCCTAATGTGACATTGAACGCTACATTAGGCGCCTAATGTGACATGAAGCGTCTAATGTAGGTGTTCGAAGTGTTCGGGGATGCTTCAGGACACATTGAACGCTACATTAGGCGCCTAATGTGACATAGAGCGCCTAATGTAGGTGCTCGAAGTGTTCTGACGGTTCTAAACTGCAGTTTTCCTGCAGTAACTTCCTCCCATCATCTTCCTCCTTCAACCCTTTCATGTTAAGCCTCTCAAGGTCCATCTTACCATCTAGATTCATCGTTCTTAACACACATCTAATCATGAATTGATGCTTAGTTATGTCTAACAATATCCACTTAACCTTCAATCATTCACCACCTTCAAAAGTTATCATCAACATTCCCAACACAACAAGTCTACAACAATGCCATCACTCATCCTTCAATTCCCTGCACTTACTCTCAAACGTCTAAGTGTAGACAATCAACACAAGAATAGAACAAGACAATAAGCACATCAAAATATACACTTTCATGGGCATGCTTGACAACCAACAAAGCACCACACAAATATTTTCAGAAATATGGCCCAAAGAACAAGACTTTACGCAACTAGAAACAAAACTTACATATAATAAAGCATTTAACATAGACAAGACAAGATTACTAATGTGTGATTCAAGTTTTCTCTTTGTAAGAACATAGGGCCTAAAGTATCAAAATTTGCGTAAAGCGTATAGAAAGATTACTTGTCTTGGTTTCTAGTTAATCTTATGGATTTACTGCAGAATTTCAGTAAAGATTGCACCTAGGTTGGCCTTCTTCCTTCCTTTTCCTTCTTCTCTTCTTCTTCTTCCTCTCCTTTCTCCTTCTCTTTGCTCCTGCGGTTTTCCCTCTCCTTTTTGGTGTTCTAACCGTCCCCTATAGGCTGATGGGGAGTTATACTAAATGTTGTGTAACTCCCCTATCTCTTAGTAGGGACCTTTTTAGTAATTTCCCCTAATTACCTTTAATTCTACTTTTAACCCCTTTCTCTTGTTCTTCTATGTTTTATGTAACTAAGTCTCATAACCTACAAAATTAATTAAGTTGCATTTAAGGTTGACCTCTAAGTATTGAAAGTTGCACTTAAAAGTCACGGGGTATGACAGTAACCCTCTCCAAGAATCAAATCGCCTTCCCCATATCTTTCATGTCAAAAACAGAAAGCAGAAACGACTGTGTTATTCACAACATCTATGTTGGTATCAAAAATTAACATATTATCAACATAAAGACAAACAATGACACCATCACAACCATCAAATTTGCTATATACACAACGGTCGCTTTCATTTACTACATAACCATTTGAGACCATTGCGTTATCAAATTTTTCATGCCATTGTTTAGGTACTTGCTTAAGACCATACAAAGATTTCTTAAGTCTACACACTTTATGTTCTTGGCCTTTAACTATCATACCCTCCGGTTGTTTCATATATATCTCTTCTTCTAAATCTCTATTTAAAAATGTTGTTCTATTTGATGAATAACAATTTTGTAAATGGACGCAAGTGCTATTAACACTCTAATGGCAGTAATTCTAGCAAACGGAGGGTAACTGTGAAAGAAGTCTATACCCTCTTATTGTGTGAACCCTTTAGCGACAAGCTTAGCATTAAACTTATCAATTGTCCTATCTGCCTTTAGCTTCTTCCTAAAGACCCATTTACAACTGATAGGTTTATAACCTCTAAGCAAATGTACTAATTCCCAAGTGTTGTTACTTAGAATTGACTCAGGCTCACTATTAATGGCTTCTTCCCAAAACTTAGAATCTACTGATTTAAGGCATCTCCATAAGTTTTGGGATCATCTTCTAAAATGAAAATTGTTGTAAAGGTGTTCCGAAATGATTCTCAACTCTTTTTCTCTTGCTTCTTCTAGGCAGATCAACTTCTTTATTAACTTCGGTTCTACTTGATTCACCTATCTCAAATTTAGAGACAACTTCGGATTGTCTTTTCATAGGAAAGACAAGTTCAAGAAATTCAGCATCCTTAGATTCAAATATAGAACTATTATCTATAGCCATTAATCTATATGCTGCAATATTCTGAGCATATTCGATGAATACACAAACCCTTGTCTTGGATCCGATTTTATTTCTTTTAAATTCAGGAATAGCGACTTTGGCTAAACACCCCCCACACTTTCAAATAACTCAAGTTGGGTGTGTAGCCATTCCACAACTCATAAGTGTTGAGAAAAAGTGTTTGAATGATTTACAAATGCACGATTTAAATTGTACAAGTTTACGAAATGCATAAATAAATTATTACTTGACACGTTTATGTGATATACATGCTTCATATGCTTATATATTGTTGCCGTATTAACAAGTCATGAAGCGTTAAAGCTTACATCATATGACAAACATTTGTTGTCTTTGTACTATTTTCAGGTGCCACAATTAATGAACTAAACTAGTTCATTAAGTGAAGTGCTTAAGTTAATGAACTAACTAGTTCATCAAATGGAGACATATTTGGTGGAAGCTACATGTCAACAAATTTAGAAATTGAAAGTCTCCTTCCCATTTAATCTTACACGCCATATATATATATTATATATATTCATATTCTTTTAAAAAGGCACATTGCACATATTTCGATGTACTACTGACAAGTTACATATATCACAAACGTATGTCAACGTCACACCACTATATGCACCTTATATTTATGAGTATATTCAGGTCCTATATCATCTGATATAAGTCATGGTGATGACAAAATTATAACGACACGTTACAAGGTCATAAACCGAAAATTGTCGTATCGGGTGACTACCGAAACTTCACCGACGTGTCACGTACTTGCCATATAAAGATGGCCAGCCCATATACTTCAAAAATAGCCAAACTTTTTGTGGCTCACATGTTCAAATCATCCACTAAAGAATTCCATGTTGGCACACACAAATCACCACAATTTAGGCCAAATTTGTGGAGATTTCAAATTCAACTATTTTGAGCACATGGGGCGCCTTCTCCATCAGCCATTAGAGCTGAATATACTTTTTATTTTCTCATTATTATGTGTGACATAACATATATCACATGGTGCAAGAAGTTTGAATTTAATCGGAGAAAAATCGTGTAATCGACAAAAGTCAAAAATTCGATTTTCTACGAACACAACACATGGAACGTTTTTTGGCATGAGATGTAACATGTATCTAGACAATTTTTACGCATTCAAGACATGTTAAAGTGTTCTAGACATTCAATCTAGGGATGATTGCAATTTACCATATATGTGTAATTATTGTGCATTATTTGACAAAGCTTACTAAAATAAAAATCAGCACATGGCCAAGTCATTTCACACGCCATTTTCACTTTGAATGGAGCTTAGGTGGATCTTAGTTGGCATCTTAATTGGTGGAGAATATGCCACATAAGATTAGTGACATAAAAGAGGGCACTACATGTGGAAGGAATTCAAAAGTACAACACATGCTGAAAAATTTTCAACACATGCCATAGTGGCCGATTTTGTGGCCTTTATGCTCCTTATTTTGCATCCCAAAATTGAAGGGATTTAATGGTGATTGTTTGGTAATATTTTGACTACTTTTTTGCACATGTTTTGTAAGTTTTATTTTCCAGATTTTACAGCACATTAAAGGATGCCAAGTCGTACCAATCATCAAGTGACAAGTAAGCAAGGTCAAGTCATCCTTCCAATCACAGCGTGCCAAGTAATCAAGATGGTGTCATTTCTACACAAGGCAATCTTCCAAGACATTAAAGAGAATTCTCAAGAAAGTAAGAAGCCCTAGGGGGGCAGCCACATGTGAATAAAAGGAGAAGAGTTGTGCAAACAAGGCCCAGGCTACAACTTACAAGTGCAAGAAGCTCTACTACTTTCTTCTCCTTTTCTTTCTTTATATTCTTCTCTCAAGCCTATTGTTCATATATTCTACATATTGTATAGGCTTTGAATATACCATACACACTCATTCATTGTCGTAAAAGGTTGATCAAAGTGTGATCAAACCTTCATTCAATCGGTGGTGGTGTCCGTGATTCGTTTGCTCAATTGTATTGTTTGTAAAAGGGTGGAGTTAGTGTTGAACTTTAGTCACCCTTGTGGTAATGTGTTTACTGTGTTTAGCGATAACCAAGGAAGGTGTCCTCAAAGACTAGAGTAGGTTGATTTAACCGAACCAGCATAAAATCCTTGGTTTTCTTACTTTACTGCACTTTACTTTCAGTTTCCAGCATACTGCATCAATTTTGTTACAACAGAAACAAAATAGTAAACGATTTTTAAAAATTACAAAATCTTGCAGAAACATAGGCACATATCCTAGATTTCATTTGGCGTAAGTTTCAACTCATTTTGATAAGTATAAGTCAGTCAAACGTGAACAGTTCTGATACTAGTACAATCTGATTTTCAGATTTTCAAAGGTTGAGAATATCAACGTGGTTGACTTACTTCCACAAAAACTGTTACAACCCATTAAAATACATACGTTGAGGGTCTTGTCATTAAATTTTCAGACCATTTGGAATCACTAATTAATCAGAATAAGTTTTTCAAGTCGGAGTATAGTTTCTGGCAGATTTGTGCAATCTGACCAAAAATGTATTTTCAAGGGGTTAGGAGTGGAATTTTATCGAAATTTTTATGAGATAATCAGAACATCTGAGAGTAGATTCTCACCAAATTGCATAATTTTTGGAGTTCTGTAACTATGTCATTCAAATATTTCAAATCAGGATCTGAAAATAAAAACTATTTTCAGAAGTGAGGTTTTTGGTTCAGAAGTTCTTAAAAACCAAATTTTCCGCACCCACTATTCAACCCCCCTTCTAGTGGTTCTATACAGGTCCTACAAGTGGCATCAGAGACAGGCATGCTCACTACAAGAAGATCCAACGATCTTTGTGAGATAACATCCACTAGTTACAAAACTGAGCCAGAAGGAATGTCAAGCGTAATGGCTCATCTTTTCGACAGTGTGTCTTTTGTACAATGGAAACTTAGAATGAAACTTTTCTTTATGAATATTGGTATAGACTTGTGGTCTATTATAGAAGATGGTCCTTTTATTCCTACTAAGCTATCTACTGTTGATGGTGGTGATGGCAAAAAGAAATTAAGTATGAATGCTAGAGCCATGCAACTTCTTTTAAACATGTTTAGTAAAAGTGGATCGAATTATGTGTCTAGTTGCTCTATTGCCCAAGAGATGTGGAGAATTCTTGAAATGAAACATAAAGGAACTAGTCAGTTAAAGAGTCTAAAATAAATATGCTTATGTCTACTCTTGAGCCTTTCAAGTTATTACCAAATGAATCTATTGTTGATATGGACCTACGCTTGACTAACATCTATAATTCTCTTGAGTCTCTTGGAAAAGCTTTTTCTACACAGGAAAAGGTTCAAAAGGTGCTAAGAAGTCTCCCATCCGAATGGGACCCCAAAGTCACAGCGATTGAGGAAAGTAAAGAAACGAGATCAATAAAAATGGAGGAACTAATCGGATCTTTAAAGGTATACGAAAACAAACTTACGCTAAGAAATTTTGAATCTACTTCTAAACAAGATAAGGTTATAGCGTTTAAATCAAATGAATATGTCTCTACTTCTTATGAATGCATAGATGATAGTGACACAGATTCCGATGATGAAGATATAATCTCGTTGGCTAAAAGATTAAGAAAGATCATGAGAAAATTGATTAAAAACAAACCTAAGTCCAGTTCATCTAAGAATCATAGAAATAAAAATAATGAGGACATAAAGTGCTATGAATGTGGGAAACTTGGACACTTGTCATATGACTGCCCGAACAAGGACAAACAAACAAACAAAAACCGTGACAATTATTGGAACAAAAATAGACCCATCTCAGAACCTAGAAAAAGGAATTCAAGAAGAGCTCTCAAAGCCTCCACTTGGAGTGACTCATCTGACTTTGAGACTGATGATACCGAAGAACAGATGTCACAACTATGATTTGCATCCAAAGCATCAAACGAGGTATCTTCTGATTCTGATTCTTAGTTCGAACCCTCTTATGATGATTTGTTTAGTCAATATCTTGAGTTGCATAAGTTTTCTAAGGATCTTGCAAAAGAAAAAAAACCTTTAATTGAAGACAAGAAATTGTTAGAATCTTCTAACATGAATCTTGTATCTCAAATAAACGATTCAAAAAAAGAGTCGTCTTGCATGATAAATTCATTAAAATATGAGAATTCCTCCTTAAAATCCAAGAACATCAAGATGAAAGTCGAGATTTCACATTTGAAATCAAGAAACGCGGATTTAGAAAAGACTTTAAAACAATTCGATTCGGGTACCAACATGCTAGATCGCCTCATTTTCTCACAAAAGCATGAAAGTGACAAAACCTGATTAGGATGTGTTAAGGAAAATGAAACACAAAATAAGTCAACCAAACTTATTTTATCCTCATCCAAGAAACCGGATGTGTTTAAGACAAGTGTACAATCTAAAGAGACTTCTAGTACACCACACATTATGTCTCATCGCACTCTTTTTTTCCATCACGTGCAAGGTATAACTATGTGATGTATAAATATGAAAGAAAACCATTGATGCATACACGATATTCATATAACATAAATGCATCTAGATCACGCACCATGCACACTAACACAAAGGTATATTAAAAACAAAAATCATACCATGTGCATGATGACATTCTCGATCATAGGCAAAATGGATTTGCACCGAACATCTATTATATTGCTTCTTCATCTCTTTTCTTATCTTTTGGAAGACCGAGAAAGGTCACTCAAGTTTGGGTACCAAAAGGTACATTTGCAAAAGGGTGAATCAAAATAACCCTCAAGAGCGCGCTTGAGATGCATGATTTTTGATTTATATAAACTGCTATTTCTTTCCATTTTTACTTGTACTTTTGATGTCATTTACAAAATAAAGGGGGAGAGAAAAGCATGATTTAAGGGAGAGAGAGAACATGATTTAAGGGGGAGCACACGACGACACTGAAATTCAAAATTCGACATTCAAATTTGTGCATAATTGGAGGGAGAACGATCACATTTAAATCATGAACCAATGTCATTTTGTAAATCATCAAAAGGGGGAGATTGTTGAGAAAAAATGTTTGAATGATTTGCAAATGCATGATTTAAATGGTATGAGTTTACGAAATGCATAACTAAATTATTACTTGACACGTTTATGTGATATACATGCTTCATATGCTTATATATATTGTTGCTGTACTAACAAGCCATGAAGCGTTAAAGCTTACATCATATGGCAAACATTTGTTAACTTTGTACTATTTTCAGGTGCCACAATTAATGAACTAAACTAGTTCATTAAGTGGAGTGCTTAAGTTAATGAACTAACTAGTTCATTAAATAGAGACATATTTAGTGGAAGCTACATGACAACAAATTTGGAAACGGAAAGTCTCCTTCCCATTTAATCTTACACGCCATATATATATATATATATATATATATATATATATATATATATATATATATATATATATATATATATATATATATAACAAAGTAAAACAATAATATAGAATTGTTATATATATATATAATTATATTATTATTATTGGCTGGAATTAGTTCCGCCTAACCTAATTCCCTCTCCCTTTTATTTACTGTTCTTTATATTATTATGACCGGCTGGAATTAGTTCCGCCTAATCCTATTCCCTTTCCTTTTTATTTTCTGTTTTTATTGGGGAGTTTAATAACCCCCATTTAAATTCTGTTATTTAATTTTGTTTTACTTACTGTTTTTATATTTTGTTTTACTTATAGTTTTTACTTTGTATATATTATATATATATATATTCCTATTTTTTTAAAGAGGCACATTGCACATATATTTCGACGTACTACTGACAAGTTACATATATCACAAACGTATGTCAACGTCACACCACTATATGCACCTTATATTTATGAGTATATTCAGGTCCTATATCATCTGATATAAGTCATGGTGATGACAAAATTATAACGACACGTTACAAGGTCATAAACCGAAAATTGTCGTATCGGGTGACTACCGAAACTTCATCGACGTGTCAGTACTTGCCATATAAAGATGGCCAGCTCATATACTTCAAAAATAGCCAAACTTTTTGTGGCTCACATGTTTAAATCATCCACTAAAGAATTTCATGTTGGCACACACAAATCACCACAATTTAGGCCAAATTTGTGGAGATTTCAAATTCAAATCTTTTAAGCACATGGGGCGCCTTCTCCATCAGCCATTAGAGCTGAATATACTCTTTATTTTCTCATTATTATGTGTGACATAACATATATCACATGGTGCAAGAAGTTTGAATTTAATCGGAGAAAAATAGTGTAATCGACGAAAGTCGAAAATTCGATTTTCTACGAACACAACACATGTAATGTTTTTTGGCATGAGATGTAACATGTATCTAGACAATTTTTACGCATTCAGGACATGTTAAAGTGTTCTAGAAAATTCAAATTAGGGCTGATTGTAATTTACCATATATGTGTAATTATTGTGCATTATTTGACAAATCTTACTAAAATGAAATTCAGCACATGGCCAAGTCATTTCACATGCCATTTTCACTTTGAATGGAGCATAGGTGGAGCTTAGTTGGTATCTTAATTGGTGAAGAATATGCCACACAAGATTAGTGACATAAAAAAGGGCACTACATATGGAAGGAATTCAAAAGTACAACACATGATGAAAAATTTTCAGCACATGCCATAGTGGACGATTTTGTGCCCTTTATGCTCCTTAATTTGCATCCCAAAATTGAAGGGATTGAATGATGGTTGTTTGGTAATATTTTGACTACTTTTTGGAACATGTTTTGTAAGTTTTTTTCAGATTTTACAACACATTAAAGGATGCCAAGTTGGACCAATCATCAAGTGACAAGTAAGCAAGGTCAAGTCATCCTTCCAATCATAGTGTGCCAAGTAATCAAGATGGTGTCATTTCTACACAAGGAAATCTTTCAAGGACATTAAAGAGAGTTCTCAAGAAAGGAAGAAGCCCTAGGGGGCAGCCACATGTGAATAAAAGGAGAAGAGTAGCGCAAACAAGGCCCAGGATACACTCACAAGTGCAAGAAGCTCTACTACTTTCTTCTCCTTTCCTTTCTTTATCTTCTTCTCTCATGCCTATTGTTTATATATTCTACATATTGTATAGGCTTTGAATATACCATACACACTCGTTCATTGTTATAAAAGGTTGATCAAGGTGTAATCAAACCTTCATTCGATTGGTGGTGGTGTCCGTGATTCATTTGCTCGATTGTATTGTTTCTAAAAGGGTGGAGTTAGTGTTTAACTCCAGTCACCCTTGTGGTAAGGTGTGTATTGTGTTTGGTGATAACCGAGGAAGGTCTCTTCGAAGACTGGAGTAGGTTGATTTAACCAAACCAGTATAAAATCCTTGGTGTTCTTACTTTACTGCACTTTACTTTCAGTTTCCAGCATTCTGCATCAATTTCGTTGCAACAGAAAAAAATAGTAAACAATTTTCAAAAATTATTTGGCACAAGTTTCAACTCATTTGGATAAGTATAAGTCAGTCAAACGTGAATAATTCTGAGACTAGTGCAATCTGATTTTTATATTTGCAAAGGTTGAGAACATCAATGTGGTTGACTTACTTCCCAAAGGAATTTTCAAAAAATGTTATAACCCATTAAAATAAATATCTTGAGGGTATTTTCATTAAATTTTCAGACCATTTGGAGTCACCAATTAAACGGAATAAAATTTTTAAGTCGGAGTACAGTTTCAGGCAGATTTGCGCAATCTGACCAAAAACGTCTTTTCAAGGGGTTAGGAGTGGAATTTTAATTTGAAATGTTTATGAGATACTCAGAACATATGAGAGTAGATTCTCATCAAATTTCATAATTTTTGGAGGTCTGTAACTAGTTCATTCAAATATTTCAAATCAGGATCTGAAAACTGTTTCTGTTTTCAGAAGTGAGGTTTTTGGTTCAAAAGTTTTTAAAAACCAAATTTTTCGCACCCGTCATTTAACCTCCCTTCTAGTGGTGCTATACAGGTCCTGCAATAAGGCGTTTTATCTAACTTCTTATGAGGTATTCTATTCAAAATATGACATGCAGTCAAGATTGCCTCACCCAACATATTGTCTGGCAATCCTGAACTAACCAACATTGCATTCATCATATTTTTAAGCGTTCTATTCTTTCTTTCGGCTACTCTGTTAGATTTAGGTGTATACGGGGGTGTAACTTCATGAATAATTCCATTTTCTTCACAAAAGCTTTGTAAAGAATCTGTACTATATTCACCACCTCTATTAGTTCTAAACCTTTTAGTCTTTAAATCTAACTGATTTCAACTTCATTCTTGTAGTTTACAAACATGGACTCAGTCTCATCCTTGTGACTTAACAAATATACCTTTGCATATCTAGAGTAACCATCAATGAAAGTAACATAATACTTTTTACCACCTCTACTCATGTGATTCTTAAAGTCACTTAAATCACTGTGAATTAGACCAAGTTTTTGAGATACTCTATCAACTTTCTTAAATGATTTCTTATGATGTTTAGCCTCAACACAATACTCGCATTTGTCAAGTTTGTCATTATCATAAGAAATCACATTCATGTTTATAAGTTTCTTTATAACCCCTATGTTTGCATGTCCGAGTCAAGCATGCCACATATCAAGAGACTTAATAATATAAGTATAACTAGATGCAGTCTTATTATTAAAAATACATGTAGCATCAAGTACAAGCAACCCCCCGTTACAAAAGCCCTTACCGATAAACTCCTCATTCCTAGACAAAACAAGTTTATCAGAGTCGAGAACAAGTTTGATATTAGCCTTGTTTACTAGCACTCCGGATATCAAGTTTCCACGCATGGCAGGAACGTGCAACATATTGGTCAACTCCAGTTTCTTTCCAGATGTCAACTTGAGAAGCACCTTCCCTTTTCTAAAAACTTGGGTTCCATGTGCATCTCCTAAGAAGACTTGTTCACCACTACCTATTTCTTGATAATCAAAAAATAGGTCTTTACTGGTAGCAATATGCATGGTAGCTCCTGTGTCTACCACCCATTCCGTAGTGTCACTAACAAGGTGTACCTCTGTTAAGACGACCACTGCAATGACATCATCTGCTGCGCCTGTATCCTCCATAAGGTTTGCTTGATTGTTGTTTTGGCCCTTCATTTTTTCTACAATTGACTGCTTCGTGTCTTGGCTTTCCACAAATCCAGCAAACTCCTTTGATTTTCTTTTGGACCTGCACAACAACTTTCTTGCCTTTGTTTTTGCCAGTGTTGCTGGTATGAAATTTTTGCTTCTTCGCACCATGCTCAACAATATTGGCCTTGACACCTTCTTGATTATGAGACTCATCTTCCATTCTGTTGTTCTCTTTGATGCGTATGTGCTTGATTACCGCATCTAGAGACAACTTGACATCATCGTGTTTCCCTCTCTCTTTTTTATTTGCTCCAAGAAAGAGGAAGTTTCTCCAATAGTACTGCGGCTTGGAAGGTCTCATCGATCTTGATCCCTTCTTGTTCCAGATTATCCACCAGCTGTTGAAATTGATGGATTTAGTCATTGATTGGATAATGATCCACCATCTGGAACCTCAGAAACTCACTTACCACATGCTTACGTTTTCCGACATCCTCAGCATCATATTTAGTTTTCAGTGCTGACCAAATCTCTCTTACTGATGTGAATTTGACATAAATGTCAAATAATGAGTTGGATAAAGAGTGTAGAATATGACCTCTTCAAGTAGTGTTTTCATACTCATACTTCAGAGCATCTGCTTCAGTACTCGGTTTATCCATCTTGAGAATGTATGAAATATAGAGCATCTCGAGGAAGAACAGCACCTTGGCCGCCCACCTCTTATAAAACTTGTCATCAAATGGATCCATCTTTGACATATCTGGAAGAGCTTGCTTGATTGCCATAGTAAATTTGTTTTAAGGTTGTTGGAAATATGTAAATGGCACAGGGAAAACCAAACAAGAAAGACAACAACAAAAGCCGAGACAAGTTTCAAGATAACTCTGTCCTTAAAGCAATTTAGTCTCTACTGGTGAGCAAGGTAGACAACATGACTAATGCTTCCCAAGATATAACGGCTTACTCTCTTTAGTTTGCTCTACTATAGAGAGTTTGAACTTGATGGTAGAAGAGATTGATAGTAGAGAGAATTAAGGAAGAAAGTGCAGCAGATTTCACTAATTTTTCAAGAATTTTCATCTATATGTTTAATATAGCAAAGCCTACTATTTATAGGATTTGAGTTTACAAAAACCAGTTGAAAAATACCCTTTTCTGCAGACTTTTATCCCTTTGGATCAGCCATGAACGTTCAATATGAAATGAAATGTCATATGGTGCAGAAGTTGCATCTTTTATGAACAGACGCAACACTTCAGGCGCCTAATGTAGGCATTCGAAGTGTTCTGGAAGATTTCTGGAACACTTCAGGCGCCTTATGCAGGCATTTGAAGTTTTCTGGAACACTTCACGCACCTACTTTAAGCGCTTCAACCTACATTAGGTGCCTAAACCAGGCGTTCGAAGTGTTCTGGAAACTTTCTTCAACACATGATGCGTCTCATATGTTTGGGACGCTTCCACTTCTTTCCATTGTCCATGTAACACACCAAACTTCATCCAATCTTCTATCAATATATCACTTAACATTATATAAGGTTGGATCACAAGATTTAAAGTACTTTTAAATACTTTTCCAACTGTTTATACCATTCATTCACATCTTCGTCTTATAATTTTATAGGAATTTCAATGCTCAATATATAATCGCAAATGTTAAACTTTCATATTCATTTGTCGGGGTTAAAACACTTACTTCATTTGGGGAATAAATGCGGTGAAAAATCATCTTGCTCTTGGTTCTCTCCGTTGTTGGGCCGCTTGTTTCTTCAGCTCTCCGAGCGCATCTTTGGGCATCCACTTAAATGACTAAAATGTAGCATTTTTTTAAATTCATATTGTACTAGTGGTGTTAATGAGCCAAACCGAGCCAAATATTAGGTTTTTGAATTCAGACTCGATTAAGTTAACGAATTGTTTGGCTCGGCTTGTTTGCTGTATCAAGCTTTAAAATTTGTTCAAACTCAGTTAAAAATGCTATAACTATTTAAACGAGCAGAATAATTTACGAACCGATCGACTTGTTTTAGTAAACGGATCTAATGAGACGTTTAACTCGGCTTGCTGATAACCAACCAAGAATCAATGAGACGTTCGCGAACAGTTAGGTTCGATGAACACCACTACATTGAATCAAAGAACTTGCTGATAACCAACCAAGAATACATAAAATCAAACAAATCATTATTAAACTCATATATAAAGCCAAATCTGTAAAACGTGATATGACTAACGTATACCACTTTGTGGAACCTTATTTCTTCGAGAGTTAAGGAGATTATGCTTTGCTTTTGGAATGAATTTTATGATTTTTAATCTATCAAAATTAACTACTTTACAACCTGCAAAGATGTTCCTTATAGTCAAAAGTATTTTTGCATTTTTTTTTCAAATGTAGAACTGGATTTACCGAATAAGTAATGTTCTCTTTGGTCAAACTTGTTGCAGCACCTTTTGTTTCTTACTTTGTCACTTTTCGTGATTCACATCTTCTTTGGAATAAAATATACTAAGTTTTTAATATTAGTATTATTATCATTATCAATACTGTGATTAGATCTAAATTTTTTTTATTGCCCAGTAGTTCACATGGGGATTTTTCTCAGGTTTGTTTTTTTCTTATTTTCTGTTTCTCTAAATAAATTTACCCAAAAGGAACTAATGGAAATCAACGACAAGGGAACATTCTCAGTGAGCATCTTTAAAATGTATATATATAGTTAGGATATCTTATTCGACGTATTTTACAATGCATGGAACATATAGTGAAATACTTGAATTCTTTAGTATCATGCCATCCTATTTGATTGGTCTGTTAAATTTATTTAATAAATCCCAGAATATAGACCGTTTAATCGAATCACTAAGCAAAGTAACAAAGGCGGAATTTTTACCTTGCTCCATGTTTGATGTTGATCTGCTCACCACGTAATGCTCCAGCTGCTTGATGAATCGGGCGTGATCCAAGGATTCACGACCTCCCACCAATTGTTGATGCACCCCTTGAACGGATTCAACAATTCACTGCTTTGCGCTTAAATAAATTTAACACATAGTGGATTCAACAATTCATTGCTTTGGGCATGCCACGAATTCTGCCTCCATAGTGGAGGAAACCGATAAGGTCTGTTTTGCGCTTTTCCACAAGATTGCTCCTCCGGCTAGAGTAAATACATAGCTCGAGGTCGATTTCATGCTATCTTGGCATCCAACAAAATCAGAATCTATCTGTCAAGTTATCTCTAACTCATCAGATCTCCGATACGTCAGCACGTGTTGCTTCGTTTCTTGTAAGTATCTCAGCACCCTCTTTGCTGCAGTCCAGTGATCCGTACCTGATCACAAAGGTATCTGCCTAACATTCCAGTAATGTATGCCAATCTGGTTGTGTGCATACTTGGGCATACATTATACTCCCTATCACTGAAGCATAGGGAGTGTTCTTCATATCTGAACGTTCAAACTCAGTTTTGGGACATCGCTTTAGGCTGAACTTGTCTCCTCTAGCCATAGGGGTATTAAGTGGTTTACACTTATCCATACTATATTGCTTCAACACCTTTTTGATACCTTGGCTATGATTCCTCCATATCTCAAGTCCCAACACAAATGAGGCTTCACCAAGGCCTTTCATTTCGAAGTGTTTTCTCAGAAAAGCTTTGGTGTTACTCAACATGTTTACATCGTTTGTTGCAAGCAGTATATCATCTACATACAAGATCAAGAATATGAACTTGCTCTCACTAAAATTGTGATACACGCATTTGTCAATTTGGTTAGGCTCAAAACTGAAAGAGGCAACCACTTTGGCGAATTTGAAGTACCACTGTCAAGACTCTTGCTTGTGCCCATATATGGATTTCTTTAATCGACAAACCATGCCTTTTGGATCTCCCGCTTCGAATTGAGATGATTGAACCATGTAAATGGTCTCGTTGAGTTCTCCATTTAAGAATGCAGTCTTGACATCCATTTGATGTAGCTCAAGATCTAAGTGCACCACTAAAGCATGATTATCCGAAAAGAATCCTTCATTGATACTGGAAAGAAGGTTTCCGTGTAGTCTATGCCTTCCTTTTGGGTAAACCCTTTTGCAACAAGTTGGGCCTTATACTGTTCCATATTGTCTTTCGAATCTCATTTGGTTTTAAATATCCATTTACAACCAACAGGTTTCGAACCTTTAGGCAACGAGACGATCTCTCATACTTTGTTTTTGTGCATAGACTTAATCTCTTCTTCCATGGCCTTGATCCATTATTCTGAATTTCGACATTATAATGCTTGTTGGACGTTTTCAGGGTCATCATCCATCATGCCAACATCGAATTCGTGTTCTTGGAGATACACTACATAGTTGCTAGGTATGGGGTTTCTCCTTTCATGTGTGGATCGCCTTAGGGGCACTTGTTCTTGGGATACTGCAGGTCCCTAAACTGCATCAGTAGGCGATTCTTCTTCTTGAGTGACTTCCTCAGGAACTTGTTCCTGTGGTGCGTCACTACTGGGATGAGGTACCTCAAGTGCAGGTAACGCTGATGCTATCTCCCCAAATGTTGGTTCGATTTGCATTTTTGTCGCATCTGAGCGACTCTCTAACTCAATGATCAGCTGATGCAAATCATTCCCCCCCCCCGGAACCAAAGTATCCTCAAAGAACTTTACTAAATTTGTCTCAAAAAATATTTTAATTGTGGGAACTAGAATTTATACCTTTGTGATCTTTCCGAGTAACCAACAAAATACTAACTATTTTGGTGTCCAGTTTTCTTTCATTTGGTTTGTAAGGCTTCGCCTCTACTAGACGACCCCACACCTTAATATGGTTAATACTAGGCTTACGCTTAGTCCATGACTCATAAGGGGTCTTGATTGTTGCTTTAGTTGGTACTCGGTTGAGGATGTAAACTGTGGTTTTAAGCACTTCTCCCTAGAAGAATAATGGTAGCTCAGTTTGGCTCATCATACTACGTACCATATCCATACGCGTGCGGTTTCATCTTTCAGATACATCATTCAAGCTTGCTGATCCAGGCATGGTGTACTGAGGGACGATTTCTTTTTCCTCTAGGTATTTAGCAAATGGTTCCGCACATTGCTCCCCTGATCCATCATATCGACCATAGTATTCTCTTCAACTTTATGTTTCTTACCACCGTACTTGGTGGTGACAACATTCACAATTTCATGCCCCTCATTCTTTAGCCTTTCCTCCTCTTGCAAGCAATTCGAGATAAGTTCTTCACTGTCTATTTTTCCTTTTGGCAGTTGTAACTGACCAAGAAGTGTTTGAACTTAAGAGGCAATGAGTTGAGAATCATGACTATTAGCATGTCATCAGAGACATTAGGTTTTATGTTACTCAATTGAGAAGCTGTGTGAGTCATCTCTAGGATGCACTCCCTGTGCTGCCATTACCACGAACTGTTTCAAGCAAAATTTCTTTAAGAGATTGCCAGCTTCGGCTTTCTCATTTTTAACAAATCTTTGCTCAAGATCGACCAAAAAGTCTTTAGCTGTCATGGTCTCCGAAACTTCTCCCCTAAAGCATTCAAGGATAGTCTTTTGCATGATCATAAGACATATGCAATTTGACCGAATCCAGCGTGCCATGTGAGTTTTTTCCTCACTTGTGCTATTTTCCATTAGCACAGTTGGTCGGTCTATCCGTAACGCAGTGTCAATGTCAGCAATCCCAAGAAAAATCTCAAGTTGATCTTTCCGTTGCGTATAATTTGAACCGTTGAATGCAGAAATGTGTTTAATGTTAGACATAATTACTGAAAAGCAAACAAGAAACGGAAGTAAGTATGCAACATGTGATCCTTAAACTTCCATATAAATTCAAAATTAAAATAGAACTTTAATTCCATGTATCAATTGTCTTCCAACATTAGGGCTCTTTGGAGTCATCCCAATGTTTTCCAACAACCGGGTGTAGTGGTCAATATAACGGCTCTCCAAGCACGGGTTAACCATCTTCCTTTGGGTCAATGAGTTAACCTATGCATTCAAAGCTTCGGCATCGGGCCTATTTTGGGTCCACTACCGTGCTCGTATGTGTTTTCGACAATCACACCTTGCTTTGGGCCGGTCAATGATTGCTCCTAATACATACGTGTCCTTCACGATCATAACACATATAGTGGGGATCATATGATTGCCGCACTATAAAGGGATCATATTAAAGCCCTACATTTGCTAAGTCGCATAACTTTATGGTTCTAAGTGATCCTGCAGTTTCCTGACTGACCCTTTTGCACGTACCGTGCAAGCTTGACCTCAACATACATTGTAGTGTATGTCTTTGTTTTGCTTAAACCAATTTGAATTAGCTTGATTCCCTTTACGGTTCAAATAAGAACCACCTTGAACCAAGCTTGGTTCTCTTTACGGTCTAAGAAAACAATATCTTTATCAATCAATTTAACAAGTGATATAACCTTATGATGAGTCATATTGAGTGTGAAATAAACCAATTCATTAATACCCACTTACCATAAGTATGTATTGTGTCGGACCTGTATAGCACCACTAGAACGGGGGAGGAGTTGAATAGTGAGTACAAAAAAATTAGTTTTCAAAAATTTTTGTTACCAATTACTCACTTCTGAAAATAGATTGAGAAACCAGGGTTTGAGTGATTTGAAAATACATGATTTAAATGTTACGTGTTTTCGAAATGCATGATTTAACTGTTACTTGACATGCGTACGTGATAGATATGTTTTATATGTTTATATATATTATTGTCTTATTAACGTTCCATGAACCGTTAAGGCTTACATCATATGACAAACATTTGTTGTGTTTATACTATTTTCAGGTGCCATATTAAATGAACTAAACTAGTTCATTTAATGAAGTGCTTAAGGAGATGAACTAAACTAGTTCATTAAATGAAGTACTCAAGGAGACATATTTGAAGATACCTATTTGGCAACAAATTTGGAATGGAAAGTTCCTCTCCACACTATCCACACACGGCCACATATATATATACATATTTTTTTTATAACGACGAACTATATATTTCTATCCCAACGTTTCACCGACACATCATAAACGTACGTCAACATCAAGCTACCATATACACATCATATTTTTGAGTATATACAGGTTCCATGTCATACATTACATGCCATCGAGTTACCAGAGTTATGCCGACATGTCACAAGTCCATAAACCAACAATTGCCACATCGAGTGACTACCGAACCGTCACCGACATATCATATACTTACCATAAAAAGATGGCCAGCCTATATACACTCGAAACACTCAAAAATTTCGGGCATCACATGTCCATTTCAGCCCCAAAGTCATATCATATTTACACATATCAATTACCTATCATTTGCCTTGATTTGTTGGAAATTTAAATTCAAATTTAAACCACACATGGCCGAAATTTTCTTCAGATTTTGGAGCTGAAATTACACATTATATTTTGTATATTATATGTTACATAACACATTTTACATGCCTAAAAGGTTTGAGACTAATTGGAGAAAAATCACGTAATCAACGAAAGTCAAAAATTCGTTTTTCTACATGTCTTGAATGTAATGTTTTTTTTCTATCTTTTTGTGACATGTATCTAGACACATTTTATACATCTAAGACATATTGGAGTATTTTATAAAACAATTTAAGTGATGATTGAAATTTACCATATGTGTGAAGATACTACACTATTATTTGCCAATATTCAAAAAATTGATTTCAGCACATGGGAGCCAAGAGTTGGACGCCATTTGGAGCTTATGTGGAGCCAGGGTGGAGCTTGTTTGACACTTTGATTGGTGGAGAATGATCCACAAATGAATGGTGACATTGAAGAAGACCTAGACACACAAGGCGAGGATTCAAAATTCAAACACATGCTGAAGTTTTCAGCATATGTTTGTGATGGCCAATTTTTACACATGATTTGTCTTCAAATTCATTCAAAAAATGAGAGACAATCACATTATGATTGATTGGCAATTAACGCATTTGAATTTTGACATGTTTTCAGATTTTTATGATTAAATTTCAGGTCATATTATTTGTGCCAAGGTGGAAAAATGAAGTCCTTATCATAGAGTGACAACAAGGCGAAGACACATTGTCTGTCCAATCACATTTCTCCAAGTAAGCAAAGGTGTGTCACAAAGTTATACAAGGCATCTTCCAAGGGTATTCAAGATAATCTTCAACGGAGAAATCAATCATGGGGGGCGTTCCATACACTTATAAAAGGGAGGAAGAT
Organism: Eustoma russellianum; assembly: GCA_036186865.1. Classification (NCBI taxonomy): domain Eukaryota; kingdom Viridiplantae; phylum Streptophyta; class Magnoliopsida; order Gentianales; family Gentianaceae; genus Eustoma; species Eustoma russellianum. The sequence goes on from AP025053.1 coordinate 16,294,571, forward strand.
GTTCAAAGCAAAGTAAGACACAATTTCATATCCAAGCAAGTGCAAAGCAAGACTTCTCTTCTTCTCCTATCTTCTTTTCTGCACATAGCCTCAAGACTATTATACTTACATTCCATATTCTGTATAGGCTTTGTTTTTACCAACCATATACATCCCATTCTTGTACAAAGTTGATCAAGGTGTGATCAAACCTTCATTAGTGCGGTGATGGTATTTTTGTTGGTTGTTTGTGTTATTCATTGTAAGAAGGGTGGATATTCAAGGAGCTGGTGTATAACTCCAGCCACCCTTGTCTTAAGGTTTTTTTTGTGATTAGTGAATACTAATGAAGGTGTCCTTAAAGACTGGAGTAGGTCGTTTTGACCGAACCAATATCAAAATCTTGGTGTTCTTACATTCAGCACTTTTACTTTCAGTTCCTGTTCTTTGTATCGTTTTCATAGCCAAGGTAAAAATACAAAACGTTTTTCAGAAATCATCAAAGTTTGCAGAAACATAGATAAAGGTCTTAGGTTTCATTTGAGACAAGTTTCATTGAATTTGGATAAGTATAAGTCATCCAAGCGTTCATAGTACTAAGACTAGTACAATCTAATTTTCAGATCTGCAAAGGTTGAGAACATCAACGTGATTGATATACATGCCAAAGGAATTTTGAAAAACTGTTTCAAAACTTTAAAGTTTATATATTAAGGGTAATTCCATAAAAGTTTCTGATCATTTAGAGTTTGCATTAAATAGGAATCAATTTTTCATTTTAAGGAAGAGTTTCTGGCTAATTGACAGAGTCCAGGTAAAAACATTTTTTCAAGGCCTTACACTTTGAATTTTAATCTAAAATTTTTATGACATATATATAACATCTGAGAGTACATTTTCACCGAATTTCATAATTTTTGAAGGTCTGGAACATGATCATTCTGTTTCCAGATGTTAGGAATTGGTAACAAAATGTTATAAAAACCAATTTTTCTGCACTCACTATTCAACCCCCCTTCTAGTGGTGCTATACAGGCCTGACAAGTGGTAGAGCCAGGTTCACTCACTACAACAAGATATAACAATCTTTGTGAGATGGCATCCACTAGTCACAAAACTGAGTAAGAAGGAATGTCAAGCCAAAAGCCTCTCCTTTTCGATGGTGAGTCATTTATTCAATGGAAACTTCGCATATGGCTATTGATATAGATTTATGGTCCATTATAGAAGATGGTCCGTTTGTTCCGTCTAAGATATCTACATTTGATGGTGTCACTTAGAAATTGTAAAACCTAAGCAAGAATATACTATAGAAGATAAAAAGAGATTGAATATGAATGCTAAGGCCATACAACTTCTCTTAAATGGTTTAACCAAAAGTAAATCGAGTTATGTATCAAACTGTTCTAGTGCTCAAGAGATGTGGAGGTGTCTAGAAATGAAACATGAAGGCACTACTCAAGTTAAAGAGTCCAAGATAAATATGCTTATGTCTACTCTTGAATCCTTTAAACTATTACCGAATGAATTTATTGTCGATATGGATTTAAGATTGACTAACATCTACAATTTCCTTGAGTCTCTTGGCAAGGTATTTTCTTCACAGGAAAAGATACAAAAAGAATTAAGAAGCTTCCCATTTGAATGGGACCCTAAAGTCACCTCAATTGAAGAAAGTAAGGAAACCAAGTCAATAAAAATGGAGGAATTGATCGGATCACTAAAGGTATATGAAAACAAACTCACTCTAAGAAAATCAGAATCAACTTCAAAACAAGGTAAGACTATATCATTTAAATCAAATGAACACGTCTCTGCCTCCTTTGATTGCGTAGATGATAGTGACACAGATTCGAACAATGAAGATCTAATTCTATTGGCTAAAAGTTTAAGAAAGTTTATGAAAAGATCGTTTAAAAATAGACCTAAGGCTATTTCAACTAAGAAAAATAAAAATAAGAATAACGATAAAGATATCAAATGCTATGACTGTGGAAGACTTGGACATATATCCTATGACTGCCCGAACAAGGACAAAACAATGAACAAAAACCGTGACAAGTATTGGACAAAAACTAGACCCGTCTCAGAACCTAAGCAAAGGAGTACAAGAAGAGCTCTCAAAGCCTCCACGTAGAATGATTCATCCGATTTTGAGAATGAAGAAATCGAAGAGGAAACAGCTTAAGTATGCTTTGTATCTAAAGCATCTAGTGAGGCACATTCTGACTCCGATTCTGATTCTGAACCTTCTTATGATGATCTGTTTAGTCTATATCTTGAGTTGCATAAATTCCATAAGACTCTTGCAAAAGAAAATAAACGTTTAATTGAAGACAAGAAATTGCTAGAATCTTCTAACACAAATCTTGTATCTCAATAAATGATTCAAAAGAGGAGTCGTCTAGCATGATTAATTCATTAAAGTCTGAAATTTCATCATTGACATCCGAGAACACTATAATGAAAGCCAAGATGTCTAATTTGAAATCAAGAAACGCATACCTAGAAAAGACGGTAAAACAATTCGAAACAGGTACTTGCATGTTAGATCGTCTTATTTCTTGTCAAAAGCATGAAAATGACAAAATCAGATTAGGGTATGTTGGAGATAATAAGGTGCAAAACAAGCCTACAAATTTTGTTCTATCTTCATCTAATTTTGCAGAAACATAGCCACACGTCCTAGTTTCATTTGGCACAAGTTTCATCTCATTTGGATAAGTATAAGTCAATCAATTGTTAACAGTTCTGAGACTAGTGTAATCTGATTTTCAGACTTGCAAAGGTTAAGAATATCAACGTATTTGACATACTTACCAAAAGAATTTTGAAAAACTGTTTCAACCCATCAAATTAAATATCTTGAAGGTCTCACCATAAATTTTTCAGGCTATTTAGAGTTCTCAATTAATAGGAATAAATTTTTCAATTCAGAGTACAATTTTTTGGCAAATTTGCGCAGTCTGAACAAAACCGTGTTTTTAAGAGGTTAGGCTTGGAGTTGTAATTTGAAATTGTCATGAGTCACTCATAACATCTGAGAGCACATTCTCACCAAATTTCATAATTTTTGAAGGTCTACAACTAGGTCATCTAGATAATTTAAATCAGGATCTAAAAATAGAAACTGTTTTTAGAAGTGATTAATTTGGGTCAAAAAGTTTTAAAAACGAATTTTTCGCACTCACTATTCAACCCTCCTTTTAGTGGTGCTATACATATCCTACAAGTGGTATCAGAGCGCAGGAACACTCATTACAAGAGGATCCAACGATCTTTTTGAGATGGCATCCACTAGTTATAAAACTGAGCCAGAAGGAATGTCAAGCGTAAGGCCTCCTCTTTTCGACGGTGAGTCTTTTATACAATGAAAACTTAGAATGAAACTTTTCTTTATGGATATTGATATAGACTTATGGTCCATCATAGAAGACGGTCCTTTTATTCCGTCTAAAATAACTACGATTGATGGTGTTATATTAGAAGTCATAAAACTTAAGCAAGAGTATATCGTAGAAGATAAAAATAGATTGAGTATGAATGCTAAGGCTATGTAACTTCTTTTAAATGGCCTAAGCAAAAGTGAATCAAGTTATGTATCAAATTGTTCTAGTGCCCAAGAGATGTGGAGAATTCTTGAAACGAAACATGAAGGTACTAGTCAAGTTAAAGAGTCCAAGATAAACATGCTTATGTCTACTCTTGAATCCTTCAAGTTATTACCGAACGAATCCATTGTTTATATGGATTTACGCCTGACTAAAATTTAAACTCCCTTGAGTATCTTGGAAAAGCATTTTCTACACAGGAAAAGGTACAAAAGGTGCTAACAAGCCTCCCATCTGAATAGGATCCAAAGTCACAGCGATCGAGGAAAGTAAGGAAACAAGATCAATAAAAATAGAGGAATTAATCGGATCATTAAAGGTATATGAAAACAAACTCACTCTAAGAAATTTTGAATATACTTTTAAACAAGACAAGGTTATAGCGTTTAAATCAAATGAATACGTCTCTGCTTCTTATGATCGCGTAGATGATAGTGACACGGATTCCGATAATGAAGATCTAATCACGTTGGCTAAAATATTAAGAAAGATCATGAGAAAATCGCTTAAAGACAAACCTAAGCCTACTTCATTTAAGAATCAAAGAAATAAAAATAAAGATATAAAGTGCTATGAAGGTGGAAAACTTGGGCACCTATCATATGGCTGCCTAAACAAGGACAAACAGACAAACCGTGATAAGGATTGAACCAAAAATAGACCCGTCTCAGAACCTAAACAAAGGAGAACAAGAAGAGCCTTCAAAGCCTTCACATGGAATGATTCATCTGATTCTGAGACTGAAGGAACCAAAGAAGAAACAACACAAGTATGCTTTACATCCAAGGCATCGAATGAGGTATCTTCTGACTCTGATTCTGATTCCGAACCCTCTTATGATGATTTATTTAGTCAATAGACTCTTGCAAAAGAAAAGAAACGTTTAATTGGAGACAATAAATTGTTAGAATCTTCTAACACGAATCTTGTATCTCAATTAAACGATTCAAAAGAAGAGTCGTCTTGCATGATAAATTCATTAAAATCTGAGATTTTCTCCTTAATATCCGAGAATACTAAGATGAAAGCTGAGATTTCAAATTTGAAATCAAGAAACGCGGATTTAGAAAAGACGGTAAAATAGTTCGGTACAGGTACTTGTATGCTAGATCATCTTATCTCTTCTCAGAAGCATGAAAATGATAAAGCCGGACTAGGATACGTTGAAGAGAATAAAGTACAAAATAAGGCTACAAACTTTATTCTATCTTCATATAAGAAACCGGATGCGTTCAAGACAAGTGTACAACCTAAAAAGACTTCTAGCACACCACACATCATATCTCATCGCATTCCTGCTTTCTCATCACGTGCAAAGTATAATCATGTACAATATAGATATGAAAGGAAACCATTGATGCATACACAACATTCATACAACACAAATACATCTAGATCACGTACCATGCACACTAACACAAAGGCATATCAAAAACGAAAATATTATTATGAGCATGATGGCATTCTCGGCCATAGGCCAAACGGATTTGCACCTAACATCTATTATTGCTTCTTCATCTCTTTTCTCATCTTTTGTAAGACCGAGGAAGGTCGCCCAAGTTTGGGTACCAAAAGGTACATTTGCAAAGAGTTGAATCAATAACCCTTAAGGACGCACTAAAAACTCATGATTTCCATTGATATGTTATAAACTGCTATTTCTTTCCATTCTTACTTGTTCTTTTGATGACATTTACAAAATAAAAGGGGAGAGAAAAGCATGATTTAAGGGGAGAGAGAAGCATGATTTAAGGGGGGGCAGGACAATATGAAATTCAAGATTTAGATTTAAAATTTGCGCATAATTATAGGGGGAGCGATCACATTTAAATCATGAACCAATGTTATTTTGCAAATCACCAAAAGGGGGAGACTGTTGAGAAAAAAGGTTTGAGTGATTTACAAATACATGATTTAAATGTTACGTACTTACGAAATGCATGAATAAATCTTACTTCACATTTTTATGAGATAAAAGTGCTTTACATGTTTATATATAATGTTGGCGTGCTAACAAGCCATGAAGCGTTAAAGCTTACATCATATGACAAACATTTGTTGTCTTTGTACTATTTTCAGGTGCCATAATTAATGAACTAAACTAGTTCATTAAGTGAAGTGCTTAGTTAATGAACTAACTAGTTCATTAAATGAAGACACATTTGGAGAGAGCTATATGGCAACAGATTGGAAATGGAAAGTCTCCTCATCCTACTCATTTCACACGCGAATTAAACCTCTAAATATACTGTAAGGTATCTTATATCCTGCCTAAACCTCCTTAACCTTAATTTTTTTGCCTCAGGAACTCTTATCCGCAAATTTTATAGGTCATGCCTAATCCGTCATTCCCAAATTAGTTTGTAACTCGCTTTGCTACTCTTCCTCTCTACCATTATAAAACTCATTTACGAACTCAATTACAAACAAATTTATGTTTTTTTTTTTTGTAAAATTAGGTGGTTTACGAAATAAGAGTATAGTAAGAGTCTTTTCACACTCCGTGTATAAAATTCCCACCGGGTTAAGGCGTATCGAACTCTCTAGAATTTGGGTTTCAGCCAACAACTTGTGGATTTCGTTTCCAGTTCCCAGAGTCGACATTCCCTTTGTCTTCTCATCCTCCGTCTCGATTAGCACAACATCTCTCTCTCTCTCTCTCTTCTGCTTTGATTCGTCCTCATCAGGTTAGAATTTCCTGAAATTATTTTTTTTCTTGTCCTTATTTGCCGATTTTTAGGGATTTCACCTCTTTTCTTTGAATCCCTTTGTGCTCGTTTAGTTTCTCTGACTCTTGTTACGAAATTTATGTTTCTTGGAAAAAGAGAAAGATGTGTATATGTTTTAGATTGGCGTTTTGCTCTTCTGGGAGGATAATTGATGTTAGCGTTTGCTGGTGATAAGTTTATATCGTGTTGCGCTTGGGGTTTCTTGGGCTAGGACTATAATGTATGGTTTGGCCTGGAGTGCTGTTGACGGAACAAACTTGTATTGCTTAGTTCGCAGTCTAATGGAGGTTAGGGTGAGGGTTTTAGGTTCTTGTGTTTATATAATTTAACAAATGAAGGCAACTGATTTGTTTTCTTGTTAGATCGTGACAATTTTTATGATATTCATTTATATGAACTTTTTGCAGATTTCTTCGAAGAGATTTCCGGAGGATTCAAGCTGCTGCTTTCTTTTCTTGTGTGTTCCTTATTCATTAGCGGTCACAAGGTAAGAAATTTGGATTGGGTTGACTTCAGACTGTTGTTTTATTTATTTTTTCTTTTGGGGTGTTTTGTTTACAGTTTGACCATATACAGGTCAGCATATGTCGTGGGTGGAAATATTGTGTATTGCCTTTGATGGGTTTTATCTTTTCTTTCGTCTCCTGTTTTCTTGTGGTAATTGCTTTGTATCTAGTTTCTTCTATTGTTTTCCCATTGCAAAAGTTTTTTACGAGCAGGAATACAAAGGTGAATTCAGAATCTTAAATATGTTGTTAATAAAAGGAATAAAGGGCATAAAGCTTATCTATTGTGGTGTTATGTTCCATCTCCTATGTTTCTATTATGACATGTAACTGTTCGGTTGGCCTTTGTTTCACATTTTTAAAAACTTTTACATCTAAATAACATCATGCGTGCTATGAAATTAAGTTGATGCTTTATGTACATAGGGGTTCCAGGTTCCATGCTCTTCTTTGCCTTAGCATGGCAACCATACTGTTCTCTGTTCTGTACATGCGTGCTAGTGATGATGATTGCTCACTATGTATTTTGCAAGTCGAATTGTGAAAATAACCTTTGCTCTTATTTGCTCTTGTGTGCCTTCATGTTTAAATGTATATATCAACCCATCTCGTGGTTCAACTTAAAAAGTATAAGAGATGGAATCCGTCAACTTTAGCTGAATTTAAATTTGTGTACTGGAGTAATTAGTGACTGTTTTAAAAAAGGTTTACTCTATTTTCGTTTTCTTTGGTGTTTTACACACATTTTCTGCCATCAAACCAGCTCTTCCTTTCCGAGACTTTTGTCGTCCTTTTCCTTGTTTCTCCTACTTCCATCTACACCATCTTTGAGGCCACCTTTTTAGCTGTTCAATCCACAAGAGTGCAACAACAACAACAACATTACCTCATTGACTTAGAGGCTCCCGTTTATGGCATGGTGTGTTCTAGATGACCCATAATGAAAATTGCGTCAAGTTGTACCGATCAACTGCTATTTCACAATATAAGAAGCGTAACCAATTTTAGTGAGTCATTTTGCTTTATTCCATCATATTCCAAAGTTAAGGAAGAGTGTGTTTTTGACTTTATTGGACATGGAAATGTTCAACCCACAAGAGTATTGCTCCTAAATTGCTTTCTGGGAAAAAAATTCCTTTACAGGGTTCTTGGATGAGATTTCCCCCCAATTCTCTGTACGGATTTTGAGACCTATTACATTTTAAACATTAGCATACTTGCCATCACAGACATGCTAGATATTAAATTAGACAAAATGTTGGACATTGTTCATACAATTCATTTTCATTTAGTCATGCAAGGTCTCTTTTTTTTTTCCTTTTCTTTTGTTTGAACAAAGAGCTATTAGCTTGATGGCAGTGTACTTGCATATGATTTGCATGTTGGGACTTCTTTGCTTTATTCCTGTCAATTTGACTTTTTCTGTTCATTTATTTGCCTAGCCGGCCCATCTAGTAGGGATATAACTTGAGTGTTGTTTTATTTTGGTTGGTTGCTGTAACATGTCTAATTTGAAGTGCTGCCTCTGTTATTTAATTATTTAAGCTTATGTGCATTGGGATTCTTTCCTGGTGGAGGAACTAACATGGTTTTGCTTCTCTTTTTGAGATGCACTTCTTGTCATCTTCATACCGAAATGCAGGATTTCAGTTGTATTTTGCACATAAATGGACAGCAAGAAATTCCTTCAACTGGTTGAGGAGAAAAAGAAGCGAATCTTGGAGAGAAAAGAAGCACCGTTGAAATGGGAGCAGAAACTTGAAGCTGCGGCCAAGGCAAAGGCTGACGCCGAGGCCAAAGCTAGAAAGGCAAAGGCTGCAAAGCTCAAACGGTATGCTTCCTCATCTGACACTGATAGCGGGAGTGACGGTGGTAATGAGGAGAGGAAATTGATCAGAAAGGCCAAGAGAAAGAATAGGAAGCATAGTCACTCTGACTCGGGTGATAATGATAAGAGAAAGGACAAGAAATTGAAGCGCAAATCGAAGAGGCGACCAGACTTTGACGATGAGAGCAGGGATGGGTATGACAGTGACTCTGAAGCAGAAAGGAGGAGAAAGAAGGGCAGCCACAAGAAGCGCAGACATCACAATTCAACTTCAGAGTCTTCTGGTTCGGACTCATCAGATGATGATGCTAACACTAGAAGAAGACAACGCAAAAGGAATCACAAGAATCACAGGAGATCACGTTCGTTAGATTCAGGCTGTGAAACGGATGACAGTGGATCACACAGGAAGAGAAGCCATGCAAGGCACCACGATTCAAGCGCGGAATCTGATGGTTCAGACTTTTCAGATGGTGAGGAAGCTAAAGGTGGAAGAAGGAATCATAAAAAGAGTAGCAAGCATCATAGGAGATCACACTCCTGTGAATCGAAGTCTGAGGGTGATGATAATGAATCACCAAGAAAGAGAAGCCATCTGAGGCATCACAAACTTCATAGGCGATCAAGCTCAAGGGATTCAGATTCCTCTAGCGATGAGGACGCTGTCAAGAGAAAGCGTAACTCAAAACGCCGTAAGCACCACAGACGATCTCATAGTCATGACTCAAGATCCTCAGGTTCTGATGTCTCTTCCCACGACCAGGGAAGATACATGGGCGAGGCATCTTTGGAAGATACAACAGGAAGAAAAGACAAACTGAAAAGGCATCATGACCAGCATGGTGAACACCGACACCATCATAACAGCGAAAGAACAAAACTGATGATTGCACGTGCAGGATACACAACAGAATCAAATGGCAAGCAGACTTCAGCTGGGATGAACGGGAATGGTGATTATGATGCTGGCAAAGAATGATGGCTTGGAGTCGGAGGAATTATAGTCCCACTGACATTTTAGTCCCCTAGTTTCCATGTGGAATGCTTATGGTTTGCTCTGATTTAGTACTGCTCTCTGCATTATTGCAAGAACTACTTGAATTCTCGTGCATGGAACCTTCTGAATGTTCACTCTTTCTGTTGCTGTTCTTTACGAGACCTGTGAAAAAATGCACTGGTATCTCTTTCCTGGATAAGTGAAAGACCTTCGGGTGAATCCGTTGTGGGTCTATGTTTATTTTATTTTATTTTTTTTTTTAGAAAAATTATGGGTAATCGTCTGTATCTTGTTGGAGAGGAGTATGATATTCTTTATTGTGTGATTTAAAGAATTATTAGTCAATGTCAAGTTGTGAAGGTGGATGCGTCTCGTAAGGGATGTTATCATCTGACCTATCTAAGGAGATAGAGGGATGGTAGAGGATTAGGATACCGGGGTGGTCAATACCAAGTTTTGTGGTAGTCAATGAGTAATCTACTAGGCATTTATTAAACAATATGATTAAAAATAATTTACATGAGTCATTGATGAATATAAGAAGTAGGAAGTATGTTTGTATTATTAGTAACTATTAGGATTTACATATTGACTATATTAGAATTTGCACGTAGTTATATTAGAATTTGCACGTAGTTTTATCATGCTGTGTTGATTGGGTTTAAATTTTATTCCTAATTTTAGTCTGGTTTCTAAACAAAATTCATGTCCATGGTGTGTGATAATATTCGTCTATATTTAATTCCTTTATACCTTACATGAGTGGTTATTGAAGGTGGGGTTATGGGTTTCATTAGTCGTGGAGAGCTTCATTTGGGAAGTACATACGCATCTTTTCGTTAGAAGAAAAGGTGGAGGAGATGTAACATGTTTTCTCAGGGTATACTTATAAGCAGAATGCATCTACTTGGGACAAAGTTCGGTTGGTTAGGAAACTCAGCATACACTTGAGAAACCGAAGTTGACAATATATACTGAAGAAAGCTATATACCTTATCAAAATCTCCTTGGGGTGCTGGTATGCCATCAAAATGATACAAGTCCAGGTCTACAAGTCTCCGAGTGAAACTTACTCTCCTCGTCTTAAAATTATTTTTACAAGTCAAACAAGTAGTTAGACAAACATCAATTAAATACCAAAATTTTAAACTATTTAATACATTAGTTTGTCTAAAATATATAAAACCAAATTCTTTGACAATTTAAATTTTAAAAGATATTTGACCAATTATGCATAGTAATTGGCATTGGCAACCTTTGTATCTTGTTATCCGAGAGCCTGTAAACAAATTCAAGGATATTGGGTTTTGTTTAGTAATCTCACTATAATAAATATATATATATATATATATATATATATATATATATATATATATATATATATATATATATATATGTATCTAATGCAATTATAAATCGATATGTATCTGATGAAGCCTACAACATGCACAGAGCAGCTAGGCGCTTTACTCATTTGCACAGGACCCTGACCTAGTGGATAAGCAGTATGATTTCATAACTTAGCAGATTAGTACAACCCAAGTGATCCGTCAAGAAGTTAATTGTAAGCAATTCCCCTGTTAGTCATGATGAATTGGTTAACCTTCCGCAAAATCTCTTCAATGAGATGCCATTTACATGTATAGAAAGTACATAAATGATGGTTTCAATTTCCCAGAATGAGTTACAATTGGCTAGATTGGCCCTGAGAGAAAATCCGTGAGGACTAATGTTGTCAGAGACAGCAGCACATGGACATAAAGCTACAAAAATTGTGATTATTGGTGTAAATTAATGTCCAGATGTATATTAATCAATTAATTGAAGGTATACAAGTCCTTCACAAGTACAACAGAATGGGCAACCTCATCAATCATATGGCGATCAAAAATTCTTCAATATCTTTTCAGTGGATACTCCATCAGCAACAAGAAGAGAAGTTACCTCCTGAGAGAAGAAGACAAGTGATGTTTAATTATCAGAGAGAAAAGACAAAATAATGTTTTTAACTCCTTATGATGGAGAGGATTTTAAGAGATGTAACTAGAAGTTTACTTCTGTCAGTTTACCCAGGTAAATGGTAGTTAAACTTGTGGCAAAAACATTCATTTCCACAGAAGAGATGAGGTGTTTTCTTCAGGTGGAGGTGTCGGTTAGGCGAGCAACTATCTCAACTAAGTATACTTGAAAGAACTATGGACGTAATTAGCCCCTGCGTATGTATGAAACCAGATAATGGCACAGCTAGTAAGGGAAGATCCAACGGGATTTAGTGAATTTGGTTCCAACTTAGTGAAATTTACTTTCAAGCATTTCTTGGCCCAATGCTCAATGAGTAATGAAAGTCATGTGAAGGTAAACGCATTTTTCTTGTTCATGTAGTGTCATGTAAATAAACTACAGAGAAAATAAGTCTAAATGAGTAGGAAGATGAAGTTTAAGAATCATCCACTGCATGACTAGGACGTTCCATCTCATGTCAGATAATCCTACACCCAGGTGAAAAATAAAAGCATTCATGGCCTCTAAAAATCTCGGTAGCAGAGGACTCCATAATCTTTCAGTATGATATTTCCAACGGCCAACACTATTAGCAGTATAAAAGAAAACAATCCAGATTATGAGCTTTCGATGCATGGTTACAAGGCATTGGCATCTTAATAGTCATGAACGTATATACCAGAATGCCACAGACCAAAGGACTTTGTGACAGGGACCAGAGCTAGAGGTGAATATCAGTGGCTATGGACCTCCTGGCCCAGTTACTAACCATTGAAGCACTGCAGCGTAGTTTATTCTGCCGCTGACGACATGAGCTTTTTAATCTTCAGGAGGGAGTAAGGGAGAGATGTGATTAGAAGTAAAGATTATGCATAGATTGGCTAAACAAATAAAAGGGAGTCAATCTCACTACTCGAGCCCAAAAAAAAAAAAAAAAAAAACGTCCAATAACTATGTCACAATGTATCATGTGGCGTCTGAAGATGGATTCCAAAGAAAAACAAAACCAATTAACAATAAGAACTTCTACGCAAACTTCAGCACTGAAAGCAGTAACGTATAAGTACCTCAGCCATTTGCTTCTGTCCACAAAGCACCGCACCAGTAAACTGAGGGTTAAAAATCTTCTTTGCTCGAGCAAATGCTGCCTGTAAGACCAATAGTAGGAGGATATACGTGGTCAATTTAACTGTAATTAACTGGAGAAATATGCACTGTCTAAAGCTTCCAAATGGACTCATCTATGCAGTAACTAGCTTGTCGACACAAGATACAAATGTATAACATAATCAAAGGAACACAATGACACAAGGAATATTAGTTCTCATACCTGTACATAACCTCGCTCCCCAGTCCAAGTATCATCTGGTTGAGATAATACAGGAACAATTTCAAGTCCAGAAGATTCCCATTTTTCAAACCTATCCTACAGAAGGTAAAAAAGTATTTAATATTTTACTATAACACAGGAAAGGGGGGAAAAAAGGCTTGAACTTGTTGCGAGATTAAACTTAAAGAAAAAGCTCATTGAAACAAGAAGGTACTGGGACCTGATAGGCCATCCTCTCAAGATAATCTGACATCAGATCTCCTATCGACACCAAATCCTGACTCAATTAACGAACGGATCAGGCTGCAGGAGAACAAGAAGATAGAAGGTAGTTTAAAATAGAAGCAAAGCAGTTTCATCTAATTCAACTTCTGCAATCTTACAACGTTCACCAAGACGGACATACAAGCTCCTGGCAGAAAACATGTGATTCTTGTTCCCATAATACGACGTAGTCATAACAAAATAAGCCTAGGCCTCAACTGTAATGTTTACCGAAAAAGGTTAAAAAAAAGGAAAACTTCCAGTCCTTCAATCCTCCATACACAGGGACAAAACCCAAGATCTAATGCCTTTTAACTCAACTAAGATGATGATCGAATTGATGAAGAAGATGCCTTAGTGACAATGGTCCTGATGATGGCCCAAAGTAGAATGAAAAGGAAAAGGAGAAAAGTGACTTCGACTTTTGATTTATATCAAGACAATGATCAGGTATACACAGAGTGAATATCAAAACTTAACAAAATTCTAGTCAGAGCAAGAAAGACTAGTAGAGCTTGCACTCAGATTACGGTATGAAAGCCTGCAGCATGCCTATGCAGCATCACTGTCCAAAAAAAGAAAATATTTATAACATTGAAGACACTGAGGATGAGCATTCCAGTTATGCAGAATCAAAATCAAGCACCTGCCTAAGTCACAAAATCCTTCAACTAGGTTCTCTTACAATCTAGAAGCATTTGTTTATAGCCTTCAAGACTAATTTGGTTACTACTAGATAAAACTAAGGACAGGAGGAAATTGGAAGAATCTAGCTTCGTAAGTAAGCGAAAACATGCAGGTAAGAATAAAACGTTGATCGATTTTTCGAGAAACCTGATTATTGTAGCTCCTACTGGATCCTTTTCTAGAACAGGAAATTCTATCTTTACACATGCTCATCAAGTACTCGGAGAATAAGTTGACTATTCAAGTACTCGACGAATGAGTTGACTATCTATTATTAATTAGCAATTTTCTCATCATTTTTCACCTTATATAACCAGTGAGGATGAGACATATGTCTCCTGTCTCCATTCCACCAGCGATAAACAAACTGAGACAAAATAATCAACCATGTGGTTTTGCAAAGTTATCTACATCTGGCTGTTATCTTCTTGGTCAAGAAACCAGACACTAAGAAAGAGCTCTCAGTAGGCACATCTCTCAATAAGTCATAGCGTGTTGTAGAGAGAGAAACTCTCTTCCTTCTCTCTAGGAACGCAATCTTCACTTCCTAGCTTTCTTTGCACAATTACACGTTCTACCTCTTGCTTCCCCTCACTCCTTCTATTTTCAGTTTTAACAGTTATTTTAGCTCTTTGCTACTAATTCAACTAGTGTTAGCGTTCTTTGGTTAGTTCTGGTTGTTTGCTTCTGTTTTTTTGCTGTTTCTGCCTTGAAATGACAAAATCAAAAGCAGCTAAGAGAGCTGAACGTTTGAAGCTTGCTACCAAATCTGGCAGTAATGTTGTCTCTAGTTCAAGTGTTAGCTTTCTTCCATCTAAACAAGTTGTGAAGAAATCCCACAAGGTGGTGGGTGTTCATGTTCAGGAGAATATGAACACAAAGGGTTTCAGTTCATGTGAAGGCATGGTGGATTCAGGTGTGGCTTTGCTAAGGTGTGATTCTGGCTCTGGTTCCAGTGGCTCATTCTCTTTCCATGACAATACTTAGGATGATGCTTCAACTAACAAGCCTTTGAAGAACTCAAAGATGTTGGAGGATGATGAAAAGTCTGATTATTCATCAAAGGATATTATTGTACCAAATAGTAAGGAGGTTGGTTCTCTTGGTGTTGGTGCTAATGCTGATGTTCCTGGCGTTGCAGCTGCTGTGCTTGAAGATGCTGGCAGAGTTGCAGCTTCTACTGTTCTTCAGCTTCAAGGAGAAAATTTTGGCCGCCCAAATTTTGAATCCCCAGTCAGTAGAGAAGCTAATGTGACGCCAACAATCACTCAGCCAACTACCATCAGGGATGAGAGGCCACTTGCTCCACAAGCATCTGATCCTTTATGCCCCACTGGATTTCCAACTTGGCAACTTAAAATGCCACCTGGTCCTAATCATCATTTTAATTCCGTTGACTTACCACCTAAGCCTGGAACAAAACAACAACTTTCTAGGCCAATGCCTTCTTTTACAAGTCAACAGGCTAGTACACCTCATTTTCTTCATGAGAAATCACCTATGAACACTCATGGCACTCCTGCTGCTGGTGGTAAAGCTCGGAACACACTTTTATCAAACAACCAAAAAGCCTGAGAATGGTATGAAACTGAAAAAAATGTGATGTAAGAATACCAGATAAGGTGTTTATTGATGTGGAGGGATTGGAGTCTGACGAAATACGGGATAGGTGCTTGGTTGGATGTTTTGTGGGGAGATTTCCAGGAAGGCAAGTCGTATATAATCTTGCCAAATCACAGAAGCCAAAACACAGAGTTTCTCATGATTCTTATTGGATTATATAAGTTTGATTCTACTCAGGATTTAGAGGAGGTCATGTATGGAGTACCTTACTTTGTTAATAGGTCCTTAATTCTAAGGAAAATGCCTAAGTTTTTTGCCTTTGGGACCGGAGAAATGGCCAACATCCCAATTTGGGTCAAATTTCTTAACTTACTTGTTTCTTTACGGAATGAAATGGTGTTGTATGATATTGCCTTTATATTATCCCAAATGCAAGCAGCTTGGCATGGCATTGGGGCTATGAGGATGACATTGCTCAAAAGGAGGCAACTGATATGAATATTCCTGATGATATGAATGGTTTGATGAATGGGGGTGATAAGGAGGTGATTGTTCTATCAAAACCTTCTACTAAGAGGAATCCAGTGAGGAAAAGACAGCACTCAGAGCTTGCTCTTGTTTTTGCTAAGCCTGTGCCTACTGGGAGCCATGCTCAGGATTTTGACCACTTTGGTCAAATCATGGTTCTTTCTCTTCCACAGCTTGGATATGTACAAATAAAGGAGCAACAAGTTGAACAAAATTATGATAAGGATGATGTTCTTGTTGCTGAAACCAACAACCCTCATCCCCAGAACTCTGTCTATGCTGACATCATGTACACAGGATTAAGCAGCTTGGGTTAAATGATGGTTTCAAGGTAGTAATTTCTACAACAAACAAAGAATGTGGCCTTGACAAGATCCCAGAAATTACAGAATGCCTGGATCAATGCAAGGGGAAAATTAATTCTTCCTTGCAATGACTCTAGGTTTTTGGAATAATAGGGGTTGTAACAAACCCCTCAAACATAATGGTTTGTTTTCTTTTGTTAAAAAAAAACATAGCTTAAATATAGTTGGAGTGTTGGAAACTAAGTTAAATAGCACAATGCTTGCTCAGCTTTTGAATCACATATTCAAACATTTGGAGTACACGCATAATTTTGACTCTCATGCAGGAAACGGATTCCAGTGCTGTGGAATCCCAATTCTGTTGCTGTAAATGTACTTAGTATATATGTTCAGACTATTTTTTGTAAGGTCTTAAGCTTAGTATCCAATCAATCACTGTTTGTATCCTTATTCTGTGGCTTTAATAAGTTCGTAGATAGGAGACCCCTTTGGGATACGCTTGTTGCACAAAATCGGAATCTGTATTCTCCTTGGACTATTATAGGGGACTTTAATTGTGTTTTGAATGAGGATGAAAGAATTGGTGGTAGGCCTGTCCTTATTATGAGTTGAAAGACCAACTAGATTGCTTTTTTGCAATGTTTCTTGGTTAAAGTCCTTTTATTGGATGTGTGTACACTTGGGATGATGGAACTGTTAAGTCCAGGCTTGATAGAACCATGTCTGTTAGCTTATTCATTGAGGAATTTCCATTGGCTAGGCCTCACTATAATGTCCCTGGATGTCTCTCTGACCATTTATCTTGCATACCGACTTTGCATTTTGGAACCTCTAGGGGCAAAGCCTCATTTAAATTCTTCAAGATGTGGGCTGATCATGATTCCTTCCCGTCTCTGGTGAGCCAATACTGGAACACAAATTATGCAGGCTTTGCTATTTTGGGCTTTGCAAGAAGCTTAAATCTCTCAAATCTCCCCTCAAGGAGCCTAACAGGAAGGCTTTCTGTTATGTCTCATTTTTTATGAAGGGCAAAAGAGTCATTAAGGCTTAATTAATTACTAAACCTAATTTGATTAGGAAATTTTTTCCTAAATCCTAATCAAATTTCTATTTAATCACGTGAAGTCTCCTCCTCCCCTCACAATAACATACGGCCGCCACTCTCCCAAGGGAAAAGAACGATTTTCTCCTTCTTCAAAAGCCAAGGCCGCCAGTTTAGGGAGGCTATGGAGGAGTACTGCCACCCGATTCACACCGTTCAACAGAGTAGTAATTGCTAGGTAGGTGCGCCCTTAACATCCATTGAATGTAAAAACGATAATCTTTAATTTCCTTATGAAAACGAGATCGTGCATTAGTATTGGTGATTGTATAGATGCTTGATTATTAGATTATATTTATGCAGGTAGAGCCGGGGGTCTCACTGGAAGCAGACTCTCTATCCCTTGGGATAGGGGTATTGTCTGCCTGCCACTTACCCTCCCCAGACCCTAATGATAGCTTTTGCTGTCGTTGGGATATACTGGGTCTGGATGATGATGATGATGATATATGATCGTATATGTATATATATGTATGATGCTATTTTTGTATGAAGAACTTGAAAAAGATTTTATTTTTGATGTTCATATGGAAAACGGGATCGGAAGAAGAGGTGTTGGTGTTGGCGGCGCGTGGCCGGTGGTGGTGGGCTATGGCCACGTGCTGCCAGATAAAGGAATAAGGGTGAGAGGGAGGGCGGCTGAGAGGGTGTGCTGGGGGGGAGGTGATGCAGCTAGTCAGGAGGGGTGGGGGCTGGGGGGATCTGGTCAGTGGGGGGCGAACTGAGAAGAAGGGGGCGGTCTAGGGGAGAGGAGGGGCTGGGTAGGCAGGGGTGAGTGGGGGCTGAGAAGGGTGGGGGAAGAGGTTGGCTGGGGGTGATTCTGTTGAATCTTCTGCGGGGAGGAAGAAATTTAGGAATCGCAGGGATGGACGAAAGTGAGGCAGGAAAGGTAGGAAAAAAAAGAAAAAGAAAAAGAAAAGAAAAAGGAAAAGAAAAGGAAAAAGAAAAGGAAAAGGAAAA
>AP025053.1:16324761-16747389 GCA_036186865.1 Eustoma russellianum
ATTCTGTCCTGTTTGACCATCTGAATCTTTTTATTTGTTTGAAGGGTCAAATGATCTTATTTGTATCTGATTTTTAGACAGAGTCTTTCTAACACATTGAAGTTCAATTCTGAAAAGTATCACGATTTGTGGAGTTGTGTACATTTATTTGTGAATTTTTCAAAAACGGGTTCTGAATCTGAGGTGGTCTCAGATTCTGTTTTCAAAGGGGATTTTAACAAAAGGTTGTAGTGTAATTTCCGCTAACCACTATTCACCCCCCCTCTAGTGGTGTTTATTGCAGGTGCACGGTCCAACATTTGGTATCAGAGCCAGACCAACACCACTCAAAAGAAGCAAGATTCAACACCATACGAACAATACAAGGCCAAGAAACAACGATTCATTATATACTGCTTGTCTCAAATCCAAGGTACATACTATGGCTATTGTTTCTCACAAAGGTGAGTTGGAAGGTATGTCTACACAACGCCCTCCTCTTTTTGATGGCAAAAATTTTGTTCATTGGAAACTAAGAATGAGGCTATTCTTAATGGCTATAGACATCGATTTATGGTCTATAGTTGAAGATGGGCCGTACATTCCAAAGAAAGTTATACAAGTTAGTGGAGTAACTCAAGAGGTTGAAAAATATAAAAGTGAATGGTCATCGGATGATGAAAAGAAAATGTCCATGAATGCTAAAGCTATGCAATTACTTTTAAATAGACTTACAACTTCTGAAGCAGGATATGTGTCAAATTGCACAAGCGCACACGACATGTGGAAATCACTTGTATTAAAGCATGAAGGTACTAGTGGTGTTATAGAGTCAAAAATAAACATGCTTATGACTGAATTAGAGACTTTCAAAATGTTGCCAAACGAATCCATAACATCTATGGATTTGAGGATTACTAATATTTTCAATGCCCTTGAAGCTTTAGGGAAGTCATATTCGAACAGTGAAAAGGTTCAAAAGGTGTTACGAAGCCTCCCTGCTGAATGGGATCCAAAGGTGACTGCAATCGAGGAGACAAAGTCAATCACTAAGATGGATGAATTGATCGGGTCTCTTAAAGTTTACGAGGTTAAATTAAACCTACGAAAGTCTGAATCTTGGTCTACGAACACTCATCGTTTACGGCATGGACTACCAGGGTATCTAATCCTGTTCGCTCCCCATGCTTTCGCACCCCAGCGTCGGTAGGGACCCAGAGAGCTGCCTTCGCTTTTGGCGTTCCTTCGTAGATCTACGGATTTCACCCCTACACACGAAATTCCACTCTCCTCTGTCTCACTCAAGTGAATTGGTTTCGAGAGCATTCCGCCAGTTTTTGGTGACTTTCACTTTCAACCCGATTCACCGCCTATGTGCCCTTTCGTCTAAGTCATCTGGTAAGTCAATAGCTTTCAAAACAACCGAAACACATGCTAGTAACGATGATAGTAATAGTGATACTGAATTAGACGATGACTTGATATTGATAGCTAGAAAACTAAAAAAAATTTTCAAACATCCAAATAGGAATAGACAACGTAATTCTTCTTCTTCTTCTCAACCTAGGAAGAATAACATAAACAAATGGTATAATAACAGCCTGAAGTATAACTCCACCAAAAATCACGAATTTTGAAAATGTTTAGCTATTTTTTAAAATTGTGAGAAGTTGTGTGAAAACTGCAGTCAGAAACGGGCAAAAACAGAAATAAAGAAACAAGAGAAGAACACCAAGGATTTATCCTGGTTCGGTCAATGTGACCTACTCCAGTCCCAAGGAACACCTTTCCTTGGATTTCACTATCAAATGAACACCTTACAACAAGAGCCAAGCTTGATCCTTGGGTTATACACCAACCCTATTCAAGACTTGGATAATCACCTCTATGCAACTCTTGGTTACAACACCTCTACCACCTATTGATGTAGCCTTATAAATTTGGTCAATCAATCATACAAATCCAACCCAAGAAGGTGTGTATAATGTAGCTGGACAATAAAAAAAAATTGGAACACCTTAGCTACACAAAGTATGAACGAAAATATGAGAAGAGAATAGAAAGACAACAATCTTCAATTTTGCTTTGGTAAACATCTTCTCAACCTAGGAAGAATAACATAAACAAATGGTATAATCGAATACTCAGTCGTTTTGGTAAGTGCAGGGATTTCGTACAGACGTCTTGTATATCCCTTAGCAGAATACAGCGGGCGTACCGGTTCTGACCCTAGGGTTCACGACGGGGCGCTACATGTGGTATCAGAGCCCGAGGCTCTAGATCTACTGCGGAAACATAAAATTAAGAAATGATATTAGACGTAAGCGATGACTCTAGATTTAAGTTATGATCATAGATGTAAGTTTGATCTTAGACTAAGTGTGATATTAGACTAAGTTGTGATATGAGACTAAGTTTGACCTTAGAATAAGTTTGATTTAGACTAAGTGATGATCGGGTTGGGGGCTGTAGAAATATGAGGGTTTGAGTGATTTCAAAATAAAGAAATTTGAATATATATATATATATATATATTAACGTGGATATATATATATATACACAAGTGTACATGTATGCATGATAACTTGCCTTATTTAGCTTATATATTATGTTGCCGTACTAACGAGCCATGAAGCTATAAAGCTTACATCATATGGCGAACATTTGTTGAGTTTATACTATTTTCAGGTGCCACAATTAATGAACTAAAGTAGTTCATTAAGTGAAGTACTTAGTTTAATAAACTAAGTAGTTCATTAAAAGAAGATGCATTTGGAAAAGACATGAAGGCAACATAGCTATGGAAGGAAAGTTCTCTCCTCCTCCCCACATCATTTCACACGCCATATATACATAATATATATATATTTTCAGATTTTTTTTAAAAAGGCACATACACATTTATTCCAACGTACTATCGACACGTTATATATCTTACGAACGTACGTTTACGTCACACCACTATACTTAACTCATATTTATGAGTATATTCAGATCTTATATCATATGATATAAGATATGGTGATGACAAATTAAATACGACACGATAAAAGGTTCTAAACCGAAATTTGTCGTATCGGGCGATACCGAAACTTCGCCAACGTGTCACGTACTTGCCATAAATAAATGGCCAGCCCATATACATCAAAATTTATCAAAAATTTCGTGCCATACACTGTACATTGAGACAAAAATACTTTCCATGTTGGCACACACAAATCACCCCACATTTAGGCCAAAATGTGAAGATTCCAATTTTATTTTTGTCACATGTTTATGGTACCACTTTAAATCAGCCAAGTGCTGAAAATTAAAGTATATATTATATATATTATGTATAACATAATATATATAGCATGTGCAAAAGTTGGAATTTAAATTAGAGAAAAATCGGATAATCGATAAATATCGAAAATTCGGTTTTCTACGCACTTGACATGGAACGTTTTTCTTGAACATGATGTGGCACGTATCTAGACACTTTTTACATATAATATACATCTTAAAGTGTTCTAGAAAATTAAATTAAGGGCTGATTGGAATATTACATGTGTGTAATATTAAATGTGCACTATTTTTCAAAGTTAGCAAAAATAAATTTCAGCACATGCATATACACACTTAAACGTCACCCTAGCTGAGATGGAGCACATGTGGAGCCTTGTTGGCATGTTGATTGGTCAAGAATCAATCATACAATGTTGATGAATCAAAGAGAGAAGCTACAAAAGGTAAGTTTTCAACATACACCTCTCTTATGTCACATGCTGAAAATTTCAGCATGTCACACACCTCAATGGCCGAATTCTTAAGGCTTAAGGAATATATTTTGTTAATTTTGCATTAAGGAATAAATCAAATGAGTTATGGAAATGATTTGAATTGTCTTAAGTGTGATATTCTTTATATCACACATGCTGAAATTTTTCAGCATGTGTGAGAAGGTGTTATGGCCGAATTTCACCCTCCTTGGTGTCCAAATTCATTCTCAATCTTGTAGCAAGACTTGCCTTAAATAATGGATGTATTTTTATGGAAGAAATTCAAAGAAAAATGGAAGAAATATTGATTTATCACATGTGGTTAATGCTGAAAATTTCAGCATTGAAAATATACCTTATGGCCGATTTTGACTAGGTTGGAAAGAGATATTTTTGTGTCTCAAACTTTATGACATATTGTGACTATTTTGGCATGATTTGATAATTGATTATTTGGCACATGTTTAAAGTGTTTTTTCAGAATATCCATGTCATCAAATGATGACAACAATGAGCCAATCAAAAGGTGCCAAGTAAGCAATGACTAAATGATGGTCCAATGGAATGATGCCAAGCAAGCAAAACTTTGTCACCATGATGTCTCACACCCTCCCAAGCAATTAAAAGGAAATTTTCAAGAGGGGGGAGTGACTTAAGGGGGACGGCCTGGACCTATAAGGGAAGAAGAGAAGAACAAACAAAAGCAACACCAAGAATCATATTCAAAAGTGATCAAAGTGCAAAAGCTTTCTTCTCCTACACTTTCTTTCTTTCTTCTTCTTGTAAAAAGCCTATTGTACTTTACTTCTTTCATCCTTGAATAGGCTTCATAGAAACCACCATTCATTCATCATTGTACAAGATTGATCAAGGTGTGATCAATCTTCATTCTAGCGAGGTGGTGGTGTTCGTGCAAATTGTACTCACAATACAAGGTTTGTAAAGGGTTGGAGTCAAGGTGTAACTCTATCAACCCTGCGGTAAGGTGTACTGCGTGTGTGAAATTAGTGTGAACCAAGGAAGGTGTTCCTTGAAGACTGGAGTAGGTTGTTTATAACCGAACCAGTATAAAATTCTTGGTGCAATTTACTTTCTGCATTTACGTTTCAGTTTCTGCGCTGTTTACTCATATTGTTCACGTTCGCAAAAATAGTAAACGTTTTCTAAAAATTATAAAAATTTCCAGAAACATACATAAACGTTCTAGGGTTAATTTGGCACAAGTTTCAACCCTTTTGGACAAGTATAAGTCATCCAAACATCAAAAGTTCTGAGACTAGTGCAGTCTGATTTTCAGACTTGCAAAGGTTGAGACTTTGGGTGTATTTGACCTACTTCCCAAAAGAATTTTCAAAAACTGTTTCAACCCATTTCAATATAGTGTGTGAGGAGTTATTGGTCAAATTTTCAGATCATTTGGACATTCACACAAATAGGAATTAATTTTTCAAAACCATCTACCGTTTCTGGCAGATTTGCACAATCTGAGTGCCAACGGTTTTTGAAGGGGTTAAAGGTTGAATTTTGATTTGAAATTTTTAGGGGACCCTCACAACATCTGAGGCTAAGTTCTCTCAAAATTTCATAATTTTTGGAGACCTCTAACCTAGTTTTTAAAACGTTTTAAAACTGGTCCTGAAAACAGAATCTGTTTTCAGAACTTGAATTGGTTAGGTTTAAAGAAATTTTAAAAACCATATTTTCCGCACCACCTATTCAACCCCCCCCTTCTAGTGGTGCCTTGCAGATCCTACAAGTGGTATCAGAGCGCAGGAATACTCACGACAAGGAATCCAACGATTCAGTGAGATGGCATCCACAAATCTCAAAACCGAACAAGAAGGTATGTCAAGCCAAAGGCCTCCACTCTTTGACGGTGAGTCTTTTATTCAATGGAAACTTAGGATGAAATTATTTCTTATGGCTATAGACATAGACCTTTGGTCAATAATTGAAGATGGTCCATATGTCCCGTCTAAATTGTCCATTGTAGATGGAGTCACACTAGAAGTAATTAAAACAAGACAAGACTATACTAGTGAAGACAAAAAGAAACTGAGTATGAATGCTAAGACCATGCAATTACTCTTAAATGGCTTAAGTAAGAGTGAGTCTAGTTATGTGTCCAATTGTTCGAGTGCACAAGAAATGTGGAGAATCTTAGAAATGAAACACGAAGGCACGAGTCAAGTCAAAGAGTCTAAAATTAATATGCTTATGTCTACTCTTGAGTCTTTCAAGTTGTTGCCTAATGAGTCAATTGTTGATATGGATCTTCGTTTGACTAACATCTATAACTCTCTTGAGTCTCTTGGTAAGGCCTTTACAACGCAGGAAAAAGTACAGAAAGTCCTACGGAGCCTCCCTTCAGAATGGGATCCTAAAGTGACTGCCATAGAAGAAAGCAAGGAGACTAAGTCAATAAAAATGGAAGAACTCATTGGTTCACTAAAAGTGTATGAAAACAAACTCATTATTCGGAAATCGGAATCAACCAAACAAGGTAAGACAATTGCTTTTAAATCAAATGAATACGTCTCCCCTCCCTCCGATCACATAGATGATAGTGATTCCGAATCGGATAATGATGACTTAATTCTATTGGCAAAAGGACTAAGAAGATTCATGAGAAAATCATTTAGAAATAAAAACAAGGGCACTACATCTAAGAGAAATAAAAACAAGTCAAATGATAAGGACATTAAATGTTATGAATGCGGCAAACTCGGACACTTATCATATGACTGCCCAAACAAAGAAAAGCAAACTAATAAGTACCCTGACAAGGAGCGGAACAAAAATAGACCCGTCTCAGATCCTAAACAAAGGAAACGTGCACTAAAGGCCTCCACATGGAGTGACTCATCAGACTCTGAAACTGAGACCGAAGAGGAGACCGCTCAAGTTTGCTTCGCTTCAAAGGCGTCTAATGAGGTATCATCTGACTCTGACTCTGACTCTGAACCTTCTTACGATGATTTATTTAGTCAATATCTTGAGTTACATAAATTTACTAAGACTCTCGCAAAAGAAAAGAAACGTTTAATTGAAGACAAGAAACTGTTAGAATCTTCTAACGAGAATCTTGTCGCTCAATTAAGCGATTCAAAGAAAGAGTCTTCATGTGCCATCACTGCATTAAAAACCGAGATCTCATCATTAACTTCTCAAAATAATGAAATGAAATCCGAGATTTCAAATTTGAAATCAAGGAATACAATTTAGAGAACATGATGAAACAATTCGATACAGGGTCAAACATGCTGCATCGCATCATATTATCGCAAAAGCATGACAGTGACAAAACTGGATTGGGGTACGTTGATACTAACGAAGTATCAACCAAACCAACCAAGTTTGTTGTGTCTAAAAAGGTAGACACCCCTAAGCATCAAGTGGCGTCTAAGATGACGCAGAAAGCACCCCCTTCCACACGCCCCCACTCCCTCATATCATGTGAAATATAATGTTGTACCATATAGATATGAGAAGAAGAGATCAATGCATACACGGAATACATATCATCCACGCACCACGCACACACACACAAGGACATATCACAAACGTCCTTCATACATTGAGTATAGGGGAGTCCTTGGGCAAAGACCCAAAGTACATGCACCACATGTATACTATGTCGCACCTTCATCTACTTTCTTGCCATTTGATAGACCGAGAAGGATCACCCAAGTATGGGTACCGAAAGGTACCTTTACTAAAAGGTGATTAACTAACTCGAAAGGACCCAAAATTAAAAGGGTACCTAAATCACCTTTTTACATTGCAGGGAGACCACTCATCAAAAGACATATCAATAAAGTGGTTCCTTGACAGTGGTTGCTCGAGGCACATGACAGGTGACCCGAGCCTCTTCTCCAAATTAAAGAAGGTCACAAAAGGCGGATCCGTGACCTTTGGAGACAACAATGAAGGCAAGATCATTGGTAAAGGTACGATTGGAAACCCGGATACACTTCAAATCTCCAACGTGTTTTTGGTAAGCAACTTATCTTAATCTTAGTATTTCACAATTTGTTGACAATGGTTTCAATGTGTGTTTTACTCACCCTTACTGTAATATAATAAATAAAAATGGAGAAACTGTTTTAAAAGGAAAACGTGAAGGAAATATATTCACACTATCTATGGATGATGTAGTAGATGCCAAAGTTAAATGTTTTATGTCAAATGAACCCAATGTGAATTTGTGGCATAGACGTTTAGGACACATAGGTATTTCTACACTAGAAAAATTGCAACAAAAGAACCTAGTACGGGGATTGCCTAAGCTTGATTTAGACAACTTTCAGTTGTGTGAATCTTGCATAAAAGGCAAACAAACACGTGAGTCACTTAAGCCTAAAAATGAGATAAGCACGACTAGAATACTAGAACTATTGCATATCGATTTGTTTGGTCCTAGTCGTACTACAAGCCTTGGTGGGCGTCACTATGCATGTGTACTTGTTGATGACTTTTCTCGTTATACTTGGACTTTGTTTCTTGCACATAAGGATGATAGCGCCGTAGAAATCGCTAAATTAATTAAACAACTTGAAAATCAATACGGCGTAAATGTGAAAAGAATAAGAAGCGATAGAGGCGGTGAGTTTAAAAATAAAGAGATGATTTCATTCTGTGAAGAAAAAGGAATTAAACATGAGTTTTCGCCACCTAGAACTCCACAATTAAATGGAGTAGTAGAAAGAAAGAATCGCACACTACAAGAAATTGCTAGAACTATGCTTTGCGAAAATAAATTACCTAGATTTCTGTGGGCGGAAGCCGTAAATTGTGCATGCTATATTATAAATCGCCTATCTATAAGAAAGAAAATAAACAAGACGCCTTACGAAATTTTGAATGATCGCATGCCTAAGATAGATTATTTTCGTGTGTTTGGATGCAAATGTTTTGTCTTGAATACAAAAGATAACTTAGATAAATTTGAATCCAAATCGATTGAGTGCATTTTTATTGGGTATTCCATAAATTCAAAAGCATATAGGTGTTATGATCCTCTCACTAGACAAATCATAGAATCTATTCATGTTAAATTCAATGAATTTGGAGAGGTTGATAAAGAAAAGGAATATGATGATGACTTTGATTTGAAACCCGTTTTGGATGAAGAAAATGAGTCTTTTGATATGCATGAGATGAATGAAACACTAGAAATGCATGATCATATAGAAATGCATGATAACTTAGAAAATAATCAACCAAGATGGCATAGAGATCACCCACATGATCTCATCATAGGCGACATCACTCACGGTGTGCGACCACGTAGAAGAATCACTTCGGATGAAATAAATGAATTTCATGCTATGATTTCTGAAATTGTGCCTAAGAATGTGCATGATGCTTTGAGTGATTCATCTTGGATTGATGCTATGCATGACGAACTTAATCAATTCATTAGAAATGATGTATGGGATTTAGTGCCACGACCACAAGATAAGACAATAATAGGCACAAAGTGGGTGTTTAGGAACAAAATGAATGAAGAAGGAAAAGTCGTTAGAAATAAAGCAAGACTCGTAGCTCAAGGATATAATCAAGAAGAAGGAATAGACTACGATGAAACATTTGCACCCGTAGCACGTTTAGAAGCTATACGACTTTTACTTGCTATTGCTTGCATGAAAGATTTTAAATTGTATCAAATGGACGTCAAAAGTGCTTTTCTAAACGGATTTATACAAGAAGAAGTATACGTGAAGCAACCACCCGGTTTTGAAGATTTGAAACATCCTGATCACGTGTACAAATTAAAGAAGGCACTATATGGACTAAAGCAAGCGCCTAGAGCATGGTATGATCGTTTTGCTACCTTTCTTTTAGAAAATAATTTTAAACGTGGTACTATAGATAGTACACTATTTTTGAAACAAGAAAAATCAGATTTACTTATTATTCAAATTTACGTAGATGACATTATTTTTGGTTCTACCTCACATAGACTCGTTAAGGATTTTGAAAATTGTATGAAAGCTGAATTTGAAATGTCTATGGTTGGTGAACTTAATTATTTTCTTGGCTTGCAGATTAAGCAAACGAGTAAAGGAATTCATATAAGCCAAGCTAAGTACATAAATGACATGATCAAGAAGTTCAATTTTGAAAATTTGAAACCATCCCCCACGCCTATGAGTGTTACTACTAAATTAGACAAAGATGAACATGGTAAAGACGTTGATAATGGATTATATCGATCTATGATAGGTTCTTTACTATATTTAACTGCTAGTAGGCCTGACATCATGTTTAGCGTATGCATGTGTGCTCGTTTTCAAAGTCAACCTAAGGTGTCACACTTAAATGCGGTAAAAAGAATATTTCGCTATATTAAGCACACGCCCACCTTAGGTATTTGGTACGATAAGGATTCTACATTCGACTTACATGCTTACACTGATGCAGATTATGGTGGCTGCAAAATAGATAGAAAAAGCACGAGCGGAACTTGCCAATTTATAGGAAATTCCCTTATTTCATGGTTTTCCAAAAAGCAAGCAAGTGTTGCTTTGTCCACTACTGAGGCTGAGTATATGGCTCTTAGCCTTTGTTGCACACAGTTGTTGTGGATAAAACAACAACTTTCGGATTTTGGAATTACCGTAGATAAAATTCCTATATATTGTGATAGTATGAGTGCCATAAATTTGTCTAAGAACCCCGTATTACACTCTAAGGCTAAGCATATAGAAGTTCGCTATCATTTTCTTCGTGATCACGTTAACAATGGTAATATTGTCATAGATCACGTACGCACAGAATCACAAGTAGCGGATATATTTACTAAGGCCTTAAATCAAGCCACATTTGAATCTCTCCGTTCTAAATTAGGCATGCTTCCTGTTGATGTGATTTAATGCGATATCATTTGATTTACTTTCCTTTTTTGACAGGAATCTTTTGATTATCTTTCCAAAATAAAGGGGGAGAGAGAAGCATGATTTAAGGGGGAGAGAGAGAGATTTAAGGGGGAGAGAGATCACTGATTGATCCTAATTGCATGAATCAAGGGGGAGGCGGATTTGAAATTCGAAATTCAAATTTCAAATCTGTGCATAATTCAAGGGGGAGAGTTGACACTTAAATCATGTACACTAGTTATTTTGAAAATCATCAAAAGGGGGAGATTGTAGAAATATGAGGGTTTGAGTGATTTCAAAATAAAGAAATTTGAATATATATATATATATATATTAACGTGGATATATATATATATACACAAGTGTACATGTATGCATGATAACTTGCCTTATTTAGCTTATATATTATGTTGCCGTACTAACGAGCCATGAAGCTATAAAGCTTACATCATATGGCGAACATTTGTTGAGTTTATACTATTTTCAGGTGCCACAATTAATGAACTAAAGTAGTTCATTAAGTGAAGTACTTAGTTTAATAAACTAAGTAGTTCATTAAAGGAAGATGCATTTGGAAAAGACATGAAGGCAACATAGCTATGGAAGGAAAGTTCTCTCCTCCTCCCCACATCATTTCACACGCCATATATACATAATATATATATATTTTCAGATTTTTTTTAAAAGGCACATACACATTTATTCCAACGTACTATCGACACGTTATATATCTTACGAACGTACGTTTACGTCACACCACTATACTTAACTCATATTTATGAGTATATTCAGATCTTATATCATATGATATAAGATATGGTGATGACAAATTAAATACGACACGATAAAAGGTTCTAAACCGAAATTTGTCGTATCGGGCGATACCGAAACTTCGCCAACGTGTCACGTACTTGCCATAAATAAATGGCCAGCCCATATACATCAAAATTTATCAAAAATTTCGTGCCATACACTGTACATTGAGACAAAAATACTTTCCATGTTGGCACACACAAATCACCCCACATTTAGGCCAAAATGTGAAGATTCCAATTTTATTTTTGTCACATGTTTATGGTACCACTTTAAATCAGCCAAGTGCTGAAAATTAAAGTATATATTATATATATTATGTATAACATAATATATATAGCATGTGCAAAAGTTGGAATTTAAATTAGAGAAAAATCGGGTAATCGATAAATATCGAAAATTCGGTTTTCTACGCACTTGACATGGAACGTTTTTCTTGAACATGATGTGGCACGTATCTAGACACTTTTTACATATAATATACATCTTAAAGTGTTCTAGAAAATTAAATTAAGGGCTGATTGGAATATTACATGTGTGTAATATTAAATGTGCACTATTTTTCAAAGTTAGCAAAAATAAATTTCAGCACATGCATATACACACTTAAACGTCACCCTAGCTGAGATGGAGCACATGTGGAGCCTTGTTGGCATGTTGATTGGTCAAGAATCAATCATACAATGTTGATGAATCAAAGAGAGAAGCTACAAAAGGTAAGTTTTCAACATACACCTCTCTTATGTCACATGCTGAAAATTTCAGCATGTCACACACCTCAATGGCCGAATTCTTAAGGCTTAAGGAATATATTTTGTTAATTTTGCATTAAGGAATAAATCAAATGAGTTATGGAAATGATTTGAATTGTCTTAAGTGTGATATTCTTTATATCACACATGCTGAAATTTTTCAGCATGTGTGAGAAGGTGTTATGGCCGAATTTCACCCTCCTTGGTGTCCAAATTCATTCTCAATCTTGTAGCAAGACTTGCCTTAAATAATGGATGTATTTTTATGGAAGAAATTCAAAGAAAAATGGAAGAAATATTGATTTATCACATGTGGTTAATGCTGAAAATTTCAGCATTGAAAATATACCTTATGGCCGATTTTGACTAGGTTGGAAAGAGATATTTTTGTGTCTCAAACTTTATGACATATTGTGACTATTTTGGCATGATTTGATAATTGATTATTTGGCACATGTTTAAAGTGTTTTTTTCAGAATATCCATGTCATCAAATGATGACAACAATGAGCCAATCAAAAGGTGCCAAGTAAGCAATGACTAAATGATGGTCCAATGGAATGATGCCAAGCAAGCAAAACTTTGTCACCATGATGTCTCACACCCTCCCAAGCAATTAAAAGGAAATTTTCAAGAGGGGGGAGTGACTTAAGGGGGACGGCCTGGACCTATAAGGGAAGAAGAGAAGAACAAACAAAAGCAATACCAAGAATCATATTCAAAAGTGATCAAAGTGCAAAAGCTTTCTTCTCCTACACTTTCTTTCTTTCTTCTTCTTGTAAAAAGCCTATTGTACTTTACTTCTTTCATCCTTGAATAGGCTTCATAGAAACCACCATTCATTCATCATTGTACAAGATTGATCAAGGTGTGATCAATCTTCATTCTAGCGAGGTGGTGGTGTTCGTGCAAATTGTACTCACAATACAAGGTTTGTAAAGGGTTGGAGTTAAGGTGTAACTCTATCAACCCTGCGGTAAGGTGTACTGCGTGTGTGAAATTAGTGTGAACCAAGGAAGGTGTTCCTTGAAGACTGGAGTAGGTTGTTTATAACCGAACCAGTATAAAATTCTTGGTGCAATTTACTTTCTGCATTTACGTTTCAGTTTCTGCGCTGTTTACTCATATTGTTCACGTTCGCAAAAATAGTAAACGTTTTCTAAAAATTATAAAAATTTCCAGAAACATACATAAACGTTCTAGGGTTAATTTGGCACAAGTTTCAACCCTTTTGGACAAGTATAAGTCATCCAAACATCAAAAGTTCTGAGACTAGTGCAGTCTGATTTTCAGACTTGCAAAGGTTGAGACTTTGGGTGTATTTGACCTACTTCCCAAAAGAATTTTCAAAAACTGTTTCAACCCATTTCAATATAGTGTGTGAGGAGTTATTGGTCAAATTTTCAGATCATTTGGACATTCACACAAATAGGAATTAATTTTTCAAAACCATCTACCGTTTCTGGCAGATTTGCACAATTTGAGTGCCAACGGTTTTTGAAGGGGTTAAAGGTTGAATTTTGATTTGAAATTTTTAGGGGACCCTCACAACATCTGAGGCTAAGTTCTCTCAAAATTTCATAATTTTTGGAGACCTCTAACCTAGTTTTTAAAACGTTTTAAAACTGGTCCTGAAAACAGAATCTGTTTTCAGAACTTGAATTGGTTAGGTTTAAAGAAATTTTAAAAACCATATTTTCCGCACCACCTATTCAACCCCCCCCCCTTCTAGTGGTGCCTTGCAGATCCTACAGGGGCATGGTTGGTTTTCATATCTGTTTTACTTTTTCCTTATTTGATTCTCTCCTGTTTTTCTTCATTTTTGTAAACTCCTGAAATGCCTTTGACAAAAAAACTAAAAACTAGAATTTTCCTTGTCGTAACAAACTTGCCGTCGAGAAGAGAACGGTAGGAACGACAATAGAAATCACTCTGAGAATGGAGCTCCACCGCAGGTCGTGCTTCCCCAGGCCCTGACCGACGCACTACTGGTCATGGCCCAAGCTATGGCGCAACCACATCAGCAGCCACAGGCTCCACCACCACCGCACTCAGACTTCAGATTCTTCTATAAGTGGGTGTGGAGGAGTGGTGGCGCAGCACAACTGACACCGCCGATCACTTGGATCTAATTTCAGAATGAGTTCAAGAGGTATTTCGTGCCGACCGTATGATCTTCAGAGCATGGCTCTAGACCCACGGTGGAAATGTAGAATTAGGCCATGATATTAGAAAATAAGTTACGATTTTGCCTCTAAGTCACAATCTTAGGCATAAGTGATGATTTGAACATAAGCGATGATCATGAACATAGGTACTGATCTCAGTTATAAGCTATGATCCTAAACATAAGTCATGATCTTAGACATAAGTAACAATCTTGATTAAGAGTTGACTATAGACATAAGTATTGATTTAGTAATAAGTGTTGATTATGTATTAATTATAATTTGGAAATAAGAGTGATCTTAGACTTAAGAAATGACGATGCTAAGAACGATCCTAGATATAAGTTATGATCCTAAACTTAAGAAGTCGATCGGTTTTGAAACACGTATACCTAGGATATCCCATACAATTCTCCCTTATCTAAGGTTGATGATAACTCTCTAAGCCGTAATCTTAGTAACCCTAGTTAAATACTATACAATTTATTTGAATGAATTACAATGTTAACCAGAATACCCTACTACAAATATTAGTTGACATATTAATGGGTCAGACAGTAACTCGGGCTACCTTATCATAAGTGCAACATGGTACTCGGTACCATTAGGGTAAAGTAAAGCGGGTCCATATCCCTACTTGGACGTAACATCAGAGCAGGCTTAGGTCTAAGTTGGGACCATAACTATTAAGAAATGAATTATAATAGTATGATAAATACTAAGAGATGATTTATAGTAGAATGCTATAAACTAAATAACGGTTAGCGTTATAATCAGTAGGGTTTAGTTAAGGATATTGTACAAAGGAATTTATAGTCTAGGGTTAAGATGATGAATAAAGGGTAATCAAGATAGGTCCACGATACTAGTCTTACTGAGGCATTGAACAATAACGACATGCAATAATCGACTATAGTATGTGCCTGGAATACTATATCATACAAAATTGTGGGTTAAGTGTTGACATAGGAACATTTGGTTTGAATCTAGTAAGCTTGAATTGAAATAGAGTAAGCATGAACCAGTAGTAGTTGTTTGTTCAGGTGAGGTTTAACTAGGATAATTAGCGGTTCAAATAACTAAGTAAAGAGATACAGTGGATCAGTATGGCGCGTGAAAGCATGGTGAATTAAAACACCTTAACTGGATAAATATTTAGTGTGCCATGCTGGGATTAGACAATTTAAGTAAGGATTTTATCATAGTAGGTGAATGTTAGACTTATAAGAAACGATACATAGACAGATTGTTCTTTTGAAAATAAGAATGGATTATAGAAATTATACGAAATATTGCACTATTATTTCTCAAGCATATAAATATTTTATATAAGCACGTACACCGAGTTATACCTATGTTTTACAGTGACTTCAAAAGACATTTTATTTTCAAAAATACCTTATTGAGTCTCATTTCTTTATATAGTCTGCTAAAATTTACGAGGCTAATATTTTTCGTACTTAAATCAGCAACAATTCTTTTGACAACCTTAAAAAGGGAAAAACTTTTAAAATATTGATGTTCTTGGGAAAAAAACGATGTGTTCTATATAATTCTTACATAATATTTCAAATTTCTGATTTTTTTTATATCTATTTTTAGCCACAATTAATTTAATTTGACGACTATTGATATCGCAAGCAGTTTAACTTACTTAACTTTTGTGAAGGCAAAAAAAAGTAGCTTTCAAAATATATACCTGCTTTTGAAAATGGAAAGTACTATATTCAAATCGTTTCATAAAACTTTACATTATTAAGTTTTCAATTGTTTTGACGCACGTTTACCAAAATGCCTTACGAACAAGTTATATCATCATTTTTAATGGTCATTTGAGATATCGCGTTGCGAAAACAAATCTATAATACTTTGAGTTTTGTGTTTTCGAAAAAAATAGGTGGTTTAGTATTTTAAACTTTTCTTTTAGCTTGAAGAAAAATATGTCCATACACATATTTCGGATACTAGGCTGCTAACAATATCTCTGAGAAATTAAGAGCATGATCATAGAGCTAGTTCGTAAGTATATAAGAACAGATTTTGAAGACTTGGTTGGGTTAAGGAAGGGTAACGGTTACCATATTGGCGTGCACAAATGATGTTAGTATGGTTAATTATCTAGGGGATGGATCATATGTAATAAGTTTAAGAATCCGGTATTGTAGATTGCAATAAGTTGATACACGTCAAGTGGTACAAGTGGAAGTTTGTAAGCACTGATTATAGGGAATTAAGTAAGGATTGAACCCTATAAGGACTAGATCATCTTGTGAGAGGCTAGCGATGACTAAATTAAATCATACTAGGATACCACGTATTCCGAAAAATGCACGCAGCTTCAGGGATAAGTCTGTGAACAAGGCGTTAAGTTAAAGATTGTACTACACCTAAGAACTGATTGTAGAAGGTTGCTTATGGTAGCAAATATAGGTATGATATAGACCGACGTTTAAGTTATAGAGTCAGTATAATGACGATACCCTTAAGGTTGATTCGAGAACTATAGAAAGAATAAGTTACGATCTATCAGGCGGAGGACTATGGATTTAAAGATTACATTGTATACATACACAATGAATGATTTGAGGACTTAGTCCTGTATTGAGGAAGTGAAATGGGTAACATATCGGAATGCGAAAGGGGTACTAAGTTCGGTCATAATCTAGGTAAATGGATTATGTAGGACTATGCTAAGTTATTGATTACGTAACACACAAGTTTCGAGGACGGAACTTTTTGTAAGGGGGGAGAATGTTATATCCCATTTTTGTATGAATGGCAAAAGAGTCATTAAGGCTTAATTAATTGCTAAACCTAATTTGATTAGGAAATTTTTCCCTAAATCCTAATCAAATTTCTATTTAATCACGTGAAAATCTCCTCCTCCCCTCACAATAACATACGGCCGCCACTCTCTCAAGGGAAAAGAACGATTTTCTCCTTCAAAAGCCAAGGCCGCCAGTTTAGGGAGGCTAGGGAGGAGTACTGCCACCCGATTCACACCGTTCAACCGCGTAGTAATTGCCAGGTAGGTGCCCCCTTAAAATCCGTTGAATGTAAAAACGATAATCTTTAATTTTTCCTATAAAAACAAGATCGTGCATTAGTATTGGTGATTGTATAGATGCTTGATTATTAGATTATATGTATATGTGATGAATTATATGTCCGTATATATGATCGTATATGTATATATATGTATGATGCTATTTTTGTATGAAGAACTTGAAAAAGATTTTATTTTTTATGTTTATATGGAAAATGGAATCGGAAGAAGAGGTGACGGTGCTGGCAGCACGTGGCAGTGGTGGTGGGCTATGACCACGTGCTGCTGGATGGAGGAATAAGGGTGAGGGGGCGGCTGAGAGGGTGTGCTGGGTGGTGGTGCGGCTGGTCAGGAAAGGTGGGGGCTGGGGGGGTCTGGATCAGTGGGGGGGCGAACTGAGAAGAAGGGGGCGGTCTAGGGGAGAGGAGGGACTGGGGTAGGCAGGGGTTAGTGGGGGCTGAGAAGTGTGGGGGAAGAGGTCGGATGGGGGGTGATTCCGTTGAATCTTCTGCGGGGAGGAAGAAATTTGGGAATCGCAGGGATGGACGAAAGTGAGGCAGGAAAGGTAGGAAAAGAAAAAGAAAAAGAAAAAGAAAAGAAAAAGGAAAATGGAAAAAGGAAAAGAAAAGGAAAAAGGAAAAGAAAAGGAAAAAGAAAAGGAAAGGGAAAGTAAATGAAGGATTCCGAATATGATCTCTGTGCATTCATGCATCACGACATTGAATATATGTTTTGTTCTGTTCTGTTCCGTTCTGTTATGTTAGGATATGAGAGACGTAAGTCGCATATCTGATCTGTTCCGTTCTGTTAGGACCCGGGGTCATGCATTGCACGATTAGAATGTATGTTTTCGAGAATGTAGGTTATCATGCATCATGAATGTGACATTGCATTTTACGCTCATTTCGCATGATTATGTGTTTGATTGTTTTAGGAAGTTATGACCGTTATACGTATTTGCGAAAACATGGACAATCTATTTTCGTATTACTATACTTATATGTATTTCACCACTGTCCTAGCATGTATGATCTCACAGGGCCGATGCAGGCAGGGTAACTATTGAGTGACATTTTTATCGCTCACACCGTTCGTTGTGTTTTCTTGCAGACGATTCAGGGTATGACTATATGTGGATTGGAGAGGATTCGAAGTGGGATCATTGGGACTTATAGAGATTGATTGAGACTGATGATCGAAAAATAGAGAAGTTTATTTTATTTATTATTTCATTTGAGGACTTGCTTAGAGATTTTATTTTACGAGCTTTACGATGTCGTTTAGGGGATTTGTACTTAATGTTGACTATGTATGATTTTGGGAATTTTACTTTCGATTTACGGTTTTGAGTTGTTTTGTTTTGCTTCCGCAAATAAAATACTCTGTCGTTTTGATAAGTGCAGAGATTTTGTACAGACGCCTTGTATATCCCTTAGCGGAATACGGCGGGCGTACCGGTTCTGACCCTAGGGTTTGGGACAGGCGCTACACTTTCTATCATATCTCATCAAATGTTGAAAGGGCAGTGGAGGATCTGGAGTGTATGCAGTCTCAATCCCCTTCTGAGTCTTGGGGTTATGTTGCCTGGAAGCAATTGCTTCTAAACCAAAGACACTTGACATACAACCTCACGGAGGCTGAGATGAAGTTCTTTGCACAATGGACAAGAGGAACTATATTCTTCTAAGTGACAGGAATTCCAAGTTCTTTCACTCAATTATTAGAAGGAACATGGCCAGAAGCCAAAATTGCTAGTTTACAGATGGCAGATAACCTATGGCAATAATATAAGTCAACTATGTAGGATATCAAGATTGCAGATTTCCTGGATGCAAAATTTTCAAGCATACCCGTAACTTCTTATAGGGCAATAATATAAGTCAACTATGTAGGATATCAAGATTGCAGATTACCTGGATGCAAAATTTTCAAGCATACCAAGGAGAAATTGTCTTCGGGGAAGGGGGAAATCGGTCTTGCATTCATTTAGATCTACCTAAAATTGCTGATAAGCATACATGCTGTTCAAACGGAATTTCCAGCGTAAGATTTAGATACTGTAGGATTAACCCGCTACACGAGGAGCAACTCTTTAAAACGGATATGTTTATAACAAAATATACTTCCTCGAGAGTCGAGACTGACTTTGCAGAGTTCGCAGAGAAGAATAACAATTATTCTTGTTTTACTCTATGATGAGGACAAAACTATCACACTAAATAACGACAAGTGTAACCAACCCAGCATGTTACAGTTAACGTCATGTGACTCTCGTAAAGATGCATGTCATCTAGGGTGCGCATCAGTTCTTCGGGTCTAAATACCCTGACAAGTCGGCACGTTGTAAAGGACGCAGGACGCCCCATCGACGCCAACGAGGATCTTAGGTCAGCATCAGTCAGTTTCACCCAGAAACATCGGAAACCGGACACCCCAGTCACAGACTCACCTCAACCTCAGCATTCAGATTAGTATCAGCTGTAACCTAGGCTAGCGTACATCTTGGCCATGTCCTGTAGGTCGGCCATGGACCTAGTACCTAAGGCCTTTGGTCAGCTCGATCCAGTAGGCCCTGCCAGTGAGTAGCTTAGCCATGCGATCTGACACGTAGCGCCACTTGGAGGCCATGCATAAGTAGGATAGGCCACTTTGCACTCTCCCTCCTCAACATGTATTGCCTCGCTCCAATATTTAAATGGCAGAAACAACGTCTTCAGAGGACTATGTTCAATTCCAGCAAGAAAATGCATCACTCAAAATCCACAGGGACATGTTTCTCTTAAATATTCCATCTTAAACACTTCTAAATATAGAAAGACCTAAAACTGACTTGAACTTCGTAGGGTTTTCCCTAGAATATAACTCTGGGCCTCTAATGTTGTTGGATTGTGCATGATTTTCTCCAGCAATTACTGGGGGTGTTAAATAAACCGAACTGTTTGTGAACGGTTTGAGTTTGGTTTGAGTTTGTTTGTTAATTTTAATTAAACGAGATGAGTTCAAACACCTAATTGGATTTGTTTACTAAACAAACCGAATTGTTTGTGAACTGTTTGGCTCATTTAAAGAGTTATGGCGTCATAGAACCGAATTCGAACAAATTTTTAAGTTTGTTAAACTAAACGAGCTGAGTCAAATTATTCGTTCGCTGAATCGAACTTGAACTTGAAAACTCACTATTAGACTCAGTTTGGCTCGTTTACAGCCCTATCAATTACCATTTTTGGATAGTACAGGTGAAGATCTGACTCCGTTGCTCCAAAATATGTACAGTTAGCTTTAAATTGTCAAAATCTCCAGGAAACAGACACGGACTCATAAAAATAGAAATAAAAAGTCAACGGGAATGAAATTCAAGAAGAAGAACGTAAAACCTGAACTTTCTAATTCACAGCCGAGAAGGAACTTTTATAGTCCCATATGCAAACAAAAACAGGCAAAGCATCATCACTTTTACCAAGAAAGCAGTAAAAATGACTTCATTTCCTACCACTTATGCAAATAGAGCAACGAATTACGCTTCCAATTGACTGATTCCAGCTCTAGTGGCAAAAATAAGCACAGTCTGACAATTATCCGGCGGGGAAATTCGATCCACATCAAAACCTTTACCCATTACCTGACTCAATTCCACCACATCACCCTTCCGAAGTCCACACAGAAGCTCCGCCGTGGAGCCAGCAACGCTCTTCACCAGAAATTCAAAAACACCTCTCCCCGCAGCAAGTGACGGAGGCGAAGCAATAGCGAGAAACGACGGTTTCTCCGAATCAGGAACCTTAAGCTGAAGGTACTGTCCCGCCTTCGTGTGAGAAGCGGCGAGGACTGGCGAATTGGAAACATCGACGGTGACGTGGAAAAGAGACTCGGCGGCTGGGGTAACGTCGAGAAGAGGCGAGGATATCCTGGTATTAGTGTCTTGTTTAACGGTAGAGGCGGCGGAAACAAAGAGTTGTCGGCGGCGGCTGAGGTGGCAGAGGAAGGGTTGGGGTCGTAGGGTGAGGAAGGGCATGGGTTGGTGGGATAAGGTGCGGTGAGGTGCATGAGAAGGGAGATGAGGAAACGAGGAGGGGCGAATTGGAATCGGAGGAGAGAGGGAAGTTATGGACATTTTTATTTTTTGAGGAAAAAGAGAAAAAAAATGGAAAAAGTGTGATTTGGTCGGGCGAAGGAGAGGAGTAAGCGCCGATGCGAAGGGAGGAAGTTAAATCTGGTAAGCAGCGTTGAAATGCGGCGGGATCTTGTTTTGAGATAGAAAAGGAATAGGAAGGCCCCACGTTGAATACCTCGTCGTGAGGTGGGTCCTATCTTACCCTCGTGAGTTCTGAGGTACAAAATTTTAGACGAGTACTTCTCGTTTCAAAAATAAAAGCAAAACAAAAAATCAATTACCTTGTCTTAAGTTTTTATCTAAGCACTTTTCCATCTATGTTAGTCAAAAGGGGGTTAAATGTCTAATAATAGTATCTTCGAAGACGTACCATCTTCTGAGAGTAATTGAAAGAGTATTTGCAATTCTAAAATATAGATATACACACACACATGTGTATATGTGTATATTTATTTTTGAAAACAAAATCAACATGCTCAAAAAAAACTACAAGTACAACCAATTCGTCAGTTCTCAATCAACGTCATCTAAACACTCAAATGGACAAATCAACTAATAATGTCCAATAACACAGTCAAATAGGTGTTGCCCAGAGGATGCATGACGCCCCCTCAACATCCATGCATGCCTCAGTTCGTCTCTAGCTATCAGGTCGGCCTCCACAAGTCATACTTAGCAGTCTATCCCAAGGCCAATTGCCTCGGTCACAGTCATCATCTCGGCCTCCGTTGCCACTTCGGTCACAGTCATCATCTCAGTCTCCGTCATCACCTCAGCCACAACCATTAGGTCAATCGCATCTTAGATGCACAAGATCCATCAGGTCAGCTCGGCCAAGGCAACTAAGACTCCACGGGCAGCTCCAACATGCACACTGACACATGCCGCCAACTCACTAACACATGGCTAACATGCACACGCATGGCAAGATACTTGGCAACAGAAGACGGCACCAAACATACATTGGCTAGTCAAAGCATATAAAAAGAATGTACGTCACGGGGCATAATACATATTCAACACATTCTGACACAACCTGAGATATTATTCTTAAATTACTCAATATTTCCACAAAGAGACATATTTCTCTAAATTTCAACGTACATTAAATGAAAAATATGGAACAACACACAAATGATTTGATTGATCGAAAGATTTTCCTTAGAGTAACCACTTCATAGCCTCTAACGTTGATGATTCTCGCATGTTTATAGCAACAAAATCCATATATTTCTTATATGGATCATATTTCGATATAAAGGGCGACCCATCTTCTCCATTTTGGTGGCCTTGTTCTTATACTTTTCTTACCAAAGCCCACATAAAACCACTTTAAATGGCTATAACGAATCAAAATAATGATGAGAAATCATCTCATCGTCCAAAAAATAAGGGGCCAACCCGTCCATTGGAGCAGGACTTCAATAAACAGGTTAGGCGACATGATATAAACCAGGGGATCACCCATGAAGAACTCATGGAATCCATACAATATGTCGCACAAAACATGGATGTGTTCCAGACTTTGGTTGAACATATCAAAGGGAAGGCCCCATAGGCCACTCGTGTAGTTGAAGACCTTCCTCATTACCCCTAGAGAAGGCGAAATTCTGAAGAATATTCCTCCAGACCAAGGGATGAGTTCATGACGGATGCAAGGGACAAAGGTAGAAAGCCTCAAACCGAGTCTCCATCGTCTAGAAGAAATACCTTGCGAGTTAAAACACGTCACTTAAAGTACATGCACCAGACATCACTGCCTCATTATGGCCAAGGTGGTTCTGAAGACGAGTCATCCACAGGCCGCTAGGAGTATACGTGGATGGTGCAAGAGAGTCTATTTTTTGAAGATATTTTGGAATTTGTGGCAGCAGATAACATCAAGGTGCTTAAGATAGACACATACTATAGCACCTTAGGCCTGACAGACCAACTATCTCAGTTTCAAACAGCGATTAATTTGAAGAATGTGTCTGATACTCTAGGTGCAAGACGTTCCTTATACATTTGAGGAGGACGGCTCGTAGATAGTTTCAAGAGTTGTCATCTGAGTTTGTGTATTCCTTTTGGCAATTTGCTCTGAGGTTTAAGGCATAGTTTGTGCCTTCTAAATCTTTTATTAAAAACTCTTCCTGTTTGATGTCTTTAAGGAAGAAACTGGAGGAGTTAGTCCTCCAGTCCTGTGATGCTTCACCAATGAGTCTCTTGAAGTTATGGACCACAATGACGAAGTGATGATTGCAGCATTCGTGAATGAGTTGATGTCAGGCTGCCAATTATGCCAATTGGCCGAGAATAATCTCAAATCTCTACGAGCTTGTCTAGAGAAAGTCCACCAGTTTTTCTGTGCTGATGAGACAAACAGAATAAAACGAGAAGCCGTACAGACATGTTAAAAGATAGGCCGAGATGATTCTGAGAAAGAAGCCCACAAAGAGTCAAAGGACAAACGAGTATCTTTGACAAGCTTAAAGGTCGAGGTAAGGAAGGTTTACCACTGCTTGCATTCAAAGAAAGGATCTTGGCCCTCGTAGAAAAAGATGGATTGTGGGAGGATTCACAACCATTGCAAAAGCCGAGATCAAAAAGAAATCTCAAGATGTACTGCAAATATCATAAAGGAATTGGTCATAACACCGAGAATTACAGACATTTGGGGCCTGTAATTGAACGCCTCATTGACAGGGGTCACTTCTAACAATTTTATTATCCCAAGTCGATGTTGCATGGTCGGCTTGACTTTCACCGACCACCTGTAAAGAGAAGTGCCAGAAGATAAGCTTTGCTGGCAGGAGGATGATGATGAAGAAGATGACCCTGATGCTGCCTGATGCTGGAGGTTAGCATTAGGTAAATGTTATACGATTTTTGGTTGACCTTGTCTGCCGAGATCAAGGCTAGAGCCTATGAGTGCTGAGAGTTCAGATAAACCATCCAAAAGACGATCAATTTATCATATGAGTCAGCATGCGTGCCTGAAGATCCGATCCCCCTAGAATGTGGCAATGAAGGGTCAGTGGTAGATATTTTTGTCAACCTTGCTCTAGACAA
This sequence comes from Eustoma russellianum, assembly GCA_036186865.1. NCBI lineage: Eukaryota > Viridiplantae > Streptophyta > Magnoliopsida > Gentianales > Gentianaceae > Eustoma > Eustoma russellianum. Next base: position 16,349,323 of record AP025053.1, read on the forward strand.
CACTATGAAGGTGCAACAAGTTTATGTTGATACAAGCAACGCGGCCAATGTTATGTACCATAATGTTTGGGCTGCAGGACATCTTGTTACGTCCTATCTCAATGCCATTATTTGGATTTCTAGAGCGACGATGCAGCTAGCAAGACATGTTATGCTATCAGTGACCTTTGGCAAATATGTGAGGTGTCAAAACTTATGGGTGGATTTCGTCGTTGTGAAAGAGAGGTCGGCCTACAACATCTTGCTTGACAGCATGTCCTTGATTGACTTGAAGGCAATTGTATCTCTGTTACATGCCAGCCTGATGTTTCCATCCCAAGCTGAGGTGGCAATCGTGCATGGGGATTTACAAGTGGTTCAGAATTGCTTTGTCATGGCGGTTAAGGGAAAGTTACACGTGCAACAAGCCAGTTTTGAGACATTGTGCCTCCAGTAGAGAAGAAACTGAAGTCCAACGATGCGGTCCAAGGTTTCATTTAGATCCCAAAAATCCAGAAAATATGATCAAGATTGGAATTTGGATGCCAGCTGAGCTGTTGAACCAACACCAGAATTCACTTAGAGAACTCATAATTATCTATGCATGGACGGCGGAGGACATCCCACAAATCCTGATGACTCTCTTAGAGCACAAGCTTGACGTGGACCCAAGCGTTAACTCTGTCAGACAAAAGAAAAAGAACTTTGCTCTTGAGAGAATTTAGGTAATCGTTGAAGAGGTCGACAAGCTACTGTCATAATATTTATTATGAAGGTTCTTTATCCGGTTTGGTTAGCTAATCCCATGGTGATGCCAAAATCCAACAAAATTTAGAGGATGTGACACGGACTTGAACAAGTCATGTCCAAAAATTCTTATCCATTGTCAAAAATGGATCAATTTGTGGACTTAGGAATTGGGCATGAGGTCTTTGACTTTCTAAACATTTTCAAATGTTATCATCAAATAGCCATAGCCAAAGAGGACCGAGATAAAACCTCCTTCATCATGGAGGTCGGCACCTATTGCAACATTAGCATGCCATTTGGTTTAAAGAATACCAAAACCACCTACTAAAGGTTGGGAAACTTTATTTTCAAAGATCAGATCATCAGGATATAGAAGTCTACGTCGATGATATGCTAATCAAGAGCATGACCCTTGACATGTAAATCCAAAATCTGTGGGAAGTGTTCGTCATCCTAAAAGACTCTTGGATTAGGTTAGACCCCAAGAAACACACTTTCAGGGTCCACACGGGAAAATACTTGAGATACATAGTTTTCAAGAAAAGGGTTTAGGCTTAACCAAGCAAATTTGAAGCCCTGAAGGCTATGCACCCACCTCGAAACATCAAAGAGGTGCAGCGACTAAGTATCACAACCCTTAACAGATTTCTGTTTAGGTCAGCAGAGGGATCGTTCCCTTTCTTTTAGGTGCTAAAGAAAAAGAAAATCAATGTTCCAATGGGACGACAAGTGTCAACATATGCCTTTGATGACTTGAAAACCTATATGGCTAAGGTCCCAAAACTAACCTCACCTATTCCTGGCAAGGTACTTTACATATATTTATATGTTTGCCACAAAGCAGCTAGCGTCATTCTGCTCAGAGAGGAGGACAGTATGCAGAAGACAATATACTTTGTCAGTAAAGTGTTGCATGGGTTTGACGCCAGATACACAAATGCTAAAAAGATAGTTATGACATTGGTCATTGCTGCAAGAAAGCTTACTCTACCTTCAAGCTCATCGCCAAATGGGTCATAGAATTGGCCAAGTCGACATTGATTATCGGCCCCAGACTTCAACTAAAGCCCAATCATTGCCCGACTTCATTGCTGAAGGGATTTATGGAGAAGATGAACAGCTCTAAGGGGCTAGTGGACCATATACGTGGATGGATCCTCTTCTCGAGATCATAGTGAAGCAGGTCTCCTAATCATAAACCCAAAAAGGAAAGAGTTTGAGCATGCATTGTGTTTCGACTTTGATACAACTAATAACAAAACCGAGTATGAAGCATTGATTACCGGCCTGAGTCTCGCACAAAAAATGAAGGCACAAAAAGTTAAATCACATAGTGATTCCCAACTTATTATGGGCCAGGTCAATAGTGACTACAAAGTAAAGGAGGATCAGAGGAAGCTATATTTAGTAAGGTTGAGCAGCTCAAGGCTATGTTCAAAAATTTTGAAATCGAACATATTCCCAGGTCAGCCAAGAAAAAGGGGGACACACTTTCTTGTTTAGCATCCTCAACTCCAACAGCATTGGGTAAGAAGATAGTGGTGGAACTCATTAAGCATCAAGCTTAAGACTAGGCCGATGTGCTATAAGTTGACTACCACAACACTTAGATTAACTAGATTGTCAAGTTTCTAAAGCATGGCGTTCAACCGCAAGGTAGACAAGCAAGTAAGAAATTGAGTATCAAGGTAGCCATGAGCGCTATCTTTAACGAGGTCGTTTATAGGGGATTGTTTTTCTATCCATGGCCAAAGTGCGTCTCACAAGAAGAAGGAGATTGCATTGTTAGAGACATTCACATGGGAATCTGTGCAACCGTTCTGGATCAAGATCGCTGGCTCACAAGTATTACTTAGACGAGTACTATTGGGCAACCTTGCACTAGGATGCACTTGAATTGGTGAAGAAGTATCAAGCATGCAAGGTGCAAGTCCCTTTAACTTATATTCCCAATCAAGAACGATCCCCATCATTAATCTATAGCCATTCGTTCCAGTGGAGAATTGATCTAATTGGACATCTTCTACGCACTTCAAGGCCAGTTCAATATCTTATTGTTGCCATTAATTATTTCACTAAGTGAATTGAGGCAAAGCTTTTGGCAACAACAAGAAGGAAGAATGTACATAAATTTCTCTGGAAGCATATTATATGCTGTTTTGGATTGCCAAGAGCCTTGGGCTCTGGCAATGGGAAACAATTTTCTAAGGATCTAGTCCAAAACTGGTGCTCCGAGATGCACATCATGCAACATATCAATTTGGTGGCTCATCCCCATGCCAACAGTCAAGCAAAGCTTTGCCAACAAAAATTCAAAGGAAGGTTTAAAGAAGTGTTTAGAACCAGCCGAAGCAGCTTGGATAGATAAACTTATTAGCATCCGGTGGGTTCATCGCACATCCCCTTCTACCTCCACAAAGAAAACTCCTTTTGCTTTGGTCTAGGGATCAGAAGCAGTAATACCACATGAAATCGGTCATCAACTAGAGTAAGAAATTACTTCGACCAGGAGAATACTCAAGACCTCCTTCTCAATCTAGATGAGTTAGAGAAAAAAGGAAACAAGCTCATATTTGTTATGGATATATTGGTATTTGAAAGATAAACAGATAGAGATAGACATTATATTTGATATGGATATCCAAACTTTATATCTTTTGTATTATTCAAACGGTTTATCTAGTTTATCTTCACTTCCTGAGTCCTATAAATAGGACCACATATCATATATGAAAGATACACCTTTGAGATACAAATTTCTCTTGTTTCTGTTTTCTCTTTACTATACTTGATTGAGTTTATAACACATTATCAGCACGATAACTCCATAACAGCTGCATCATAAAAGATGCCGTCAAAATACAGAGATTCCACCATTCGATTGGATAAAAGAATGAAGCTCAGCAGAAAATAGGTCGTCAGTGGATTCCAGAAGCAATTTTTTTTCGTTGCAGCATCTCTGGTAAAAAAAAATGACCATTTCCTCAATTTCATTCTTTCTATTCTGTTTTTTATTTTTCTCTTGAATAATGTCCTTCTGCTTAAATCATTATATCCAAGAATGACATTACGACTGTTTTATTTAGGTACAAATATTTGATATACCTAAAGTATATCAATGTCACTATTTATATTTGACATACCTAAAGCATGAATAATTATCATGCATGAAGCATGACATAACTAAATAAGTGACATGCCCGAAGCATGAATAGTAATTATGCCCGAAGCATAAATCGTTGTTATGAATAATTATCGTGCCTGAAGCATGACATAACTAAATAAGTGACATGCCCGAAGCATGAATAGTCGTTATGCCCGAAGCATAAATCGTTGTTATAAGTAATTATCGTGCCTGAAGCATGACATGACTAAATAATTAACATGTCTGAAGTATTAATTGTTATCATGCCCGAAGCATGACATGACTAAATAATGATCATGCCTGAAGCATGACATGACTAAATAATTAACATGCCTGAAGTGTGGATTGTTGTCATGCCCGAAGGATAAACAATTATCATACCTGAAGAATAAACAATTTTCATACCCGAAGAATAAATTGTTGATATACCCGAAGCATCAATAATTTTCATGCCCGAAGCATGAATTTGTTAGCATGACCAAAGCATGGATCATTGTTATACCTGAAGCATAATCAATTGTTATGATTAAAGCATAAACAATTGATTGAAACATGACATGCCTGAATAATTGACATGCCTGAAGCATGATTAATGGACATGCTTGAAGCACCGTGATCTTAGTACGTGAATAATTTGTCATTTCTGTTACACAATATTTTTTTTATTATTCGTATTTTCCGGCAGAGATTACTCCTTGATCTGCTTGGAGGTTTGTCTCGAAAGAAGTCTTATTTGCTCTTTCTTGTTATATTGGATGATATTGCTAGTGGTTTAGAGTGGAAACTTTGAAGGAGGAATGAAATGCTTAGATTAATCTAATGTTATTTTTTCTTCATTGTTTTTCAAAATAAACCTCATGTTATCAATCATGACCAAATGTTTTCCGGATGTTCTACAGACACATGCAAGGTAAATTTTATGACACTGGTGCATTGTAAAATTGCTTGAGATATCGGTGTTGATTTATAAAATTTAGCTTCTGTATCCTTCATTAAGGCCTTCCAGTCTAAGATATATCCGATTGACGGTAGGAAGAGTTGATTTTTATTTTTGTTGTATGATGAAAAAATTACCTTTGAACGAGCTCATTTATTGGTAAGGAATTCCCATATCTAGTCTATGTCGTGTTTATTTTCAATATCCATTATAGGTGATGAAAAAAAATACCTCTCTATTGTGCACTAGATGTCAATATTTGAAAATTAGCCAACTTTCGACATCAGATCCGAAGTTGAGATGCTAGTGAAATTTAATTGTTTCCGAAGTAAAATGCCAAAAGGGCTGGTTACATGGACCTCTACTGTTTCATATTTTGGAGCTTTATGGAAGATATAAATCTAACGTCTTTTTAGATTGATAAAACATTACCAGACAATCTATACAAGGAGCTCATTGCAAACCAGACTTGTAACATAGCACCTGATTAAATCGGTTTTAGGTCTTCGACCTTCAGCCTCAGATAGCAGTATTGTCTCACGCTGCACGTGTTATGGTTCGAACATACATCTTCCTAAAGCCATATGCCTTTGCTCATAGTTTTTTTTAGTGGACTAACATAGAAATATAAAATTTCTTTTCCACGCCTATAACATTATCTTCATGTGCATTTATCATCAAGGTATGTATGTGCAACTAATGACAACAGTAAAATAAATACATTGCAAGTTGATGCAAATATGAAGTGTTTACTATTATAGCTAATCTCAATCATATAATTTAAATTTTGTATTACTTAGCTTGTAATAACGGATGGCCCATGATCTCATTGTCACTTGTTGCTCACTTAAAATTAATTATATATTCTTTATTTTATCTGTCGTGGTATCTTATTTTTTTCTGGTTAGTATAATTGAAAGGAAAACAAAGTCGTTGTGATTTTGATAGATTTCTTCCGATTTTTTTGTTTTGCAATATATAACTAAATATTTTAGGTGTGATGATGTTCCATATTGAGTTTTCGCATGGAATTGGACATCATTATCTGGTTATTGTTGGGAAGAGTTTGTGTTGATTTTTTTTAGATTAACTTTGATCATATAATATTGTCTAGGAAAATGATTGTGATATTTGCCGAATCGGTTCGCTTCACATTTTCGTTTTGATTCCATCTTTTGTTGATGTCATATAAGGGGTTTTATCATATTATATAATTTGTTAGTCATTACACGATTATACAGTCAACATGCCGGAAGCATGAGTAGTCGACATACCGGAAGCATGAGTAATCAACATGTCTAAAGCACAAATAGCAAATATGTCTGAAGCACAAATAGTGAACATGCCAGAAGCATGAGTATTGAACATGCCAGAAGCATGAATAATCGCCATACTTAAAGCATGTGTATCTTTAACTCGACTATCCTTAACTCTACTATGGATTGTTCTATTGAGAATTTTGATTCGCGAGATGATAGCAGTAACTCTGTCATTCCTTTTGAAAATTATCCCGTCTATTTTACGAATTAATGTGAAACTATTATACTATTTATTGTATCTAGAATGCCATTTAGATTATGCATTATTTGAAGTATTTTGAATGTTATAATAATCTGTTTTGGATATCAAGTTTATTTGAATCCAAATTTTGTTATTCATCATATTGATTTGAACTCAAATCTTGAAGTGGTAAAACAAGGAAATGCCAAGGCTATGAAAAATGATGCACCGACTAAACGGGCTTGTTATTAATGTTGAGCCCAAGGCCAATACGTACTTGCCACCAAGCTTTTGATTGGAATATTTGTAAATTATTAATTTTGATATTAACATATCGTCCAAAGTGAATGATATGGGCATTTGTCCAGTTGACAGTGGAATGACATACACAATGGGCTCTAGAAGAGTTCTAATTGGCAAAAGCAATTGTTAATACCAATTCGAGTACTACAACATTGATCGAAGGCTCCGGAAGAGCAATCATTTTATCAACGGGTGACACATATATTGAGGTTAATATGGCATCATTTCCCACCAAGTCAAAAGAAAATTATTGAGTTTAAAAGATATACGTCTTAATGGCGTTCATATTGAAACATGAATGAGGGGAATATGAAATTTTTATAGACAATTATTCAAGCCAGAAGCTTGTTAAAGAAAAACTCCCAATTTTCTCATTTGGATTGTATTATGCGACTATACATCCATTCGAATGTGATATTGTGATGAACCAGAAGTTCGGTAATAAATGTTATTTATGACATAATCGACTTGGTCACCCAGATAGAATAATGATATGTACAATTGTACAACACTCACATGTGTACTCTTTAAAGAACCAGAAGATTCTAGAAACTCTTTTGTGAACGAAAAGATTACATTATCTCACGATTTTGTGTGTTGCTTATTCATGTGAGTTTGCTTTTGAAAAGACTAGTAGCTTTTGCCAAGCTTCTTGCTCAGATTATATGATTATCCGATTAAATTTATTAAGTATTGATAGTACATGTGAATTTACATCCCAAGCTTTCAATGATTATTGTATGTCTTGAGATCGGTGTTGAGCATTCAGTTGCAAGTGTGCACACTTAAAATGGCCCAGCAGTGTCATTTATTAAACGTTTACAACTGATTACGAAACGTTTGATTTTAAGGTCCAATTTACCCAACTGAGCTTGGGGACATGCAATTATACATGCATCAGCATTGATTTGGTGAGCTAGTTTTCCCGCCGTTAGGGGGAGAGAAATTGCCGGTTCCTGAAGAACGGCGTGAAATTACATGGAACGTTCCTTCACTATCTCACCTTAACACACGAACAAATCAATGCGAGCAAGAAGTAAAATGATAACAAAATCCCACGTTTTGGCGATGAACACGCCGATTCGACTTGATGTCTCTGAAGGACATGATAATGGTATACCAAAACAAGTCTAAAACGTGGACGTTCAACTGGTGTAAAAGATAAAAGCTCTCGAAAGAGAATGGTACAAATAATACTCCAGAAGAGAATACTCAACAAGAGATTAGATGTTCACAACTTGAAAGCGCTATAGAAATAAGAACTGATCAGTCTAAAAATCAATAAACAAGTTGCTCCCGAAGAAGCAAGTGAACACAATTTTGAAAAGATCTCTTTGAATTATAAGAGAAAATTGGGATAGACAAATGATCATTGTTGATCATGTATTGATTGAGGGATTGCATGAGAAATTATGAATCAGGATCCTGAACCAATGTTAACTGAAAAGTGTCGACACAGAAATCATTGGCCAAAATAGAAAGATGCAATCCAAACCCCTGAAGAGAAAGTCGCAAAACATTTGGACCCGTAGTCCCAAACCCTTGAAAGGAAAGTCGCATTCGCAAATTATTTTGACCTGCAGTCCAAACCCCTGAAGGGATCACACATATTGGATATAAATGGGTTTTTCACAAAGAACTAGGCTTGACTATGATGAAACATATTCCTCGATAATTGATGCCATAACATTACAATATTCAGTCAGCCTAGCAGTCACTTGAACCTTGATATGCGGATAATGAATAAAGTTACCGCTTACTCATATGAATTATAAGACGATGATATAAAATCCCAGAAGGATTTAGATTGCCTGCAGCATGTAATCAAAGGATGAATGAACTATACTCAATCAAATTATAGAAATCATTTTATGGATTAAAGCAATCTGACAGGATGTACATGTCGATGATCTGAATCTAGTTTGAACTCCTGAAGAGCTTACTAAAACCTCTAGTTGTATCATGAAAGAGTTTGAGATGAAAAACTTTGAGAAGATCAAATGTTCTCTCGACCTGCAGATCGAGCCTTGAGTAGTTATAGCATGGTACGATCGAAAGACTCATTTCGACCACCAGAAGATAACGAAGAATTATTAGGTCCTGAAGTACCATATCTTAGTGTTGTTGGTGTTTTAAAGTATCTTGCGAATTTCGATACCATATATAGCATTCTCATTGAGAAAGTATAGTTCGACACCAACACGAAAACATTGAAATGATGCAAACACATTTTTATCTTCTTGGAACACCATAGGGGTGTTTGTACTACTCAAGAAAGGTAGCACCACAATTAGTAGGTTATGCTGATGTTGGCTATCTATCTGACTCGCAAAAGAAAAGACCACATAATGGATATGTTTTGGTGCGGTCATATTACGGAGATGAGTGAAACAGACAGCAACAACCATCTCTTTATCATCATAAGATTTTGGTGTTGTATGAAGCAAGCTATGAATGCATTTGGTTGAGGTCGATGATTCAGTATATCGAAGATGCCGGCAACATTGTTTGAGGATAATGGTAGATGTATTGTTCAAGTTGAAAATGACTACATCCAAGAAAAATGAAGTATATATCACCAAAGTTCTTCTACACTCATGACCTCGAAAAGAATGGTGATATCAATATCCAACAGATACAATCAAGCTATAATTTTGCCGATTTGTTCACGAAAGCACTACCGACGACTACATTTAAGGAGATGGTCTACAACATTGGAATGTGTCGACTCAAAGATCTCTTGCCAGCATCAGGGGGAATGTGATTATTACATGCACACTGTACTCTTTTTCCTTCGTCCAAGTTTTTTGTCCCATAGGGTTTTTCTTGGCAAGGTTTTAACGAGGCAGTGTATCACACTTACCGATTTTTACGAATGTGTACTCTTTTTCCTTCGACCAAGTTTTTATCACACTGGGTTTTTCTTGGCAAAGTTTTAATGAGGCATATTCTATAAAATTTTGGATATCCAAGGGAGAGTGTTATGGATATATTGGTATTTGAAAGATAAACAGATAGAGATAGACATTATATTTGATATGGATATCCAAACTTTATATCTTTTATATTATTCAAACGGTTTATCCAGTTTATCTTCACTTCCTGAGTCCTATAAATAGGACCACATATCATATATGAAAGATACACCTTTGAGATACAAATTTCTCTTGTTTCTGTTTTCTCTTTACTATACTTGATTGAGTTTATAACAATATTCACATGGTGTACTACAAAAACTTGATCTCTCAGTATTACAATACTAGAGTACAACATACATTCTTCAAGGCTGGATACCTCGTCTTTGCAAGTATTCTGCCAGTCAAGTCGGCCCATCCGAGAAGTTAAACCCAATATATAAAGGTCAATACTGGTTCATCAAAGCTTTTCCCTCTTGAGCTTACAAATTATAAACCATAGTTGGTAGAACTTTGTCAAACACTTGCCATGTATCTAATTTAAAACATTTTTATGTATAATACTTGTAACTTTTCTTTTATGAAAATCAGGTACAAATTTTTCATTCATTGTTGTTGTTTATATATTTCCAAGTACAAACAGATTAGCCACAACGTAATATACTCGAGGCATGTCCTTAACTTGGTGATTTCAACATGCTCGAATCATCACTATATGACCTTGGCAGGTCTGAGTCGTTATCGTGTCTCAATAGTGGAGATAGGTTTCTCACACAACCTCGACAGGTCCAAGTGTACACATCAATATGTTAGGAAACAGACGAGATCACTGCAAAACGCGCAGCAGAAAAAATAAAATCGATCTCCTATTTCCTACCAAGGATCCATGTTGTTCGTTTATTTCGATGAAAGAAATTCAAAAACCTTACCCCTGTAAATTCGAAATCCACAAACGTAGGAGGTGCGAAAACATGAGCACCCTCTGTCGGTATCCACACGAATGCTTCAGTCTGGGTGCTAGCTCTTGAACGGCGCGGCTGAGAACTTTGGTTTCTCCAAAACAATTTTGGGTTCCTTTTTTTTCTGTTCTCTGTTCTATGAGATACACCAAGATATATGCATATATATATAGACATCAAAATCCGATTCCAGATCGGATTAGTTAATTCCAATTATAATCCGTATCAAATACGGATTCTGTTAGGATTAGATAAGGCCAATCAAAATCCATATCAGATATGGATTCTATTGTTATTATCCGATGATATATATAAGTATATATATTTAAAAAACAAAAATAATAATAATAATAATTAATATCTAATATTAATGTTATTAATATGATTAATATCAGCCCATAGTATTCTTGTGTGTGACACGATAGACCCATATTAATTGACAGTCTGTTAAATCTCTATTAAACCAACAAGTCGTAATTGACCTCTAGCAAGGCATTATGACTACCCAATTAATATGAGTAAAGTCCAACTAGCCTAATAATAGTACATGCATTAATCCCTTTGTCACACGATATCTAGTTTGAACATAAGTCATGGTCAGCGTCATACTTATATTGTTCAAACATATGATTACTTGATCTCTAAGTAGACTGATAAAACAAATGATATTGATCACACTATCAATTCATTTGAGCACGGCCATGCATTTTACAGTCTCACTAATCGAGGGGCCCAAAGATATCTCTTTCAAAAGTGAGGGACAAATTTTATCTTGATTGTTCAATATCCTCTACATAATTTCTATCATACTCAATCATGACCTTTATTGTTATCCAGTTACGGATAATGTTAGATCATGTCAAAATATAATAGTCTTTATGTTGGAAACTATCACAATCTCAAGTCTAAGGATTAAAACATGACTATCATGAGATTTACTCATGATGCTAATCCATGTAGTAATCTCATGATGGGTATATCCAATACACTGTTCTCTAATAAGTATCTATGAGATTGATTTGTATCACCATATACATAATCATCTCACGATTATCAAATCAATACTCATACTGGTTATAGATTATTTTATCTCTATAACAATAATGAACCAGAGACATATATCATAACTGTGTAACATACTAACTAACAATAATGATAATAAAACCTCTTTATTAATAATAAATGTATAACATAAACATCCAAATCATGGCCTAGGGCACATACACTAACACAATAGTAGGCGCAAGACGAGTTTTTTAATCAACCTCAACAGGTGTGAGCATCATCCCCACTAAAGGGGCTAATTGGAATAGGTTTTTAACATTCCTGATGGAACAAGATTTCTAAAACTTGAAATCTAGTTTAACAAATAATTAGACTGTATTTTGGGGTGTTATACTGTTACGTAATGGTTCAATTATTCAAATGTTATACAACGGTTCAACTATGAAAGATCTGAGGCAACTTGAAGGGACCGATGCGATTATACTTGCAAAAATTAGTGGATTTTGCAATTTTACTCGTCTTACCCAGCTTTCCATGAAAGCTTTGAAAAATTCCGAGGAGATCGAACTTATGAAAAATCAATTAAGATTGTCGCAATTTATTACTCAGATTGAAGGACCCGAGGTGGACAAACTATGATTATTACTTGGTTCATTTGTTAAGCTAAGCCCTGAGAGGTCTGAGGTTGTAGCACTTGCGTGAATGGGTGAAAGTCTTCGCGCATTATTATTATTCAAGCTCAGCTGTTCAACTTAGTTTAGATGGTCCGATATGATTATACTTGTGAAAGTTAGTTTTTTTTTCAATACTTGTGGTTAGCAGGCAATTAAGCAAAGGAAAGTTGAACTCAAAATGTTCCCTTCTGTTCATTGGCAATTGTGACAAGTTGTGCAAATAGAAGTTAACAATAGAGAAATTAGGAAGATTACAAACAAAAGTAGATAAACATCTATCTAAAGTGCATCCCTCAGGCATGTTCCCTTGTTGAAGAGTTTACTTTGCTTATTGAAATCAGCCTTCGCAGTGGAGTTGTACAGATCAGCTATTCGAAAAACCTTTGTTCAATGATGGCTTCGCTTCAACACAGAAGTCTATTTCCTCCGTCTACCATATCTCCGTTGGGTAGCTTTAAAGAAAGGTCATGTTCTCAACAAAGAAGGTGATCTTCTTGAAGTCTGTAATGGCGGCTTCCTTGGCCTCAACCATTTGTGATTAGAAAGAGTCTGCCTCCTGCTTTAATTTTTGATTCTCCAACACTAGCTCATCCAGTCATTGTTTGGCCTCAATCATGCCCACCTCGGCCTCGGTTTTGTATGCCTCAACTTCGGTTTGACACTTCTTCGTTTCGTTTAGCTCCCACTTTGAGGCATCAATAGTTAATTGAACTTGGGTGGAAGAGAGTTCCAAGGCTGCGAACTTAATCTTAAAATCTTTATTTGGTAATTCAAGGCAGCCAGAGCCAAATCTGACTCCTCTTTCTCCTTTTGATGTTTTCCAAGCTCGGCCTCGAGCTCTAGTACCCTCTTCCTCTGCTCCTTGAAAGCCTTATCCTGGGTTATTTGTTTTTTGGATTTGACTTCCAGTAGGTCACTCATCTCCTCAGATCCGCTCGTAAAATCCATCTGCCTGGCCATTAACTGCAAAAGGCAATCAAATATATAAGAAAAACTATATAATGTTGCAGAAACATTGACTAAAACCAAAAAGAAAAGGCTTACCAGCACCATGTATCGATGGAGTGAACGCCAACTGCTCGAAGAACAAGGCCTGGGACCTCCTTACATTTGTTAGCAGCACCAAGTCCTTGTTGAGTTAGTGTGCCGTCTCAGGGTCATCGTTGTTGTCCTATTTGGTGAAGGACTTAGTCTGCTCTTCGGCAGCTGGACCGCTTAGGGGCGGGGATACCTCAGCCGTTGAAGGCTCTATTGGTGAAAGCCACTCCTCTGTGTTGTACCGTGGTCAGACAGGGCCCCAAGGCCCAGATTTCTTCATCCCCACCTGAGCTAGCGCGGCTCACTGTTTGTCTTCTCGTCAAAGGAGGCGACTTCTGTAGCTACCACCGAGCTGACAGGATCAGCTCGGATGGCGAATTCTTGGCCAGCTCTAGAAGGGATTACCTTAGCGTCCTTCAACAAATTTAGCAATGACATAAGTGAAATTCAGTCAGTAAAAAAAGGAAGGAGAAAAGGACTTACTTGTTTAGAGTGGGTGAAGAAGTAAGGCCGGAGAAGAAAAGTTGATAGTGGGGGAGGACGTAGTTGGATGCTTGGAAAACGGCGGCGAAGGAAAGAAAGGCGGACTTACTTGAAGACGATGACACAGAGAAAATTCTTAGAATGAAGTTTGGAAGAGTGAAAATGAATGAGAGAAAGTAAATGAGGTGGTATATACCCAAATTTTTGGGATAAATTTTGATCTTAATTGGGATTTATGCTCTTCGAATACAAAACATATGACAGCAAAGTAAATGTTTGCGGTTATAACTACACCAAAAACAATGCCAATATTCCCTCATTACTGCATGCCAGGCACCCAATTAGGAGTTGACATGCCACATGCGTGCAACAGTTGAACAGTGAGAAGAATTTGTTTGTTACCAGGAGATCTTTCCCTGACATTTGATTAACAAGACTGATTTATGGGCATCTGATAAGGACAAAACCAACACTTTCCAAAAAGCTGCAAGTACAACCAACTCCGCACCTCTCAGTCAAACGCCAACTGACCACTCAAGTGAACAGGTCAGCTACTCAGGTTCAAATACACAGTCAAATCGGCGCTAAGACGCGTGATGCTCCCTCGAAGTCAGCGCATGCCTCAGATCGTCTCCAGCTGTCATGTCGGTCTCAACAAGTCATACTTAAAAGTCTATGCCAAGGCCAATCACCTCGGTCACTGCCATCATCTTGGCCTCCGTCGTCACCCCAACCATAGCCATCAGGTCGGCCGAGTCTCTAGTGTGCAAGGTCTATTAGGTCAACTCGGCCAAGACAACTAACACTATGCAAGAAGCTCCAACGCGCATAGCAAATGTGGTGTCAATTCACTGACACTTATTCAACATACACATGCACAGCAAAAAACTCGATGGCAAAAGACAGCTCCAAACATGCATTAGCTAGTCAAAGCATACAAAAAGAATAAATGCCGCTGGACAGAAAGCATGTTCAATGCGTCCATACACGACCTGAGACATTCTTCTCAAATTACTCAATATTCCCGTAAAGAGACATATTTCTTAAATTCTAACACACATTAAATGCCAAATATGGAATAACCCACAATTGACTTGATTGCTGGAAGGTCTTCTCTAAAGTGGCATCTCCAGAACCTCCAACGTTGTTGATTCTTCTAAGTTTACAGCAACAAAATATATATATTTCTTATGTTAGTTCATTACTATAGTATTACTTCCCTCTCTCATCAATAGTGGTCATCTCTGGTAGCACCAGATTTGAAAACTTCCTATATACCAACAATACATGTAATAAGTAAAAAAGCTGGGTCTCAATTGATACTCCTTATTTTTAACATAGACATGATAGATTTGGTGGGGTAATAGGATAAAAAGAATTAATTACAAATACCCATGTGAACTAAATTTGAAGTTACTAAAAATTCCCTGAAATACCTTTTACGGGGACATTGTATTTTGCTTATTATGGGTAGAGGAGAAGAAATCCCAAAATAAAACATTCATGGGAGCAAATGCAACTTTAGTTTAGCTAATGAAATATTTTTTCAAATTAAATTTTCATGAATAAGTTAAATTAGACAATTACAAAAATGGTTGCCTTAGGATTGCAATAGCAAGCATATCTTGTTCAAAATACTATCTTGTTCAAAATACAATGACACTAAGTGTATTCTAACTTGTTCTAACCTTAGTCTAGTACTAAGAATAGCCTCCAAACCAAAACTCTGACTAAACTAAAAGCATAAGACATCCCAGAACAAACCAAAAAGGAGAAGAAGAACATCTGCTTGAGATAAATACAACTGAGAAATAAACAGAAGTAAGCAGAGAGATCAACATCCATGCGGATGACTGAAAATCCCAAAGTCCCTGTTCCTGTGTAACAGGGGCCACCAAAATGAGTCAGAATATGCATCTGCTGAAGCTTGGAGCAGGTACACCCAGCACAGGCTGGAATCTGAAGACTGCAGAATGAATATTCCAGGAGACGTCTCCTAGGGAATGGTCTGTGTTGGATGGGATCAGGATACCAACTCCATAGGGTATGCAATAGACGGCAGATAACAGAGATAGATCCAAAAAAAAAAAAAGTCCAGTAAGCCAAACCGGCAACACCAGATGAGAAGTGTAGAAGGAGAGAAAACCGAGGTGTGCAATAGCAGGTGGGAGCACATTCCAAAGATGAGATCCAAATAGGAGACAACAGTGTGCATCTGAGCAGAACCAAAGTGGATGAACAGACGGCAAGAAAATGCATCAAACAGCAACATGCCTTAGCAGCAACCAGAAGCATGAACCACGCAAAGTTGGGGCCATTAAAGTCTTTAAGTTTTGAATATTTTCATGGTGAGCCCCATGGTGATGGCAGTCTCCCAAGTTATCTTTTTTCATCTTTACATCTGTCTGTCAAGATGTAGAAAAGAACCTTATATGATGTAGCACTTCTCTGGTGACACTCTTCTCATCTCTCTGAATAGCTTTACGAATTCTTATAATTCTCTTTCCAAATTGAGTATATAAAGGTTGCTAAGGCAAAAAAGACAAGGTTCTTTTGGAATTTTGATAGCCAATGGTTTGTGAGCAACCAAGATTGAAGACCATCCCAAGAGAAAATATAGTCCTTGTACTTTAGTTGTAATAGGATTGCTTTCCGCACTTCTTTGCAGTAAGAAAATTGGAAGAAAAAGTGCTCTTGATCTTCAATACTTCTGCCACAAAGCAAACAAATATCAAAATCAATAATACCCATTGAGTCAGCTTATCTAGAGTAGGCATCCTTTTCCAAATACAAGCCTAAAGAAGATTGCATGTCTACAGAGATGATGCCTACTCCAAACAATCTTGACCCAAGAGACAGCATGTAACACAGGAATTCTAGCAATAGTAGCAAAACATCCATTTCCAATAGTCATCTTTTGAGAAATGTGAATGTTTTTAAACGCAGTGTAGAGACAATGTGAATGTTTCTACAGACTTTGTAGAAGTTGATGACTTAGCTAATGAAATATGTTTACAACTTTAGTTTAATGAAATATATTTGCAAATTCCTATGTATCTTCAAATGATAGAAAATCTTGAGAATCTTGTCTCATAGAGAGCTGTAAAGAACAGAGGAGGGAGACGAAGGAGTCATTCTAGGTAATTAACGAATTTCACTAGGTAAACGAGTGGTCTGAGCTAAAGATCACTAAGCATGCAATGTCACCCAGCCAGACAGCCACCCATTAACTCCTGAGAAAGACATTCTATGATTTTTGTGTTGTGGAGCCATGTACTTTCCTCTAAGTTCACTCATGGCTGCAACCGCAACTATAACAAACTTGCTTGCTGCTGGAAGGCGGTGTGGTGGTTTTCTGTTAACGGCCTTGCTGGTTCTGGAAAAGAAGATTTGGCACAAGGTGTACCCAAATATATTCTTAAATTAGTTGGCGTGCAATTTTTCCAGGTGTACTGACTGAAGTTCCTCACTTGACGTGTGCATATGTAGGCGGACAATACACATGTTCATGGACAGTGTTCATGAAGAAAGAGGGTGTGCGTTAGTAGACTATAGAAAAGTATATCATGTAAATATGACTACAAAATTTAGTAAATTTGGTTAAGCAAACCTTCTCTTTCGGCTTTTTCTTTTTCTTTGCCGATTTACATACATGTATTCTCCCACTGCCAACCGCCCCCATACTACGAGGATCCAGCTACCCAATGGGCCAAAGACTCATTAAACAAAATGTAAATTTTCCATTTCTTTACTCATCACCCAACAAGCACCACAAGTTGAAAATCGGCAGAAGAAACCAAATAAGTCATCTAATTAGAGCTTCCAAAGTTTTTTTCCCTCCGGGGGGGGGGGGGGGGGGGGGGTTGGAGAGACTGTATCAAGACAACAAATGTACAATGTCAACAATTTCGGCTGGTCCTATTGAATCCGACAGCACAAAAGGGAACTTTGGTATAGAGGTCCTCGCCTCCATTGTGTCTGGCAATCGCAAATTCTCACTGAAATCCACATGGAGAATGTGGATTCGGCTCAAACGAGCAAACACTAACCTTGGCCCAAGCCAGAAACTAAGTAATTTATTTTCGAGATCATCAGAATAAGAAAAACAAGGTAACAAATAGTTCAGTTGCTTAGGCATTTTCTTTAGCGATCTTCTCTGCCTTGGCAAGGACCTCCTCGATGCCACCAACCATGTAAAATGACTGTTCTGGAAGGTCATCATATTTGCCATCCAATACCCCCTAGGAAGTAAACACACAATTTAGAAGCTGATACCAAAGCAACACGAAATCCTTGAAATGAAGGCACAGCATACATTAATTTAGTACACACACACACCCTCTTTTCCTCCCTATCTTTCTGCGGGATCCATAAGACAAGATCCGAAAGGAATTACCAAGTAAGAACATCAAAAATAAGAAAAGACAGTACAAAATGCTACCTCCGCATCCAAAATCCAAATATCCCCCATGGACCAAGTGTCCACAACAGTAAGCATGTCAAAAAATTCCTCTAGATGAGATCAACAGAAATTTAAAAAAATAAAACTAATTCAGACTCAAGGCCATGAAGTCAAAAATACAACAGTTACCTGGAAGCTGTTAATGCTCTCCTTCAATTCAACATATTTGCCAGGGGCACCAGTGAATACTTCAGCAACATGGAAAGGCTGACTTAAGAATCTCTGAATTTTACGAGCACGGGCTACTGTCAACTTGTCATCTTCACTCAGCTCATCCATTCCAAGAATGGCAATAATATCTTGAAGATTCTTGTAGTTTTGCAGGACCTTTTGCACACCACGAGCTGTATTATAGTGATCCTCACCCAAGATGTGGGGAGAAAGCATTCGAGATGTAGAATCCAATGGGTCAACAGCAGGATAGATACCAAGCTCGGAAATCTATAAGTGATCAAGATAAAAATCATACCAGATTTTATGACATAATATCCTATGCATGAATTATTCTTTGAAAAGGCTAGACTACCTGTCGCGATAACACAGTAGTTGCGTCCAAGTGGGCAAAGGTAGTTGCAGGAGCAGGATCTGTCAAGTCATCTGCAGGCACATAAATAGCCTGGACAGAAGTAATGGAGCCTTTCTTGGTCGTAGTGATACGCTCTTGAAGCCCTCCAAGATCCGTTGCCAAAGTTGGTTGATAACCGACAGCAGACGGAATACGACCAAGCAAAGCCGACACCTCAGAGTTGGCCTGTAAAATATTGCAAAATAAAGAACCACATAAATGTCCGGAAAGCCTCTCAGCATGAAAAAAAACCATATACATACCCAACACTAGGCTTCATTAAAAAAAGGGTTAATAAAGAAAGGACAAAGGGTATACACGAAGCAACAGACCTGAGTGAACCGGAAAATATTGTCAATGAAGAGAAGCACATCCTGTCCTTCAGCATCTCTAAAGTGTTCAGCCACAGTCAAACCAGTAAGACCCACACGAGCACGAGCACCAGGGGGCTCATTCATTTGACCGTACACAAGAGCACATTTGCTATCACTCTGACAATCATTATTGGACATCAATACAAAAGAAAACAGAAAATCATGCCACTAAACAGAAACAGGCAATGGCGGACTGATTACCTGTTTATCCCCTAGCTTGATGACACCACTCTCAATCATTTCTCTGTACAAATCATTCCCTTCTCGAGTGCGTTCTCCAACACCAGCAAATACTGAAAAACCACCTGGAAGAAAGGAAGTATCAAGTATGTGGAGAAGAATAATTCTGATACACAAATATATTTTGAGAAAAGAAACTGACCATGAGCTTTAGCAACATTGTTAATCAGTTCCATAATAAGCACAGTTTTGCCCACCCCAGCACCACCAAAGAGTCCAATCTTCCCTCCTCTTTGGTATGGTGCAAGAAGATCAACCACCTGAAAACATCACAACATTACAAATCACCCCAGCCTTAGAAGAGATTACAGATTTTCATAACTGAGGAATAGGACAACAAAGATGTTATGCACAAGCAGTAACCTTAATTCCAGTAACAAGAATTTGCTGTTCTGTAGCCTGCTCAACAAAGGCAGGAGCTTCACGATGGATAGGCAAGTAGTGTTCAGTTTCTGCAGACATATTATTCATTTGGTTAGACAAATTCCTTATCAAGAGTTTGATATATGCTTGATTACCGACAGAAAACTTACTAAGATCGCCTCTCTCATCAATAGGCTCTCCAATCACATTCATGATACGACCAAGGGTCGCTCTTCCAACAGGGACCTGTCACCATCCATTGCAAACACAATAAAATTCAGCAATGATAACATGGAGCACAAAAAGGTTTCAGACAGTTGACGAGAGACAAAAGATAAATACATGCCCCTCTCTTATCCCTAGCATATGCTAGAAGGATAAAATCCAAAACAGAAATAGATAATATCTATCACAACCAAAGATTACACCAACAGAAAGCATGGCAGAAATGAAACCTTTTTAACTCAAAGGTCAGGATGAAGTTTGTAGGTTTTTTTTTTTTTTTTTGTAATTTAAATTTCATAGATGAGCCAAAATGGTGACTTTACAAAAAGTGCATTCGACTGTGAAATAGTCGAAGCAACTGTGATAAAGGAGGCTTACAAAGTATTCACTATTCTAGTGCCAACCTTTAGCAAAAAGTGGTGCCATACAACCACGAGTTAAGCTATTATTTACATAACTGATACTTTAGATTTAGCCTTAAGTTCCTAACATATGCCATAAGTACGTTGGCATAGTAGCAAAACAACAAAATGCCTGGGGTTTATCTTTAGCCAGGTGAAATTCCACAGAGAAAGAATTTCCATTTGCACCACTGCAATCTTCTTGTCATGTATCCTAATTCTTGTTCCAGCTTTTAACCTCCTTGTCAAATATTTATCGTCACAGCAAGAGCAATAAAGCCTTCTTCGCAACACCTCAGACTGGAGAGGTGGTTCAGCCGAGAATCTAGCAGCGCATCAAAGCTTGTATTTGCAGGAGCAGCAAAAAATTTTGCAGCTACAATAAACTAATTCATGAAAGAGCATCTGGCACAGAGTTGGTTCCATCACAACAAATTGAAAAGTGGCATGCGTAGATAATTATCTCCATTTCCGGACAACCAAACGTTACTTCTATATAGGACAACTAAGTCTAGGCAATTATCTCCATTTCCAGGTAACCAAGGGTTACTTCTATATATAAAAAGTAACTGAGCATTGCACTTTTTTTGGCAAAAGATCGTGTGAAAGTTGAATTGATATAACGTGAGCTAATAACACAAAAAGAGCACAATAAGCTAATTCCTAGCCTTCTTTCTCTTTCTTTTTCTCTTGTTACAGCAGCGAGTACCACTTTGACTTTTAACATTGCGTTTACGGCAACTAAGCACAACTAATCATTTTTCACCAATCAAACAGATAATCAGGACAACACTGAGAAAGAAAAATAAAAAATTGGAGGCTCACATCTTGTAATGTAAAGCAAATTAAGATATATAAAATTATTCAGCTTACGAATCATTCATCTAAATCAACATGAATCCAACACCCTGCAAATACTTTGATCAACTCCAAAAAGATCTATTGACAAAGAAAAAGAGATATAACTTACACGAATAGGAGAACCAGTGTTGAGAACGCGCTGGCCACGGACAAGCCCTTCAGTACCATCCATAGCAATACACCTAACAACATTTTCCCCCAGATGCTGCGCCACCTCAAGCACAAGCCGGATCTGATTATCCAACACCTCAAGCGCAGTCAAAATAGGCGGCAAACCTTCATCGTATCTGACGTCAACAACAGCGCCGATCACCTGGCTCACTTTCCCGATCGCGCCTTTACCAGTAAACTCATCAGTAATCTTTCCGGAATGTCCGCCCGAAGTCTTAGGAGGCGGAGCTGCTGCCTGCTTGGAAGGAGCAGCTGCTGAAGTGGAGTATTGGACAGCACGATTGAAGAAATAGCCCGCGGGGGAAGGCTTCGTGACTGGTCTATGAGAATGTAGAGGGTTAGAACGGCGGAAAGCGGCGGAGGAACGTAGGAGTGAGGCGAGGAGCCTCCGCGATGACATGGTGGCTATGGCAATGGGGTACAGAGAGGGAGGAAAATGGAGAAACTAGGGTTGGATATAGAGATAAAAACGAAGTGATGGTTTTGACTTGGGAATCAAAAAGGAAAGATGGCTAAACACTATTTCGAATACTATTTTGGGATAATTCCGAAAATCTACACTGACCTTTTTAACAGTGACGGTAAAAAACCTCTCAACTTTCAGAAATTACATCTTCTGCAGAAAAATAGAAGACCGCAACTGCTCGTCGCTTCTGGCCGCCTTATTCTGTCACCCGAGATCTAAGTCATCACCGGTAAAGATCTCTTGATTCCTCACGGCCGGACCGACTTGAATATAAATTTTTTTTAGTAGAACTAATCACGACCATCATAATCTAACTCCAGGACTGCTATGTACCTATCCAAATGTCATTTCTCATGTTGAATGTACATCAGAAAAGCATCATTTTTATTTTATTTCGCATAAACTTAAGGAAATTCAAAAATATTATCTTAGTTATTTTATTTTTTTAATAATATTATCATCTTTTAAACATGTGGATATACTAAAAATTGAAATTTTCATAATATTCTTTCCATTGTACTTATATAATGTATCAAATTTATTTCAATTAACGACCTGTAATATTATAGAAAATAGTAGCTCACATAGTTTTATCTTTTGAATTATATTTAAGTTAAACTATCTTAGTATCTTTGTGACGAATGGAGTATTACACTCGCTATTATTAGTGCGTTATTTTCTTTTCTATTAAGTAGACTTGAAAATGCTATTAGGATTGGAATATAGAAATGGATTTATTATCAAAGTTGGATACCCAATTAACTATGTAGTTTACTAATAAAAAATACACATAAATGCGTATAAGTGCTAACTTGTATATCTATAATTTAGTAAAATTAGGTGTAGTTATTGTTGTCTCATATACGAAACTCAGATTTATTAAAGAACGAAACTGACATTCTGTACAGCACAGGGAAGAACAGAGATCAGCACAGGAAGAGCTCAACATAGGGAAGAGTTCAGCACAGGGAAGAGCTCAATACGGTGAAGAGCTCAACATGCAAACCGAGAGGGGTCCAGGACTCTGTCCTTAAGACGAATTGCTCCGGTATAATGTGCCCAACCAAAAATTACAAACGTCTCCCAGGATACAACGGCTAACAGTTCCTAAGAGTGGCACTACTACGTAAGAACTCTACGAACCTGACAAATGTTCTAACTTTTCGGATTGATGAAATGCAGCAGTAGTGTATGCAGCATGCAACAGTAGTTTATGCAGAATGCTCGTATGCAGCAGGAGAAGGGAAAAAACTTTTTTCAGTGTATCTCAGAAGCAGAACACTGCCTCCATTTATAGAGGGAAATCTTGGAGGTTAAGGCAGCCCACGACCGCACTGATCGGCCAGTTACGCCCACGATCACCACGCACCCACGACCGCCTCTGATCAGCCAGTAACCCACGACTGGTAGGAATCAGTCAACTGAAACTGTCAGCTTAATCTGAGCCGTTAGATCGTAGGACTAGATCATAATCGTAGGATCAGATAACTTATTTTCTGGAAAAAATTTTAAAAAAATTTGTCCAAAAAATAAGAAATACGCCACGAGCACGAGCCGAGCCGGGCCGGACGGGCAGGCAGCCGCACACGCATGTGTGGCAGCCACCCGCGTATTCTCTCCGGTCAAAAATTCTCTTGCCCTTAGGGCACATCTAAAATGCCTCTCCTAGCACTATATTTGGTGGCAACTTTACTTCAATTGACCAACGTGGTATATTTGAAAAATGATGATGTATTCAATTCTCATGAGGCCACATCATCATTTCTCCATTTTTCAACCATTTTTAACTACTAGTTTGAGCATTAATTTCTCATTCACTCAGTATCGGAATTGAGTGATTCAAAAGCCTAAAATCATCTATTCATTACTTAGATAATTTAGGACTAATTAATTTCTATTTTTTATTAACGGACACTAATTATAATTAAGCTAAAGTATGTTGCTCAACAACTTTAGACAAATCGCATTTCTAAAATTTCTTCCAACAATTAATAATGACGTCTTTTGTCAAAAAAAAATTAATTATCTTATTTTAGAAATAGCAAGTCAATTGTTAAAATAAATATCGTACTAGATATTTTATACTATCCACATCAATATTTTCTCATAAATAATAAATAAGCAAAGCCAAATGATTTAATAATCTTTATAATCGTCTCCAAATGAACCCTGTGATGCATGGCTTGGGTGTATCAAAAAAACAAGTGAGGACTCGTAATAAACAAGTGCTTTTAAAATTTTCACACTTTGAATTATGGCATGACCCAACTCCTATTTGACATTTTTTAAGAGTTTCATATTTTGATTCTGACGGCCTCACCATTTTAGTTCTAAGAAACTTCGTAAATGATGTAAATTAAGTCATTCAATGATTTTTTAGATGAGAGGCCCAAGACTTGATGGTCATAAGGTGTCTAGATCCAAACCCGCTTTATTATAAGGAGCTGACGAAGGGCCCAAATGCCTACACTGCAGCTACCAAGATCCGAACCAGCAACCTTGAATGCAATCTTTCACCCAGTATCAACTGAGTTACACTCTAAATGCTTCTTTTCCCCCCTTTTCTACATGCCGAGAGAGGTCGATGCATTTTATCAGCCGCTGGTCAAGCGTCTCGGCTTGTCCATTCACTCTCACGACTAGCGGCTTGTCTATCCACTCTCATGACTTAAACTCAACAATTATTAAAAACTCTTTTAGAGTAGTGCAAAATTTACAAATAATGAAAATTGAGCATCTTAATACAATTAATATATACAATTACAAATACTTATGGATTCAAATCTCTAATTTCACTTCGTCCACTTCTGTAGCACATTAACAATCTATAATCTATACACTGAATACTCTTTCCGTTCCAAAAATATTGTCATAGTTTAGCTTGAACACGATGTAATAAAGTTAAACTATTTTAATCACTCTTCACATTCTATTTTTGTTGGACTGTAACATATGCACAAACACCACTAGAGGGAGAGAGCGGGGGTGGGGTGAATAGTGGTTTGCAGAAATTACACTATTTTTATCCCTTTGAAAAATCCCCTCAAATCTGATTTTGAAAATTTTCCAGATCAATATCTGTTTTTTGAAAAGTTAGAATTCTCAGTACACAACTCCAAAAATTATAAAGCTTTATATAATTAAACTTCAAAGAGTTAAATTCACTCCGTCCAAAAATGAGCAAAAATGAAATACGTTTGACACTCAAACAAGTATACAACTTCAGATAGTCATTCTGAACTGATTTGGACAGAGTGTTAGCAAACTTCGAAAGGTTATAACTTTTTATTCAGTCAAAAAGATTGGTTCTTACGTCAAAATAAATATTAGGATGTCTAATGTATGTTTCAAAAAGGCCTTGACCAGAAACTATGTTTGATAAGATTGGAAAAACATGTTTCTTGAAAACTGGTTAATCCGTTGGCAGAATGGAGCAATAATCTTTCCACGACTGAGTGACGAACTTTCATTTGTTCAAATTCGATGATTCTTATTACAAATGAAAGCTAACATTCTAACGTTTATTTTCACCAAAAATCAAAGATTTGAAAATGTTTTTTCCATTGTAAACTGTCATGCAAAATTGAGTGCCGAAACTGTGAAAAACAGACAGAAAAGTAAAAAAGACAAAGATATCAAGAGTTATCCTGGTTCGATCAATGTGAACTACTCTAGTCTCAAGAAACACATTTCTTTAGATTATGAAAAGAACACCTTACACCTTTCAAAGTACTTGATTCTGGATTATACACCAACCCTGATCAAAACTGGATCACATCACCTTTACAACACAAGTATGTAAACACCTCTCCACCTATTGACGTAGCCTTATAGAATGGCTAATCAGTTACAACTTTTATTAACGAAAGAGGTGTAAATGCAGCAAAGAGATAACTCAAAACAATACAAATTTAGCTACAAGTATAAAGAGCAAGAATGGAGAAAAAGCAGAAGCAAGGAAGAAAAGAGTTCAATGTGTATCTTCCTTCTTCAACTTTACTCATATTTATAGATGTGAGCAGCCATTTATGTTGATTAGGATGCCCATATCTCACCTTCAATGTCATGAATCTTACTTGTCTTTATTTGATTGGATGATCACCTCACCACCTTGCATAATTGGTACATTCAAGAGATTTGATTGGAACACTTCAACTTCTATCTTTATGTTGAAAATTTTAGTAGAAATTTTCTGTAGAATCAAGTGGATTGGATAGCCACTTACTTCTTCACCTTTTGCTCAACCACAATAACAACTTGGGATGTATAAGAACTGACCAAATCTGCTGTATTTTAGCTTTCAAATCCGAAATATGTGCCACCTTGGATTCCAAGTGTGTAACTCCTTGTCAACAAGTCAGCTTGGAGTGTTTTGGTTGTCCATGTGGTGTAGTCTTATATATATGTCAAAATTTAATTTGTCCACCTCACACAAACATATATGGACGTTTTTGGGTTTTGAAATAAATGAGAAATCTGATAACCGTGGTTGGAGAATAGTGAGAATGAATTGCATTATAATTATCACCACTTGATCCAAACTACTTCTCCTTTTCTCTCTTTCAAGTGTGGCCGGATATTCCTCAATAATATGGTCAATATTCTGCTAAAAATGATAGTGGAGAAGTCCAAAATGATGTACATAGGAATACCATTGATGATCATATAGCGTGATGAAATAAATTTGACATAATAAGAATCCCGAGAAAACTGAAGTGCATAATGTATAGTTGATGTAGATCTGAAGACCATGAATATCATGAAGGCCATGAGTACTATTTATAAAAAATCCATATAGTAAATATTTTAGCATTATACAAAAAATAATCTTGTATAAATTTACCAAATTACCCTTGTCTCCAAAATGACCAAAATAACCTTTGACACCAAATATGTCAAATAAACGTGCAGTGATACTTCATCTTTGTCTTTTCGTTCTTATATGTATCCTTCATAAGACATGGCCCTGCAAAAGCTTAAAAATACTCTTTTGTCTTTGTGGTAAGTTGTAAAAACTTACTAGGTAAGTTAGTGACATAACACCATACATATAAATACATACGCACCAAGTTAAAGCAATAATTATTATTAACATATATGGAATGTTTAAAAACTCATCATATATAAAGGAGATAATGTGTATACCAATAAAGCTTACTTGCTTGTCATATATTAAAGACATTTTTCAAAAATACGCTAACATCGATCCATCTATGTCCCAGATTAGAGACTGATGTGTACATCAATCGATTAATGTTTTTCTATTTGAGAGATCGATGCCTTACAGTGAGGTTCTAGTTTTAATATGACCAACATCGATCGATCAATGCAGGATAAGATGTGCACTTCGATCGATCGATGTATCTCAAGTTGGAAGATCATGTCTCACAGTGTGGTTCTAGTTTTAAATTCTACATATATCGATCGATCTATGCCTCTTCTGAGAGTGTGATGTACACATTGATCGATCGATGTGTTTTAACCTAAGAGATCGATGTCATTTTCTTATTTGTTTTAACTTTTTGATATTTCTATGATATAGAAAATTTTATTAATATTTTAACACTTAATAAAATCATTCTTTTAAAAATTATTCAAACAGATACACAACAATTTTTAATTGGTTACTTTTGATAAAATAAGAAATCTTGAAAGTGTTATTAAAAGAGTAATATGGAAACTTTGACTATTATTATTTACTATATTTTGGAAAGTAAAAAATATTTTCAAGACAACCCTAGTTAAAAAAATAAAACGATATTTTTGGGATTGGAATAAGCAAACAATAATCTAAAAGCACTTAGTATCACGTAACAAGCTTTAATATTTTCTTTTGAAATTAATTTTATATATTGAGAACACATGCTAGTGCATATACAAGGTGCAGAATCATCCTAGTAACAGCCGCATCCTGATATAAAATATATAGTATAAAAGTTAGAGCAAAGGTTTTTATAGGTCAATAAACTATTATTAAAACAACGTTTAAGATATTAATTTTTGTTGACATTTTGACCACTTTACTTCTCAAAACATAAACTTTTGCCCACCCCTATAAAACTCTCGGTTCAGATCTGGAGAGGCTAAATGTGATCAAAAATATGAAGCCTCTAATCACATGTCGTCATGTGTAAAAAATATTTTTTTTAAAAAAAAGAGCAGCACTCCTTTTTCTAAAAAATTGTCTTTTTACACATAGCGACGCTTGATTAGAGGCATCATATTTTGGTTCACATTGAGACTCACCAAATATAAACTCCAAAAATCTCTACTCCAAAACCCTCTAGTAACTTGGTCGGATAACACGGGTAATTTATTATTTTCAAACATCAGCTTCTCCCCCTTTATCATCTCTTCCATCTTTCTCCTCCGGTTTCTCTCCCTGCCGTCATCGGTGACTGATAAACCATAATTAAATCGTTTGTTAGTCAAACAGTCAACGATTTAACTCCAGCAGCTCAGCATTCAAAGTACTGCAGCTCAGCAGTACAGCGCCCAAGCATGGCTGTTCAGCCTCGGCTGCACCTCAGCGGGGCATTATGACGCCCTTATAACATCGAAGAATATGCCAAGGTTTGCACCTCGGCACCAACTTCAGTTTATGACCCCGTGCGCCACTTCAGACCACTTCAGCTGGTAAAGGCCTAGTCATGCACTTCGGCAAGACTTGATCTTGCACTTCGGCAGAGTTCAGTTGGGTACTTCAGCAAAGGAACCCAGCACGACATTACCTTGTGGGACCATCCAACAGAAGTCCAATTCAAATACAGTGTCTACAGCTGGTTATACTTTCTGAACACGCTAAGGTCATTCCAGCAGGCCTATTAGTCATATCAGCCGATCTATCAGCCACATCAGCAGACCTACGGCGTCCTAGACTTACTGGGCCAAGCAAACGTCCTATCCATAATCTATTATCAAGAGGCTAAAGGCGGGAAAAGGCCTATAAAAGCAAGCCAACCAAGACAAAGAAGGGGATCCGGAATTCAAACATTCATGCTCTAAAGCAAATTCATACACCTTGCTACTTGGCATATACTGTGAGAAACTCTGAACTCACCTTCTAAATTATAATCTCAGTGAGATATGGCCCAAACTGACTTGAGCGTCGGAGTGTTTTCCCGGGGCAAACCCCCCGGGACCTCTGACCTGTGTTTTCTTGTGCAGGATATTTTAGAGGTTATTCCAGCTACAACTTTCAACCCAGCTAACAATTCTTCAAGTTAACTGACAGAGCTAATTTGAGGTCGTCTAGATCCTTGGTGAAGATCCGGCTTCATCATTTGGCGCTAGAATGAGGGCTTTTCCCGGGGCAAACCCCCCGGGACCTCTGACCTGTGTTTTCTTGTGCAGGATATTTTAGAGGTTATTCCAGCTACAACTTTTAACCCAGTTAACAATTCTTCAAGTTAACTGACGGAGCTAATTTGAGGTCGTCTAGACCCTTGGTGAAGATCCGGCTTTATCATTTGGCGCTAGAGGAAGGGCCCCTTAGTCCCTTAACCCAGTAAAAGAGTTTGAACACAAAACAACCAACGTCTACTTATGACAAAAGGACGTCGAGAGGATTTGGGTGAATCATCCAACCCGCCACGGCGCATGGTTACGCGTTCAGCTGCCCTGGAACAGGTTTCTCGGGTACCTGAATCTCCTATGCCTAATCCTGATCCTGTCCCGGAAGCTTCAAGGGAAGTAAGAGAGAAGGCGATGAAATACATTGCTGAGAACATGGAAATATTCGAAGCCATGGTACGGCATCTCAAAGGCAAGCAGCCGGAGGTGCAAAATATGGAGGTTGACCCACCTCCTCCTCAGAGAGAAGTATCGCAAGGCCACTCTTCTAGACCGCATAAAGGATTTATGGCGGATGCTAGAAGACATAGTTTCAAAGCTTCGCCCGTGGAGTCAGAGCATATGTCCAGACCTCACTTAAGTGTTAGGTCCAAGTCTTTGAAAAGTGTCCCCAGGGACGAAGAAGTGCCTCGCAGGCCGAGGGCTTATTATGAAGAGCACAGGCATGAGTTTGTCCAAGCAGTCCAGGAAAGTCTTTTTTGTAGAGATAAGGGGGTTTGAGTGATTTCAAAATAAGTGACTTAAATACATGATATATATAAACGTGTACATGTATGCATGATATCTTGCCATTACTTGCCTTATTTAGCTTATATATTATGTTGCCGTACTAACGAGCCATGAAGCGTTAAAGCTTACGTCATATGGCAAACATTTGTTGTGTTTATGCTATTTTCAGGTGCCACCATTAATGAACTAAACTAGTTCATTAAGTGAAGTACTTAGTTTAATAAACTAAGTAGTTCATTAAAAGAAGCCACATTTGGAAAAGGCACAAATGCAACAAAGCTAAGGAAGGAAAGTCTTCTCCTCCTCCCCATCTTTAATACACACGGCTATATACATATATTACACCTATTTTCAGATTTTTTTTAAAAGGCACATACACATGTATTCCAACGTACTACCGACACGTTATATATTTTACGTACGTACGTTAACGTCACACCACTATACTTAACTCATATTTATGAGTATATTCAGGTCTTATATCATATGATATAAGATATGGTGATGACAAATCAAATACGACACGATAAAAGGTTCTAAACCAAAAATTGTCGTATCGGGCGAATACCGAAACTTCGCCAACGTGTCACGTACTTGCCATAAATAAATGGCCAGCCCCTATACATCAAAATTTGATGTAAATTTCGTGCACATCACTGAATAATCAGCCAAAAATACTTTCCATGTTGGCACACACAAATTACTCCACATTAAGGCCAAAATGTGAAGATTCCAAGTTTAATTTTGTCACATGCTAATGGTATCACTTCAAACCAGCCAAGTGCTGTGATTTAAAGTATATATTATATATATTATGTATAACATAATATATATAACATGTGCAAAAGTTGGAATTTAAATGTGAGAAAAATCGGGTAATCGATAAATATCGAAAATTCGGTTTTCTACGCATACAACACATGGAACGTTTTTGGTACATCATGTGACACGTATCTAGACACTTTTTACATATGATATACATCTTAAAGTGTTCTAGAAAATTAAATTAAGGGCTGATTGGAATATTACATGTGTATATTATTAAATGTGCATTATTTTACAAAGTTAGCAAAAATAAATTTCAGCACATGCACATACACATTCCAACGCCACCTACAGCTGATTTGGAGCATATGTGGAGCCTTGTTGGCATATTGATTGGTCAAGGATCAATCATACAATGTTGGTGAATTGAAGAGAGAAGCTACAAATGGTAAGAATTCAAAATATATCTCTCTTATATCACATGCTGAAAATTTCAGCATGCTACACACAAGCTGGCCGATTTTGTCAATTGAATGTGATATATTTCATCATCTTTTATTATGTGATTGATTGGAAGAAGAAATGGAAATGATTTGAATGTTACTTAAATTAATAAAGAGTGATATTTTATATATCACACATGCTGAAAATTTTTCAGCATGTGTAAGACATGGTGGCCAAATTTGTTAGCTTGGAAGTGTCCAAGTTCATTTCTCATGAGATAGCAATACTTACCATAACTTGGTGATTCATTTTATAAAGAAAAAATCAAAGAATATTTGGTATTATTTTGAATAAAATTGAATGGTGCACATGCTAAAAATTCAGCATGGCAATGAGACTAGTTGGCCGATTTTTTTCATTAAGATTGGAAGGATTTTTATCTTGCAATTTTTGTGACATATCTTATGATTTATGGAAGTTATTTTGTGATGATTTTTGGCACATGTTTAAGTGTATTCTCAGATTTTTTTAAGTCATCATGATGACAACATTCATCCAATGAGAAAGTGCCAAGTAAGCGAAGACTAAATGTGTTAGGAAATCAACCGAGATCACTGCCAAACGCGCAGCGGAAAACAAAACTTGATCTCCGATTTCCTACCAAGGATCCATGTTGTTCGTTTAATTCGACAAAAGAAATCAAAAACTACCTCCGTAGATTCGAAGTCTGCAGATGGAAGAGGTGCGAAATCACGAACACCCTCTGTCGGTATCCACACGAACGCTTCCGCCCGGAGTGCTAGCTCTTCAAACGGCGCGGCTGAAGAACTCGTTTTTCACAAAAACGATTCTAGGGTTTCTGTTGTTTTTGTGTGTATTTCGTATGTCTCTATGTACGAGATACATAGATATATATACGCATTTATGGATATTAAAAACCGAGTCCTAATCGGTTTCGTTGATGCCAATCAAAATCCATATCAGATATGGATTCTGTCAGAATATTCAAAATCCATATCAGATATGGATTCTCTCATTATTATCTGACAGCATATATATATATCTATATACATATAACCACAAAAACGAAAATAATAATATTAATAATAATTAATATCCAATATTAATATTATTAATATTAAAACGATAATAATAATAATTAATATCTAATATTAATATTATTAATATTATAAATGTCAGCCTTACGCATTCTTGTGTGTGACTCGATAGGCCCATATTAATTGGCAGTTGATTAAATCTCTATTAAACCAACAAGTCGTAATTGGCCTCTAGCAAGGCATTACAACTACCCAATTAATACGAGTAAAGTCCAACTAGCCTAATAATAGCATTAATCCCTTTGTCACACGATATCTAGTTTGAACATAAGTCATGGTCAGCGTCATACTTATATAGTTCAAACATATGATTACTCGATCTCTAAGTAGACTGATAAAACAAATGATATTGATCACACTATCAATTCATTTGAGCACGGCCATGCATTTCACAGTCTCACTAATCGAGGAGCCCAAAGATATCTCTCTCAAAAGAGAGGGACAAATTCTATCTTGATTGTTCGATATCCTCTACATAATTTCTATCACATTCAATCATGACCTTTATTATTATCCAGTTACGGATAACGTTTGATCATGTCAAAATATAATAGTCCTTATGTTGGAAACTATGACAATCTCAAGTCAAAGGATTAAAACATGACTATCATGAGATTTACTTATGACGCTAATCCATGTAGCAATCTCATGATGGGTCTATCCAATACACTGTTCTCTAACAAGTATCTATGAGATTGATTCGTATCACCATACACATAATCATCTCATGATTATCAAATCAATACTCATACTGATTATAAATTATTTTATCTCCATAAAAATAATGAATCAGGGACATATATCAAAATTGTGTAACATACTAACCAACAATAATGATAATAAAACCTCTTTTATTAATAATAAATGCATAACATAAATATCCAAATCATGGCCTAGGGCACATACACTAACAAAATGATCATCCAATAAGAAGATGCCAAGTAATCAATACATTGTCACAATGATGTCTTACACTCTCTCAAGGACTTAAAAGATAGTTTTCAAGAGGGGGAGACACTCCAAGGGGGACGGCTGGACATGTTAAAAGGAAAGAGAAGAGAGCAAACAAAACAAGAACAAGCATTGCAATTCAAAGAGATCAAAAAGCCTAGCTCTTCTTCTCCTACATCTTCTTTCTTTCTCTCTTCTTGTAAAAGCCTATTGTTTTCATATCTTTCAATCTTGAATAGGCTTGAGATAAACCACCATTCATATATCTTTGTAAAAGATTGATCAAGGTGTGATCAATCTTCATTCTAGCAAGGTGGTGGTGTTCGTGCGAATTGTACTTGCAATACAAGGTTTGTAAAGGGTTGGAGTTAGGTGTAACTCTATCAACCCTGTGGTAAGGTGTGTTGTGTGTGTGATTAGTGTGAACCAAGGAAGGTGTTCCTTGAAGACTGGAGTAGGTTGTTTATAACCGAACCAGTATAAAAATCTTGGTGCAATTTACTTTCTGCGTTTACTTTTCAGTTACTGCACTGGTTATCCTTCTTGTTCGCATCCGTAAAAATAGTAAACGATTTTCCAAAATTACAAAAATTTCCAGAAATATACTTACACATTCTAGGGTTAATTTGGCACAAGTTTCAACCCTTTTGGATAAGTATAAGTCAATCAAACATCAAAAGTTCTGAGACTAGTGCAGTCTGATTTTCAGACTTGCAAAGGTTGAGACTTTGATTGTAGTTGACCTACTTCCCAAAAGAATTTTCTAAAACTGTTTTAACCCATTTAAATATAGTGCATAAGGAGTTATTGGTCAAATTTTCAGAGCATTTGGACATTCACACAAATAGGAATTAATTTTTCAAAACCATCTACCGTTTCTGGCAGATTTGCACAATCTGAGTACCAAAGGTTTTTGAAGGGGTTAAAGGTTGAATGTTAATTTGAAATTTTTAGGGGACCCTCATAACATCTGAGGCTAAGTTCTCTCAAAATTTCATAATTTTTGGAGACCTCTAACCTAGTTTTAAAAACGTTTTAAAACTGGTCCTGAAAACAGAATCTGTTTTCAGAACTTGAATTGTTCAAGTTTAAAGAAATTTTAAAAAAACCACACTTTCCGCACCATCTATTCAACCCCCCCTTCTTGTGGTGCCTTGCAGATCCTACAAGTGGTATCAGAGCGCAGGAATACTCACTTCAAGGAATCCAACGATTCAGTGAGATGGCAACCACAAATCTCAAAACCGAGCAAGAAGGTATGTCGAGCCAAAAGCCTCCACTTTTTGACGGTGAGTCGTTTATTCAGTGGAAACTTAGGATGAAGCTTTTTCTTATGGCTATAGGTATAGATCTTTGGTCAATCATTGGAGATGGTCCTTATGTCCCATCTAAGGTATCCACCGTAGACGGAGTCACTTTAGAAGTTGTCAAAACTAGACAAGAATATACGAGTGATGATAAAAAGAAACTTAGTATGAATGCTAAGGCTATGCAATTGCTTTTAAACGGATTAAGTAAAAGTGAGTCTAGTTATGTGTTAAACTGTTCGAGTGCACAAGAAATGTGGAGGATACTAGAAATGAAACACGAAGGCACGAGTCAAGTGAAAGAGTCAAAAATTAACATGCTTATGTCCACACTTGAGTCATTAAAATTATTGCCCAATGAGTCTATTTTAGATATGGATCTTTGTTTGACTAACATCTACAACTCTCTTGAGTCTCTTGGTAAGGCTTTTACTATGCAGGAAAAGGTACAGAAAGTCCTACGAAGCCTTCCTTCTGAATGGGACCCTAAAGTGACCGCGATAGAAGAGAGCAAGGAAACTAAATCAATAAAGATGGAAGAACTAATCGGATCACTTAAAGTTTATGAAAATAAACTCATCATACGGAAATCGGAATCATCTAAACAAGGTAAAGCCATTGCTTTTAAATCAAATGAATACGTCTCCCCTCCCTCCGATCACGTAGATGATAGTGATTCCGAATCGGATAATGATGACCTAATTCTATTGGCTAAAGGATTGAGAAAATTTATGAGAAGGTCATTTAGAAACAAAAATAAGGGCACTACGACTAAGATAAATAAGAACAAGTCAAACGATAAAGACGTTAAATGTTATGAATGTGGCAAACTCGGACACTTATCATATGACTGCCCAAATAAAGAAAAGCAAACTACTAAATACCCTGACAAGGAGCGGAACAAAAATAAACTCGTCTCAGAACCCAAACAAAGGAAACGTGCTCTAAAGGCCTCCACCTGGAGTGATTCATCAGATTCTGAAACTGAGACCGAAGAGGAGACCGCACAAGTGTGCTTTGCATCTAAAGCATCTAATGAGGTATCATCTGATTCTGACTCTGACTCTGAACCTTCTTATGATGATCTTTTTAGTCAGTATCTAGAATTGCATAAATTCACCAAGACTCTCGCTAAGGAAAAGAAACGATTAATTGAAGACAAGAAACTGTTAGAATCTTCTAAAGAGAATCTTGTCGCTCAATTAACCGATTCAAAGAAAGAGTCATCTTGTGTCATTACTGCATTAAAGACAGAGATTTCATCATTAACCACTCAAAATAATGAAATGAAATCCGAGATTTCAAATTTGAAATCAAGGAATACCGATTTAGAGAAAATGATGAAACAGTTTGATACAGGGTCCAACATGCTGCATCGCATCATATTATCACAAAAGCATGACAGCGACAAAACTGGATTGGGATACGTCGATACTAACGAAGTATCAACCAAACCAACCAAGTTTGTTGTGTCTAAGAAAGTAGACACCCCTAAGCCGCAAATGGCGTCTAAGATGACGCAGAAAGCGCCCCCTTCCTCACACCCCACTTCTTCATATCATGTGAAATATAACTTTGTACCTTATAGATATGAAAAGAAGAGAATAATGCATATACGGAATGCAGCGCTCCGACCCGGACAGCGGAATCCGAACCGGTACACCCGTCGTAGCTTACTGAGAAGACTACAAGACGTCTCATCTCTCGAATCCACATCATCATTGACATAGGAGAAATAAGCGCGGAAACATGTATCTAATAAATCTCCACCATCAATTCAATACATCAAATGATAATAACATCTCTAAGGGTAGTCACAGTAATAACGAACTAATTCTCAAGTGTATGAAAGAACTGAAATAAATAACAACTGTGTCATCTAGCTCCCAACATGACTCTATATATACCATTCAGCCCACTTGCCATCATCTTCTATGAATATCATGTCGTAGCTAGGCTCATCTACAATCACAAAGGTAGTACCCTTAGCGAAAAACGCTAGCAAGTAACCCGCTTATAAGACATACGGGATCAACACATGGCAAGACATGAGTAATAGATAATTCAAGGGAATTGTGGGGCACATGTCTTGTAAAACTTCCAAATATATAGGCGAATAACGTAATAAAGCAAGTACAACAATTTGCACGCAAATAACGATTCATTGGCTATCAAATACCACGCACATCCATACCACATTGACTCACGTGATGCATGTCAAAATATGCACTACACCACACAGTCACAAATGCATGAGCCATTTCTTTTCAAAACAGTGCAATGCATGTCACAATGTCCGGTCTCGTAACTCGTAACTCTGTAACGCACCCCGGCTTATATTTCCATCCCGGTTAACGTTACAGGCTCGTATGCTCTGTGATGCACCTCGGCTTATATTTCCATCCCGATTAACATCACAGACTCGTAATACTCTACAATGCACCTCGGCTTATATTTCCATCCCGATTAACATTGCAGAGGACTTTATACCCTGTAACGCACCCCGACTTATATTTCCATCCCGGTTAACGTTACAGCCTTTTGTGTCCTGCAATGCACCCTGACTTAAATTTCCATCCCGGTTAACATTGCAGGTCACCTTCGCAAATCTGTGCCGAAGCACATCTCTTTTCAAATCGATATGCAAATGCAAGTGCTATGATGCAAGACTCCTCGCCTCATTCACATTTCTCGTTCTCGTATGCAATTCACATTCACATGCGCAAGTATAAGCAACACCAGATACTAACTTACACATCAAACTTAAGCTTCGACAAACTCGTCATTACTTAGTCCCGATTCTAACGTTCACAACCAGTGCGAGTATCCCTATACTTCCTTCATTGAACTCTAAAACACCTCGTACGTTCATCTCCTAACCCTCCTAAGTCATCCACGTTGAACTCCGATTCGAATACCCTTCAAATTCTCCAAACTTGATTCACCATCTTAAGTCATGTTCCCAAGACTTAGACTAGTCTTAATCAGGTCCTAAGAAGTCCCTAAGGTCACCCAAAGGGTCCCCTAGCTTCCTTCTTTCTTCCCTTACTTTCCCACAAAACTGGTTGACGTCATACGACGTACGTCATACCCTGACGTCGATCGATCGATGTCCATCTGAGGCACGTCGATCTCTCACTCAACCTATGTCTCACATCATACCCTCACGTCATACCCTCACTTACTACACGTCATACCCTCACGTCATACCCTCACTGGCTATACGTCATACCCTCACTTGCTACACGTCATACCCTCACGTCATACCCTCACTGGCTATACGTCATACCCTCACTTGCTACACGTCATACCCTCACCCTGAACTACGTCGATTGATCGATGTGCATCTGAGGCACGTCGATCTCTCACTCCTTCCACGTCGATCGATCGACGTGCATCTGAAGCACGTCGTCATAAATTTTCAGAATCTTCATGCTGCGATTTCTGCATCAACTGCAGACCTATATTCCAATCGTTTTCCAACGTTTTTCCCACCAATCCAAGCCTAGTCTTCCCTATCAATCCCTTCTTAACGCTCTCAAACAAGATCCTTCATATTCACGTCAACGATTCAATCCTAAAACTCAAATCTTTCATCAAATCCACCCCAAAACCTAACCTTTCCATTTTTCTCTCCCTTCAACCGCCATCATCAACCAAGAGGGATTCAAGGGAGGGGGATTTACAGGATCTCACGTAAACAATGAACAACAACAAGATTTCAACATACAATGGCCAAATCATCGACACCAAATCACATAAATCATATACACGTAATCACGAAAAGAAACTACTGCATGGTGATCCATTTAATATCAAAATAGGCCCTTTTTCTTTCGCAAAACGTAAGAACTTATAAGAAAGTTACTTGCCTTTGATTACTCGAACGAGATTTGAAGAACGAGAGAGGAATAGATTGCAATTCCTGGAGAGTTCTTGATCTAGGGTTGATGGGAGGGGTGAAATCGCCTAGGAGGAGAGGAATGCGTCGGTTTTCTCTGCGTAATGGGGAGAAACTGACGTCCAGTCAGTTTTTATATGGAATGGGGAAAATTTGGAGTTTCTAAATTATATCTTATTTTCTTATTTACCTTAAAGGATAATTCCTAATATTTATTTCTAAAATTGAATACAATTTAACTCTAATATTTAACCCTTCATTAAATGTCAATTAATCCTAATACTTAATTCGCAATTCATTACGGTTGACCGTCATTAATCTCATTTTAATTCCTTCTTATCTTTCATTTATTTTACGGAGGGTGCGGGGCATAACATTCCACCCCCCTTACAAAAAGTTTCGTCCTCGAAACTGGCGTACCTTATTGGAAGAGGTGTGGATATAGCTCCTTCATTTGCTCCTCAAGCTCCCACGTGGCCTC
Organism: Eustoma russellianum; assembly: GCA_036186865.1. Taxonomy (NCBI): domain Eukaryota; kingdom Viridiplantae; phylum Streptophyta; class Magnoliopsida; order Gentianales; family Gentianaceae; genus Eustoma; species Eustoma russellianum. The sequence goes on from AP025053.1 coordinate 16,388,188, forward strand.
ACGCTCCGTATGGTTACTCCACTGAACTTTGACATACGGAATGACGCGTCGGCGTAGGACTTGATCTTTTCTATCCACAATCTTTATTGGATGTTCTTCGTAAGTGTTATCCTCCTTCACATCCAACGGTTGAGCTTCCAGGATATGGCTTGGGTCTGATACGTATTTTCTTAGTTGAGATACATGAAATACGTTATGGACTTGGGACAAGCTCGGAGGCAAGGCTAATCTGTACGCTCTTTCACCAACTTTACCAAGCACTTCGTAAGGGCCAATATATCTAGGGCTTAACTTGCCCTTCATCCCAAACCTTGCAACTCCCTTGGTGGGTGAAACTCGTAGATAAACCTTTTCACCTTCCTCAAACTCCAATGGTCGTCTCTTAGAATCGGCCCAACTCTTATTACGATCTTGAGCCACCTTCAGTTTCTCTCTTATCATTTTGACCTTTTCAACAGTTTGTTCAACCAACTCGGGTGCAGTGATTGTCCTTTCTCCAACTTCGTCCTAACAAACAGTGGACCTGCACTTACGTCCATATAACGCTTCGAATGATGCCATGCCGATTGCGCTGTGATAGCTATTATTATAGAAAAACTCCATCAACTTCAGCATGCTATCCCAGTTTCCTTTGAAGTCCAAGGCGCATGCTCTTAACATATCCTCCAAGGTTTGGATGGTTCTCTCGGATTGTCCATCCGTTTGAGGGTGGTATGCGGTACTCATTCTTAACTCCGTACCCATAGCTTTCTGGAATGCCTTCCAAAACTTAGAAGTGAACTTGGGATCACGGTCCGACACAATGCTGACTGGAACTCCGTGCAAGCTCACAATGTTGTCCACATAGATATTGGATAGTTTCTCTTACGAAGTACCATGTGACATGGCTATGAAATGGGCTGTCTTTGTCAAACGGTCTACTATCACCCAGATCATCTCATTTCCATTTATGGTCTTGGGTAGTCCCATCACGAAGTCCATAGTCACGTGCTCCCATTTCCATTCTGGAATCTCTAGTGGCTTTATCAAACCACCAGGTCGTTGATGTTCAGCTTTGACTTGTTGACAAACTAGACACCTTTCAACGAACTCTGCTATGGATCTTTTCATCCCTATCCACCAATAGTTTCTTTTGAGGTCCTTGTACATCTTTGTGCTGTCGGGATGGATAGATAACCTTGAGTTATGAGCTTCGTTTAGCAACTCCTTACAAAGCTCATCCTTGTTAGGTATGCACAACCTATTTTGGAACCATAAGCTTCCATCTCCTCGCAACTGGAAGTCTTTTACTGGTCCCACAACTAGTTTATCAAAGATTTCTCTTAGCGCTGCGTCTCCATACTGCGCCTCTTTGATCCTGTCCACCAAGTCTGGACTGATGGATAAAGCCGTTAAAACATTTGCCACTGAGTCCACCACTTCGAGATCAAACTCCTCAATCTCCCTTTCCAATGGAGACTGTCTTGCGTGGCTAGACTTCCTGCTCAATGCGTCCGCCACTCTGTTGGCCTTACCCGGATGATAGTTGATGGTTAGATCATAATCCTTAAGTAGCTCCAACCATCTTCTCTGTCGCATATTTAACTCCTTCTGAGAGAATAAGTACTTTAAGCTCTTGTGATCGGTGAACACAGCACATTTCTCTCCATATAAATAGTGCCTCCAGATCTTAAGAGCAAATACCACAGCTGCGAGCTCCAAGTCATGCGTCGGGTAATTCTGCTCATATGGTTTCAATTGTCTTGACGTGTACGAAATAACTCGTTCATTTTGCATCAAGACACAACCTATAAACAGAAAGTTAATTCAAGACTAGCATAAATATATACAAAGCATTACTTGTAATGATGTACATACCTAGTCCTTTCTTGGACGCGTCACTATAGATCACAAAACCGTCGGTGCCGGAAGGTTGTGCCAACACCGGGGCTGTGGTCAATCTCCTCTTGAGCTCAGTAAAGCTCTGCTCGCATTCAGCAGTCCATTCGAACTTAGTCTTCTTCTGCGTAAGTCGACTCAATGGTACTGCTATCGTTGAGAAACCCTCAACAAACTTCCTATAGTAGCCTGCCAAGCCTAGGAAGCTTCTTACTTCAGTCACATTTGTAGGTCTTGGCCATTCCGTGATGGCTTCTATCTTCTTAGGATCCACCGATATCCCGTCTTCCGAAATTACGTGACCGAGAAAGGCTACACTTCTTAACCAAAACTCACACTTGCTGAATTTGGCATAAAGCTGCTGTTGCCTCAGAATTTGCAACACCACTCTTAGATGTTCAGCGTGTGCTTGCTCGTCGGGAGAATATACCAAAATGTCGTCGATGAACACTACTACAAATTGGTCCAACTGTTCTCGGAATACAGTGTTCATCAAATCCATGAAAGCCGCTGGGGCATTAGTTAGTCCAAAAGGCATCACTAAGAATTCGTAATGCCCGTATCGAGTCCGAAAAGCCGTTTTAGGTACGTCTCCGGCTTTCACAAGCAGCTGATGATACCCCTGACGAAGATCAATCTTTGAGAACCAGCGAGCTCCCTTTAACTGATCAAACAGATCCTTAATTCTTGGCAAGGGGTATTTGTTCTTGATAGTAATCTTATTCAGCTCACGGTAATCAATACACAACCTCATGCTGCCATCCTTCTTCTTTACAAATAGAACTGGAGCTCCCCACGGTGATACACTGGGGCAGATTAATTTCTTGTCTAGCAACTCTTGGAGTTGTCCCTTAAGCTCCTTAAGTTCGGCTGGAGCCATTCTATAGGGTGCCTTGGATATAGGCTCGGCTTCAGGGATCAAGTTGATTTCGAACTCCACTTCCCTCTATGGCGGAACTCCCGGCAAATCATCCGGAAATATATCCTTGAACTCATTGATCACCAGAATTTGATCTATAGAGGGAACCTCCTGCTTCACATCTAGTGCATACGCCATATATCCCTCTGCTCCCTTCTGTAAGACTTTAAAGGCCTTAATCGCTGTTAAGTATACCTTCTTTGGAGCTTTGGTCATCTTGACATTTCCTTGTATCGTGATGTCATTCATCTCAGGGTCCTTGAGGGTCACTCGCTTAAGTTTACAGTCGATATTGGCATGATTCTTGGTCAGCCAATCCATGCCCAATATGACATCAAAGTCCTTCATCGGGATTGGAACTAAAGTCACCGAGAATAACTTCCCATCCAATTCCAAATCACAGTCTTTGTACTGGTGGTGAGAAACCAGTACTTGCTCGCCTGCTGCCTGTACCCTAAAGGGGTTCTCAAGTCATTCGGGTAAACAGTCAAGTCCTTTGGCAAATCGCTTAGAGATAAAGGAGTGACTAGCTCCACTATCAAATAACACGTTTGCGGGTACTTTGTTAACTAGGATCATACCTAACCACAAGAGGGTAACACATAAAGGTTTTCGCATAACACATATTCAATCATCAACTTAAAGGACTAAAATTCAGCTTAAACAACTATTATTTAACTTAGATCATACCTGTCACCACGTTTGCGTCCTCCTGGACTTCTACGTCCGTCATGGCGTGGACTCTGGCATTGGGCCGGCCTTTTTGCTGCTGGGCTGGCCCTGCTCCAGCTTGAGATTTAGGGTCCCATTCGGGGCAATCCCTAATCCGGTGGCCCGTCTTTCCACATCTGAAGCACGCACCCGTTATTTTCCAACATTCGCCCACGTGTCTCCTCTGACAGTGTGGGCATTCTGCCGGTGCTTGTCGATTAGGTTGATTCTGGTGCCCTATGAGCTGGCCCCGCTTGCCCTTTCCTAGGGATCTTGACCCAACGTCTGGGTCTACCTCCACTTTGTTCTACTCTCGGCCTCTTGCTCGATTCTTCACGAGCCTCTCTTGGTTGTGATCTACGCATGTCACTCTCCACTCGGTAACATGCGTCCAGCATCTCCTCAAAAGTTTTCAAACTCGACCCTGCTATTGCAGTCCGTATGCGGGGGTTCAGACCCTCTTCAAACTTTAGCATTTTCATCCGATTGTTCTCCAACACCATGGGCGTGAATTTGCCCAAGGCATGGAACCGGTCGGCGTAATCGGAAACCGACATCCTCCCCTGTTCAAACTTGTCAAACTGCCTCATCTTCTCCAGAATGGCAGTCTCAGGCACATAATAATCTTTGTAGGCCTGCACGAATTGTCTCCACTGAATAGGGGGGTCATCTTCGGCAGCATGCCATTCCACCATGCATTGGCTCTGCCGATTAGTAACGGGGTGGCCACATCCACCTTCAGATCTTCAGGCACTTGCACAAGCCTGAAGCATTTTTCCACTTCGTCCAGCCAGAACCCAGCCACTTCTGAGTCAGTGGTCCCTTCAAAGTTTGGGGCATGCATCTTGCGCATCTCCCCAATATAGTATCTGATGCCATGCTGTGGCGGTGGTGGCGGAGGGGGCTGTTGCTGTTGTTGCGCAACTCCTTGTGCTATCACTGTGATAGCATCAATCAGCGCTTGTGGGACTAGGACTGGTGGTGGTGGAGGGTTCTCATTTCCATTGCCACCGTTTCCTTGGTTATCACGTCGAGGAGGCATTTTCTGCAAGATCACGCTTATTAGTATCTAGCAGCTCCAAAAATAAGTACTTGGGGTCCATAATGTTGTACAAGGCGGAATTTACAAGTTAAGATAACTAACATTTACTGATTACTCTTAATCGCGCTCGTACACACACCCATCCCAATCAAACTTAAATCTAAGATTGCATACTTAGACTTAAAGATCAACTTAAGGTGAAGATCATATCTTAAGACTCTACATGTCATAACCTAGGTCTCCGAGGTAGATCTGAAGCCTAGGCTCTGATACCACCTGTAGCGCCCCGACCCGGACAGCGGAATCCGAACCGATACACCCGTCGTAGCTTACTGAGAAGACTACAAGACGTCTCATCTCTCAAATCCACATCATCATTGACATAGGAGAAATAAGCGCGGAAACATGTATCTAATAAATCTCCACCATCAATTCAATACATCAAATGATAATAACATCTCTAAGGGTAGTCACAGTAATAACGAACTAATTCTCAAGTGTATGAAAGAACTGAAATAAATAACAACTGTGTCATCTAGCTCCCAACATGACTCTATATATCCCATTCAGCCCACTCGCCATCGTCTTCTATGAATATCATGTCGTAGCTAGGCTCATCTGCAATCACAAAGGTAGTACCCTTAGCGAAAAACGCTAGCAAGTAACCCGCTTATAAGACATACGGGATCAACACATGGCAAGACATGAGTAATAGATAATTCAAGGGAATTGTGGGGCACATGTCTTGTAAAACTTCCAAATATATAGGCGAATAACGTAATAAAGCAAGTACAACAATTTGCACGCAAATAACAATTCATTGGCTATCAAATACCACGCACATCCATACCACATTGACTCACGTGATGTATGTCAAAATATGCACTACACCATACAGTCACAAATGCATGAGCCATTTCTTTTCAAAGCAGTGCAATGCATGTCACAATGTCCGGTTTCGTAACTCGTAACCCTGTAACGCACCCCGGCTTATATTTCCATCCCGGTTAACATTACAGGCTCGTATGCTCTGTGATGCACCTCGGCTTATATTTCCATCCCGATTAACATCACAGACTCATAATACTCTGCAATGCACCTCGGCTTATATTTCCATCCCGATTAACATTGCAGAGGACTTTATACCCTGTAACGCACCCCGGCTTATATTTCCATCTCGGTTAACGTTACAGCCTTTTGTGCCCTGCAATGCACCCCGGCTTAAATTTCCATCCCGGTTAACATTGCAGGTCACCTTCGCAAATCTGTGCCGAAGCACATCTCTTTTCAAATCGATATGCAAATGCAAGTGCTATGATGCAAGACTCCTCGCCTCATTCACATTTCTCGTTCTCGTATGCAATTCACATTCACATGCGCAAGTATAAGCAACACCAGATACTAACTTACACATCAAACTTAAGCTTCGACAAACTCGTCATTACTTAGTCCCGATTCTAACGTTCACAACCAGTGCGAGTATCCCTATACTTCCTTCATTGAACTCTAAAACACCTCGTACGTTCATCTCCTAACCCTCCTAAGTCATCCACGTTGAACTCCGATTCGAATACCCTTCAAATTCTCCAAACTTGATTCACCATCTTAAGTCATGTTCCCAAGACTTAGACTAGTCTTAATCAGGTCCTAAGAAGTCCCTAAGGTCACCCAAAGGGTCCCCTAGCTTCCTTCTTTCTTCCCTTACTTTCCCACAAAACTGGTTGACGTCATACAACGTACGTCATACCCTGACGTCGATCGATCGATGTCCATCTGAGGCACGTCGATCTCTCACTCAACCTACGTCATACCCTCACGTCATACCCTCACATCATACCCTCACGTCATACCCTCACTTACTACATGTCATACCCTCACGTCATACCCTCACTGGCTATACGTCATACCCTCACTTGCTACACGTCATACCCTCACGTCATACCCTCACTGGCTATACGTCATACCTCACTTGCTACACGTCATACCCTCACCCTGAACTACGTCGATTGATCGATGTGCATCTGAGGCACGTCGATCTCTCACTCCTTCCACGTCGATCGATCGACGTGCATCTGAAGCACGTCGATCTCTCACCTGCTATACGTCGATCGATCGACGTCATAAGTTTTCAGAATCTTCATCCTGCGATTTCTGCATCAACTGCAGACCTATATCCCAATCGTTTTCCAACGTTTTTCCCACCAATCCAAGCCTAGTCTTCCCTATCAATCCCTTCTTAACCCTCTCAAACAAGATCCTTCATATTCACGTCAACGATTCAATCCTAAAACTCGAATCTTTCATCAAATCCACCCCAAAACCTAACCTTTCCATTTTTCTCTCCCTTCAACCGCCATCATCAACCAAGAGGGATTCAAGGAAGGGGGATTTACAGGATCTCACGTAAACAATGAACAACAACAAGATTTCAACATACAATGGCCAAATCATCGACACCAAATCACATAAATCATATACACGTAATCACGAAAAGAAACTACTGCATGGTGATCCATTTAATATCAAAATAGGCCCTTTTTCTTTCGTAAAACGTAAGAACTTATAAGAAAGTTACTTGCCTTTGATTACTCGAACGAGATTTGAAGAACGAGAGAGGAATAGATTGCAATTCCTGGAGAGTTCTTGATCTAGGGTTGATGGGAGGGGTGAAATCGCCTAGGAGGAGAGGAATGCGTCGGTTTTCTCTGCGTAATGGGGAGAAACTGACGTCTAGTCAGTTTTTATATGGAATGGGAAAAATTTGGAGTTTCTAAATTATATCTTATTTTCTTATTTACCTTAAAGGATAATTCCTAATATTTATTTCTAAAATTGAATACAATTTAACTCTAATATTTAACCCTTCATTAAATGTCAATTAATCCTAATACTTAATTCGCAATTCATTACGGTTGACCGTCATTAATCTCATTTTAATTCCTTCTTATCTTTCATTTATTTTACGGAGGGTGCGGGGCATAACACGGAATTCATATCATCCACGCACTACGCACACACACACAAGGACATATCAAAAACGTCCTTCATTTAATGAGTATAAGGGAGTCCTTGGGCAAAGGCCCAAAGTGCATGCACCACATGTCTATTATATCGCACCTTCATCTACATTCTTGCCATTTGATAGACCGAGAAGGATCACCCAAGTATGGGTACCGAAAGGTACTTTTACCAAGAGGTGATTAACTAACTCGAAAGGACCCAAAATTAAAAGGGTACCTAAATCATCTTTTCACATTGCAGGGAGACCACACATCAAAAGATACATCAATAAAGTGGTTCCTTGACAGTGGTTGCTCAAGGCACATGACGGGTGACCCAAGCTTGTTCTCCAAATTAAAGAAGGTCACAAAAGGCGGATCCGTGACCTTTGGAGACAACAATAAAGGCAAGATCATCGGAAAAGGTATGATTGGTAATCCGAACACACTCCAAATCTCCAACGTATTTTTGGTAAGCAACTTATCCTACAATCTTCTTAGCATTTCTCAATTTGTTGACAATGGTTTTAATGTGTGTTTTACTCACCCTTATTGCAACATAATAAATAAAAACGGAGAAACCGTTTTAAAAGGAAAACGAGAAGGCAATATTTTTACGCTATCTATGGATGATGTAGTAGACGCTAAAGTTAAGTGTTTTATGTCAAATGAACCCAATGTGAATTTATGGCATAGACGTTTAGGACACATTGGCATTTCCACACTAGAAAAACTTCAACGAAAGAACCTAGTACAGGGATTGCCTACGCTTGATTTAGACAACTTTCAGTTGTGTGAATCTTGCATAAAAGGCAAACAAACACGTGAGTCACTTAAGCCGAAAAATGAAATAAGCACGACTAGAATATTAGAACTATTGCATATAGATTTGTTTGGTCCTAGTCGCACTACAAGCCTTGGTGGGCGTCACTATGCATGCGTAATTGTTGATGACTTTTCTCGTTATACTTGGACTTTATTTCTTGCACATAAGGATGATAGCGCCGTTGAGATTGCTAAATTAATTAAACAACTTGAAAATCAATACTGTGTAAATATGAAAAGGATAAGAAGCGATAGAGGCGGTGAGTTTAAAAACAAAGAAATGATTTCGTTTTGTGAAGAAAAAGGAATTAAGCATGAATTTTTGCCACCTAGAACTCCACAACTAAATGGAGTAGTAGAAAGAAAGAATCGTACATTACAAGAAATCGCTAGAACTATGCTTTGCGAAAATAAATTGCCTAGATTTCTGTGGGCGGAAGCCGTAAATTGTGCATGCTATATTGTAAATCGCCTATCTATAAGAAAGAAAATAAACAAGACGCCTTATGAGATTTTGAATGATCGCATGCCTAAGATTGACTATTTTCGTGTGTTTGGATGCAAATGTTTTGTCTTGAATACAAAAGATAATTTAGATAAATTTGAATCCAAATCAATTGAGTGCATTTTTGTTGGATATTCTATAAATTCGAAGGCATATAGATGTTATGATCCTCTCACTAGACAAATTATAGAATCTATTCATGTTAAATTCAATGAATTTGGTGAGATTGATAAAGATAAGGAATATGAAGATGATTTTGAATTGAAACCCGTTTTGAATGAAGATAATGATTCTTTTGATATGCATGATATGAATGACACACTAGAAGTGCATGATCACATAGAAATGCATGATACCTTAGAAAATAATCAACCAAGATGGCATACAGATCACCCACATGATCTCATCATAGGCGACCTCACTCACGGTGTGCGACCACGTAGAAGAATTACCTCGGATGAAATAAATGAATTTCATGCTATGATTTCTGAAATTGTTGTACCCCAACAATCAGGTACGTAAAAACTATGAATATGAGATGGAATGAAAGCGACAATTTCTTTTAGAGCGTGTTACTTAAGTCCACGTAACTCTTTTTACTTAAATACTCTTGAGATAGTCCATGAAATATAGAGTGATATAAACCATACCAATATATATATGTATGTGCGTATATATGATATATGTAGGGAATGTATAAATACATGGTACACATGGGCGTGTACGTATTTGTATACATACATATGCTAATCTTGGAATACAATAAAATATAGGCAACAATATGGTATATGAATCAAAATTACAAGGAATATCAAGATGCCTAAGAGGCCCAAAATTTCGGCCTATACATGGAGATGTTCTAGAAATCTCTAGCCAATTTTATTAGTTAAAATAATAAGACAAGAATTTATTATGCAAAGAATAAATAGAAAATAAAATAGACATGCAATTAAGGAACAAGTTAAGACAACTCATTAAAGAAGGAAGTAGTATGGTTGAGGTCATAAAGACCCCAACCAAAACCGCCCCCCCCTTAATGTCTAGACATGGAGGATTTTTAAATCCTACCACGGTTACTTTTCTCTAAACCAAGGTTAATGTAACCATGATTTAATAAAGTAACTTGGGTTAGCACAAAAGTAACTATAGTTTGAATAAAGTAACCAAGGTTATACTAACTTAACCTTGATTAACATTCAAGAAAGCCCTAACCCTCACAAAAATCCCTCCAAAACCGCCCCCCTCTCCTAAGTCCCTAACATGTTTTAAATCAAACCATTCTAGAAACATCTATCTTCTTATCATGCAAGAGCAAAACACTTAGACAATTTCCATTCCCCTCACCAAGGTTTCGCCCCCAACATCTTGAAGGATGGGAGTTTAACTTCAACTTCAAGACTCAAGAAGACATCTAGGTAAGCCTTATTCCAAGTCCCTTAAGAGAATTCTCATTTTGGTAAAGAATGAAGCTCACATGAACTCTCCTTGTCCATGCCAAAACCGTGGGTTTCATGGTTGAAATAGGTGAAAGCCTTCAACTTTCTTAGGAGGTGACATATTGTGGTGCTTGAATCTCCATTCCAAGCTCATTTTGGTAAGATGCTTTAGCCCTCAAACCTATCCTATTTCTTCTATTGAATAAAGAACTAATCTTTTCATTTCATCCCCTTAAAACCGTATGCTTAAGGTGAAGAAGGTGAAGGATTTCATCACATCTCACTTCATAACCAAGCAAAGACAAAAGCTTTAGCTTGAAGAGGCAAGTATACTTTAACCCCTTACAATATATGTGATTATGTGCATACTTGAATGTCTAGAAGCCTAAGACATGACTTTAGTGAAAATATGCCTAAGTTGTTACCTTTTCTTATGTTTTGAAATTGTTGGACTAGGGGACTGTTTTGTTTGGAAGAATGAACAGCCCATATGAACGACTTTTGCATGCTAAAAAGAGACTTGAATTAGTATAGGGAAACCTTATTATGTCTATTGAATGAACATTAACTTGGATTATAGGCTAAAGAACAAAATTAGGAAGGAAGGGATATTTCTATGCATGTTGGCTGAAAACAGAATTCTGGACAGATTTTATGCCAAATTGATGGACTTAGTTATGGACCTTCTGAACGTTGGATTGAGCTTATTTTTGGTGTGGTCGTAGCTTATTATGTCTAGTTTATTGTGGCGTTGGAATTTCTGGAAAATCATTTGTGGATTGGTCAGGAATGAATTTTTAGTATCAAGGGGTCAAAACAGTTTCTGGTCGTACCACCTTAGGGAGGAAAATTAATTAAGTACCTTAAACATCTTGGATTGACCTGAAATTTTTACAGGAAGTACTTAAGACATAGAGCTAAGTATCCATGTAAAGAAATTGATTTTATCTATTGATCTTGATGGTAAACCATTGAGGGAAAGTTGGTGTAACATTCTGGAAAACAGAACAGATTGACCCTTTGTGCTTGTATGAATTGTATTGTATTTATTTTGACTTGTTTTGGTGAATGGGCACTTGAATATTGTTCATAAAGGAAATAGGAAAGATTTCCAGGTGCTAAGTGAGCCCCATAATGAGTTTATGGATGGAGACAAGGTAAGGAATGGAGTTGAGAGTGCAGCAGAATTTCTGTTGTACCCTTGTTGGAAATTATTTTTATTGAGGTACCTACGCTTGTCGAAATCGCATGAAATTTGTACAGAATGTAGTTAAGATCATGTGGTGCATGTCCATATTTTTAGTTTCTGGAAAATAGGCTCAAAAGGTTGATTTTGAGGCCGGGCAATACAGGACATGCTGCTGGTTCATTTTCCAGCCCATGAAGAAGGTTGTTTATGATGTTATACGTGCATTTTACCATGTTGCATCTCATGCACTTGCATTGACATGCTCATATGTTCCATGCTCATGATTCTATCGATGTTTTATATAAAGTTTCTGTTTTGAAAGAATTTCGTCCCTTCTGGCCAGCTTAACCCGCTACAGATCCGGGGTTAATTGATATGAAGAAGTATAAGAACCGATCCAGGCCCGGTATAATAGGTCTGATGAAATATAAGAACCGATCCAGGCCCGGTATAATAGGTCTGAAGAGTATAAGAACCGAGCCAGGTCCGGTATAATAGACCTGAAGGTGATCATGTTATAAGAACCGAGTCATGCCCGGTATAATAGGCTGACACACTCTCTTGTTTTATGATAAGCATGATTTAAAAGAAAGAAAGAAAGTTCAAGTATTTTTATGAGCATGTCTAAATGAAGAGAAAGAATGTTTTCCGTTGCATTTGCATCGCATTCACATTTTCATACACATTATGCATGATACCTTTTCATAGAAGTAAAGTTGGCTATAACACGTAGAATCTAACTAAGTGGTGACATTTATATCTTAGCTAAGTATTGATATGATTTTAAGTATGATGCCTCAGAAAGGTATTGGCAGGTATGTTTTAACCTAAGGAATTGGGGTTTGATTCTTGTATGCCGTTTTCTCTTTATTGTACGGTGTTATTGTATACTTGCTGGCGACTTTGTCGCTCACCCATTTATTTTTCCCCCCAGAGCCAGGAAATGAAGTCGAGTGGATTGATGATGAGCCAAGGATGCCATACCCATAGGTTATTGAAGTCGCTGTTAAGGGAATGATGATGAAAGCTTTTGATGAGCCTTTGGGACATTTTGGGACTTAGCTACTTTCGGACTCTTTTCGGATAATGTTTGTATAATTTCGTGGTGTAGTTTGCTATCGGCTTAGTTTGTATAATTTTGCTATGTATTCGCGATTTGACGCTTTCGGATTAAAGTTCAAATTCTGCCGTATTTTTATCTACCTGTTAAGATCGTGACTTTGTAATCCATGTTTATCCATGGGATTTACGAGTTAAGTATCGACGCTTTGTACTTTTCTGAAAGGGAAAGTACGGCGGGTGCACCGTACGAGGGGTAGCCGAGTACGGGGCGCCACAGGTGGTATCAGAGCCCAGGCTCTAGATTCGGGCAGAACGTAGAAGCTAAGTTATGATCTTAGAAAACTAAGAATTGATCTTAGAATTAAGTCATGATCTTAGAAGAGAGATGGCCTTAGCTTAGACAACTTGGATTGGAAATAGGGTCCCCTTGGTTGACCGGCTAGCATGATATGCTGCATATTAACTCTTTTTCCTGCTTTAAATTCCTTTTTCCAAGTATGTCTAAATTCATTCAGTCATCTCGATCCATATATATACATATATATATCTTTCTGCTCCGTATACAGATGGTTCGGACTCGTGGTAGACCTCGCAGAGATGCTGCCTATGCACCCGAACCAAACCCTCCACAACCTCAAGATCAAGTCCCTCCACCTCCTCCTCAGAATCAGAATCCACCGCATCCTCCTCCATCGCAGAATGAAAATCCCCCACCAGCTCAAGGAAACCCTCTTCCGCAAGTGCCACTTCTTATTCCGGATTTCCAAGCATTCTGTCAGACCGTAACTCAGATTGGCCAGGGAATGATTCAGCAAGTTGCCCCTCCTCCTCCTTATAAACCGATAAGAGATGCGCAGTACTACTTTGAGAAGCTCAAGCGAGCGAATGTGCCGCCTTTTGAAGGCAAGTCTGACCCCGATATGGCTGAAAAATGGCTAGATAAAGTGGAGAACTGTTTTGAACTGAATGGAGCCCCTGATAATATGAAAACCCAAGCTGTAAGGCCTTTCCTCCTTGGTGAGGCGAACCAGTGGTGGAAGGCTAAGCTGCAACCTTTGCCCCGACCTATTCCATGGGAGAGATTCATCCAAGAGTTCAACAAGTTTTATTTTCCTCCGTCAGTAAAGATGCAAAAGAGGCATGATTTTGAAATGTTGAAGCAAGAACCTGGTATGACCGTGTCTTAATACGTGAGCAAGTTTCTGGCTTTGGGTAGATTTTCTCCGGCTACGATGAATGATGAGGAATCTAAGATGGTGAAGTTTGAGAGTGGGCTGAACCCAAGGATTCGCACTTGGTTGGTAAATGTTATCTCTGCTGATTTTGAGGCGCTCGTTGATGCATGTTATCGGATCGAGAAGGATATCATTCGTCGCGATGCGACGGTGGGCCAGAAAAGAGGAAGGGACACTTCCGGTGATAAAGGAGCAAGGAAAATGACTAGACAGAATTTTCATGGGAGACAAGGTAGACAGCAGAATCAGAACCAAAGAGGGAATCAGAATCGTGGACAGCGCCGTGGGCAAAATCAGAATAATCAGAGAAATAATCAAGGAAATCAAGGACAACAGCAGCAGGCCATTCCCATGTGTCCCCATTGTCAGAAGAATCATTCGGGCGAGTGCTATGTACAAGCTGGTAAGTGCTTTGGTTGCGGCAAGACTGGTCATATAATTAGGGATTGTCCTGATAAGGGAGCTGCTTGTGTTGGATGTGGAAAGACTGGGCATATTCTGAGAGATTGTCGTGAGCGTGGTGGTCAGCAGCAGAGGAACCAACATCAGCGCCCGAATGCGCGTGTGCATGTAATGACTGATGCTGCAGTTGAGGAAGCTGGAGACGTCGTGGCTGGTATGATTTAAAATTATGCAATACTAAGTTGATAGATATTATATCGCTGCGTAGTTAAAGCTTTGTATGATTCAGGCGCTATTCTTGTATGTTGTATGCCCGCAAATGTGTTGTTTGATAGTGGCGCCAGCCACTCCTTTATATCTAAGAAATTTGCAAAGGGATTAGACCACAATCCCATCCGGCTTAGATCACCCTATCAAATCCAAGCCGCTGGTAATCAAGTGCTTACGTCTCATTATCTGTATAAGGATTGCACGGTCGAGTTCGATGACCATCAGTTCGCGGCTGATCTGATCCCGATTGCTATGAGTGACTTTGACATTATTCTTGGTATGGACTGGTTGTCTAAGAACCATGCCCATATTGACTGCACTCAGAAGAAAGTCACTTTCAAAGCCCCGGAGCGAGAGGAAGTATCATTTCAAGGAGGTCCCAAATTGAAGAAGTCAAAGAATATTTTTGTGAATGCAGCTCGTGCCCGTCAAGTGTTGCGAAAGGGATGTCAAGGCTATCTTGTTCATGCTCTTAGTGCCGAGCAGGCAACAGTGGACATTTCGCAAGTTCCAGTAGTTCAAGAGTTTCTTGATGTCTTTCCAGAGGAACTACCAGGACTTCCCCCCTGATCGAGAAATTTCCTTTGAGATAAATCTCATCCCCGGAGCTGAGCCCATTTCTAAAGCTCCTTACCGCATGGCACCCGCTGAGCTGAAGGAACTAAAAGAGCAATTGCATGAGTTATTGGAAAAGAAGTTGATTCGTCCAAGTGTGTCACCATGGGGTGCCCCAGTTTTATTTGTAAAGAAGAAGGATGGAGGTATGCGGCTGTGTATTGATTATCGGGAACTCAACAAGATCACCGTGAAGAATAAGTATCCGTTGCCTCGGATAGACGATCTGTTCGACCAGCTTCGGGTCAGTAATTACCAAGTCTTATTTCAATATAACAATCATGAATAATATCTAAAGTATCCTAATGCAGGGAGCTCGGGTGTTTAGCAAAGTGGACCTAAGATCTGGATATTTTCAATTAAAGATAAGAGCTGAGGATATTCCTAAGACAGCATTCAGGACGAGATATGGACATTATGAATTTCTCGTGATGCCTTTTGGACTGACCAACGCCCCTGCAGCGTTTATGGATCTTATGAATCGGGTGTTTCGGGACCAGTTGGATAAGTATATGGTCGTCTTTATTGACGATATCCTGATTTATTCGCCTGATGAGGAAACTCATACAGCCCATCTGAGGACAATACTTGGTATTCTAAGAAGGCATCAGCTCTATGCAAAATTCAGTAAATGTGAGTTTTGGTTGCATAGTGTGTCATTTCTGGGCCATATTATTACTGAAAATGGGATTTCGGTTGATCCCAGAAAGATTGAGGCAATTACTGAGTGGCCGAGACCGACCAATGTCACTGAAGTAAGGAGTTTTCTCGGACTGGCCGGTTACTACCGCAAGTTTGTTGAAGGATTTTCAAGGATAGCCATGCCACTCACTAGATTGACTCAGAAGAAGACAAAATTTGTATGGAATGAGGATTGTGAAAGTAGCTTTTCTGAGCTGAAGGCAAGGTTGACGTCTGCACCAGTTTTGGCTCAACCCGTTTCAGGAGAACAGTTTGTGATCTACAGTGATGCTTCCAAGAATGGGTTGGGTTGTGTTCTTATGCAGAATGGGCGTGTGATCGCGTATGCGTCTCGCCAGCTTAAGCCGTTTGAGCAGAATTATCCAGTACATGACCTTGAGCTTGCAGCAGTTGTATTTGCTCTGAAGATTTGGCATCATTATCTGTATGGAGAGAAGTGTGAGATCTTCACGGATCATAAGAGTTTGAAATACCTTTTCACTCAAAAGGAGCTGAATATGCGCCAAAGGCGATGGCTTGAGTTGATCAAGGATTATGACATCTCTATTCAGTATCATCCAGGTAAAGCTAATAGAGTTGCTGATGCTTTGAGTCGTAAGACGAGTCATCCCCGTCAACCACCTCTACAGCGTGATATGGAAGAGTTTGGTCTGGAAGAAGTGAATTCGATTTCCGACGTGCTTGCAAAGTTAGTAGTGGTTCCTTCTTTGATCGATAGGATTAAGGAGACTCAAGATAAGGATGATGCATTGATGAAAGTTAAGAACAAGTTGAAGGAGAAGCCATCCGACGATTTTGAAGTCCGTAGTGACGGCAGTTTATGGTTTAGAGGTCGATTGTGTGTGCCTAATGATGATGCGATAAGAAGTGAAGTGCTTCAGGAAGCCCATAATTCTCGATTGTCTATTCACCCAGGAGCAAATAAGATGTATCATGACTTGAATCAAAAGTTTTGGTGGCCAGGAATGAAGAATCAGATAGCAGAGTTTGTTGAGAAATGTCTTGTATGTCAGAAAGTCAAAGCAGAACATCAGAGACCAGCTGGATTATTGCAACCACTTGAGGTGCCTGAGTGGAAGTGGGATCACATCGCTATGGATTTTGTGACCAATTTACCTAAGACAAGAAGTGGATATGACACTATCTGGGTTGTTGTGGATCGTCTGACGAAGAGTGCTCATTTCATGGCGATATCGATTAAAGCACCCATGGAAAAGTTGGCTTCTACATATGTTGATCAGATTGTATGTTTGCATGGAGTTCCTATGAGCATAGTTTGTGACCGAGATCCCCGCTTCACATCAAGGTTTTGGACGGCATTTCAGAAAGCGATGGGTACGGAAGTTCGCATGAGTTCAGCTTTTCATCCCCAGACTGACGGTCAATCAGAGAGAACGATTCAAACATTGGAGGACATGTTGCGTGCTTGTGTGTTGGACTATGGAGGTAGCTGGGATAAGAGTTTGAAGTTGGTTGAGTTTTCATACAATAACAGCTATCACCGATCTTTTGGAATGGCTCCTTATGAAGCTCTTTATGGAAGAAAATGTCGATCGCCATTGTATTGGGATGAGATTGGGGATAAGATTTTCACAGGACCTGACTTAGTAGAGCAAACCAAGGAAAAGGTTATGATTGCAAGACAAAGATTGAAGGCTGCTCAGGATAGAAGCAAGGCGTGGGCCGACATAAGGCGTCGACCACTTGAGTTTCAAGTAGGAGATAAGGTATTCTTGAAAGTATCCCCATCGAAAGGAGTAAAGCGGTTCGGAATTAAAGGGAAACTTAGTCCTAGATTCATTGGACCATTTGAGATCTTGGAAAGGATTGGAGAAGTTGCTTATAAACTTGCACTACCACCATCGTTGTCTCAATTACACAATGTGTTTCATATATCTCAATTTCGTAAGTATGTGCATGATTCGAGCCATATTATGGATGAACAACCTTTGAGGATTGAAGCTGATATATCATATGTTGAGGAACCCGAAAGGATAATTGATAGGGAAGTGAAAGCATTGAGGAATAAGTCTATTCCTATGGTCAAGGTGAAATGGAATAACCATTCAGTTGATGAAGCCACTTGGGAGTTAGAGGAAGACATGAAGCAAAAGTACCCATATCTCTTTGACAATTCATAAGTTTCGAGGACGAAACTTTATTGAAGGAGGGAAGGATGTTGTACCCCAACAATCAAGTACGTAAAAACTATGAATATGAGATGGAATGAAAGCGATAATTTCTTTTAGAGCGTGTTACTTAAGTCCACGTAACTCTTTTTACTTAAATACTCTTGAGATAGTCCATGAAATATAGAGTGATATAAACCATACCAATATATATATGTATGTGCGTATATATGATATATGTAGGGAATGTATAAATACATGGTACACATAGGCGTGTACGTATTTGTATACATACATATGCTAATCTTGGAATACAATAAAATATAGGCAACAATATGGTATATGAATCAAAATTACAAGGAATATCAAGATGCCTAAGAGGCCCAAAATTTCGGCCTATACATGGAGATGTTCTAGAAATCTCTAGCCAATTTTATTAGTTAAAATAATAAGACAAGAATTTATTATGCAAAGAATAAATAGAAAATAAAATAGACATGCAATTAAGGAACAAGTTAAGACAACTCATTAAAGAAGGAAGTAGTATGGTTGAGGTCATAAAGACCCCAACCAAAACCGCCCCCCCTTAATGTCTAGACATGGAGGATTTTTAAATCCTACCATGGTTACTTTTCTCTAAACCAAGGTTAATGTAACCATGATTTAATAAAGTAACTTGGGTTAGCACAAAAGTAACTATAGTTTGAATAAAGTAACCAAGGTTATACTAACTTAACCTTGATTAACATTCAAGAAAGCCCTAACCCTCACAAAAATCCCTCCAAAACCGCCCCCTCTCCTAAGTCCCTAACATGTTTTAAATCAAACCATTCTAGAAACATCTATCTTCTCATCATGCAAGAGCAAAACACTTAGACAATTTCCATTCCCCTCACCAAGGTTTCGCCCCCAACATCTTGAAGGATGGGAGTTTAACTTCAACTTCAAGACTCAAGAAGACATCTAGGTAAGTCTTATTCCAAGTCCCTTAAGAGAATTCTCATTTTGGTAAAGAATGAAGCTCACATGAACTCTCCTTGTCCATGCCAAAACCGTGGGTTTCATGGTTGAAATAGGTGAAAGCCTTCAACTTTCTTAGGAGGTGACATATTGTGGTGCTTGAATCTCCATTCCAAGCTCATTTTGGTAAGATGCTCTAGCCCTCAAACCTATCCTATTTCTTCTATTGAATAAAGAACTAATCTTTTCATTTCATCCCCTTAAAACCGTATGCTTAAGGTGAAGAAGGTGAAGGATTTCATCACATCTCACTTCATAACCAAGCAAAGACAAAAGCTTTAGCTTGAAGAGGCAAGTATACTTTAACCCCTTACAATATATGTGATTATGTGCATACTTGAATGTCTAGAAGCCTAAGACATGACTTTAGTGAAAATATGCCTAAGTTGTTACCTTTTCTTATGTTTTGAAATTGTTGGACTAGGGGGACTGTTTTGTTTGGAAGAATGAACAGCCCATATGAACGACTTTTGCATGCTAAAAAGAGACTTGAATTAGTATAGGGAAACCTTATTATGTCTATTGAATGACCATTAACTTGGATTATAGGCTAAAGAACAAAATTAGGAAGGAAGGGATATTTATCCTATGCATGTTGGCTGAAAACAGAATTCTGGACAGATTTTATGCCAAATTGATGGACTTAGTTAAGGACCTTCTGAACGTTGGATTGAGCTTATTTTTGGTGTGGTCGTAGCTTATTATGTCTAGTTTATTGTGGCGTTGGAATTTCTGGAAAATCATTTGTGGATTGGTCAGAAATGAATTTTTAGTATCAAGGGGTCAAAACAGTTTCTGGTCGTACCACCTTAGGGAGGAAAATTAATTAAGTACCTTAAACATCTTGGATTGACCTGAAATTTTTACAGGAAGTACTTAAGACATAGAGCTAAGTATCCATGTAAAGAAATTGATTTTATCTATTGATCTTGATGGTAAACCATTGAGGGAAAGTTGGTGTAACATTCTGGAAAACAGAACAGATTGACCCTTTGTGCTTGTATGAATTGTATCGTATTTATTTTGACTTGTTTTGGTGAATGGGCATTTGAATATTGTTCATAAAGGAAATAGGAAAGATTTCCAGGTGCTAAGTGAGCCCCATAATGAGTTTATGGATGGAGACAAGGTAAGGAATGTAGTTGAGAGTGCAGCAGAATTTCTGTTGTACCCTTGTTGGAAATTATTTTTATTGAGGTACCTACGCTTGTCGAAATCGCATGAAATTTGTACAGAATGTAGTTAAGATCATGTGGTGCATGTCCATATTTTTATTTTCTGGAAAATAGGCTCAAAAGGTTGATTTTGAGGCCGGGCAATACAGGACATGCTGCTGGTTCATTTTCCAGCCCATGAAGAAGGTTGTTTATGATGTTATAAGTGCATTTTACCATGTTGCATCTCATGCACTTGCATTGACATGCTCATATGTTCCATGCTCATGATTCTATCGATGTTTTATATAAAGTTTCTGTTTTGAAAGAATTTCGTCCCTTCTGGCCAGCTTAACCCGCTACAGATCCGGGGTTAATTGATCTGAAGAAGTATAAGAACCGATCCAGGCCCGGTATAATAGGTCTGATGAAATATAAGAACCGATCCAGGCCCGGTATAATAGGTCTGAAGAGTATAAGAACCGAGCCAGGTCCGGTATAATAGACCTGAAGGTGATCATGTTATAAGAACCGAGTCATGCCCTGTATAATAGGCTGACACACTCTCTTGTTTTATGATGAGCATGATTTAAAAGAAAGAAAGAAAGTTCAAGTATTTTTATGAGCATGTCTAAATGAAGAGAAAGAATGTTTTCCGTTGCATTTGCATCGCATTCACATTTTCATACACATTATGCATGATACCTTTTCATAGAAGTAAAGTTGGCTATAACACGTAGAATCTAACTAAGTGGTGACATTTAGATCTTAGCTAAGTATTGATATGATTTTAAGTATGATGCCTCAGAAAGGTATTGGCAGGTATGTTTTAACCTAAGGAATTGGGGTTTGATTCTTGTATGCCGTTTTCTCTTTATTGTACGGTGTTATTGTATACTTGCTGGCGACTTTGTCGCTCACCCATTTATTTTCCCTCCCAGAGCCAGGAAATGAAGTTGAGTGGATTGATGATGAGCCAAGGATGCCATACCCATAGGTTATTGAAGTCGCTGTTAAGGGAATGATGATGAAAGCTTTTGATGAGCCTTTGGGACATTTTGGGACTTAGCTACTTTCGGACTCTTTTCGGATAATGTTTGTATAATTTCGTGGTGTAGTTTGCTATCGTCTTAGTTTGTATAATTTTGCTATGTATTCGCGATTTGACGCTTTCGGATTAAAGTTCAAATTCTGCCGTATTTTTATCTACCTGTTAAGATCGTGACTTTGTAATCCATGTTTATCCATGGGATTTACGAGTTAAGTATCGACGCTTTGTACTTTTCTGAAAGGGAAAGTACGGCGGGTAGCCGAGTACGGGGCGCTACAGAAATTGAGCCCAAAAATGTGCATGATGCCTTGAGTGATTCATCTTGGATTGATGCTATGCATGACGAACTAAATCAATTCGTTAGAAACGATGTATGGGATTTAGTGCCACGACCACAAGATAAGACTATAATAGGCACAAAGTGGGTATTTAGGAACAAAATGAATGAAGAAGGAAAGGTCGTTAGAAATAAAGCGAGACTTGTAGCACAAGGATATAATCAAGAAGAAGGAATCGACTACGATGAAACATTTGCACCCGTAGCACGATTAGGAGCTATACGACTCTTACTTGCTATTGCTTGCATGAAAGATTTTAAATTATATCAAATGGACGTGAAAAGTGCATTTCTAAACGGATTTATACAAGAAGAAGTATACGTGAAGCAACCACCCGGTTTTGAAGATTTGAAACATCCCGATCACGTGTACAAACTAAAGAAGGCACTATACGGCCTAAAGCAAGCGCCAAGAGCATGGTATGATCGTTTTGCTACTTTCCTTTTAGAAAATAATTTTAAACGTGGTACTATAGATAGTACACTATTTTTGAAACAAGAAAAATCAGATTTGCTTATTATTCAAATCTACGTAGATGACATTATTTTCGGCTCTACCTCACATAGACTTGTTAAAGATTTTGAAAATTGCATGAAATCTGAATTTGAAATGTCTATGGTTGGTGAACTTAATTATTTTCTTGGCTTGCAGATTAAGCAAACGAGTAAAGGAATTCATATAAGCCAAGCAAAATATGTTAATGACATGATTAAAAAGTTTAATTTTGAAAATTTGAAACCATCCCCCACCCCTATGAGTGTCACTACTAAATTAGACAAAGACGAACATGGTAAAGACGTTGATAATGGATTATATCGATCTATGATAGGCTCTTTGCTATATTTAACTGCTAGTAGGCCTGACATCATGTTTAGTGTATGCATGTGTGCTCGTTTTCAAAGTCAACCTAAGGTGTCACACTTAAATGCGATAAAAAGAATATTCCGTTATATTAAGCACACGCCCACCTTAGGAATTTTGTACGATAAGGATTTTACATTTGACTTACATGCTTACACTGATGCAGATTATGGTGGCTGCAAAATAGATAGAAAAAGCACGAGCGGAACTTGCCAATTTATAGGAAATTCCCTTATTTCTTGGTTTTCTAAAAAGCAAGCAAGTGTTGCTTTGTCCACTACTGAGGCTGAGTACATGGCTCTTAGCCTTTGTTGCACACAGTTGTTGTGGATAAAACAACAACTTTCAGACTTTGGAATTACCGTAAATAAAATTCCTATATATTGTGATAGTATGAGTGCCATAAATTTGTCTAAGAATGCCGTGTTACATTCTAAGGCTAAGCATATAGAAGTACGCTATTACTTTCTTCGTGATCATGTAAACAATGGTAATATTGTTATAGATCACGTACGCACAGAAGCGCAAGTAGCGGATATCTTTACAAAAGCCTTAAATCAAGCCACGTATGAATCTCTTCGTTCTAAATTAGGCATGATTCCCATTGATATGATTTGATTTGACGTGATTTGATTTACTTTCCCTTTTGACAGGAATCTTTTGATTTACTTTCTAAAATAAAGGGGGAGAGAAAAGCATGATTTAAGGGGGAGAGAGAGAGTAATTGATATTAATTGCACAAATCAAGGGGGAGCCGGATTTGAAATTCGAAATTCAAATTTCAAATTTGTGCATGTTTCAAGGGGGAGAGATAGCATTTAAATCATGTGCATAAATTATTTTGAAAATCATCAAAAGGGGGAGATTGTAGATATAAGGGGTTTTGAGTGATTTCAAAATAAGTGACTTAAATGCATGATATATATAAACGTGTACATGTATGCATGATATCTTGCCATTACTTGCCTTATTTAGCTTATATATTATGTTTCCGTACTAACGAGCCATGAAGCGTTAAAGCTTACGTCATATGGCAAACATTTGTTGTGTTTATGCTATTTTCAGGTGCCACCATTAATGAACTAAACTAGTTCATTAAGTGAAGTACTTAGTTTAATAAACTAAGTAGTTCATTAAAGGAAGCCACATTTGGAAAAGGCACAAAGGCAACAAAGCTAAGGAAGGAAAGTTTTCTCCTCCTCCCCATCTTTAATACACACGGCTATATACATATATTACACCTATTTTCAGATTTTTTTTAAAAGGCACATACACATGTATTCCAACGTACTACCGACACGTTATATATTTTACGTACGTATGTTAACGTCACACCACTATGCTTAACTCATATTTATGAGTATATTCAGGTCTTATATCATATGATATAAGATATGGTGATGACAAATCAAATACGACACGATAAAAGGTTCTAAACCGAAAATTGTCGTATCGGGCGAATACCGAAACTTCGCCAACGTGTCACGTACTTGCCATAAATAAATGGCCAGACCCTATACATCAAAATTTGATGTAAATTTCGTGCACATCACTGAATAATCAGCCAAAAATACTTTCCATGTTGGCACACACAAATTACTCCACATTAAGGCCAAAATATGAAGATTCCAAGTTTAATTTTGTCACATGCTAATGGTATCACTTCAAACCAGCCAAGTGCTGTGATTTAAAGTATATATTATATATATTATGTATAACATAATATATATAACATGTGCAAAAGTTGGAATTTAAATGTGAGAAAAATCGGGTAATCGATAAATATCGAAAATTCGGTTTTCTACGCACACAACACATGGAACGTTTTTGGTACATCATGTGACACGTATCTAGACACTTTTTACATATGATATACATCTTAAAGTGTTCTATAAAATTAAATTAAGGGCTGATTGGAATATTACATGTATATATTATTAAATGTGCATTATTTTACAAAGTTAGCAAAAATAAATTTCAGCACATGCACATACACATTCCAACGCCACCTACAGCTGATTTGGAGCATATGTGGAGCCTTGTTGGCATATTGATTGGTCAAGGATCAATCATACAATGTTGGTGAATTGAAGAGAGAAGCTACAAATGGTAAGAATTCAAAATATATCTCTCTTATATCACATGCTGAAAATTTCTGCATGCTACACACAAGCTGGCCGATTTTGTCAATTGAATGTGATATATTTCATCATATTTTATTATGTGATTGATTGGAAGAAGAAATGGAAATGATTTGAATGTTATTTAAATTAATAAAGAGTGATATTTTATATATCACACATGCTGAAAATTTTTCAGCATGTGTAAGACATGGTGGCCGAATTTGTTAGCTTGGAAGTGTCCAAGTTCATTTCTCATGAGATAGCAATACTTACCATAACTTGGTGATTCATTTTATAAAGAAAAAATCAAAGAATATTTGGTATTATTTTGAATAAAATTGAATGGTGCATATGCTGAAAATTCAGCATGGCAATGAGACTAGTTGGACGATTTTTTCATTAAGATTGGAAGGATTTTTATCTTGCAATTTATGTGACATATCTTATGATTTATGGAAGTTATTTTGTGATGATTTTTGGCACATGTTTAAGTGTATTCTCAGATTTTTTTTAAGTCATCATGATGACAACATTCATC
Source organism: Eustoma russellianum (assembly GCA_036186865.1). NCBI lineage: Eukaryota > Viridiplantae > Streptophyta > Magnoliopsida > Gentianales > Gentianaceae > Eustoma > Eustoma russellianum. The sequence continues at coordinate 16,413,192 of AP025053.1, forward strand.
CAATGAGAAAGTGCCAAGTAAGCGAAGACTAAATGATCATCCAATAAGAAGATGCCAAGTAATCAAGACATTGTCACAATGATGTCTTACACTCTCTCAAGGACTTAAAAGATAGTTTTCAAGAGGGGGAGACACTCCAAGGGGGACGGCTGGACATGTTAAAAGGAAAGAGAAGAGAGCAAACAAAACAAGAACAAGCATTGCAATTCAAAGAGATCAAAAAGCCTAGCTCTTCTTCTCCTACATCTTCTTTCTTTCTCTCTTCTTGTAAAAGCCTATTGTTTTCATATCTTTCAATCTTGAATAGGCTTGAGATAAACCACCATTCATATATCTTTGTAAAAGATTGATCAAGGTGTGATCAATCTTCATTCTAGCAAGGTGGTGGTGTTCGTGCGAATTGTACTTGCAATACAAGGTTTGTAAAGGGTTGGAGTTAGGTGTAACTCTATCAACCCTGTGGTAAGGTGTGTTGTGTGTGTGATTAGTGTGAACCAAGGAAGGTGTTCCTTGAAGACTGGAGTAGGTTGTTTATAACCGAACCAGTATAAAAATCTTGGTGCAATTTACTTTCTGCGTTTACTTTTCAGTTACTGCACTGGTTATCCTTCTTGTTCGCATCCGTAAAAATAGTAAACGATTTTCCAAAATTACAAAAATTTCCAGAAATATACTTACACGTTCTACGGTTAATTTGGCACAAGTTTCAACCCTTTTGGATAAGTATAAGTCAATCAAACATCAAAAGTTCTGAGACTAGTGCAGTCTGATTTTCAGACTTGCAAAGGTTGAGACTTTGATTGTAGTTGACCTACTTTCCAAAAGAATTTTACAAAACTGTTTCAACCCATTTAAATATAGTGTATAAGGAGTTATTGGTCAAATTTTCAGAGCATTTGGACGTTCACACAAATAGGAATTAATTTTTCAAAACCATCTACCGTTTCTGGCAGATTTGCACAATCTGAGTACCAACGGTTTTTGAAGGGGTTAAAGGTTGAATTTTAATTTGAAATTTTTAGGGGACCCTCATAACATCGGAGGCTAAGTTCTCTCAAAATTTCATAATTTTTGGAGACCTCTAACCTAGTTTTGAAAACATTTTAAAACTAGTCCTGAAAACAGAATCTGTTTTCAAAACTTGAATTGTTCAAGTTTAAAGAAATTTTAAAAAAACCACACTTTCCGCACCATCTATTCAATCCCCCCTTCTAGTGGTGCCTTGCAGATCCTACATTTTTTCCTGGGATATAGCAGAATATTTGGCACCGGACAGCTTCAAGGTGCCAAAGATGGACACTTATGATGGAACCACAGACCCAACGGACCATCTCTTCCAATTTCAAAAGACTATGAGTCTGAAAAACATCCCAGACCCTTTGTGTTGCAAGACTTTCCCCTTATATTTAAGGGGAAAGGCCAGGAGATGGTTGTAAGAGCTTCCATCAAAATCTGTGAAGTCTTTTAAACAGCTGGCACAGAAGTTCAAGTCTCAGTTTGTGTCCAGCACCCCGTTTGTGAAGAACTCATCCCATCTAATGACCTTGAGACAAGGTCCAAACGAATCTGTGTTGCAGTATATGCAACGTTTCTCAGACGAGCTACTGCAGGTCAGTGACAGAAATGAAGGTGTCAAAGCCGCGGCTTTCATTAATGGACTTCGAGCTGGTCGCCTATTCTCCCAATTGGCTAAAGAAGGACCTACAACTCTAAGAGAATGCTTAGAGAAAGCTCATCAGTTTGCCCGAGGGGAGGAGGCAAACAGATTAAAGAGAGAAGCCGAGCATGCAGCCCGGCAAGAAATCCGACCCAGTTCGAAAAAGGAAGATCGGCGCCATGAAGGGAAACACCGTGATCGGCATAGAGCTTTTGATCGTTTGGGCGGCAAGGACAAAGGTGGTAAGGAGGGCTTACCACTGTTGGCCTCACAAGAATATATTCTGACCGTCATGGAAAAAGATGGTCCGAGGACAGATCCAGAGCCCCTGAACGGGCCCAGGGTGAAAAGGGATCCTAAATAATATTGCCACTACCATAGAGATATCGGGCATGATACTGAGGATTGCAGGCAGCTGGCTCAGGCTATTAAACGACTTATCGAACAGGGACATTTAAAACAGTTTTATGACCCTCGATCGTGCCTGAACAACCGTCTGGATTTCCACAGGAATCCCCAGAAAGACAAATGCCGCCCAGAGTCTCTATCTCGGCACCGCAGGGATGAGGGTGATGGGGAACAGGGAAGGTGTGAGGCTGCAGGTCAGCCCCAAGTCAATGCTATTATATATACAATCTCTTGAGGACCATCTCATTCAGGCCAAGGAGCACCTAGTTCCTCAGGAACCTCATCAAATCTGCCAGCTAAAAGAGCCAAGATGGTAAGAGAGCTGACCTATGGGCCAGAAGATCCCATTCCTCTAGACTCTAACAACACAGGCTTAGTGATAGAGCTATGTGTGCACCTTCCTCCGGATAAAGTTGTGCAAGTCCGACGCGTTTATGTGGATACCAGCAGTGCTGTAAATATAATGTTCTATTGGGTATATCAACAGCTTGGTCTACCCGATTCCTTGATGAAACCAGTTACCTCGTTCTTGTATGGATTTACTAGAGCCGCAGTATGGCCAGCAGGTCTGGTCACGCTCAACTGCAGTTTTAGCAAACCCCCTGCCTATCGATGCATATGGATAGACTTTTTAGTTGTCAAGGATGTATCCCCATACAACGTTATATTAGGCCGTCCAGCCTTGGTGGCATTAGAAGCTATTGTGTCACCTTTGCACGTCAGCATGAAGTTCCCCACTTCAGGGGGAGTGGCTACTATACAAGGTGATACACAAGTAGCACAGAGTTGCTACGCTATTACCACTAAGGGAAATGAGTCAGTTCAGCAAGTCAGTCTGGATGAACTGATACCATCAAACGAGGAGCACTTACAGTTGGATGATGCAGTGCAAGACTTCAACCTTGGTCCGAGCAGACCTGAAAATGTTATAAAGATCAGGACCTGGATGCCATCTGAACTGCTAACTCAGCTGTAAGATCTGCTGAGAGAATTCGCGATTATCTTTGCATGGACTGCAGAAGATATGCCTGGGATACCTCCACATTTGGCTGAACATAAACTAAATGTTGATCCTTTGGCGAAGCCTGTAAAACAGAAGACGCGACATTTCGCACCAGAACGGAATAAAGTCATTGAAGAGGAAGTCAAGAAATTATTGGCCATAAAATTCATTGTTGAAGTGCTTTTTCCAATCTGGTTGGCTAACCCAATAGTGGTACCCAAACAAGATGAGTCCTGGAGGATGTGTATAGATTACACTGATCTCACTAAAGCATGTCCAAAAGATTGTTAACCGCTACCAAAAATCGACAGACTAGTGGATTCAACACTTGGGCATGAAATTTTTGATTTCTTGGATGCCTTCAAAGGCTATCACCAGATCCTCGTGGCATTAGAAGATCAGGAAAAGACTGCTTTCATAACTGAGTCAGGAACTTATTGTTATGTAACTATGCCATTTGGATTGAAGAACGCTGGGGCCACTTATCAACGTCTGGTCAATTTCTTGTTCAGTGAACAGATTGGCCAGATAATGGAAGTATACACCGACGATATGTTGATCAAAACCAGGACTCTTGATCAATATATCAAAAATTTAAGGGAAGTTTTCCCTGTGCTGAGAGACTCACGCATGAGGCTAAACCCAAAGAAGTGCACGTTTGGGGTACGTACTGGAAATTTCTTAGGATACATGGTTTCCAAATATGGGGTACAGGCAAACCCTGCTGAAATCAAAGCTATATAAGACATGCATCCTCCTAGGAACGTAAAGGAAGTGCAGAGATTAACGGGCCGAATTGCCGCAATGAGCAGATTTCTATCTAAATCTGCTGAAAGGTCCCTTCTTTTCTTCCAGGTCTGGAAGAAGAAGACGGCTCTCCAGTGGGACGAACAATGTCAAAAAGCCTTCGACGAGCTAAAGTCCCATTTGGCTGAGGTGCCAATACTTACTTCACCTCTGCCCGGAGAAGAACTATATATATACCTTTCAACGTGCAAAGAAGCAGTTAGCGCAGTTCTGCTTAGGGAGCAGGATAATGTACAAAGGCCCATCTATTACGCCAGTAAAATTTTACATGGGCCGAAGTAAGATATCCCAATGCTGAGAAGATAGTCTTGGCACTCGTAGTGGCAGCGAGGAAGTTCAGGCCTTACCTGCAAGCTCATCCCATTATAATGGTCACTGACCAGCCCTTGAAACAAATCTTGTCAAGGCCAGACACATCTGGCCGAGCTGCAAAATGGGCTGTGGAGCTTGCAGAGTATGATATCCAATACAAATCAAGGACTTCCATCAAAGCTCAGGCATTAGCAGATTTCTTAGCAGAGGGAATATCTGTGGAGGAAGATATCAAGCCAGTGGCTGAATGGACATTATATGTGGATGGGTCTTCCTCCAAAGTTGGTTGTGGAGCAGGACTCCTAATCATCAACCCCAACAAAGAAGAATTTGAGTACGCCTTGCTATTTGACTTCGAATCAACCAACAACAAGGCAGAATACGAGGCCCTAATAGCAGGACTAGGCCTCGCAAGAGAGTTGGGGGCAAAACGAATCACCTCCCGAAGTGATTCACAGCTGATTGTTTCTCAGGTCAATGGGGATTATGAAGCCAAAGAGAAAAACATGAAAAAATATTTGGCTAAAGTGCTGCAGCTCGGACAGGCATTCGAGCACTTCAGCATTGAACATATCCCTAGATCTGCCAATAAGAGAGCTGACGCGTTATCTCGGCTAGCATCATCCACTTCCACAACTTTGGGAAAGAAGATAGTAGTGAAACTGATAAAGCATCCTGCTTACAATGCCAATGAAGTGATGCAAGTAGACTATCACAACACTTGGATGGACGAACTCGTAAACTTCCTGCAGCATGGAGTTCAGCCCGAAGACAAGCGTGTAGCTCGGCGCCTTCGATTGAAGGCAGTAAGGTATGCCCTTTTCAACGACCACCTTTATAAAAAATCATTTTCGCAGCCTTGGTTGAAATGCATGACTGAAGAGGAAGGAGATTACATCCTTCGAGAGATGCACCAAGGAATCTGCCGAAATCATTCTGGTGCTCGGGCGTTTGCAAGGAAATGCTATCTTGCTGGATACTACTGGCCCACTCTGTGGTGGGATGCAGAGGATCTTGTCAAAAAGTGTCCAGCATGCCAAGTCAATGCTACTATGACACATCTGCCAAGTCAGGAACTCACCTCTATTTCAAGTCCCTGGCCATTCGTACAATAGGGGATAGATCTTGTTGGACCTCTACCCCAAGCTTCAGGATCAGTCAAATTCTTGGTTGTGGCTATTGATTATTTCACTAAATGGGTGGAAGCAGAACCCTTAGCTACAATAACGGGGAATCAGATCAAGAAATTCTTGTGGAAGAACATCATATGTTGTTTTGGCCTTCCACAAGTTCTTATATCCGATAACGGGAAGCAATTTGCTGATGACCCTGTTAAGAGTTGGTGCGCGAGCTCAAAATTAAACAACGATTCACTTCGGTAGCACACCCTCAAGCTAACGGACAGGTTGAATTAGCCAACAAAAAAATCAAGGATGGACTGCGAAAACGTCTATATCAAATTGGAGCAAGTTGGGTAGAGAAGCTCCCAAGCATATTATGGGCGTATCGAACTACTCCCTCTACCTCTACTAAGGAAACACCATTTTCCTTAGTGTATGGCACTGAGGCAGTCATCCCAGCCGAAATTGGTTCCAGCTCTACTCGAACAGATTATTACTCTGCTGGAATCAATGATAAAGAGTTACGGTTGAATTTGGATGAACTGGAAGAGAAAAGGGAGCGGGCTCATGTCCGCATGGCTCAATACAAAAATCTAATTCCGCAATATTATAATTCCCGAGTACGGCCAAGGTCCTATCAAGTGGGGAACTTGGTATTACGTAACAACGAAGCAAGCCATGCGACACCAACTGGGGCTCTCAATCCTAAGTGGGAAGGACCTTATCGAATAGAGGAGGTGCGCTCAAATGGGGCTTGCAAGTTACAAACCTTGGAAGGCAAGACTTCACCAAGGACTTGACATTCTACTCATTTAAGGCTTCTAAATCAGTGAAGAATTTCACCTCAGCAAGCTGAGTGGTTTTCCCAAAGAAGTCTTTCATGGTTTTCTTTTTCTAGCAGTGCTAGAAAAATATAAAGTATTACCATTGGTATTGAAGACTGGATGGAACAATGTTTGTGACAAAGTCGACTTGTGTTCCGTTCGACCAAAGGGATTAAGTAACAAGTTTTACTTTGTCTAAAAATTATTGTCATCGGCAAGTTAAAGCATGGCTAAGTTGCACTTCAGTCAAATGGCGAAATATTTTGGCGGAGTCAAGAGTCGAAGACAAATACTTGCATAACTATTGAAATAGAGCAAACAAAACTTCGCATTGCTGAAGAGAGATGTTTGCAAACTATTAACATAGAGCAAGTCGAAGACAAATACTTGCATAACTATTGAAATAGAGCAAACAAAACTTCGCATTGCAGAAGAGAGATGTTTGCAAACTATTAACATTGAGCAAGTCGGAGACAAATACTTGTATAACTATTGAAATAGAGCAAACAAAACTTCGCATTGCTGAAGAAAGATGTTTGCAAACTATTAACATAGAGCAAGTCGAAGACAAATACTTGCATAACCATTGAAATAGAGCAAACAAAACTTCGCATTGCAGAAGAGAGATGTTTGCAAACTATTAACATAGAGCAAGTCGAAGACAAACACTTGCGGACTACGGAGAAATAGCAAGTAAAGCTTTTCAGAGCTGAGGACAAATATTTGCATTCACTATTGAGACAAAGCGAATAAGACTTCACATGCCGAAGACGAGGACAGTTAAAAAAACTGGAACAAGCCGAAGAACAGGAGTTGGAAAAAATGGATCTTTATTATGTGATCTATTACAACTACAAAAATTATAGGAAAAGAAAAATCCTAGACTACTACCCCTCCTCCTGGTCGGCTTCTTTGAGGTCCATGACTTCCTTGAATTGATCAAGGAGCTTTTCGAATACAGCTTCGGCCTCAGAATTGTGGAGATCAGCAGTTCAGGATGCTCCTTATCCAGATCTGGATAGACTTCTCGGCAGGCATCAATTGCACAAGTTTGTCCTATTGCTAAAACAGCAGCTTGCATCTTCATCAAATTCTCTTCAAAGTACTGAGATTTCCTGAACTCAGCAACTGCAGATGTCTTGATCTCTTCAGCTTGATACTCAAATTGAGAAATGAGCTCAGCTTTGCTTTTTTTCTCTGCTTCAAGTTGCTGAGCCAAGTCATCCTTGATTTTTTTCTCTGCTGCAAGCTGCTGAGCCATTTCGTCTTTTATCTTCTGATCGGCATTAGATTGGCTTTTTAGCAGGGACATTTCTTGTTCGGCATTATGGAGTCCCTTCTGAGAGGACTCCAACTCAGCCTGGATCTTGGCAGATTCCAGCTCTAAGTCAGAAATCACTCTCTTCAGTTCATCCACTTGTGAATTGACCACTGCCAGCTGAGTGTCAGACTCCTCTTTTCCTTCTCTCAGATTGGAATTTTCAATCTTCAATGAGTCCAACTCTGATTTCGTTGAGTCCAGTTCTGACCTCAACGTCTTTAGTTCTGCGTCCATCTCATCCATTCTGGAATCATCGGGCTTTGCCATCTCAGTCAACTCATCATTGGCCCTTTTTAGCTCAGCATTTTCCTCAGAAAGCTTCACCACCAATCTGCGAAGCTCCTCAGCTCTGCTCAGCATATTACACTCCTGAGCACGATACTACAACAACCAACGTGGTCAACTCATCATCCAAACAATTTAAGTAAAAGATTGTGAGGTTCAAGAAAAAAAAACTCACCATGGACATGTTTCTATAATATGTATCAAAAATAGTCCCCCAGTCCTGGCGTGCAAAAAAATCCCCATCCACGGGCAGCACATGCATGTCTGCTAATTTTCTTGCCACACCGGAATGGGCAGCCGTGTCAGTGACCCCGTATACTAGATGTCTTCATTCACGACAGAATTGATGAGAGGGCTCCCCCCATATGGAATTTTCCCAAAAGGGTTATGGGGGGAGGCCTCTCCTGAAGTAATTTCCACTCCTCCAGTGGGGACATCTTTGAGATCCCTAATAATTACCCCCTCTGGAGGAGAGATTGGGGTTGCCGGGGCTTGAATGGAGACTGGAGTAGCAGAAATCTGACCAGCGACTGATGTAGCCAGAGCTGGGTCAAAATTGGGTGCCTCAGGAGCTGGAGCATCCTTGGTTGACGCAATTGGTGGAGTCATCTTGGCTTGTGGAGCCTTGATGCTAACCTTCAGAGGAGGGGCAGTCTTCTTGACACTTCCCCCAGCCTTTGCCCCGGATTTGGAAGGCAAGGCTGGGGCCCCAGAAGTTTTCTTCTTCAAGGACTGAGCTGCAGCCTGAAGAGACTTCTGGGAAGAAGTGGAAGTGCCAGCAGAAGTTTTAGCTGCAATGAAAAAACTCAAGTTAGAAGCACTGTAATCAAATAAATCAAATAACAGCAACATCAAAGAGATGCTTCTCTTTTACCTTGTTTAGTGGGAGGAGCAACTGGGAGAGCAGGCAGGGCCTTGGTAGAAGGCTGATCATAGGAAGAGGTTGGTTCGTCCTCTCTCTTCCTCTTCTTAGGAACCATTTTCTTCAAATTTGTAAGGCGTTCAGACACCATGGTTCCTGAAAAACGCAACAACAAACTAGTCAAAAGATGTTCATAACATCAAAAACAGTCAATACACGACTAGAACTATACACATACCCAAGATTAAGGCCAATGCAGAAGAGCCCAGAGTTTCATATTGGTGGGAGGGCCCCATGTGGTACGGGTCATCTGCCTTCACAACTGACCTATCCACCATCTTCCAGTCAATAGCCTGAGGAAGACGTAGCAACCTTGAGGCTTCATCGCAAAATCTTTTGCCTGGCCTCTTGTTGTTTGCAGGGCCAGATCTCCATAGGGTTCTCCCAGGTAACCCTATGGCCTTGATAAAGAAGAACCTCCCCTTCCAATTCTTGACAGAGGAGGGGATTTTTATAGCGTGGTTAATTGCTTTATTAGGATGTCTCCTACTAAAGTAATACTAGCTTTCTTTGTGCTTACACACAAACATCCCCCTAAAGACATTTAAATCAAAGTCAGCCTCAGCTGCTCTCAGGTAGAGCAGGTAGCTGGCGATGAATTTCAGACCGTTAGGCATAATTTGTGGAAGTCTGAGTTGGTAAAAGTCAAGAATCTGAAGAAGGGGGCCCGGAATAAGAAGGTCGAACACTGTCCTGAAGTATTCTTCATAAATTGCCTCATACCCAACGGGTGGATCATAGGCAGATTGATGAGGAAGAGGCAAAATTGGGGAGAAAATGTCTATGTCAATATTAAACTCATTGCAAAGAAGAGGGATATCATCCATCTTTAAAGTGCAGGGTGAAGCCTGCACTAGAGGAGAAGGAGAACCCCTATCAAGAGTTGGCAGGGGTACTAAGGCAGAAGATGTGGCAGCAACCGAAGAAGGTCCACCAGTAGGGCGTAACCTCCTTAAAGGACGGTTGTCCTCATCGGAATCAGATTTTTCGTGGAGGGACTGAACCTCATGGTCACCCTCCAAATCCTCTGGGTAAGAGGGAGTGTACATGTTTTGGGAATTCGAAGAAGAAGGGGTTGTAACAGCGAAAGCCATTAATAAGTTGAAGGAGTGCTTACAGAAAAATGAAGAGTTGGACTGAAAGGAAGCATCGGAGAAGATGAGGAAAGGCTTCAGAGATGGAGAAGATGAATGGAAAATGCAGGATAGAAGAAGAAGAAAAGAAAGGGTTAGTGTAATTACCCCTATTTATAAGTGAGAGAAAGCGAAAGGTCAACACTTTTTGTTTGAAAATTCGAAGAGGCAGCGTTTAAAGTTTTTAGGGAGTTGTAACCGCCGAAAAGATAATGATGAGGTGTAGGAATTAGCGCTTACATTAAAAGCAGAAATTACTGCGCAAATAAAAGCATAACCGCACAGCTAATAAGGATCCGACACGTCACGGGCTCATTAGAACAAGATTTGTCCACCTACGCAGTTCAGCTCAGCCACACAAAATTTGGCGGCAAATGATAAACCATAATTAAATCGTCTGTTAGTCAAACAGTCAACGGTTCAACTCCAGCAGCTCAGCATTCAAAGTACTGCAGCTCAGCAGTACAGCGCCCAAGCATGTCTGTTCAGCCTTGGCTGCACCTCAGCGGGGCATTATGATGCCCTCATAACATCAAAGAATATGCCAAGGTTTGTACCTCGGCACCAACTTCAGTTTATGACCCCGTGCGACACTTCAGACCACTTCAGCTGGTCAAGGCCTAGTCATGCACTTCGGCAAGACTTGATCTTGCACTTCGGCAGAGTTCAGTTGGGTACTTCAGCAGAGGAACCCAGCACGACATTACCTTGTGAGACCATCCAACAGAAGTCCAATTCAAATACAGTGTCTACAGCTGGTTATACTTTCTAAACATGCTAAGGTCATTCCAGCAGGCCTATTAGTCATATCAGCCGATCTATCAGTCACATCAGCAGACCTACGGCGTCCTAGGCTTACTGCCCCAAGCAAACGTCCTATCCATAATCTATTATCAAGAGGCTAAAGGCGGGAAAATGTAGGATCTGCAAGGCACCACTAGAAGGGGGGTTGAATAGTGGGTGTGGAAAATGTGGTTTTTAAAATTAATTTGAACCAAAAACCCAACTTCTGAAAACAGTTTCTGTTTTCAGGACTAGTTTTAAAACGTTTTGAAACCTAGGTTGCAGGTCTTCAAAAATTCTGAAATTTGGAGAGAACTAGCCTCAGATGTTATGAGTGTCTCCTAAAAATTTCAGATTTAAATTCAACCTCTAACCCCTTGAAAATTTGTTGGTGGTCAGATTGTGCGAATCTGCCAGAAACGATAGACTGATTTCAAAAATTTATTCCTATTTGTACGTAACTCCAAATGCTCTGAAATTTTAACCACTAACCCCTTATAAGTTATATTTAAATGGGTTGAAACAGTTTTGAAATTTTTTTTTGGGAAGTTAGTCAAATACGATCAAAGTCTCAACCTTTGCAAGCCTGAAAATTAGACTGCACTAGTCTCAGAACTTTAGATGTTGGATTGACTTATACTTATCCAAATGGTTGAAACTTGCGCCAAAAGAACCTTGAAACGTGTGGCTATGTTTCCTGAAAGTTTCGTGATTTTTGAAATTCGTTTACTATTTTTACGGACGTGATTAAAAACAGTAAACAGTGTTGAAATAGAAAATCAGTGCTGAAAGTAAATGACACAAAGAATTTTATACTGGTTCGGTTATAAACAACCTACTCCAGTCTTTGAGGAACACCTTCCTCGGTTCACACTAATCACACAACACATATACACCTTACCACAGGGTTGATGGAGTTACACACCAACTCCAACCCTTTACAAACCTTGTATGATGAATACAATACGTACGAACACCACCACCTTGCAAGATTGAAGATTGATCAAACCTTGATCAATCTTTTACAAAGATATAGAATGTGTGGTGGTCTAATACAAGCCTATTCAAGAATAAGAATATAAGTACAATAGGCTTTCAAGAAGAAGGAGAAAGAAAGAGAGTATAGAAGAAGAAGGCTAGAACACTTTTGATCTTTGAATTTGCAACTCTTGTTCTTGTTTTTGTTTTGTTCTTCTTCCTTCCTTTTTATCACATAGGCCGCCCCCTTGGAGTGCTCTTCCCCTCTTGAAAATTATCTTCTAAGTCCTTGGGAGAATGTGTGGCATCATTGTTGTCATAACCCCGTTACAAGCCATTCTTGTACCTAAGGATGAAATAGATAATACGTGGCCATGCACGTGGTACTTAGAGTTAATATTAGCTGGCAATTGTTGTAAAGTCAGGCATGAGGACACTATGTGTATTTACAAGACTAGGATCAATTGTATTATGACCCTATGGTTTTCGGCCCATGCTCACAAGGAAGATGACTAATTGGCATGAAACAAATATATTGGTATTTATTTACTAGAAAAGGGTAAATAGAAAGGGAATAAAAGAAAAAAAATAATAAATTGGCTAGTTGGGGTCATTTAAGACCCCAATCGCCGGACATCATAAAGAGAGGAGGGGTGGGGAAAACCCAATTTAAGAAAAGGGTGGCTAATGATTACCATTAGCCTAACCAACCCTAAATTAAACCAAGGTTAGGAAAAAGAAACCATGGTTGACCCCAAAAGTAACTTTAGTTAGTAGAAAGTAACCTTGGTTAACCTAAGGTAACCAAGGTTAAGCCTTAACTAGCATACAAACCCTAACCCCACCCTTATTTCCCACGGTTAGGATCACCAAGAAAGGGAGAATACCCTCCAACTTACACTTAAGCATTTCAAGACAAGAAGGAATTCTTTCCACTCCCTTCTTCTCCTCCCCACTTACGGCTAAGTGTGCACCAAAGGAGGAGGAAGCCCTTCCAAGAACAAGTAAGCTTAGGTAAGTATCCACAACCTTCTAAGAGTGACATTTATGATTTTATGGAAATCAAACTCATGAGTGTTCTTCTTTGCCCCAAAACCGTGACCTTCATGGTCACTAGACTCAAGGACTCCAAGCCTTCAAGAACTCTAGCTAAGTTGGACAACTTACACCTCTATTGGTAAGCCATCTAGCTTTTTCTTGAAAGAATAGTGATTTAAAGCATGAACTAACCATTTCTTCTTCCTTCTTTCCCTCCACCGTGGGGAATATTGTGTAGAGGAGGAGAAGACTTCAACTTTGACACATATCCAAGAAGAGTAAGCAAGAAAGGCAAGTACACTATACTCTTCATGGTTTGAATGTGAAAGTGTGTGCATGAATGGCTAGAAAGACTTAAGGTTTGATCTTAGTTGTAAAATGGCTAGCTTTGAGCCAAAAGCTTTCGGCTTTAGGCACACATAAGGGTAGGATGAACATTTCGTAATAAAGATAAGTTCCTTGAAGATTTTATGCATGTTTATGTCTTAAACTAGGCTTGAATGTGTTAAAGATTTCTTCTTTTGTGTTGAAGGGGGGGGTCACGGTTGAAGGGAGAAAGGGAGGTGAGGTAAAGTTGCATGCAAAATAATAACAAAGCAAGAAAATGAGGGAAAGACTTGATCTTGTGCTTGTAGGCTTAAAGTGTTTTGGTTTTGGTCATTTTCTCTCTAAACACCCGCAAATGGGGCTGACGTGGTGTGTGTGTGTGTGTTCATTTTAGGGTGGATACCATGAATGGTGACTAAAAGGTGAGCTAAGAACATTTAGGATGAAATTAGGGCTACTGAAAATTCTGGAGCTGGGTACGAAATTAGGCTGACTTGCTAGACCAGAAAAGGGACCTTAGAGACCTTTAATTTCGTTTATTTTTGGTACGACGTTAGTTGTATGTGTTTGTTAGTAGTGAGAGTTGGAATCACCTTAAAAAGAGTCACGGTTTATTTTTAATGAATTTCTTACTAAGATTGGTCTTGCTGGAAAATATGTTCTGGACAGAACTTAAGCCACATGTTTAGCAGCTTAAAAAGGGATCTTAGAGGTGTGCAAATCCAATGATTTTCGGCAGGACATTAGCCTCATGAATGAAGAAGAAATGACTGCTGGAATTCCAGCAAAATAAGTTGTGGTTTATTTTTAATAAATTTTCTACTAAAACTGGTCAAATCGAGCTAGGCTGGAAAAACAGAATATATGATCTATTTTGTATGGCCTGGATAAAGGCCTTAAAGAATTAGTTTTGGGCTAAAAATTGGCAGGATGTTAGCCCAAAGAGTTTATGAGATTAGGGAGTTGGAATTTCTGGAAAAAGATCAAAGGATTGACCACAATAAATTTTATAGTAAAATATGGTCATTGCAGGATTTTTATTGCATGGATTCGTAAAAAGGAGTAAATAGGTCTCTTAATGACATCGTAAGTCCGCAATGCATGCATGACACTCGCTTATAATGGTCACGAATGAGTAGATGTGATTGCGTGAGTTTAACATGAGTAGTTTAACAAAGAATTCGTTAAGATTAAGTGTATGATACAAAGCTGGAAAAATTCCAGCATTGCTAGCGAAATGTGCCCGTTCTTATGTCATATGCCGAGTACGAGTTTGCACGTTGCATGTCATACATTGCATCATCGTCACATGCATGATTTTATGATGTGGATTTTACATAAAGGAATGATGAAAAGCGTTTTTCAAAAGGATGACTTCGTTTTGTTTTCTTAAAACGCTTCCCCACCGGTACCGTGTGTGAGTATGAACTGGCCAGTATGAACCTGAGCAGATCCGGGTTAAGTGATCTGAATGGAAAGGAATGATGTTACCGATCCGAATCTGGGATTAATAGATTCGAAGGGGAGAAGTTACCGCCTCAGATCCGGGAAGATAGATCTGAAATGAAAGGAACCTGAGCAGATCCGGGTTAAGTGATCTGAATGGAAAGGAACGATGTTACCGATCCGAATCCGGGATTAATAGATTCGAAGGGGAGAAGTTACCGCCTCAGATCCGGGAAGATAGATCTGAACACTCTATGGTTTTATGACGATGATGTTTTTAAAAGAGCAAAGCATGAAAAGGCATTTTCTCATTTTTCCTCATAACGCATTTCATGTGCATATGCATGCATGTCACTTGTAGAGTTGTAACATAGCGTCGCATGAACTATGCCGTGTTGACATGACCTTGCGTGTCCGTAAGGATGATGATGACTGTTTTATTAAACAATGCATGAACCAATCACCTTATGTTATATTTCATTTTATCTAGTGATGTTATTAAGTTATGATCTTGTTACATTAAGCGATGATCCTTATCAAACCTGAAATGGAGGTCAGGTATGTTTCCAAACCAATTATAATTTGGGGTTCGGTTCTTGCTCGTACTTTCCATTTAACTCATGATTATTATAGTATACTTGCTGGTGACGTTGTCACTCACCCTATTTTTCTCTCCAGAAGTGGCAGGAGATAAAGTTGAATGGATTGATGACGAGCCTAGGGTACCCTATCCGTGAGAGAGTTAAAGGATGGCCAAGAAAGGTGAACCGAGCACCCAGCTTGAAGGATTGATGATGTTTTGTAATAGTGATGGGAAACAATTTACTTTCTTCGTTTTCGGAATTTGGTTATGTGGGATGTTACTTTAACTGTTTTGATGGTACTTTAATTTGAAGTTTAAATTCTGCCGCGGTTTCGATTACTAATTGCGCAAAAGACGAAAATTCCATGAAATTCTATCATGGATCACAATGCGTAAGGATGACGCCTAGTACTCTCCTTAGTGAAGTACGGCGGGTGCACCGACTTCGGCGGGGCCGGGGTGCGGGGCGCCACAATTGTGACATGTTCTTCCTTACTTGGCACCTTCTTATTGGATGATCATTTAACCTTTGCTTACTTGACACTTCATAATTGGTTGAATGTTGTCATCATTTGATGACTTGGAAAATCTGAGAATTCCACTAAAAACATGTGCCAAAATCAACATAAAATAGTTGCCATAACTCATAAGATTATCACCCAAATCAAGCAAGACAATATTTCTCCAAACGATGGTAAAAAAATCAGCCATAATGAAGTAGTTAGCATGCTGAAATTTCAGCATGTGTTTCATAGTGATATAATTCAAATAACTTCCAAATTTTCATTGATTTTTCTTTTAAAATAAATCACCAATTAGTAGAAGATAATTTCATCTTTTATGGAATAAAACTAGACACTAACAAGGCCTCAAAAACGTCTAGATACATTGCACACATGCTGAAATTTTCAGCATGTGTGATATTCATGAATATCACTTTCTTTATTCCATAAAATATTTAAAACACTTCCAAATTGTCTACTAATTAATCCACCTTAATCAAGACACAAACTATGACTTATAATGTAGTCAAAAACGCCTCACACTATAGTGCACATGCTGAATTTTCAGCATGTGTCACCATTGTGACAAAATTTAAAATATTACCTTTTGTAGCTTCTTTCTTTAAATCACCAACATTGTATGATTGATTCTTGACCAATCAATATGCCAACAAGGCTCCACATATGCTCCATCTCAGCTGTATAGGCGTGTCCAACATGTATATGCATGTGCTAAATTTTATTTTTGCAAACTTTGTAAAATAGTGCACATTTAATGATACACACATGGTATATTCCAATCAGCCCTTAATTTAATTTTCTAGAACACTTTAAGATGTATGATATATGTAAAAAGTGTCTAGATACGATTCGTATGATGTGCCAAAAATGTTCCATGTGTTGTGTACGTAGAAAACCGAATTTTCGATGTTTATCGATTACCCGATTTTTCTCTAATTAAATTCCAACTTTTTGCACATGTTATATATATTATGTTACACATAATATATATAATATAAACTTTAATTCTAAGCATTTGGCTGGTCTAAAGTGGCTCCATTAACATGTGACAAAATTAAAATTGAAATCTCCACAATTTGGCCTTAATGTGGGGTGATTTATGTGTGCCAACATGGAATGATTTTATGGCTGGAATTTACATCATAGCCACGAATTTTTTGAGCATTTTTGAAGTTTAGGGGCTGGCCATCTATTTATAGCAAGTACGCCACACGTTGGCGCAGTTTCGTTATTCGCCCGATACGATAATTTTCGGTTTAGAACCTTTTAACGTGTCGTATTTAATTTGTCATCACCATGACTTATATCATATGATATAAGACCTGAATATACTCATAAATATGAGTTTACTATGGTGGTGTGATGTTAACGTACGTACATAAAATATATAACGTGTCGATAGTACGTTGGAATACATGTGTATGTGACTTTTTCAAAAAAATCTGAAAATATATTTTTATATATGTATGTAGGCTTGTATATTGATGAAGAGAGGAGGAGGAGACTTTCCTTTCTTGGTCTTGTTGCCTTTGAGCCTTGTTCAAATGTAGCTTCCTTTAATGAACTACTTAGTTTAATTAACTAAGTACTTCACTTAATGAACTAGTTTAGTTCATTAATGGTGGCACCTGAAAATAGTATAAACAGGGGAAGAACCGGTTCCAACGCCGTTCCCAGAGGAACCAATCACAGAATCAAGGACAACAACTTGCCATTCCAAAGTGTGCACATTGTGGTAAATTTCACATAGGAGAATGTTATGTTCAAGTTGGTAAATTTTTTGGATGTGGACAGACGGGACACATCCAAAAAGACTGTCCGAACAAAGGAGTCACTTGTTTTGGATGCGGGGAAGCAGGACACCTGGCCAGAGAGTGTCCTGAGAAAGGAACCCTGCCACAGCGTCAGCGTGCCAATGCCAGGGTCCACGCTATGACAGACGCAGCTGCTGAGGAAGCGGATAATGTAGTGACAGGTATCTTTCTAAATCCCACTCTTACTATTTAGTGAAATTACTGTCTTAAGGTTTCTCAGTAAGAATTATATGATCCAGGAGCCATACTAGTGTGTTTAATACCAGCTAATGTGCTATTTGACAGTGGCGCCAGCCACTCCTTCGTATCCAAGAAATTCGCAAAGAATATTGAAAGAGGCCCAACTAATAGTGATGAGCCTTATAGAATCCAAGCACCCGGGGAACAGGTGCTTGTAGCCCACCAAGTGTTCAAAAATTGTGAACTTGAGATTAATAACCATCAATTTGACGCCGATTTAATTTCTATACCCATGATGGACTTTGATGTGATTCTTGGAATGGACTGGCTATCCAAGAACCACGCCAACATTGATTGTAGAAGGAAGCAAGTTACCTTTAAGGACCCCACACATAAGGATGTAACGTTTCAAGGAGGATCGAAGTTACGAAAGGACCCTGGGAACATATATGTAAATACAATTCGCGCTAGTAAAGCTTTAAGGAAAGGACATCAAGGATATTTGGTGTATGCTATAAACTCGGACCAAGCAACCACAGATTTAACCCAGGTTCCAGTGGTCCGAGAATATCCAGAAATTTTTCCGGAAGAACTGCCAGGCCTTCCCCCAGAACGAGAAATAGCCTTCGAGATCGACCTAATTCCTGGAGCTGAACCGATATCAAAGGCCCCATATAGGATGGCCCCTGCCGAACTGAAAGAGCTAAAGGAGCAACTAAGGGAATTGTTAGAAAAGAAGTTAATACGCCCAAGTGTGTCGCCTTGGGGAGCTCCGGTGCTATTCGTCAAGAAAAAGGACGGAAGTATGCGAATGTGCATTGACTATAGAGAACTCAACAAAATCACCATAAAGAATAAGTACCCCTTACCAAGGATCGACGATTTGTTCGACCAACTGCGGGGAGCAAAAAATTTCAGCAAGATCGATCTACGCTCGGGATACTTTCAATTGAGAATCAAAACTGAGGACGTTCCCAAAACGGCATTCAGAACCCGTTATGGACATTACGAATTCCTGGTAATGCCGTTCGGACTAACCAATGCGCTTGCCGCATTCATGGATCTAATGAACCGAGTTTTTCAAGAACAATTGGACAAATTTGTTGTAGTCTTTATAGACGATATCTTAATATACTCGCCAGATGAGGAAACCCACGCAACTCATTTAAGGATCGCCCTAGACATTTTACACAGAGAGCGAATGTATGCAAAGTTCAACAAGTGTGAATTCTGGCTACGAAGCGTAGCTTTCCTAGGACATGTGATATCCGGGGAGGGAATATCTGTAGATCCTAAGAAAGTCGAGGCAATCACGGAATGGCCCCGACCGACCAACGTTACGGAGGTACGAAGCTTTCTGGGTCTCGCTGGTTATTATCGGAAATTTGTAGAAGGATTTGCACGGATTGCTTTGCCCATGACCCGTTTAACCCAGAAGAAGACCAAGTTTGAATGGACCGCAGATTGTGAAGGTAGTTTTGCTGAATTAAAGAGGAGACTGACTTCTGCCCCAGTCTTGGCGCAGCCCATTCCTAGTGAAAATTTTGTGGTTTACAGCGACGCCTCTAAGCACGGGTTGGGATGTGTATTAATGCAAAAGAATCAAGCAATCACATGTGCATCTCGACAGCTGAAACCCTTTGAACAAAATTACCCGGTACACGACCTAGAATTAGCAGCAGTAGTTTTCGCATTAAAAATATGGAGACACTATTTGTACGGCGAAAAGTGCGAAATCTTTACGGACCACAAGAGCCTCAAATATCTGTTCTCGCAAAAAGAATTGAACATGCGACAACGAAGATGGTTGGAACTAATAAAGGACTACGACTTATCCATACAATACCACCCAGGAAAGGCTAACAAGGTGGCGGACGCCTTAAGTAGGAAAACAAGTCACCCGCGCCAACCCCCCTTGCAGCGTGATATGGAGGTTTTTGGGTTGGAAGAAGTCGATTCAATTGAAGGCATGCTCGCAAAATTAATGATAACTCCTTCGTTAATAGATCGAATCAAGAAGGAGCAAGACAAGGACGAAGCACTCAGGGAACTAAAAGCTCAAGTACAAGTGAAACCCCCTGGAGATTTCAGAATTCGAGATGACCATAGTTTATGGTTTCGTGAAAGATTGTGTGTACCTGATAACGATGATATTCTGAATGAAATCCTTAAGGAGGCACATAACTCGCGACTGTCCATCCACCTGGGAGCTAACAAGATGTATCAAGACCTGAAACAACGATTCTGGTGGCGTGGCATGAAAAGACAGATCGCTGAATATGTGGAGAGATGTCTAGTCTGCCAAAAGGCGAAGGCAGAACACCAGAAACCTGCAGGGTTGCTACAACCTCTCGAGGTCCCCGAATGGAAATGGGATCATATTTCCATGGATTTTGTGACAGACCTGCCTAGAACAAAGAGTGGCCACGACGCTATTTGGGTAGTGGTTGATCGCCTAACTAAGACTGCCCACTTTATGGCCATGACGATCAAGGCCTCAATGGAAAAGTTGGCCGCAATGTACGTAGAACAAATAGTAAGCCTACATGGTGTGCCCTTAAGTATAGTATGTGACCGCGACCCTCGATTCACGTCACGGTTCTGGACCGCTTTTCAAAGGGCAATGGGGACGGAAATTCATATGAGCTCAGCATTTCATCCGCAAACAGATGGACAATCAGAAAGAACTATACAGACACTCGAAGACATGCTACGATCTTGTATACTCGACTTTGGGAAGAGTTGGGATCGAAGCCTCAAACTTGTAGAGTTCTCATATAACAACAGCTACCATCGATCAATAGGGATGGCTCCATACGAAGCACTTTATGGGAGGAAGTGTCGCTCTCCGCTTTACTGGGATGAAATAGGAGACAGAATTCTCACAGGGCCCGACTTGGTAGAGCAAGCTCGAGAGCAAGTAAAGATTATCAAGCAGAAACTACAAACGGCTCAGGATAGGAACAAAGTCTGGGCAGATGAAAAACGACGACCCTTAGAACTTCGAGAAGGAGAGAAGGTATTTCTAAAAGTAACGCCAACAAAAGGGGTCAGGAGATTTGGCGTTAAAGGGAAACTGAGCCCAAGATTTATTGGGCCATACGAGATCCTAGAAAGGGTTGGGAAAGTGGCTTATCGACTCGCTCTACCGCCCACCCTATCTCAAATCCATGACGTGTTTCATATTTCTCAACTGCGACGATATGTACACGACCCCAAGCATGTCATAGAAGATCAACCCTTGGGGGTAAAAGCTGACACGACCTACGAAGAAGAACCGGAAGGGATAATAGACCGCAAGGAAAAGGTACTAAGAAGAAGGACGATACCCATGGTTAAAGTACAATGGAAAAAGCATTCCGCGGATGAATCCACCTGGGAACTTGAGGAGGACATGAAGAAGTTGTACCCACACCTCTTTGATTAGCAGATCAAGTTTCGAGGACGAAACTTACATTAAGGGGGGGAGGATGTCGTAACCCCGTTACAAGCCCTTCTTATACCTAAGGATGAAATAGATAATATGTGGCCATGCACGTGGTACTTAGAGTTAATATTAGCTGGCAATTGTTGTAAAGTCAGGCATGAGGACACTATGTGTATTTACAAGACTAGGATCAATTGTATTATGACCCTATGGTTTTCGGCCCATGCTCACAAGGAAGATGACTAATTGGCATGAAACAAATATATTGGTATTTATTTACTAGAAAAGGGTAAATAGAAAGGGAATAAAAGAAAAAAAAATAATAAATTGGCTAGTTGGGGTCATTTAAGACCCCAATCGCCGGACATCATAAAGAGAGGAGGGGTGGGGAAAACCCAATTTAAGAAAAGGGTGGCTAATGATTACCATTAGCCTAACCAACCCTAAATTAAACCAAGGTTAGGAAAAAGAAACCATGGTTGACCCCAAAAGTAACTTTAGTTAGTAGAAAGTAACCTTGGTTAACCTAAGGTAACCAAGGTTAAGCCTTAACTAGCATACAAACCCTAACCCCACCCTTATTTCCCACGGTTAGGATCACCAAGAAAGGGAGAATACCCTCCAACTTACACTTAAGCATTTCAAGACAAGAAGGAATTCTTTCCACTCCCTTCTTCTCCTCCCCACTTACGGCTAAGTGTGCACCAAAGGAGGAGGAAGCCCTTCCAAGAACAAGTAAGCTTAGGTAAGTATCCACAACCTTCTAAGAGTGACATTTATGATTTTATGGAAATCAAACTCATGAGTGTTCTTCTTTGCCCCAAAACCGTGACCTTCATGGTCACTAGACTCAAGGACTCCAAGCCTTCAAGAACTCTAGCTAAGTTGGACAACTTACACCTCTATTGGTAAGCCATCTAGCTTTTTCTTGAAAGAATAGTGATTTAAAGCATGAACTAACCATTTCTTCTTCCTTCTTTCCCTCCACCGTGGGGAATATTGTGTAGAGGAGGAGAAGACTTCAACTTTGACACATATCCAAGAAGAGTAAGCAAGAAAGGCAAGTACACTATACTCTTCATGTTTTGAATGTGAAAGTGTGTGCATGAATGGCTAGAAAGACTTAAGGTTTGATCTTAGTTGTAAAATGGCTAGCTTTGAGCCAAAAGCTTTCGGCTTTAGGCACACATAAGGGTAGGATGAACATTTCGTAATAAAGATAAGTTCTTTGAAGATTTTATGCATGTTTATGTCTTAAACTAGGCTTGAATGTGTTAAAGATTTCTTCTTTTGTGTTGAAGGGGGGGGGGTCACGGTTGAAGGGAGAAAGGGAGGTGAGGTAAAGTTGCATGCAAAATAATAACAAAGCAAGAAAATGAGGGAAAGACTTGATCTTGTGCTTGTAGGCTTAAAGTGTTTTTGGTTTTGGTCATTTTCTCTCTAAACACCCGCAAATGGGGCTGACGTGGTGTGTGTGTGTTCATTTTAGGGTGGATACCATGAATGGTGACTAAAAGGTGAGCTAAGAACATTTAGGATGAAATTAGGGCTACTGAAAATTCTGGAGCTGGGTAAGAAATTAGGCTGACTTGCTAGACCAGAAAAGGGACCTTAGAGACCTTTAATTTCGTTTATTTTTGGTATGACGTTAGTTGTATGTGTTTGTTAGTAGTGAGAGTTGGAATCACCTTAAAAAGAGTCACGGTTTATTTTTAATGAATTTCTTACTAAGATTGGTCTTGCTGGAAAATATGTTCTGGACAGAACTTAAGCCACATGTTTAGCAGCTTAAAAAGGGATCTTAGAGGTGTGCAAATCCAATGATTTTCGGCAGGACATTAGCCTCATGAATGAAGAAGAAATGACTGCTGGAATTCCATCAAAATAAGTTGTGGTTTATTTTTAATAAATTTTCTACTAAAACTGGTCAAATCGAGCTAGGCTGGAAAAACAGAATATATGACCTATTTTGTATGGCCTGGATAAAGGCCTTAAAGAATTAGTTTTGGGCTAAAAATTGGCAGGGTGTTAGCCCAAAGAGTTTATGAGATTAGGGAGTTGGAATTTCTGAAAAAAGATCAAAGGATTGACCACAATAAATTTTATAGTAAAATATGGTCATTGCAGGATTTTTATTGCATGGATTCGTAAAAAGGAGTAAATGGGTCTCTTAATGACATCGTAAGTCCGCAATGCATGCATGACACTCGCTTATAATGGTCACGAATGAGTAGATGTGATTGCGTGAGTTTAACATGAGTAGTTTAACAAAGAATTCGTTAAGATTAAGTGTATGATACAAAGCTGGAAAAATTCCAGCATCTAGCGAAATGTGCCCGTTCTTATGTCATATGCCGAGTACGAGTTTGCACGTTGCATGTCATACATTGCATCATCGTCACATGCATGATTTTATGATGTGGATTTTACATAAAGGAATGATGAAAAGCGTTTTTCAAAAGGATGACTTCGTTTTGTTTTCTTAAAACGCTTCCCCACCGGTACCGTGTGTGAGTATGAACTGGCCAGTATGAACCTGAGTAGATCCGGGTTAAGTGATCTGAATGGAAAGGAATGATGTTACCGATCCGAATCCGGGATTAATAGATTCGAAGGGGAGAAGTTACCGCCTCAGATCCGGGAAGATAGATCTGAAATGAAAGGAATCTGAGCAGATCCGGGTTAAGTGATCTGAATGGAAAGGAACGATGTTACCGATCCGAATCCGGGATTAATAGATTCGAAGGGGAGAAGTTACCGCCTCAGATCCGGGAAGATAGATCTGAACACTCTATGGTTTTATGACGATGATGTTTTTAAAAGAGCAAAGCATGAAAAGGCATTTTCTCATTTTTCCTCATAACGCATTTCATGTGCATATGCATGCATGTCACTTGTAGAGTTGTAACGTAGCGTCGCATGAACTATGCCGTGTTGACATGACCTTGCGTGTCCGTAAGGATGATGATGACTGTTTTATTAAACAATGCATGAACCAATCACCTTATGTTATATTTCATTTTATCTAGTGATGTTATTAAGTTATGATCTTGTTACATTAAGCGATGATCCTTATCAAACCTGAAATGGAGGTCAGGTATGTTTCCAAACCAATTATAATTTGGGGTTCGGTTCTTGCTCGTACTTTCCATTTAACTCATGATTATTATAGTATACTTGCTGGTGACGTTGTCACTCACCCTATTTTTCTCTCCAGAAGTGGCAGGAGATAAAGTTGAATGGATTGATGACGAGCCTAGGGTACCCTATCCGTGAGAGAGTTAAAGGATGGCCAAGAAAGGTGAACCGAGCACCCAGCTTGAAGGATTGATGATGTTTTGTAATAGTGATGGGAAACAATTTAATTTCTTCGTTTTCGAAATTTGGTTATGTGGGATGTTACTTTAACTGTTTTGATGGTACTTTAATTTGAAGTTTAAATTCTGCCGCGGTTTCGATTACTAATTGCCCAAAAGACGAAAATTCCATGAAATTCTATCATGGATCACAATGCGTAAGGATGACGCCTAGTACTCTCCTTAGTGAAGTACGGCGGGTGCACCGACTTCGGCGGGGCCGGGGTGCGGGGCGCCACAATTGTGACATGTTCTTCCTTACTTGGCACCTTCTTATTGGATGATCATTTAACCTTTGCTTACTTGACACTTCATAATTGGTTGAATGTTGTCATCATTTGATGACTTGGAAAATCTGAGAATTCCACTAAAAACATGTGCCAAAATCAACATAAAATAGTTGCCATAACTCATAAGATTATCACCCAAATCAAGCAAGACAATATTTCTCCAAACGATGGTAAAAAAATCAGCCATAATGAAGTAGTTAGCATGCTGAAATGTCAGCATGTGTTTCATAGTGATATAATTCAAATAACTTCCAAATTTTCATTGATTTTTCTTTTAAAATAAATCACCAATTAGTAGAAGATAATTTCATCTTTTATGGAATAAAACTAGACACTAACAAGGCCTCAAAAACGTCTAGATACATTGCACACATGCTGAAATTTTCAGCATGTGTGATATTCATGAATATCACTTTCTTTATTCCATAAAATATTTAAAACACTTCCAAATTGTCTACTAATTAATCCACCTTAATCAAGACACAAACTATGACTTATAATGTAGTCAAAAACGCCTCACACTATAGTGCACATGCTGAATTTTCAGCATGTGTCACCATTGTGACAAAATTTAAAATATTACCTTTTGTAGCTTCTTTCTTTAAATCACCAACATTGTATGATTGATTCTTGACCAATCAATATGCCAACAAGGCTCCACATATGCTCCATCTCAGCTGTATAGGCGTGTCCAACATGTATATGCATGTGCTGAATTTTATTTTTGCAAACTTTGTAAAATAGTGCACATTTAATAATACACACATGGTATATTCCAATCAGCCCTTAATTTAATTTTCTAGAACACTTTAAGATGTATGATATATGTAAAAAGTGTCTAGATACGATTCGTATGATGTGCCAAAAATGTTCCATGTGTTGTGTACGTAGAAAACCGAATTTTCGATGTTTATCGATTACCCGATTTTTCTCTAATTAAATTCCAACTTTTTGCACATGTTATATATATTATGTTACACATAATATATATAATATAAACTTTAATTCTAAGCATTTGGCTGGTCTAAAGTGGCTCCATTAACATGTGACAAAATTAAAATTGAAATCTCCACAATTTGGCCTTAATGTGGGGTGATTTATGTGTGCCAACATGGAATGATTTTATGGCTGGAATTTACATCATAGCCACGAATTTTTTGAGCATTTTTGAAGTGTAGGGGCTGGCCATCTATTTATAGCAAGTACGCCACACGTTGGCGCAGTTTCGTTATTCGCCCGATACGATAATTTTCGGTTTAGAACCTTTTAACGTGTCGTATTTAATTTGTCATCACCATGACTTATATCATATGATATAAGACCTGAATATACTCATAAATATGAGTTTACTATGGTGGTGTGATGTTAACGTACGTACATAAAATATATAACGTGTCGATAGTACGTTGGAATACATGTGTATGTGACTTTTTCAAAAAATTCTGAAAATATATTTTTATATATGTATGTAGGCGTGTATATTGATGAAGAGAGGAGGAGGAGAATTTCCTTTCTTGGTCTTGTTGCCTTTGTGCCTTGTTCAAATGTAGCTTCCTTTAATGAACTACTTAGTTTAATTAACTAAGTACTTCACTTAATGAACTAGTTTAGTTCATTAATGGTGGCACCTGAAAATAGTATAAACACAACAAATGTTTGCCATTTGATGTAAGCTTTAAAGCTTCATGGCTTGTTAGTGCGGCAACATTATATGTGGATTATATAAGGCAAGTAATATGCAATGTATCATGCACATTTATGTCATGCACGTTTTTAAGCACATTTAAATCATGTATTTGAAAATCACTCAAACCCCTTTTTCTCTATAATCTCCCCCTTTTGATGATTTTCAAAATAACCTATACTCATGATTTAAATCCTATCGCTCCTCCTTCAATCATGCATAAATTCAAAATTTGAATTTTAAATTTCAAAAACTTCTCCTCCTTGATTTATGCAATCAGTATCTCTCTCCCCCTTAAATCATGCTATCTCTCCCCCTTTATTTTGAAAAGTAAATCAAAAGATGCCTGTAAAGATGAAGAAGAAAAAAATCATGCATTTCATATAACGTGCGTTCGTAAGGGTTATTTATTCAACCCTTTGAAAATGTCCCTTTTGGTACCCAAATTTGGGTGACCCTTCTAGGTCTTCCAAAAGGTGAGAAAGGTGATGAAAGCACAACATAATATACTTTAGGTGCAACAGTATCTGGCCTTTGGCCAAGAACTCCTTCATACGCATTATATGTAGGATGTTTTTGATATGTCCTTGTGTTTGTGTGCGTAGTGCGTGGATGGAATGAATGCCGTGTATGCATCACTCTTTTCTTTTCATATCAATATAGTACAAAATTGTATTTCGCATGATATGACGAAGAAGTGGGGCGTGATGAGGGAAGAGGTCTTTGCGTCATCTTAGACGCCGTTTTTGGCTTTGGGGTGTCTACTTTCTTAGACACAACGAACTTAGTTGGTTTGGTGGATGCTTCATTTGTCTCAACGTATCCCAAACCTGTTTTGTCACTGTGATGCTTTTGTGATAAGATAATACGATGCAGCATGTTAGATCCCGTGTCAAATTGTTTCAACTTTTTCTCTACATCCGCATTCCTTGATTTCAAGTTTGAAATCTCGGATTTCAATTTAGTGTTCTCGGATGTCAATGATGAAATTTCAGACTTTAATGAATTTATAATGCATGACGACTCTTCTTTTGAATCGTTTAATTGAGACACAAGATCTTTGTTAGAAGATTCTAACAATTTCTTGTCTTCAATTAATCGCTTCTTTTCTTTTGCAAGAGTCTTTGAAAACTTATGCAATTCTAAATATTGACTAAATAAATCATCATAAGAACATTCAGAATTGGAATCAGAGTCGAAAAATACCTCATTTGATGCTTTAGATGTAAAGCATACTTGTGCCTTGTGTTATTCCATATCATCAGTCGCAGAGTCAGATATGTCACTCCAAGTGGAGGCTTTGAAGGCTCTTCTCCTTTGCTTAGGTTCTGAGACGAGTCTATTCTTGTTCTGATCCTTGTCAGGGTATTTGTTTGTTTGCTTTTCTTTATTAGGGCAGTCATATGATAGATGTCCAAGTTTGCCGCATTCATAGCACTTTATTTCCTTATTTTTTTTGATCCTTAGATGAGGTAGACTTATGTTTAATCGATTTTCTCAATATTTTTCTTAATCTTTTAGCCATCGTGATTAAGTCCTCATCATCGGAATCTATGTCACTATCATCTACGACGTATTCATTTGATTTAAATGCTATAGCCCTATCATTATTAGAAATGGACTCAGAATGTCTTAAAGCAAGTTTGTTTTCATATACCTTAATTGATCCAATTAGTTCTTCCATCTTAATCGGTTTAGTCTCTTTGCTTTCTTCTATGTCCGTTACTTTAGAGTCCCACTCGGATGGAAGGCTTCGCAAGACTTTCTGTACTTTTTCCTGCATGGTAAAAGCTTTACCAAGAGACTCAAGAGAATTGTAGATGTTAGTCAGACGAAGATCCATATCAACAATGGATTCATTCTGCAATAGTTTAAACGACTCAAGTGTGGACATAAGCATGTTTATCTTTGACTCTTTTACTTGACTCATGCCTTCGTGTTTCATTTCGAGTATCCTCCACATTTCTTGTGCACTAGAACAGTTTGAGACATAACTAGACTCACTCTTACTTAATCCATTTAGGAGCAATTGCATAGCCCTAGCATTCATGCTAAGTTTCTTTTTATCATCACTTGTATATTCTTGTCTAGGTTTAACAACTTCTAGTGTGACTCCGTCTACGGTGGATACCTTAGATGGAACAAAAGGACTATCTTCTATAATCGACCAAAGATCAATATCTATTACCATAAAGAAAATTTTCATTCTTACCTTCCATTGAACAAAAGACTCACCGTCAAAGAGAGGAGGCCTTATGGTTGACATTCCTTCTCGCACGGTGCTATAACTAGTGGATGCCATCTCACGTAGATCGTTGGATCCTTTTGTTGTGAGTGTTCCTACGCTCTGATACCAATTGTAGGATCTGCAAGGCACCACTAGAAGAGGAGGGGGGGTTGTGTAGCGCCCCGCACCCGGCTTCGTCCATATACGGTGCACCCGCTGTACTTCACTAAGGAGAGTACGAAGCGTCATGCATAACATGCGAAAATCCATAACATAAATCATGGATTCCCATGCCAACACTTAACATGGTAGTAAAATTTAGGCGGAATTAAAACTTTTTTTTCTTCAAATTAAACAGGCATTACTAATTTACTAAGTTCCCAAAAGTAGTAGTCCCACAAAATAACATATCCGAAATCCAGAGAGTTCAACATAGTCATAATACAAATCATCTTGGCCGCACAAAAGTCCTTAAGCTTAGCTTCCTGCATACTCCTCGTCTATGGGTAAGGTACCCTCGGCTCATCCTCGATCCACTCTATCTTGGCATTATCTGGCTCTGGGGAAAAATAAAGTGTGAGTGATAAAAATCACCCAGCAAGAATACAATAAACGACCATGATATACGTAAAGAATTATAACATGAATGTAATACCTCGGAAATTTTGAATAATTATAATTCATACCTGATCTTAAATCCTGAGCTTGCTTGACGTTCGGTTAAATCATACTTTAGGATAATGCTACCAATAATAACTTATTAACCATTAACTGTAATCATGCAACATGTCTTCATGATCGTGAGATATGCAAAATGCAATGCATGATGCCATGTCATGTCGAAACATCATTTTGGTCCCATAAAATAACATGTCGTAAAAACAGTGTCAGATCAATTAACCCCGGATCTGAGCGGGTCCAGAACAGATAATCAGATCAATTAACCCCGGATCTGAGCGGGTACAGAACAGATAATCAGATCAATTAACCCCGGATCTGAGCGGGTCCAGAACAGATAATCAGATCAATTAACCCCGGATCTGAGCGGGTCCAGAACAGATAATCAGATCAATTAACCCCGGATCTGAGCGGGTCTAGAACAGATAATCAGATCAATTAACCCCGGATCTGAGCGGGTCCAGAACAGATATCAGATCAATTAACCCCGAATCTGAGCGGGTCTAGAACATATCATGTCATCAGACCAATTAACCCCGGGTCTGGAGTCGGGTTAGTCGCATGCTTGGCCGGCAAAGGAATCATGAAGCTTTTAAAACATGGGACCGTAACTTTTTCATGCATATCAAAACGTGATCATTTATAAAACTTGCTTGCATAATAAAATCCATGAAAATCAGTTTCATGATCATATATGATACATGCCGTGATATGCAATGCAAGTCATGACGTGAAATAGCACAATGTATAGCCTTAAAGGGTTCACTTCCTAAAATGATTTAAGTGCTGGAACTGGTCTGACTCATTTTACTAAAAATTCAATAACTGTAAATCCGCAATTCATTTTTCAGAAATTCCAACTTCCACAAGTCATAAACACGTGGAACTAGTGTTCTACCAAATTTCAGCTCATTTGCCTACTTCTAAGTACCCTTTCTGAGTATAGAAAGTCGTTACCCGATTTCAAGTTGGTTCCAGTGATTTCAGCTGAGCAGTTTTACTAATTAAATCATTAAAAATTATCCAAAACTGGTTTTACCAAAATTCCAGCTTGCGTGTTTACTAAACTCATAGGTTTATTACCATGACAAAAATCAGATTTATTGGTCCTCTACAAGGTTCGTTTTCGAGCCACTCAAAAGAGGTCACAATTCTGCTCAATTTCCGTTTCCCAAGTCTGACCAGTCTTACCAATTATTTTATTAAAAATTAACCATAACTCATTTTACCAAAATTCTAACTGGCGTGTTCACTACTCTCGTAGAGCTAGGTTTGTACCAAAACTCAGACTTTTTGAAGGTCTACAAGGTCCTCTTTTATTCCGTTAAATCAGAGATCAATTCTGCTTAGCTCCAGAATTTTCTACTACGGCAGTTTTACCGTATAATTTCTTAAAAATAATCCTTAGCCTATTTTAACGAAATTCCAACTCTCACTTGTACTATACTCGTAAGGCTAGCTTTGTACCAAAAATTAGCTTCATTGAAGGTCTGTAAGGTTAGTTCCTAAGCCGTTTAAAATGTCATTCCACTCTGCCCTATTGCAGTAGTTTGCTAGTTTGTTGTCTTTACAAGTCCAAGAGTCCATGTTCCCCTTCTATTCCATCCTTTAGACTGAAAATTGTATGGTGTCATATTCACATTTCACAACATATATTCAAGCATGCATTCTCATTCAAGATTCATCCCAAGCTAATCTTACTAAAGATTTCATAAAGCTACTTATCTTGCATATGCATGCTTTTCCATAAATCTTTCAAGTTTCAAACTAACATCACACTTGCCTAGACTCACTTAGTTGTAACTCAAATCTTCTAAAATCAGTCTTGTATGAAATAAAAGATTCCATCTTTGAGAGAATATACCACATAAAATGCATTGTTCTTAAGAAATCTCTAAGATACCATCCTAGAGTTAGGATATTCAACTAAAGATTAAATCTTAAGGGCTTCTAAACATTCAAGTCACTAACTCTTTAAATAAATCATGAGATATCATTGTAAACTTGCCTCTTCAAGCTAAAGCTCTTGTCTTTGCTTGGTTATGGAGTGAGTAGAGTTGAAATCCTTCACCTTCTCCACCTTAAGTACACGGCTTTAAGGAAAATGGAAGGAAAGATTAGTCTTTATACAAAGAGCAAATAGGATACACTTAAGGTTAGAGCAGCTTACCAAAATGAGCTTGGAATGGAGATTCAAGTATCACAATGTGTCTCCACCTAAGATAGTTGATGGCTTCCACCTATGTACACCATGAAACCCACGTTTTTGGGTATGGGAAGAAAGAGTTTATGTGAGCTTCATCCTTCACCAAATAAGGATTCACTTAAGGAAGCTTGGAACAAGACTTACCTAGATGTCTTCTTGAGTCTTGAAGTGAAGTTGAACTCCTATCCTTCAAGATGGAAGGGGCCGAAATATGGTGGTGGGAGATGAGGAATTTTGCTAAGTGTTGCTTGGCTTGCTTGGGAAGAATTTTCTAGATGAATGTAGGGTTTAGTCTTGCAAGATTTAAAAATCTAAGGCATGGGAAGGCTTGGCCGATTTTTTTGGAGGGAGATTTGTGAGGTTTAGGACTTTCTTGAGTGCTAATCAAGGTTAAGTTAGTATAACCTTGGTTACTTTATTCCAACTATGGTTACTTTTGAGCTAACCCAAGTTACTTTATCAAACCATAGTTATCTTAACCTTGGTTTAAGGAAAAATTAACCTACTTAAAAATCCTCCATGGTTAATCTTGTAAGGGCCGATTTCTTGGTTGGGGTCTTTATGACCTCAACCACACTACTTCCTTCTTTAATGAGTTGTCTTACTTGTTCTTTAATGCATGTCTATTTTGTTTTCTATTTATTCTTTGCATGATAACTTCTTGTCTTATTATTTTAACTAATAAAATAAGCTAGAGATTTCTAGAACATCTCCATGTATAGGCCGAAATTTTTAGGCTTCTTGGGCCATTTGATATTTCTTGTAACTTTAATTCATATACTATATTGTTTCCTATATTTTATTGTATTCTAAGATTAGCATATGTATGTATACATATATATATACACGCCTAGGTGTACTATGTGTTTATACATTCCATACACATATATCATATACACGCACATACATATATATTGGTATGTATGGTTCATATAACTCTATATTTCATGTATTACTTTCTTGAAGTTTCCCTTATTTAATTTGGCTTGGTATCACCTTAATGATAATTAAGTAAAGAGGGTTAAGTTGACTTAAGTAACACGCGCTAGAAGAAATTGTCGCTTTCATTCCGTCTCATATTCATAGTTTTCACGTACAAGATCGTTGGGGTACAACAGGTTGAATAGTGGGTGCAGAAAATGTGGTTTTTAAAATTAATTTGAACCAAAAACCCAACTTCTGAAAACAGTTTCTGTTTTCAGGACTAGTTTTAAAACGTTTTGAAACCTAGGTTGCAGGTCTTCAAAAATTCTGAAATTTGGAGAGAACTTAGCCTCAGATGTTATGAGTGTCTCCTAAAAATTTCAGATTTAATTTCAACCTCTAACCCCTTGAAAATTCGTTGGTGGTCAGATTGTGCGAATCTGCCAGAAACGGTAGACTGATTTCAAAAATTTATTCCTATTTGTACGTAACTCCAAATGCTCTGAAATTTTAACCACTAACCCCTTATAAGTTATATTTAAATGGGTTGAAACAGTTTTGAAAAATTCTTTTGGGAAGTTAGTCAAATACGATCAAAATCTCAACCTTTGCAAGCCTGAAAATCAGACTGCACTAGTCTCAGAACTTTAGACGTTGGATTGATTTATACTTATCCAAAAGGGTTGAAACTTGCGCCAAAAGAACCTTGAAACGTGTGGCTATGTTTCCTGAAAGTTTCGTGATTTTTGAAATTCGTTTACTATTTTTACGGACGTGATTAAAAACAGTAAACAGTGCTGAAACAGAAAATCAGTGCTGAAAGTGAATGACACAAAGAATTTTATACTGGTTCGGTTATAAACAACCTACTCCAGTCTTCGAGGAACACCTTCCTTGGTTCACACCAATCACACAACACATATACACCTTACCACAGGGTTGATGGAGTTACACAACAACTCCAACCCTTTACAAACCTTGTATGATGAATACAATATGCACGAACACCACCACCTTGCAAGATTGAAGATTGATCACACCTTGATCAATCTTTTACAAAGATATAGAATGTGTGGTGGTCTAATACAAGCCTATTCAAGAATAAGAATATAAGTACAATAGGCTTTCAAGAAGAAGGAGAAAGAAAGAGAGTATAGAAGAAGAAGGCTAGAACACTTTGATATTTGAATTTGCAACTCTTGTTCTTGTTTTTGTTTTGTTCTTCTTCCTTCCTTTTTATCACATAGGCTGCCCCCTTGGAGTGCTCTTCCCCTCTTGAAAATTATCTTCTAAGTCCTTGGGAGAATGTGTGGCATCATTGTGACATGTTCTTCCTTACTTGGCACCTTCTTATTGGATGATCATTTAACCTTTGCTTACTTGACACTTCATGATTGGTTGAATGTTGTCATCATTTGATGACTTGGAAAATCTGAGAATTCCACTAAAAACATGTGCCAAAATCAACATAAAATAGTTGCCATAACTCATAAGATTATCACCCAAATCAAGCAAGATAATATTTCTCCAAACGATGGTAAAAAAATCGGCCGTAATGAAGTAGTTAGCATGCTGAAATTTCAGCATGTGTTTCATAGTGATATAATTCAAATAACTTCCAAATTTTCATTGATTTTTCTTTTAAAATAAATCACCAATTAGTAGAAGATAATTTCATCTTTTATGGAATAAAACTAGACACTAACAAGGCCTCAAAAACGTCTAGATACATTGCACACATGCTGAAATTTTCAGCATGTGTGATATTCATGAATATCACTTTCTTTATTCCATAAAATATTTAAAACACTTCCAAATTGTCTACTAATTAATCCACCTTAATCAAGACACAAACTATGACTCATAATGTAGTCAAAAACGCCTCACACTATAGTGCACATGCTGAATTCAGCATGTGTCACAATTGTGACAAAATTTGAAATATTACCTTTTGTAGCTTCTTTCTTTAAATCACTAACATTGTATGATTGATTCTTGACCAATCAATATGCCAACAAGGCTCCACATATGCTCCATCTGAGCTGTATAGGTGTGTCCAACATGTATATGCATGTGCTGAATTTTATTTTTGCAAACTTTGTAAAATAGTGCACATTTAATAATACACACATGGTATATTCCAATCAGCCCTTAATTTAATTTTCTAGAGCACTTTAAGATGTATGACATATGTAAAAAGTGTCTAGATACGATTCGTATGATGTGCCAAAAATGTTCCATGTGTTGTGTACGTAGAAAACCGAATTTTCGATGTTTATCGATTACCCGATTTTTCTCTAATTAAATTCCAACTTTTTGCACATGTTATATATTTTATGTTACACATAATATATATAATATAAACTTTAATTCTCAGCACTTGGCTGGTCTAAAGTGGTGCCATTAACATGTGACAAAATTAAAATTGGAATCTCCACAATTTGGCCTTAATGTGGGGTGATTTGTGTGTGCCAACATGGAATGATTTTATGGCTGGAATTTACATCATAGTCACGAAATTTTTGAGCATTTTTGAAGTGTAGGGGCTGGCCATCTATTTATGGCAAGTACGCGACACGTTAGCGAAGTTTTGTTATTCGCCTGATACGACAATTTTCGGTTTAGATTCTTTTAACGTGTCGTACTTAATTTTTCATCACCATGACTTATATCATATGATATAAGACCTGAATATACTCATAAATATGAGTTTAGTATGGTGGTGTGACGTTAACGTACGTACATAAACTATATAACGTGTCGATAGTACGTTGGAATACATGTGTATGTGCCTTTTTCAAAAAAATCTGAAAATATATTTTTATATATGTATGTAGGCGTGTATATTGATGAAGAGAGGAGGAGGAGACTTTCCTTTCTTGGTCTTGTTGCCTTTGTGCCTTGTTCAAATGTAGCTTCCTTTAATGAACTGCTTAGTTTAATTAACTAAGTACTTCACTTAATGAACTAGTTTAGTTCATTAATGGTGGCACCTGAAAATAGTATAAACACAACAAATGTTTGCCATTTGATGTAAGCTTTAAAGCTTCATGGCTTGTTAGTACGGCAACATTATATGTGGATTATATAAGGCAAGTAATATGCAATGTATCATGCATATTTATGTCATGCAAATTTTTAAGCACATTTAAATCATGTATTTGAAAATCACTCAAACCTCTTTTTCTCTACAGAAAAGGTCTATAAAAGCAAGCCAACCAAGACAAAGAAGGGGATCCAGGATTCGAACATTCATACTCTAAAGCAAATTCATACACCTTGCTCCTCGGCATATACTGTGAGAAACTCTGAACTCACCTTCTAAATTATAATCTCAGTGAGATATGGCCCAAACTGACTTGAGCGTCGGAGGGTTTTTCCTGGTGCAAACCCCCCGGGACCTCTGACCTGTGTTTTCTTGTGCAGGATATTTTAGAGGTTATTCCAGCTACAACTTTCAACCCAGTTAACAATTCTTCAAGTTAACTGACAGAGCTAATTTGAGGTCGTCTAGACCCTTAGTGAAGATCCGGCTTCATCAGCGACCCTCCTCCTTTACGAGCTCTAACTCTAGCAGGCAAGAAAAGCTTTGGCTAGGTATAAAAAGAGAATCCAACAATAAGATAGAAAGGTAGATGCCACAAAATTATTAAGATTTCCACAAATTAAGACTATGCTTGTTTATGTGGGGCCCAATAAGATAGAAAAATTGATGTCCAAAATTATTAAGGGTTCCATAAATTAAGTCTATGCTTGTTTGTTTGGACCCTTATCATCTGGGCAACATGGAGCTTCTAGAGCTTGACATGTGCAGCGATTCGTCCCAATCCTTAGTACTCGAGACGATTCACCTGTCGTATTTTGCTAAGGAAAATACAAGGCATCGATACGACCAATTACACGTCAACACGATAATATAAATCAATAACAGCGGAAGCCATACAAATTAAAACCTCGAATATAATTATGATCATTAATATCAATGTCTAGGCAAATTTAACTCGATACAAATGTGAAACGTAAATATTAAATACTAATCCTCAAAATAAATAAGGTCAATCCATAAACTATGCCTCAACTAAATCCTTGAAAACTTCATCAAAATATCCTTAATTCTGAAATCTCCACTTTTGGTCATCCTCGGGTGTACTTAACTCATAAACCTGACTATCTACAAATATATGTGAAAGCGTAGTATGAGCGACACATTGCCCAGCAAGTAACTTGACTATAATTACCATGGGATAATACACGGAGAAGCAAATGTAAATAAAATAAATAAATAACGAAATAAAAAATAGCATGCTTCTCTTTGCAAATAAAGTTTACCTTTTTACCCTTTTGACCAATCAAGCAACTAAAGTACACGCAACTCAGTCATCGCACACAAGTGTTAGTACAATCAAAAACCCGTGATGCGACTTTTAAACCAGTGCAATGCAACGATACGACAACGATTTCGATTCATTTTTTCAATTCCATTTCCGATAACCATATCCAATATCCATTTTCGATATCCATATCCGATATCCAATATTCTCACCGATGCAATAGAATGACCATGACTCTTATCTTACAAGTGACTTACATTGCAAGATTTACGGACTCAGTTCCCTAATGGTCATGTGTGCCCAGATGGCTTATCTCCTCATAGTCATATGTGCATGGACGGTCCGATTGGTGGTCATATGTGTCCTAGTGGCCTATCTCACTCAAATTCATATATGCTCGTATGGCCCGTTTGTTTGAAACCAATCCAACTCCGCAATATATTTTCTTTGTGAGAGTGACTTTCAAAATATGCAATTTCAAAACCATTTTCTTTTATCGATACGATTTTCGATCATTAACTCGATGACCATTTCAAATACGATTTTCCATTTCGATACTTTATCCGATTATTTCCCATGTATAAGTATATCCACGTATATGCTCACACCCGTACATGTGTATATACACACACATACTTACACGTATCTCTCTCGACCCACTTTTTCCCTTACCCCCTATCCAACTCACCTCACCCTTTACCCCCTAGCTCACAGCCCCCTACTGCTCCTAAGCTAAATACCCCTCCCCAATCATCTCATCTCCTTTGGCCCAGCCCCCAATCCCCCCACACAAACCCTAATTTCACTACCGTTCACCTAATCTCTCGGCCTAAACCCTAAATTTTGCACCACTCACTTTTTCTCACCTCTAACCTCATAGACACCTAGCACGGTTCACGCTTAATGCACTGCTTTGAAAATCGTAGCCAACAGCCACCGAACGGGCCCTCACGCGCTGCTAGAAGGCTGGTCACGTGCTGCCTTTAGCTGGTGCGTGAGCCCCACGTGCTGCCGCCACTCCATACCTCCGACCACCAGAATTCTTCTCTCCTCATTTTCTACCCTATTCCACCCTCAAATCACAAAAATTCCTGTTTTTCAAAATTTGTTTTCTCCACTTTCGGCAACAAAAACCCTAATGTGATTAATCCGATACACATATGATTCAATTTACGCTTATCCATCATTATTGGTTTGTTTAGAACCCTCACTGTACAGTCCCATTGAATTCCACCAACACACACAATTTTGCACAAAAACAATTTTCAATTAACACATGTATATTCCATAGTTCACATGCATAAGCATCTTCGAATCATACATCAAATACATATATATAAACAACCCCATACCCGATGGCCCTCATCAACAAAGACAACAAGAATCATGCCACTTTAACAAGTATTTTCATATAATCGATACATAATTACAAAGAATACATATATATAATCATCAATCTATGTAACCACAAATACGACATGCATGATGCAATTTTGATACGAAAAATAAACATAATTTACGCAAAGTGATAGCAAATATAGCAAGGGTACTTGGCTTAGCCTCGATTATAGTATACCATACAAGAATCGGGGTTGAAAACGGACAAGAATTGACCGCTTTTCTTGGCTGCCAATTTTCAGAGAGGGTGTGAGGTTAAAATTTGTGTTATATGTGGTGTATATATAGATGTAGGATGGTTCGGTTAAAGGGGTATATTCCTAGGTATATAAGGAATTTGCCAACTAATATAACTCTATACTAATTCCTTTTTTTTCCCATTATTATTAGGATAACATTTAGGCTTCATTTTTTATTTTTTCATTTTCTTTTCTACCCCACCCCATAAGGACACGGGGTATAACAACATGTGTGGCGAGCAAAAGAACCCATTGCCAGAGGAAGGCTAAGGAGGGCTCAGAATCGGTGCATGTTAGCAATGAAGTTCACGTAGGATGTTAGACGATGCCATCACTTACAATCCAAAAGGGCAAGATGTTCACACTATGGCAGAAGAGCTGTCAACGATATTTGAGAATATGTGGGCTTAAGTTTGCATTCATCATCCAGGTACGTATACATGGATTCAGCCCTCGCTCAAACTTGATCATTTTCAGCTGCTCATCACCCATAGTAGACGGGACATATCTTTTCAGAGTAGTAAAATGATTGCATTCACCAAATCTCGCTCCACCCGATAATAAACATCTAGTAATTCTCCAAAACCTCTCGGGTTTGCATTCATTATCCAGGTACGGATACGAGGATTCAACCCTCGTAGAAACTTGATCATTTTTAGCTGCTCATCACCCATAGTAGATGGGACATATCTCCATAGAACAATAAACTGATTGGCATAGTTTGCCACCGTCATGCTAGGCGCCTGCACGAAAGATTCAAACATCCATATCTTCTTTACATTAACTGAGGGTGGAATATAAAACTTACAAAACTCTATCAAAAATCGTGTCCAAGTAACTGGTGCGGACAGGTGTTGTAAACTCGTATTTCACCACTAATCAGCTTCACCAATCAGAAAAGGTCGGATAACATGAGCTTTTATCACATCAGGTACCTGAATCAGATCGAAATTATTATTTACCTTGTTTAGCCATTTCTTGGCTATATCTTGATGAGATCCCCCCTCAAAATTAGGCACTTAGGCCCTCTTCAGCTCCCCATAAAAGAAACAAGTACCCTGCTACGGGGGTGGCGACGGTAGGGTACGCTTGATTCTGATGACCGTTATTCCCAACAGACTGTCGAATCTGTACCAAAGCCTTAAGTACAGCCTGATGAAAATTCTCCTGATACTACTACTACTGAGAACTTATCATATGCAATATAAATAAGTCCATGAAACATCACTACAATAAATGCGTAAATCAAATCTATATCCCTAATCAATTTCCATAATAATCCATATGTTAGTCCATGTCCATAATGATATTTCCATCATCTTCTATATTCATCGCATTTTTCATGAATATCCATGTCCATGATAATGCACTAATGATGCAACAGTATAAAATGCAAAACATGTCCATATCCATATTTGGCCGGGGACCAATCCAAATCCATAATCCATATCCATAACCGTATCCATATCCATATCCATATCTGTTGGACCATAAACCTACAATAAACACCACTAGAGGGGAGGTGAATAATGGTTAGCGGAAATTACACTACTACTTTTGAATAAAAATCCCCTTTGAAAAGAGAATATGAGAGCTACTCAGATTCAGTAACCGTTTTTGAAAAATTCAAAAGTCAGTATACACAATTCCAAAAATTATGAAACTTTTCAGAAATCAACTTCAGTGTATTGACTAGACTCTGTCCAAATATTAGCAAAAAATAAGATTGTTTGGCCATTCAACCCAATAAAAAAATTCAGATGGTGAATCTATATAGGATTGGATAGAATAGTGTTGAACTTTGAAAACGTGTTTCTATTTAATTACTCAACCAAAAAGGTTGATCTTTATGTCAAAACCCTCCTTTGGATGTCTAGTTTAAATTTCAAAAAGGACTTGGCTTGAAACTATACTTGATGAAATCAGAATTCAAGTTTCTTTGAGACTAGTCAGATTGCAGTTAGAATGGAGCAGTTATTTTGCAATGACTGAAAGGCTAACTTTCCTTTGCTCAAATCAAGTGATTCTTATTGCAAATGAAAGCTAACAATTATAACTCCAACAAAAATGACGAATTTTGAAAATATTTTGCTATTTTTTCAAGACATGTGAATTTGGATGAAAACTGTAGTGACAACGGGCAGAAAACAGTAAAGAAGTAAGGAGACAAGAACACCAAAGATTTATCCTGGTTCGCTCAATATGACCTACTCCAGTCCCAAGGAACACTTTTCCTTGGATTTTACTATGGAATGAACACAAATACAACAAGAACCAAGCTTGATCCTTGAGTTAAACACCAACCCTATTCAAGACTTGGATGACCACCTCTATACAACTCTTGGTTGCAACACCTCTACCACCTATTGATGTAGCCTTATAAATTGGCTAATCAATCTTACAAAAACACCAAGAGAGGCATGTATTGTAGCTATACAACAACTAACAATAGAGCACCTAGGCTACACAAAGAAAGAATCAAGAACAAGAGAAGAGAATAACAAGAATGATCTTCAACTTTTGCTTTCAAGTGTGTGTTATTCTTCTTCACCTTTGCCTCCTACTATAGTGTGAAATAGGCCTTGAAGATAAGAATGCGCATGTGTCACCATCTTCATCATCAAGTCTTAGTTGTCTTCACATCATTGGTTGGCCATATAATCACCTTGTACACTTGGCAACATAAAGAAGAATGATTGGTCCACCTTGTCATCCTTGTTTGGCCGATTTTTTGTCATCAAAAATGAGTTGGAAATGTTTGCAAGATGAAGATAATAAGGAAGGCATATTCCGCCAAGATTACCTCAACTTCTTTCCATGAGAATAGGTCAAGTAAGGGCTGCCATCACTTGGATAAAATCAGCTCCCAACCACTCAACATAGCCGTTATATTCAGAAAGAAATTTCCAAATTGCCAACTAGCTTGTATTTGATTGGTCTATATGTATACATGTCATAAAATGGATACACCATCATTTCCACCTATATAATCATGTTTTATAGGCTGTATGTAAGTGTACAAACTCAGATTTTTGAAGACAAAATAATAAATAAGCGTTGACAAGATTATGTAAATATATAACATCAAAATTCTCACCTTTTCTTCTTTATATGTTGCGAGGAATTTTGCACTTCGAACACCTCATAATATCTGAAAAATGATGATTAAGAACCTCCAATAATATATTCATGAGAGTCTTCAAGAAGAAAATAACATGTGACACGAAAACCGTCACATATATCGTCGATGTCGATAATATCACCTAATAGAGAAATAAAATAGAAAACCACCAACTAATATTCAAGAATATCATAAATAAACTCCAGAGTGAAGATAATAAGATACTCAAGAGATTCCTTGAGTAAAAATACCAAAACTACCCTTGGAGGTAAAATGACTAAAATACCCCTAGTGAGAGAAAACTCCAAAAATGACCCCGATGGTCATACATAGATATAATAACACTTTTGTGATGATAAATAAAATATAAATGAGTCCTTGAATCAATTTCACCATGTTAAGTACCTACAAGAACTCAAAATACCACTTTTGCCCCTTTTTGGTAAGTTGTAGAAACTTACAGGCCACATTAACAAGATATAATTATAATCATCAATAACACATAATAACAACATGATAAACATATATAAATCATGTAAAAATGAAAACAAACATTTTATCACATTTTAGAAAAAGTTCTCTAAAAATCATAGACATCGACCGATCGAAGTACCTCTGCTTGAGAGATCGATGTCTCACAGTAAGGTTTTGGTTTTTCGCTGACTTACATAGATCGATCGATGTGAGGGATCTACGTACATCAATCGATCGAAGTACATTAACCTGAGAGATCAATGTCATTTTTCTTCACTTATTCAATTTTTTATCATTTATAACATCATGTGTGACATTATTTAAGCATTCAACACTTAAAGTCATGACTTTGAAAATTATCCAAACATATTTCTCAACAATATCCATATCCATATCCCAACCGTGGTGGATATCGTGATTTCACGAACCGTGCAAGTTTTCATGTTTAAATCCGATTTGCAACATGTCGTGTACATTTATCCCTCCTATCTATACCATGATAATATCATAATGATGCAAACATTATAAAATGATGAAATGCATGTCCATTTGGTCAATGAACACTTCCATCCGAGGTGGTTGCATGATTTCGCAACCAAATGCAATATGCAATTTTCCATGTCCAAACTAATGAACTTATGAAATAATGATATGTAAAATGATTCATGTCCATGCAATTATAATAGATCCATTCCATATCCATGATACATGATACTACAACATAAATTCCAAGCTTACATATAAGTACCTTTTGTGATATGTACATATATTTATTCCACAATAAAACATATATATATATATATATATGTGTGTGTGTGTGTGTGTGTGTATGTGTGTGGTCATGTGTATAAATTTACAAACCATGTTGAATTATGTTCATTCGGGATATATATTCCAAATTCTTGTTTTATACGATATGTATATTCCCAAGTTATACAATGTTTTCCTACGGTTTACTTATATAGATTAATACATATATATACACATGTATATACCACTTATATCCATATATATGTCTCGGTTTGTGTGTATATATAATTTACTCCATCCATCTTTCCATTTGGTTTTACATATAAATATGTTCCAATTTATATAAAATTCCACAAAATACCTATTCGTATTATTTCATAGGTATCCAAGTTATCACCAAGTTTCATAAACACCTTTTGATATATTTTCCAAAAATTTGAAATTACCCTTTTTCTCTGTAATCAATGTTTAACAAATATACACATATATTTGTATTACATAATTATGTTCGAGGTTCCTTTTTATAAATTGCCCAAACTACCCTCGGAAAACCATTATGGCCGAATGAATACCTTTCCTTTTCATCTATTATTCTTTTTATACAACATATATTATGACTTAACTCTATTTGGTTAAAAACATCCATTTTGGCCTAAAATCTCATATTTTATCCAAGGGTGACCAAAATAATTATCTACATATATATACATAATTTATACATGTCTCAAGCCATATGGCCGAGACGTGTACATGTGTATATATATCCTTTTAATCTCATTTTGTGATACAACCTACTTCATGCTTTATCCTCTTTGGTTTATTATAGCCTATGCCCAAAAATTTCATATGTTCTCCTTTAATGATACTAATTTCTCCAAAGTTACAAAATTTTGGAAATCAAGGAAACTAAACCTTTAATTTTAAGTTAATGTACATAATTCCCCAAAAATCTCGTAATCTCTACATGTCACACAATACTAGTCATTATTATTATTAAACTAATTTTATTCCATCAAGGGGGTGGTTTTGGCCGAAAGCTTAAGGGGACATGTAGCGCCCCACCCGGGACTAGGGTCTCAGCACAGTGCACCCGCCCTACTATGCTACGAGAAGTACAAGGCATTGATAACATTCATGTGCATGTTGACATAATACGTATCGTAATCGCAGAAGCAATATAAAATGTTCAAAGCATAACTGACATGCATAAAACAAAATAACTAGATTCAAGTACGAAAGTATCCCCAGTACAATATCCAAATACAAGTCTGAAATAACCTAAAGAAATACATAATCCAGTCCATAAGTCCATCACTGATGCTCCCTCTCTAGCTCATCTCTCCCTGTGTCTGAACTGGCCTCTGACCCTGTGATGTGGTAAATGATGGGGTGAGTGATAACAAATCGCTCAGCAAGTATTTCTGCCTAGGTTTGTCATATGGACCATGCATGGTGAGCAGAACATGAAACGTGAACAATAGCATAACATAACATGCACTAACAGATGAATTAAAGTAACAACAATGCAAAAAACAGGCAAACTGTATAAAGAACATCAAAGATTGCATTGTTCGTTAGACGTTCATATTTTCTTATTCTTACGTAGTGGTATAGTCTTTTATCTACACTTCATAGACAATTTCTTTTCCTACATCTATGCTAAGCCCTACACTGTATCCTCCATCTTTATCCGCTTAGGGTTTAAACTTATATCTGGTAGGGTGACCCAGGTAGGCATGCGTATGCAAACGATAAAAATGTCATGCGTCTTTTTCGGAGAAATCATGCAAGTCATAAATGTATCATAAAATCCTTGTATCAGATTCATTTATAATGGTATTCAGAACATGTTATATGAACGTACACAAGACCCATCGACTGAACTCCCCTAAGAAGTCGCGTACTGTCTATGAATCCTGATGGTCCAGCCATGGTGTTACATCATATGTACGTAGACTAATTGTGACTTTCCAAGTAGTCATCTACCGCCTATTAATCCCGAGGTCCAACCTCGGTGTTACATCATACGTATAAGACTAACGGAAACACGTTGGAAAAGATCCCGGGCCCTAGACACGGTGTTACACTCCGGCAAAGCGTAAACAGTAACTCGCCATATGACGCCAACCTCTCACCTAGGTTCTAGC
Organism: Eustoma russellianum; assembly: GCA_036186865.1. Lineage (NCBI taxonomy): Eukaryota > Viridiplantae > Streptophyta > Magnoliopsida > Gentianales > Gentianaceae > Eustoma > Eustoma russellianum. Next base: position 16,457,910 of record AP025053.1, read on the forward strand.
ATCATGGGGCGACAGACAGAAAAACAACCAACGAGGGGTGTATCAGAACAGATGTTGCCCTATTACTACATCTGATGTCAGGCGGCCTCCAAACATGCATGTAAGCTGTTAAAATAGCATATCGTGTCTTATATGGAGTCAGTCGTCGCAAGGTACGGTTCGTTAAAATCATTTCAAAAACTTTTGATGTGGTAAATTCATCTCTGAAAAATGTCGTGTAAAACTCATTTTAAAAACGTTTACGTGATCTTCAATTTCGTAAATGCGCATCGTATGGTAAAACATGTTGCTTTTTAAAATAACTTTGCCGTATGCATGAGAGTGGACTCGATATAGGCTGATTTAATACCTCTAATGATTCCATAACGTAATACTGATGGTGAGTTCTTGTATTATATTATTTTCTAGGTAAAATTGCCGTTTTGCCCCTTTATGGGGTTCACGGCACACTCCTTAAAAATAAGACCTCCTTAGGTATTCATTATGACCATCTTGTTCTAAATGGTCCTTTTCGTATTTGACTTTATAATTCTTATGAAAACAACCTTATTTCTTGGCTTTAATAAAGCGTTGAATTTGCCGTTCGTTAATTACTTTGATTTAAGTAGTTAACACAACTTAATTTTCAATTCGGCAACTCATTTTAATTATTAGTTTGTACGTTGCCAATTTTTACCATGAGTGTCTTGTACCTTATTCAACTCTTTAAATAGGTTCATCCTTATAGACATTAATAACGCAAAATCATCATCCATGGTCATCAAAAGGCCACTTGGTCAAAAGTCATAGCACACACACATACACCTTTATAACTTGTGGATTTCATGCATGACATACATGTATCTCATAATTATGCAATTTACACATGGTGACACACACACAATTCATCATAATGGTACCCTTCATGGCACTCAGCCGAAACTCACATGCACACACCCACATGATATTTGTCTTTTGTTAACTTGAGTTTTCATGCAAAATGATTATACCATTAACACTTAGTCACATCCATGCATGAGTGAAGATAAATAGTCATTATATTGGTATGCAAAGTCTTCCTTTGGGGCCAAAATGTAGAGCATGTAGAAGCATGATTTTTCATCCATTTTCAAGTACATGCAAAATTAATATGTAACCATCCATACACACGGTAGTATTCCCACAAAGATCAAGTCATGCACGTTGACAATTAACATATAAATGAAGATAAAGGCTATACTAAAGATTATGACCATGAGAATGTTACATGCAAACACATATGAGACCTTCATCCTTCTTATATTTGACATACAAAGCCATTTCATATATCATCATCTTCATAGGTGTGCATATAAAGAAATTACACCAAGATAATCACATAATGAACATGCAAGTACATTTTCTTTAATCTCATAATGAAGACATTATTCAATTTTATGCATGCATGGTTCATCTTATAATTTATACATCAAAGATTACATTTTTAACATGCATGAAAAAACTAAGAAGAATACTTGCCTTTTCGTTTGAATCTTAACCTTAAAATGGGAAAAGATTTCTTCTTTTCCCCTTGTCTTGGCACCTACGGTCAAGATAGCTTTGGATGGCTTGAAGATTTCCACTTGTGCAACTTAAAGAACTTCTTTTCTCCCCTTGGTGTAACTCACGATTTAAAGGCCTTGAAGATTGTTGAATTGGATGTTTGATTCCTGCTTGAAAATGGAAGAAATTCTTTTTCCGTTTTGGCTAGGACACCCATGCTTTGGGGTTAGGAGCAGAGAAGAAGAGCAGAGCTTTTGAAGAGAGAGAGATAGAGAGAGAGAAGTATGAAGAAAATGTTTTAGTAAGAGAGTGATGTAGGGAAATTGGAGAAAGAGGAAATGATGAGGTTGTCTTGTGTTTGAGCTTTATTCCCGTGGTCTTTTCTTGGTGTAGCCAAAATTAAGGGTAGATAGTTAGGGGGGTATTCCTTTGCTTTGTTGAGATAGTGGATGTGTCAGAAGATGGTAAGACATGCATACTTAATCAATGGGGAATGGTCTTACATTTGATAAGCATATAAATGATGGAAAGAATATAAAGAAAGGAAAAATAAATTGGAATAATTAGTTAGTGGGGTGTAAGGCATGCATGAAATGCCATTGGATGGAGAGAAGGTGCGGAGAAACAAAATAAAGGAAATGAAATAAAATTTTGCAAGACCATTTTGTCTTGCATCAAGGGGTGGGGCGGTTTTGAAGGTAGTGGTGGGGAAAATTACTATTTTGTCCTTTCCTTCTATTCTTGTGTGTTATTTCCTTTTATCATTAATTTAATTCTTAATATAAGCTGTGCAATTCTTTATATACTCATCTTAATTATTCTTATGCCTTGTATGAGGCTTTAGTAGTTCTTACATTTTTATGTAAGGTATATTTACACACTTATTATGCTAATTGCGGTACAACGATTACACTTTAAATCCATCGTAATTCCTTTTTGTTCCTTTTCCACTAGCGCGGGGGTGCGAGTTGTAACAGAGCATGGGAAGGCCTCCAAGTTATCATTTAGGTCCAAGAATCTTATCTTTAAACCTTAACTAAACACCTATATCATCTTCATATTTTTTCATGCATTAATGTTGTCCAAAAATTTACTAAATGCCCGAATACACCCATAAAGAATTTCATACTTCATTTTTCATGTAAGACTTCATTTTTATTCTTTCATCTGACCTTTCCTTCCTTATCTAAACATGTTTATACCTACTCTTGATCATGGTCATTTCTCCACTTGAAACCTACAAATCACCCGTAGTTAACACTTTGGTATAAACATATATTTTTCCATATGAACATAACTTAAAAGATCTTATATCTAACCCTTATCATAGCCAAACATATATGAAAATCTTATTACTTGTTTTCCATAGAAACTTAGCCTTGAACATACTCAAGAATGATCCATTTTTTTTGTAGAACTTAGTAGTTTTTGAAAATGGCATGAAGAATCTAAGAGATGTACTTGCCTACTTCAGTTTTCTCAAGTGTGTATTTGAAGATGTCACCTTGATGAATGATTTACAAGCTTTCTTCTTTGTCTTAGCTTGAAGATTCTTCCTTCTTCTTTCATAGAGTGACCCACGGTTTTGTGAGCCAAAGAAGAGAGTTGATGAAAACATTTGAAAAGTGATAGATATAAGTATGTAATTTCATGTTTAAGTGGATTCTTACCTTGATCTCTCTTGATCTTTACCTCCCCCTAAACCATGGTTGTGATACTCAAACTAGACTAGGAATACTTAGTCTTGTATTGTAAAGAGGATGGGTGGGATGAGAGGAAAATTTTCACTTCTTCCTTCCCTTTGAAGACCTCAGTTTTGTTGAGTAAAAATGGGGGTTTGAAGGTTTGTTTTCTCTTTCTTGAAGGAAGAAGAAGATGTTGGTGTTCAATGAAATGTCAAGTGCGTAAGAAAGAGAGGGAATACCCTATTTCTAAAGGTAACACTCGGCCAAACAACAGAAAAGGAAGAAAGGAGGGAAAATGTGATGAGTGAAGTGGTTGGAAGGGGTTAAGAAATGAAAGATTTCTTCTATGACACCTAGGTTACTTGCAAGTCTTCTTCCACTTGAAAGACTTCTTCCAGCCCTCATCATTTAGGCCACATGGCCGATTTTCATCTTCCTTTATCATTTTTCTTTTTTCACAAATATCTTCACATTTCCTATTTTCTTTTCCTTTTATTTAAGTAGTAGAAAATACTTGTGTCATGTCTTTTCTTTTTTGCTTTAATTTATTCTATGGTTTAAGTTGTTACATATTAGTCTTGTTTTATTGTTTATCATGTAACTTCTAAATGTTCGTTATCTATTTTAAACGTATACTGATATCTCAAGTACTATATCATTCAGTTTGAAATTCAATGTTACTAAATACGATATAATAAAATGTTTCACTGTACGAAATGTTTCGGGGCGTAACATTCTCCCCCTTATGAAAAGTTTCGTCTTCGAAACTGACGTACCTTAATCAAAAGGTCGGGGATATTGTTTCCTCATTTTCTTCCTGAAGTCAATAAGGTTTCTCTAACCCTACAGGATATTTGTTAAGGCTCTTGGCAAACCTTTTGGACAAGAGAGAATGACTCGCGTCACTATCATATAGTACATTCACTGGGGTACTATGTACTAAGATCGCACATGATACAGTTACATATGTAAATACAAGGTTCAAATAAACATATTATAAAGCCATTTAAAATGCAAAGTTAGGTGTACCTGTCACCACATCTCGGGCATCCTGAACCTCTGTATCTGCCATGACATGCACCCTCGCATTGGCCCTTGGCCGATTCTACTATTGTGGAACATCTTCTTGAGGTGCCCTCCTCGGGTTTGGGTTGTTGTACCCAACTAACATGTACTTGAAACAATGACAAGTTGACATGATGCAGATAATGATTTCTCCACGTGTGTTTTACTTAAGTCAAATTAGTACTTCTTTATTTAAATTCTTTAACTTCATTTAGGACGGACACTGAATAGTTATACAAGCAAACGTCACAAGGTATGTGAAATACCTTGTAAAATTCGGCCAAGAGGCCTTGATCAATCTTGGAACAAATTCGTTTTATAAGAATACAAACCTAAATGATCCTCACAAAGCAAAATTAAAAATCATATTTGTGGCGCCCCGTACCCCGGCCCCGCCGGAGTGGGTGCACCCGCCGTACTTCACTAAGGAGAGTACTAGGCGTCGTCCCATACGTGGCATGCTCCATGGTATAAGGCACGGATTAACGTGCTTACACATAGGTAGTTAAGCGAAACCGTGGCAGAATTTAAAACTTCAAAAGAAAATAAACTTCCATACGATCATTCATAGTTTACATCCCAAAATAAAAGTATCCAGAGTCACAAAAGCAAATGTTCTCCCTCCAAATACATAACATCATAGCTGGCCGGTCATTCCTCTTAGGTTAATCCATCTCCAATGCACTCACGGATACGGAATCCTAGGTTCGTCATCGATCCATTCCACTTTGTCGTCTGCAACTTCTGGGAAAAATATAAGGGTGAGTGACAACGTCACCAGCAAGTATACTATACTAATCAGGGATTAAATGGAAAGTGCGAACAAGAATCGAACCCTCAAAAATTTTTTGGTTTAGAGCCTACCTGCCCGTCATCAGATCTTCGTCCTATACATGTCATCACTTAATATAGCAAGTTCATTTCTCAGAGAAAAGTTGTCACTTAGAACTGAATTCATCATAACAGAGCTGTAACTTATACAATGAATAGCATAACAAGGGTCATAAGATCTATATGCTCGTCATAACGCTGGACCCAACGTATTCTTCCGTGAATGTAGCAAGCATGCGTATGTATGTGCAACGTGTCATTACTTAAGAAAAATCATTACCCATAGTAGAACCTAACATTAAAATACTACGACTCGTATTTGATGAATGCCATGACAAGGATGATCACTTAGAGATGTCATATTTAGGGTTTGCGTGGTCATCCCTACTTAAATCTCATGAGTCACTATATGAATGTAACATGCATGCATATGTACATGTGATGCCGTGTGATGAAAATGGAAATATGATCTTTTCATGCTTCTCTTCAAAACATCATCATCGTCATAAAACAATAGAGTGTTCAGATCTATGTCCCGGATCTGAGGCGGTACGTCATCTCGTCTGGACGGGTCTATTATATCCGGACCCGCACGGCCTCATATTCTCGTATTCAGATCTATGTCCCAGATCTGAGGCGGTACGTCATCTCGTCTTTGTCGGGTCTATTATTCCAGACCCGCACGGCCTCGTATCAGATCACTTAACCCTGATCTGGTGGGTTCATACTGGCCAATCTCATACTCACACACGGTACCGGTGGGGAATCATTTCTTTCAAAAATCATCTTTTGAAAATGCTTTTCATCTTTCTTCTTTACAAAACTCATATCGTGAATCAAGTATGTGACAATGATGCAAATGCATGTCATGTAATATGCAAACCTTGGTCCAATGCGTATCATGCACGAATAAACACGTCTCGTCGTCAAGCTAGAGAATTTCCAGCTTAGTAACGTCAACTTCTCTTTAGTTATTCTCCATTAAGATACACACTCTAGGCCACTTGGTTCGCATGTACTCGTTTATAAGTGTCATAAGTAATTACCCGGTAAGTTTTAAGGCAAGGCGATGTTGATAAGGGAATCGTTATTCTTTTCTCAGAGTGGATACAAAACTGAATTCTGGAATGACCAGTTTTACTATAAAATTTATTGTGACCAATCCTTTAATCATTTTTCGGAAATTCCAACTTTCCAGCTTAATAATCTCATTGGATTAGTTTCCTGCCAAAATTTGGCCCAAATGCACTTTTCTAAGGTTAAGTTTCGGATCATGCAATATGACACACAATTTCTGTCAGTCCAGCGCATTTCAGCCTGACCCATTTTACTAGAAAATTCATCAAAAATAATCCTTAACTCGTTTTGACAAGATTCTAACTCTCACCCTTACTTTATTCATAGGTTTAGCTGCATACCAAAAAGTTAGCTAATTTGCACGCCTCTAAGGTCCATTTCCAAGCTACTAATCACGTTACTTAAATTCTGTCCAGTACAACATTATCAGCAGGACCATTCTCACTAGAAAATTTATTAAAAATAAATCGTAGCTCTTTTTAATGAAATTTCAACTCACACATTTCATATACATATGAGGCTAACATAACACCAAAAAGTAGCCAATTTGAATGCTCCTAAGATTCATTTTCATGTCATGCAAAACGTCACACTGTTTTGCCCAGTTCCAGTAATTTTCTTCTTGTGCAGTTTTACCAAAAGATTTATTAATAATAATTCACAACTCCTTTTATCGAAATTCCACCTCTCACATCTCATATACATACAAGACTAGTAGCATACCGAAAGTCATCAGGTTTTAAAGTTCTTAAGACCCCCTATTTGATCTCTCAAAACAACCCAAGTTTCTGTCCAATTCCAGAAGTTTTTCTAGTGGTCATGTTTTGTTCCTAAGTGTCCTTATCTTTCATTTTTGGTACAAACACCTAGTATACCACTGTAGTGTATACGCACCCCTCCATCACAGTCCCATTTTCGGTGCATGCAAGAAAATAAGGAATCCAAGAGCATGTTAGGCGCAACACACCACAAGACTATAGACTTATCTCCATTTCTTACCAAGTTAGCGTGTACATACGAAAATCACACTCATTCCCCTTCACCCCTCCCACCGTGAGCTCTCCTTGTGGAAAAAGAAGAATCTTTATCATGTTTATCTTAGTTTACACATAATGAGATATATATAACTCCAAAAGATTTCACCTTTGAAACAAGATCTCACTTCCCCACTTTAAATAACCAAGGCCGAAAGATTTGGCCTTCAACTTGGCCTAAAAACTACCAAGATTAAATCTTAAGCACCTCTAGCCATTCATGCACACACTTTCACATTCAAGCCTTAAAGAGTATAGTGTACTTGCCTTCCTCGCTTACTCTTCTTGGAGAGGTGTAGAAAAGTTGAAATCCTTCTCTTTCCTATGCAAGCATTCCCACGGGGGTGGAAGGAAAAGAAAGGAGCATGGTTAGTCTATATTCTTTAACTATATATTCTCTTAGAAAAGGAGTTAAATGGCTTACCAAAGAGGAGCTTGAGTAGTATCCAAGCTTCTCTAAACAAGAGTCCTTGAAGGCTTGAAATCCTTGAGCCTATATTCTCTTGAGTATGAACCTTAATCCCTTGGGTATGTGCTTAGGCCGAATGGCTTATGGGAAGGGAAGAGAGGAGGGCTTCTTGTTTGGTGTAAGAGAATGGAACTAGGGTTTCTCTTTTGGAGGGAACTCTTTTTTGGCTACTTGGTTGTAGCCGTTGGGATGGGGGGGGGGGTTTCCAAATTAACTCTCCCAACCTTGGTTACTTTTTGGTTAACCAATGTTACTTTATTTCTAACCTTGATTATTTATGCTAACCATAATTACTTTTTGTTAATCTTGGTTAGTTAAATATGGTTAGGTTACTTATTAAATAGGTTAAGTAGTTGGCTCCTTAATTGGCCTCTCCCTCCCCTTAGTATCCGGCGGTTAGGGGTCTTTAATGCCCCCAACCATGCCTAATTCAATTTCTATCTTTCTTAATTTTTGGTTTATTTAACATATTCCCTTAACTATTCATTTGTTTATAATCACAATATAAGATAATGTGATGTGCCTTCCTTGGGCTTGTTGGCCGAACTTATAAGACCTTGGGGCGAAAATTTTGGGTCCTCTCCCCATGGTCCCTCATTCACTCTCAAGTACTATAGGCATATTGCCATTATCCGAGATGAAATGTACAGTAGTAGTCATCGATCGTAACTAATATAAATCGCAAATAAAGGATCCCATGTTGGGTTACAACAATATTAGTTAAAATAAATAATGATATAAATTATATAAGTATGAGATATGATAAAAGTGAAAAGACCAAAATACCCCAAAGCCCCCTAGTTTTCGGCCAAGCCTCCAAGAGGTTCTAGAATCCTCTTGATTTTTTCAATCTATTATTAGAATTTAAAATAGCTAATTAAATTATAATTAAAACAATAAAATAATTAAAGCATGCAAGACAAGCATGGGGGACAAAAGCTTCCCCTCCAAGAACCAAGACCACTTTTTATAAAGTTGCCCCATTTTCCCTCCCTCATGCATCTGCGGCCCCTTCCCCTTACCCCCTAGATTTTTAAATCTTGCAAGACAACTTCCTTCCATCCATCTTGAACTCCCTCAAGAAGCATTCAAGCAAACACAACACTTAGACAAATTTTCATCTCCCTCCACCCACACCATTCGGCCCCTTCATCTTGAAGCTAGGAGGTTCAACTCAACCACCATTTTCAAGCTCAAGGAAACATCTAGGTAAGTTTTACTCCAAGCTCCTTTAGTGGATCCTTATTTTTAAGGAATGAAGCTCATGGTTTCTCTTGTTTTCTACCCCCAACCCGTGACCCTCATGGTCACTAAGTGCTAAGGTTTCAACCTCTTAGGTGGTGCAATCTCTTGATAGTTGAAGCTCCATTCAAACTCCCATTTTGTTAAGAAGATTTAATATCAAGATAGCTACATTTTGATTTAAGAATGATGACTAACATTCTTCTTTTCTTCCTACAAAAACCGTATGCCTCATGAGTAAAGGAGGAGGAAAATCTCAACTCATCTCATTCCATATCCAAGCTAAGAAAAGGCTTTATCTTGAAGAGGCAAGTATACCTTAGACTCTCATGATTTATGTGAAGAATTAGTGACTTGAATGGCTAGTTGTTGTTAGAAAATCAAACGAGATCACTGCAAAACGCGCAGCAGAAAAACAAAACTTGATCTCCGATTTCCTACCAAGGATCCATGTTGTTCGTTTAATTCGACAAAAGAAATAAAAAATTACCTCCGTAGATTCGAAATCTGCAGATGGAAGAGGTGCAAAATCACAAACACCCTCTGTCGGTATCCACACGAACGCTTCCGCCCAGAGTGCTAGCTCTTCAAACGGCACGGCTGAAGAACTCGTTTTTCACAAAAACGATTCTAGGGTTTCGTTTTCTGTTGGTTTTCGTCTGTCTTCTCTATACGAGATACACAGATATATATACACATATATGGACATCAAAATCCGAGTCCCAATCGGATTAGTTGATGCCAATCAAAATCCATATCAAATATGGATTCTATCATGATATTCAAAATCCATATCAGATACGGATTCTCTCGTTATTATCCGATAATGCATATATATATATAATCACCAAAAAAACGAAAATCATAATAATAATAATAATTAATATCCAATATTAATATTATTAATATTAAAAGCGATAATAATAATAATAATAATTAATATCCCATATTAATATTATTAATATTATTAATCTCAGCCAGATGCATTCTTGTGTGTGACCCGATAGGCCCATATTAATTGGTAGTTGATTAAATCTCTATTAAACCAACAAGTTGTAATTGGCCTCTAGCAAGGCATTACGACTACCCAATTAATACGAGTACAATCCAATTAGCCTAATAATAGCACATGCATTAATCCCTTTGTCACACGATATCTATTTTGAACATAAGTCATGGTCAGCATCATTTGTTCAAACATATGATTACTCGATCTCTAAGTAGACTGATAAAACAAATGATATTGATCACACTATCAATTCATTTGAGCACGGCCATGCATTTCACAGTCTCACTAATCGAGGGGCCCAAAGATATCTCTCTCAAAAGAGAGGGACAAATTCTATCTTGATTGTTCAATATCCTCTACATAATTTCTATCACATTCAATCATGACCTTTATTATTATCCAGTTACGGATAATGTTTGATCATGTCAAAATATAATAGTCCTTATGTTGGAAACTATGACACTCTCAAGTCAAAGGATTAAAACACGACTATCATGAGATTTACTTATGACGCTAATCCATGTAGTAATCTCATGATGGGTCTATCCAATACAATGTTCTCTAACAAGTATCTATGAGATTGATTTGTATCACCATACACATAATCATCTCATGACTATCGAATCAATACTCATACTGATTATAAATTATTTTATCTCTACAACAATAATGAATCAGGGACATATATCAAAATTTTCTAACATACTAACCAACAATAATGATAATAAAACCTCTTTTATTAATAATGAATGTATAACATAAATATCCAAATCATGTCCTAGGGCACATACACTAACAATCTCCCACTTGCACTAGGCCTACAAATATCTGAGACCCATAGATCTAGTGTGCTGATCATGCTTGACCCGTGAGAGAGGCTTAGTCAATGGATCCGCTATGTTATTGTTTGTGTCAACTTTGCATATCTTGACATCTCCTCTATCGATGATGTCTCGAATGAGATGGTACCGCCTGAGTATATGTTTAGATCTCTGATGAGACCTAGGCTCTTTTGCTTGTGCTATGGCACCATTGTTGTCACAATAAATGTCCACAGGATTTGCAATGCTAGGTACTACTCCTAGCTCAGTGATAAACTTCTTCAACCAAACTGCTTCTTTAGTTGCATCTGATGCTGCTATATACTCAGCCTCTGTTGTAGAATCAGCCACAGTGCTTTGTTTTGAACTCTTCCAACTAACAGCTCCACCATTCAATGTGAATACAAAACCAGACTGCGATCTGAAATCATCTATGTCGGTTTAGAAACTAGCATCTGTGTAACCATTTACAACTAACTCGTCATCCAAACCTCCATAAACCAAGAATACATCTTTAGTCCTTCCGAGGTACTTAAGAATATTCTTGACAGCTGTCCAGTGACCTTCACCGGGGTCAGCTTGATATCTACTTGTTGTGCTCAATGGATATGAGACATCTGGTATAGTACATAACATGGCATACATGATTGATCCTATAGCAGAAGCATAAGGAATTTTATTCATTCGATCTCGCTCATCAGATTTCTGAGGACATTGATTCTTGCTAAGATGAATGCCATGAGACATAGGCAGGAATCCTTTCTTGGACTCTTGCATGTTGAACCTCTTCAACATTTTATCTATGTATGTACTTTGACTCAAGCCTATTATCCTTTTAGATCTATCTCTATAGATCTTGATACCAAGGATATAGGTAGCCTCACCCAAGTCTTTCATTGAGAATGAATTCCCTAACCAAGCCTTAACGTTTTGCAAGGTGGGGATATCATTCCCAATAAGCAATATGTCATCCACATATAAGACCAGAAACACTACTGCATTCCCACTAACCATCTTGTAAACACAAGGTTCATCTTCATTCTTGATGAAACCAAAGTTCTTAACTGTTTCATCAAAACGAAGATTCCAGCTTCGATATGCTTGCTTCAATCCATAGATGGACCTTTGAAGCTTGCAAACCTTCTTTGAATTCTCAGGATTTACAAAACCCTCAGGTTGTGTCATGTACACATCCTCAAGTAAATTTCCATTAAGGAAAGCAGTTTTGACATCCATTTGCCATATCTCATAATCATAGTATGCTGCAATGGCAAGAAGAATTCTAATCGACTTTAGCATAGCAACTGGTGAAAAGGTTTCATCATAGTCTATACCATGAGTTTGTTTGAAACCTTTAGCAACAAGTCTTGCTTTGTAGGTTTGCACATTTCCATCCATGTCAGTTTTCTTCTTGAAAACCCATTTGCAACCAATAGTCTTAATACCCTCTGGAGGATCAATTAAAGACCAAACTTGGTTATCAAACATGGATTGCATCTCAGAATTCATGGCTCCAAGCCATTTATCTGAATTTGGACCTGACACAGCTTCCTGATAGGTAGTAGGCTCATCTTGATCTATGAGCATAACTTCACTATCATCAGTCACAAGAAATCCATATCTCTCTGCCTGACGATGTATCCTATCAGATCTGCGTTGGACTTGTGTTACATTTTCAGGCTCCACAACTGTTTGTGGTTCTGAAATTGTCTCTAAAGACGGTTCAATGATATCTTGTGGAACTTGAGTTTCCTCAAGTTGTACTATACTCCCACTAGTTCTCTTAGATAGAAACTCCTTTTCCAAAAAGACTCTATTTCGAGCAACAAACACTTTGTTCTCTGAGGGAATATAGAAATAGTACCCTTTAGTTTCCTTAGGATGCCCCACAAAAATACATTTGATAGACTTTGGAGCTAGCTTATCTGACACTAATCTTTTCACATAAGCTTCACAACCCCAAATCTTAAGAAAAGACAAACTAGGTCTCTTACCAGTCCACATCTCATATGGTGTCTTTTCAACCGCTTTAGATGGTACACGGTTCAAAACGAATGTAGCTGTCTCCAAGGCATAACCCTAAAAAGATAAAGGAAGATCTACTCGACCCATCATAGATCGAACCATATCTAATAAAGTTCGATTTCTCCTTTCAAAAACACCATTCCATTATGGAGTTCTTTGAGGTGTCAACTGTGAAACGATTCCACAATTTCTTAGATGTTGGTCAAATTCTTGGCTCAAATATTCACCACCTCGATCTGATCTAAGCGTTTTAATTGTCTTACCAAGTTGATTTTGTACTTCATTTTGAAAAGTTCTAAACATTTCAAAAGACTCATGCTTATGTTTCATTAGGTAGACATAGCCATACCTACTGAAATCATCAGTAAAAGTAATGAAATACTGAAATCCTCCTCTGGCACTAATGCTGATTGGGCCGCATACATCTGTATGTACCAAGCCTAATAAGTCATTGGCCCTTCACTATGTCCAGTAAAAGGGGTCTTTGTCTTCTTTCTAAGCAAACAAGACTCGCAATTTTCAAATGATTCAAAATCAAATGAATCTAATAATCCATCTTGATGGAGTTTAGATACGCGCTTCTCATTTATATTGCTAAGGCGACAATGCCATAAATATGCAGGGTTTAATTCATTTGGCTTAGTTCTCTTTGAAGATATGTTATAAATATTACCGTCATTGGAATCATCAAGGTTAAGGACATAAATGCCATTATAACTACTTGCAATACAATAAAGCAAGTCATTTTTATCAAAAATAGAGCACTTCTTATTTTTAATTAAAAATGAATAACCTTCATTATCCAAAACAGACACTGAAATAAGATTCCTACTCATAGTAGGAACATAAAAGCAATTGTTTAAAACTAACAAAAGCCCATTGGGCAAGACAAGCTCATAGGTCCCTACAGCTATAGCAGCAACTCTTGCTCTATTTCCAACACGTAGGTCCACTTCGCCCTTCTTCAGCATCCTACTCCTTTTGAGCCCCTGCATATTTGTACAGATATGGGATCCACATCCAGTATCTAATACCCAGGAAGAAGAAGTAGATAAATTAATTTCTATGACATAAATACCTGAAGATGTAGTCGTACTACCCTTCAGCTTCTTCAACTCTTCCAAATAAACGTCACAATTTCTTTTTCGATGCCCAGGCTTGTTGCAATGGAAACAAGTTGCTTCCTTAGGAACTTTTGCCTTGGGACCAGGTTTCGGTTTAGCTTGACCCTTGGACCCTTTTGCACCCTTCGCACCTTTAGGCTTACCCTTGCCTTTACCTTTCTTTTTCATAGGCTTGATATTGACACTCAATACTTGGGTAGGCCATTTGATATTCCCCTCAGCAGTTTTGAGCATACCGTGTAGCTCAGGAATGGACTTTTCCATATTATTCATATTGTAGTTCATAACGAACTGAGAAAAACTGCTAGGCAAAGAGTGTAGGATCAAATCCGTGGCGAGTTCCAAACTCAGGGGATATCCAAGTCTTGCAAGGTGATCTATATAGCCTTTCATCTTTAAAACATGAGCGCTAGCAGATTCACCTTCAGACATCTTACAGTCAAAAAGTGCAACAGCGGTGTCAAACCTATCCTGCCTGGCCTGTTGTTGGAATGCTTGTTTGAGATGCACACTCATCTCATAAGCCTCTAAGTGTTCCAGGTCTTTCTGAAGTCCTGGACACATAGTTGCCAAAATTAGACATCCTATGTCATTAGAATCTTCCACATGCTTCTTATACTTGTTCTTTACAGCAACAGAAGCATCAGCAGGAGGGGGTTCAGGGACAGGGTCATCGAGCACGTAGGATTTCTTTTCTTGCTTGAGAAAGATTCTCAAGTTTCAAAACCAATCAACAAAATTAGTCCCACATTCTTTTAATTTTTCCTTCTCAAGGATTGATCGCAGCGATAAGGTGGAATTGTTATTAGCAGCCATTTATGATCTACAAAACATGCAAAGTAACACTTTATTAATAATGAGGTTAAAATTTTATAAAACTCCCACTAAAACATAACCCTCAAAAGAAATATTTTAGTGAGCTAAGATCCATATTTGACTTAATTCTAAACTCAGCTTTGGCATGACGCTTAAAATTAAGTTATTTAGGTAGGTAACTTCTTTACCAATTACATCTCATGTAACTCTTAGAATTTATGGAATAATGACATCATATATCATTGTATGTTAGATTCTCTACTTGGAAGTTAGGCACGTGACTCGATAGCGCAGGCACAAGACCCTTGAATGCAAACAAAGAATAAGTGTCTAGGTCTTCTTGTTTCAAGCCCTGGCCATTCTCCTTTGATAGCATTGCCCGGAAGGTTGCCACGAGTAATTTGGAGGACCGAAGGCAGTTCTCCGTGCACCGGACACGTAGATTAGTTGACAGATAGTTTCTTAAATGCTCTACTTCTAGGCGGAAAGACTGCTCCTGATGTAAGCGCGGATTAGTCTTTAATGACTAGACCGACAATGTTCGAATGACTAAATGTATCAAGAACAATAGCTAAAGGACCTGAGACTACCACTTGGATCTGGAACCTACATCCACACCGGATATGGACCGAACTGTCTCACGACGTTCTGAACCCAGCTGGGGTTGGGGTGTATAAGAACCCTTTTTTTAATGATGCCTGGAAACAACTGCTAGGTAAATTAAGGAGAAAATGTTGGAACCTCATCTAATGCCTTGGGCCCAAAACCGTTTTGATAGCCCAATTAAGTCTAACCAATTTTAAACATATGAGTAGCACTATTACTCATCCTACGTAGCTAGGAATGTTTAAAGCACATTGCTTTGGCAATACCTACTTTAATACAATCCCAATTTTAATAGGTGTTTAAGACATGGATGGCATCAAGACTTAAATTATTAATGAGGGTTCAACTTAGTTTATGTCTTGCATTGCATATCATTATATCGTAGCATCCTATATGCATATATAATATATCATCCACGCATCTCATACAAAATGATAAATATGTAAACGTGACATAGCATGGCCAAGCTAAATATGATCTTCATGAGACCAAATGAAGATCATAAAGGAAACCCTATGTGAAAGACTTCCTATTACAACATTTGCAATGATACATATCTTCTACTCTTGAGCTCGTGCCTCCATCTCCATGGAATCCACTCGTCCTTGGTATGTGTCGCCATCACCACTTTTGTAGCTTGATTCTTCATTTATTACAATAATAAAGAAAAACCTAACTACTTGTATAATTAAATACAACAAAAACTACAGCGGCACGCAGGCCATAATAACCCAAAATAGAAATATGACTAAGTCAATCACATAGGTCCTGAGGCCATGCTATGCACCATGCAAAGACATCAACAATTATAATATATTTTACACAAACATATTATAAAAAATAAATATATATTGACATTCTTAATGTCACGGTAACGCACTATAGGGCGTACGCATATGCAAACCTTAAAACAGAATATCACGGTAACGCACTATATATATTAACATTCTTAATGTTTTCTTTTTGAAACCCTAACACAGACGCGTCAATCATATTAACGATCTTACTGTTTTGATTACGTGTAAACCCTTATAGAAGCATCGATCGAATCGATTGCTGTCATTCGCAAACCTTAAAACAGAATATCAATCAAATTGATAATCTTCATCCAAAACTAGAAATCAGAATCATCATCGAATTGATAATCTGTCTTTCGAAACACGAAAACAGAACCATCAATCGGTTGTTCATATCGATATAACATAATCGTTTTTGATCATCTCATGAAAAACGAAAACTTTATATCACATATAACAATCTCGAATTATAACATCTGATGAAAACGAATTGAAAACATCAATCCGCTATCACCAGATGAGATTCGAATAAGGTTTTACACATATCGTGTGATTATATCTAATATAAACAAAATCGGTTTTGATCATCACATGGCAAACGATTACCACCGTATATAAATCATCTCATGAAAACGAATTGAAAAACACCATTCTTCTCTCATCATATGAAATCCGACTTGGGGTTTGTTTATATATCACGAAATACGAATTCAAACAGAAAATCATACAATCACATAATCATGATATAATCGATTTAAACAAGACAACAAGTGTCTCTGATACCACTGTTAGGAAATCAAACGAGATCACTGCAAAACGCGCAACAGAAAAACAAAACTTGATCTCCGATTTCCTACCAAGGATCCTTGTTGTTCGTTTAATTCGACAAACAAAATCAAAAATTACCTCCGTAGATTCGAAATCTGCAGATGGAAGAGGTGCAAAATCACAAACACCCTCTGTCGGTATCCACACGAACACTTCCGCCCGGAGTGCTAGCTCTTCAAACGGCGTGGCTGAAGAACTCGGTTTTTCACAAAAACGATTCTAGGGTTTTGTTTTTTGTTGGTTTCGTCTGTCTTCTGTATGCGAGATACACATATATATACACATATATGGACATCAAAATCCGAGTCCCAATCGGGTTAGTTGATGCCAATCAAAATCCATATCAAATATGGATTCTATCAGGATATTCAAAATCCATATCAGATACGGATTCTCTCGTTATTATCCGATAATGCATATATATATAATCACCAAAAAAAACAAAAATCATAATAATAATAATTAATATCCAATATTAATATTATTAATATTAAAAGGATAATAATAATAATTAATATCCCATATTAATATTATTAATATTATTAATCTCAGCCATACGCATTCTTGTGTGACCCAAAGAGGCCCATATTAATTGGTAATTGATTAATCTCTATTAAACCAACAAGTCGTAATTGGCCTCTAGCAAGGCATTACGACTACCCAATTAATACGAGTACAATCCAATTAGCCTAATAATAGCACATGCATTAATCCCTTTGTCACACGATATCTAGTTTGAACATAAGTCATGGTCAGCGTCATACTTATATAGTTCAAACATATGATTACTCGATCTCTAAGTAGACTGATAAAACAAATGATATTGATCACTATCAATTTCATTAGAGCCACGGCCATGTATTTCATAGTCTCACTAATCAAGGGGCCACAAAGATATCTCTCTCAAAAGAGAGGGACAAATTCTAATCTTGATTGTTCAATATCCTCTACATAATTTCTATCACATTCAATCAATGACCTTATTATTATCCAGTTACGGATAACGTTTGATCATGTCAAAATATAATAGTCCTTATGTTGGAAACTATGACAATCTCAAGTCAAAGGATTAAAACACGACTATCATGAGATTTACTTATGACGCTAATCCATGTAGTAATCTCATGATGGGTCTATCCAATACACTGTTTCTCTAACAAGTATCTATGAGATTGATTTGTATCACCATACACATAATCATCTCATGACTATCGAATCAATACTCATACTGATTATAAATTATTTATCTCTATAACAAAAATGAATCAGGGACATATATCAAAATTGTGTAACATACTAACCAACAATAATGATAATAAAACCTCTTTTATTAATAATAAATGTATAACATAAATATCCAAATCATGGCCTAGGGCCACATACATTAACAGTTGTTTCTAAGATGTGAACTTTAGTTGAATATACTAAGTTTTAAGATTATACCTTAGTGATTCCTTAAGAAAAATGTCTTGCATGTGATTAAATCCTCCAAAGATAAATTCTTTTCCTACATGCAATAGGATATGAGGCTGTTTTTAGGATGAGTTAAGCCCAACAAAATGATTCTAGGCAATTTGATTCTTGGGTGAAGCTTGAGAAGCATCAAGATGACATGCATATGCTGGTGGTAATTTTACAGGGTTGCTTGGTATGGTTAAAGATGAAATAGCATATACATATGTTGCATGTTTAAAATAAACATTGTAAATATGTTCTTGGCACCACATAACTTTGGCCAAGGAGATTAAAGTGAAGGTGAGTTTGAAATTCAAGAAAGAGCACATTTCGTGAGCACTAAGATGTGTGAAGTTTTCATGCTAGATGATTTACTACATGAGTATGTTTGTGCTCAAATTTAAAATGTGACATGGGTTATCTTGGTACATGCACACGGATGAGTATGAAGGATGAATGATGTATAACTTAGTTGTACCAAGAATGGATTTAATAATGTGCAAAGTGAGCAAATATGATGAGTATTGTGCAAAACACAACTGTTTTGGAATAAGGCAAAGGTGACTCAATAAAAAGAATGGAATCTGGATATTCATGTTAAAAGGGGAGTATGTGGTGATTAATGAGTTATTTCATAAGAACAAGATAGTTAGTGGACATTGACATGAAAAAGTGACAAAACACAAACCACTGGAGTTGGGCAGAATTGGGCAGTGTATTATGTGACCTCTAAATGGACCTTACTAACGTGCAATCAAGCTGATTTTTGGTGTGATGTTTAGCCCTATGTGTGTAGCAAATATGAGAGCTGTAATCTTGGTAAAATAAGTTGTGGATTATGTTTAATATATAATTTTTGGTTTGAACTACTCAAACTGGAATTTCTGGAACTGGGCAGATTTATATAACATTTGTATGGCTTAAAAATAGATCATGGAGATGTTCAATTAAGCTGATTTTTGGTGTGGTGACATCCTTATGTGTGTAGCAAATACGAGAGTTGGACTTCTGGTTAAAATAGGTTGTGGATTATTTTTAAGAACTTATTTGGTAAAACTGCTCAAGCTGGAACTACTGGAGTGGGACGAATAAGTAGCGTGTTGCTTGACTTAAAATGGACCTTAGGAACAAGCAAATGAGCTAAATTTCGATAGGATGCTAGTCCTTCATGTTTGTGACGTTTGAGAGTTGGAATTTCTGAAAAAAGGAATTATGGTTTTGCGACAATAGAATTTTTAGTAAAATTGGTCAGTCTAACATCAGCATGTGACCCCACTTCGAAAAATAATGATATGAACCCTTTAAAGTTATTGGATTGTTCTGGAAATTGTATATTAATCACCTAAGACATAGAGGAGCATTTCTCATGAAAATTAAATCAACTTGGTACAAAACCGTTTTTGATTTGGAAACTATGGATTTAAAGTTATGCACTAAAACTGGAAAATTGGGCAGAACAGGGGAAATAAGTTGGAAGGCCTAATTTTGTGGATTTTGACCTATATAAACGGTTCGGGCCCCCATGAATGTCATTCCTTAGGGATTTTACTATGTTTACTAGGCTGGGCCCAAAATGATTAAGATTTTAAGGTCATGAAAAATAAGTTAAGATGGCTATTATACTGTAGAATTCATCAAGTACACTTTTTAACAACTTAATGATTTTAAGAGCCTTATTCGTCTAGAACGTTACGAAAATTTACGACATGTAAATAAGACTCCATTAAACATATGTAGGACAAAAGATTATCAAAATGAGTCCGTTTGGTTTATTTAGCCGCCCGTGAACATGAAGTAAAAATCTGGAAATTTTTTAGCTCGTGAGACCGTGCTTGTTGTCATGTTCCAAGGAATGCTTACGATAATCCATGCCATGACTTGCATTGCATAACATGTCATGTATGACACATGATCATATGCACCATGAATCTGATTTTTATGAATTTTCTGTATGCAAGCAAGTCTTTTCAAGTAAATACGTTTTTCGTTATGCATATAGTTATTTACGGTCCCATGTTTTAAAGATAGCTTTATGATTCCCTTGCCGGCCAAGCATGCGAATAACCCAACTCCAGACTCGGGGTTAATAGGTCTGATGAAATGATAAGTTCTAGACCTGTTCCGAACCCGGGGTTAATTGGTCCGATGATATTTCTGGACCCGATCTAGGCCTGGGGTTAATTGGCCTGATGTTATGTTCTCGACCCGTCCCAGACCCGGGGTTAATTGGTCTGATGACATGTTCTGGACCCGTTCAGATCCGGGGTTAATTGATCTGATACTCTGTTTTTCTGACACGTTATTTTATGGGACCAAATGATGTTTTGACATGACATGATATCATGCATTGCATTTTGCATAACTCATGAACATTTGACATGTTGTACGTTTCAGTGAGTGGGTAATATGTTATTGTCGGTATAGTTCTACTTAAAATTTATGCTTAGGCTATATCGTCAAGCAGATCCAGGATTAAAGAACGGGTATGGACTAACATTGAGGTTCTTGGGGTTTTACATTCATGTTATGATTCTTTATTTATTTCATGGTAGTTTATTGTATGCTTGCTGGGTGATTTATCACTCATACCTTTATTTTTTCCCCCAAATCCAGTGAATGCTAAAGTTGAATGGATCGAGGATGAACCGAAAGTGCCGTCCCCGTAGTCGAGGTGTCAGGAGAAGATCATGCTTAGGACTTTGTGCTGCTATGATGATGTAACTATGGAACTATGTTGAACTCTTTGGAATTTCGGTCATGATGTTTTGCGATTACTACTTTTGGGGACTTAATATTTCGTAATGCATGTTTATTTTAAAGTTTTATTCTGCCTGAATTTCACTACCATGTTAAATGTTAGCATGGGATCCATGACTTAAGTTATGGGTTTTCGCATATTATGCATGACGCTTTGTACTCTCCTTAGTGAAGTACGGCGTGTGCACTGTATTCGGGACAAGGTCCGGGGTGGGGGCGCTACAGGTGGTATCAGAGCCCAGGCTCTAGATTACGAGCAGAACTTAGATCTAAGTTATGATCTTAGAATATGTTTGATCTTAGACTTAAGTCATGATCTTAGAAGAGTGATGGCCTTAGATTAGGACCCCTTAGACCGGATTTAGAATATATAATTCCATCTTATTAAATCCAGATCTCTAATGTAAGGTGAAAACTTTCCTCTTCCTCAATTATAATTTTCTGAGAATTATGGCTTTTGCACAGAATAACCTAGTTTATCCCAACCTTTGTATAAATGCTAACACTCCGAAGTGAAGATGGTGCGACCTCGCGGCAGACCTCCTAGGCTCGACCAGCTGCTCAGGAGCCCGTTCCCCGCAGCCACAGGGCCCCATTCCTCCACCGCCGGTTCTGGTCCCACACCACCACCACAGCCGTACTAGAATCCCCCAGCTCAATAATCCACCACCACCACCACCACCGCAGGCACCTGTTCCTCCGGTTATACCTGGCATTAATACCTTCCAGGCCTTTTGCTAAGTGGTCACCCAGATCGGGCAAGGCTTAATCCATCAGAATGCTCCACCTCATCCGTACCAGCCTGTGAGAGATGCCCAGTATTACTTTGAGAAATTAAAGAGAGCTAATGTACCGCCATTTGAGGGAAAGACAGATCTCGATACAGCGGAGAAGTGGTTAGACGAAGTTGAAAACTGTTTCGAGTTAATTCAAGCCCCCGGCGAGCTGAAAACCCAAGCCATCCGACCTTTTCTGATAAGTGAAGCTAACCAATGGTGGAAGACGAATTTGCATCCCTTGCCCAGACCAATTGCCTGGGAGAGATTTCTGCAAGAATTTCACAAGTTTTATATCCCTCCGTCTGTCAAGCTACAAAAGAGGCATGAATTTAAATCACTGAAGCAACAGTCTGGTATGACGGTAGCCGAGTATGCAAATAAGTTCATCGCATTAGGGAGATTTCAGCCTGTTACCATGAATGATGAAGAGACAAAAATGCTAAAATTTGAAAGAGGGCTGAATCCAAGAATAAGGACATGGTTAGTGAATGCAAACCCCACAAATTTTGGAGCTCTTTTGGACGCGTGCTACCGGATTGAGAGAGACATTATCCGCCAAGACGATGTGGGACAAAAGAGAGAAAGACAAGGGACTGGAAATAAAACACAGATAGGTAGCTAAGAAGAATTTCAGAGGATCAGTTCGACAAGGAAAATCCCAGGGTCAGAATCAGCACCGCCAGCAGCACCAAAATAATCAGCAAAGGAATCAAGCTCCACCTCAGCAGCTAGCTATACCAGTGTGCCCTCAGTGCCAGAAGACACATGGGTGAGTGTCGATGGAAGACTGGACAATGTTTTGGATGCGGCAAGGATGGCCACCTGATTAGGGATTGCCCAGAAAGAGGAGCACAGCAACAGCAACCACAGCCAAAGAACCAGCGACCACGTGCGAATGCAAGGGTGCACGTCATGACAGAAGCAGATGTTGAGGAGACGGCCGACGTAGTGACTGGTAAGATCTAAGGTTTTACGCCTTCAATATGCTTTACTCATATATGTCTATACTGTTGCTTAGTTAAATATGCATGATTCAGGAATAATCTTAGTATGTAGCATACCTATGAATGTATTGTTCGAAAGTGGCGCCAGCCACTCATTTATCTCCAGAAAGTTCGCTAAGAATATAGATCATAACTCAATCAAGCTAGAATCACCCTATAGAGTACAAGCAGCCGGTGATCAGGTGCTTGTCTCTCATCATATCTTCCGAAATTATGTGCTGGAGTTCGATGAACAGCGTTTTGAAGCCGACTTGATTCCTATACCCATGAGCGATTTTGATGTGATCCTTGGAATGGATTGGCTCTCAAGGAACCATGCTCACATCGATTGCCGAAGTAGGCAAGTTATAATCAAGGACCCATCTCGAGACGAGGTGTCCTTTTAAGGAGGAGCCAAGTTAAAGAAACCAGCCAATAAAGTCTTTGTTAACGCGGCTCGTGCTAGCCGAGCGTTGAGGAAAGGCTATGAAGGATTCTTTGTTTATCTCCTAAGTGCTGAGCAAGCAAGTCCCACCCTTGCTCAAGTTCCGGTTGTCAATGAATACCCAGATGTCTTTCTAGATGAATTACCTGGACTACCTCCTGATCGCGAAATTGCCTTCGAGATAAACCTTGTCCCTGGAGCTGAACCCGTTCAAAAGCCCCATACCGGATGGCTCCTGCAGAACTGAAAGAGCTAAAGGAGCAGTTACACGAGCTGCTAGAGAAGAAGCTTATTCGCCCCGGCGTTTCACCTTGGGGTGCTCCTGTGCTATTCGTAAAAGAAAGATGGAGTTATGTGCTTATACATTGATTACCGTGAACTCCACAAATCACCATAAAGAATAAGTACTCGTTGCCCCGGATAGACGACTTATTTGATCAACTCAGGGTACGTAACTAACAAGTTCTAGTTCAATTAAGGTTTAAATATCTAAAACCCTATCTAAAGAATCTTAATGCAGAGATCTCGAATCTTCAGTAAGATCGACCTGCGATCGGATACTTTCAATTGAAAATTAAGGCTGAAGACGTTCCAAAGACTGCCTTCAGGACACGCTATGGACACTACGAATTTTTGGTCATGCCTTTTGGCTTAACCAACGCTCCTGCCGCCTTTATGGATCTAATGAATCGAGTTTTTCAGGACCAATTGGACAAGTTCGTAGTGGTCTTCATAGACGACATTTTGATATATTCACCAGATGAGGAGACTCATGCAGCCCATTTGAGGACAGTTCTGAATATTCTAAGAGGAAGACAGTTGTACGCAAAATTTAGCAAATGCAAGTTTTGGCTGCGAAGTGTATCCTTCCTCGGCCATGTTATATCAGAAGATGGGATTTCAGTAGATCCCAAGAAAATCGAAGCTATCACAGAATGGCCCAGACCGACAAACGTTACCGAAGTGAGAAGTTTCCTTGGACTAGCAGGATATTATCAGAAATTTGTGGAAGGATTTTCGAGGATAGCTGTTCCCCTCACCAGATTGACCCAAAATAAACCAAGTTCGAGTGGAGTGCCGACTGTGAAAAGAGTTTCTCAGAGTTAAAAGCAAGGTTGACATCCGCCCCTATCTTAGCTCAGCCCACTCCTGGCGAGAAATACGTGGTGTACAGCGATGCCTCCAAGTACGGTCTAGGATGTGTACTTATGCAAAGACATAAGGTGATAGCTTATGCATCTCGACAATTAAAACCATTCGAGCAAAACTACCCATTCATGATCTTGAGCTTGCCCAGTGGTTTTCGCATTAAAGATATGGAGACATTACTTGTATGGTGAGAAGTGTGAGATCTATACAGACCACAAAAGCTTAAAGTATCTCTTTACCCACCCAGAAGGAGCTAAACATGCGGCAGCACAGATGGCTCGAGTTGATTAAAGATTATGACCTTTCTATTCAATACCACTCTGGAAAAGCTAATAAGTTGTTGATGCGTTAAGTCGAATGATAAGTCACCCACGACAACCACCTCTTCTTCAGCGAGATATGGAAAAGTTTGGCCTAGAAGAAGCTGATTCAGTGGATGAAGTTCTCGCCAAGTTGGTTCTTATTCCATCACTGATTGATAAGATCAAGGAGGCTCAAGAGAATGATGCGGCCTTGAGAAAGATCAAGGAAAGGATCCGAGCTAAGCCCAAAATGACTTTGAAGTTCGTAACGACGGCAGCTTATGGTACCAAGGACGGTTATGTGTACCTGAAAACAAAGAAATCAGAGATGAAGTCTTAATGGAAGCCCACAACTCACGATTTTCTATACACCCCGGTGCTAACAAGATGTATCAAGACCTCAAGCAAAGATTTTGGTGGCACGGTATGAAGTAGCAAATAGCTGAATTTGTTGAGCGGTGCTTGGTTTGTCAAAGAGTAAAAGCTGAACACCAAAGACCCGCTGGATTACTGCAACCCTTAGAAGTACCAGAATGGAAATGGGACCACGTCACTATAGATTTTGTGACCGATCTACCCAGGACTAAGAATGGGAATGATGCTATATGGGTCATTGTGGACCGTCTAACCAAGTCTGCTCACTTTTTGGCCATGACGATTAAAGCATCTATGGAGAAGTTAGCATCGATGTATATTGATCAGATTGTCTGTTTACATGGTGTACCCATAAGTATCATGTGCGATCGTGATCCCCATTTTACCTCGAGATTATGGACAGCCTTTCAAAAGGCAATGGGCACAGAGATCAGAATGAGTTCTGCTTTCCATCCACAGACGGATGGCCAATCCGAAAGTACAATCCAAACCCTTGAAGACATGCTTCATGCTTGCATTCTTGACTTTGGAGGAAGCTGGGATAGAAGTCTTAAGCTAGTAGAATTTTTCTACAATAACAGCTTCCATATATCCATTGGGATGGCACCTTATGAAGCATTGTATGGGCAAAAATATCAGTCCCCACTCTATTGGGACGAGATTGGAGATAAGAACTATACAGGACCCAACATTGTTGAGCAAACCTGAGAAAAGGTAAGGATGGTTCAACAAAGACTGAAAGCGGCACAAGATAGGAGTAAGATATGGACTGACGAAAGACGGAGACCCTTAGAGTTTCAAGAAGGAGAAAAAGTCTTCTTAAAGGTATCTCTGTCTAAAGGGATCAAGAGATTTGGCATAAAGGGGAAATTGAGTTCAAGATTCATTGGACCATATGAAGTCTTAGAAAAAGTCGGTGAAGTTGCATATCGCCTGGCGTTGCCCCCATCACTTTCCCAGTTGCATGATGTATTCCATGTTTTCCAACTTCGCCGATATGTTCATGATCTTAGCCACATTCTTGAAGATCAGCATTGAAGGTTGAAGAAGATGTATCTTATGTAGAGGAGCCCCTAAAAATCGTTGATTGGAAAGAAAAGAAGTTGAGAAAGAGATCCATACCTATGGTGAAGGTTCAGTGGAAGCATCATTCGGGAGAAGAAGCCACATGGGAAACGGAGGAAGACATGAAGAATAGATACTCCCATCTTTTTGACTAGTCTCTAAAGTTTCGAGGATGAAACTTATGATAAGGGGGGAGGATGTTGTACCCAACTAACATGTACTTGAAACAATGACAAGTTGACATAATGCAGATAATGATTTCTCCACGTGCGTTTTACTTAAGTCAAATTAGTACCTCTTTATTCAAATTCTTTAACTTCATTTAGGACGGACACTGAATAGTTATACAAGCGAACGTCACAAGGTATGTGAAATACCTTGTAAAATTTGGCCAAGAGGCCTTGATCAACCTTGGAACAAATTCATTTTATAAGAATACAAACCTAAATGATCCTCACAAAGCAAAATTAAAAATCATATTAGATAAAATAAATAATGATATAAATTATATAAGTATGAGATATGATAAAAGTGAAAAGACCAAAATACCCCAAAGCCCCCTAATTTACGGCCAAGCCTCCAAGAGGTTCTAGAATCCTCTTGATTTTTCAATCTATTATTAGAATTTAAAATAGCTAATTAAATTATAATTAAAACAATAAAATAATTAAAGCATGCAAGACAAGCATGGGGACAAAAGCTTCCCCTCCAAGAACCAAGACCACTTTTTAAAGTTGCCCCTTTTTTCCCTCCCTCATGCATCGACTGCCCTTTCCCCTTACCCCTAGATTTTTAAATCTTGCAAGACAACTTCCTTCCATCCATCTTGAACTCCCTCAAGAAGCATTCAAGCAAACACACACTTAGACAAATTTTCATCTCCCACCCACACCATACGGCCCCTTCATCTTGAAGCTAGGAGGTTCAACTCAACCACCATTTTGAAGCTCAAGGAAACATCTAGGTAAGTTTTACTCCAAGCTCCTTTAGTGGATCCTTATTTTTAAGGAATGAAGCTCATGGTTTCTCTTGTTTTCTACCCCCAACCCGTGACCCTCATGGTCACTAGGTGCTAAGGTTTCAACCTCTTAGGTGGTGCAATCTCTTGATAGTTGAAGCTCCATTCAAACTCCCATTTTGGTAAGAAGATTTAATATCAAGATAGCTACATTTTCATTTAAGAATGATGACTAACATTCTTCTTTTCTTCCTACAAAAACCGTATGCCTCATGAGTAAAGGAGGAGGAAAATCTCAACTCATCTCATTCCATATCCAAGCTAAGAAAAGGCTCTAGCTTGAAGAGGCAAGTATACCTTATACTCTCATGATTTATGTGAAGATTAGTGACTTGAATGGCTAGTTTTTTCTAAGATGTGAACTTTAGTTGAATATACTAAGTTTTAAGATTAAACCTTAGTGATTTCTTAAGAAAAATGTCTTGCATGTGATTAAATCCTCCAGAGATAAATTCTTTTCCTACATGCAATAGGATATGAGGCTGTTTTAGGATGATTTAAGCCCCAACAAAATGATTCTAGGCAAATTTGATTCTTGGGTGAAGCTTGAGAAGCATCAAGATGACATGCATGTGCTAGTGGTAATTTTACAAGGTTGCTTGGTATGATTAAAGATGAACTAGCATATAAATGTGTTGCATGTTTAAATAAACATTGTAAAATATGTTCTTGGCACCACATAACTTTCGGCCAAGGAAATGAAAGTGAAGGTGAGTTTGAAATTCAAGAAAGAGCACATTTCGTGAGCACTAAGTGTGAAGTTTGCATGCTAGATGATTTAATACATGAGTATGTTTGCTCAAATTTAAAATGTGACATGGGTTATCTTCGTACATGCACACGGCTGAGTATGAAGGATGAATGATGTAAACTTAGTTGTACCAAGAATGGATTCAATAATGTGCAAAGTGAGCAAATATGATGAGTGTTGTGTACAAAACACAAATTGTTTTGGAATAAGGCAAAGGTGACTCAATAAAAGAATGGAATCTGGATATTCATGTTAAGAAAGGGAGTATGTGGTGATTAATAAGTTATTTCATAAGAACAAGATAGTTAGTGGACATTGACATGAAAAAGTGACAAAACACAAAACCACTGGAGCTGGGCAGGATTGGGCAGTGTATTATGTGACCTCAAAATGGACCTTAATAACGTGCAATCAAGCTGATTTTTGGTGTGATGTTAGCCCTATGTGTGTAGCAAATATGAGAGCTGTAATCTTGGTAAAATAAGTTGTGGATTATGTTTAATATAATTTTTGGTGGAACTACTCAAACTGGAATTTCTGGAACTGGGCAGATTTATATAACATTTTGTATGGATTAAAATAGATCATGGAGATGTTCAATTAAGCTGATTTTTGGTGTGGTGACATCCTTATGTGTGTAGCAAATACGAGAGTTGGAATTCTGGTAAAATAGGTTGTGGATTAATTTTAAGAAAATATTTGGTAAAACCGCTCAAGCTGGAACTACTGGAGTGGGACAGAATAAAGTAGCGTGTTGCTTGACTTAAAAATGGACCTTAGGAACAAGAAATGAGCTAAATTTCGGTAGGATGCTAGTCCTTCATGTTTCTGACGTTTGAGAGTTGGAATTTCTGAAAAAGGAATTATGGTTTTGCGACAATAGAATTTTTTAGTAAAATTGGTCAGTCTAACATCAGCATGTGACCCACTTCGAAAATAATGATATGAACCCTTTAAAGTTATT
This sequence comes from Eustoma russellianum, assembly GCA_036186865.1. Taxonomy (NCBI): domain Eukaryota; kingdom Viridiplantae; phylum Streptophyta; class Magnoliopsida; order Gentianales; family Gentianaceae; genus Eustoma; species Eustoma russellianum. The sequence goes on from AP025053.1 coordinate 16,486,903, forward strand.
GGATTGTTCTGGAAATTGTATATTAATCATCTAAGACATAGAGGAGCATTTCCATGAAAATTAATCAACTTGGTACAACCGTTTTGATGGGAAACTATGGATTTAAAGTTAATGCACTAAAACTAGAAAATTGGGTAGAACAGGGAAAATAAGTTGGAAGGCCTAATTTTGTGGATTTTGACCTATATAAACGGTTCGGGCCCATGAATGTCATTCCTTAGGGATTTTACTATGTTTACTAGGCTGTGGCCCAAATGATTAAGATTTTAAGGTCATGAAAAAAAGTTAAGATGGCTATTATACTGTAGAATTCATCAAGTACACTTATTAACAACTTAATGATTTAAGAGCCTTATTCGTCTTAGAACGTTATGAAAATTTTACGACATGTAAATAAGACTCCATTAAACATATGTAGGACAAAAGATTATGAAAATGAGTCCGTTTGGTTTATTAGCCGCCCCATGAACATAAAGTAAAAATCTGGAAATTTTTTAGCTCGTGAGACCGTGCTTGTTGTCATGTTCCAAGGAATGCTTACGATAATCCATGCCATGACTTGCATTGCATAACATGTCATGTATGACACATGATCATATGCACCATGAATCTGATTTTTATGAATTTTCTGTATGCAAGCAAGTCTTTTCAAGTAAATACGTTTTTCGTTATGCATATAAGTTATTTACGGTCCCATGTTTTAAAGATAGCTTTATGATTCCCTTGCCGGCCAAGCATGCGAATAACCCAACTCCAGACCCGGGGTTAATAGGTCTGATGAAATGATAAGTTCTAGACCTGTTCTGGACCCGGGGTTAATTGGTCCGATGATATGTTCTGGACCCGATCCAGGCCTGGGGTTAATTGGCCTGATGTTATGTTCTCGACCCGTCCCATGTTGGGAAATCATGGTTTGAATGATTTACAAGTACATGATTTATATGTTACATGATCTAAATGTTATGAGATTTATAAATGCATATGCCTATATCTATCACTGTTGTACTAACAAGCCATGAAGCATTAAGGCTTAAATCATATGGCAAACATTGTTGTATTCATTCTCAGGTGATATACACGGCATACATACAACTCTTGGATATGATATATATTTATTGGATATCTTGATATATCTTGAAGACACACGGCGTATATATTTTTGGATATCTCGACATATATCTTATGGACGCACGCCATATCTATCTCTTGGATATACACTCATATCTTATGGATACTCATTCATATATATATATCTTGGAGTCTCACGGCATATACATATATCTCATGGATATATATACACGACATATATTCTATCTCAGACGACAAGCTACATCATTCGATCTTGACATTTCGTCAACATGTCATCAACATATGTCAACGACAAAAGTCATATATACATCATATACACATCCATGATACTCTCAAGTCATATACTTCATGTCATCAAACTTCCAAAATTACATCGACATGACAAAAGTGCAAAAACCGAAATGTATCATATCATATGACTACCGAGCCATCTCCGACACATCATATACTTATCATACAAAGATGGCCAGCCAATATACATTTCCAACACTCAAAAATTTCGTGCACTACATGGAGAGATCAATACAAAGTCACAAAACAAATACATATATCATTCTCCATCATCTTCCTTATTTCTCTGAAAATCAAACTCAAAATTGATATACCTCTGGCCGAACATCTTATACACATTGGAGCTGAGATTATACATATTTATATGTATATTGCATGTTACATTACCATTTTATATGTTGAAGAGGTTTGAAGACAAAACGGAGAAAAAACCGAGCAATCAACGGAAGTTGAAATTTGAAGTTACTACATCATCGTATATGGAACGTTTATTTGCTACATGATGCCACATGTATTTATACATGTATTATACATGAATTACACAGCCAAAGACATATCTTGAAAGGTTCTAGAAGGCAAGGTAAAATGGTAAAAGAAATTTACCATGTTCATGAAGAATTCTACATTGTTACCATGCAAAATTCAGATTTGAATTCAGCACATTGGCTGACCAGATGGGGCAGCTGGGACAGCATGTTGGGAGCCTTGGAGGAGTTCATAATATAATATAATTGATGAAGAAAGACCAAGCAATGATGGAAGACAAAGATCCACAAATTAAGGAGTCAAAGACAAGACCAAACAAAGCTGAAAATTCTGTTTTTGAATCTGAAATTTCAGATTGGTGGCTGAAGTTTTGGGGGAATTAATGACCTAAAGCATTCAAATTTATTCAAAGGCATCACAAGACAATTCAAAATCAAATTTTGAGGCTCCTCTCAACCTCCTAGTCGTTGGTTATGGCTATAAAAAGGCCAAGAGATGAGCAACACAAGACAAGAACAACAAGTGCAAAATTCTGTTTAGTGTTTGAAAGACTTCACTTCATTTTCCATATTCATCTCTTGTATGTACCCAAAGCCTATCATACTTACATGTCATATTCAGTATAGGCTTCATACACATCACTCAAATAAGATTCATTGGTGTACAAGGTTGATCAAGGTGTGATCAAAACCTTCATTTGGTGAGGTGGTGCTGATTGGTGATTCTCTGGTGTTGTTCTTGGTGTAGAACATTGTAAAAGGGTTTGGATTGAAGGAGTTGGTGTATAACTCTATCCAACCTTATTCTAAGGTGACTTTGGTGACTAGTGAAAACCAAGGAAGGTGTCCTTGAAGACTGGAGTAGGTCACGTTGGCCGAACCAGTATAAAATTCTTGGTGTTCTTACTTTCAGCATTTTTACTCTCAGTTTCTGTTTTTGCATCATTTTTATGATCTCGGTAAAATAGCAAATAATTTTCAAAAATCATAAAACTTTGCAGAACATAGCCTTGTGTCTTAGGGTTCATTTCCCACTGATTTTATCAAATTTGGATAAGTATAAGTCATCCAAACGTTCATAGTTCTGAGACTAGTGCAAATCTGTTTTTCAGATTGGCAGAGGTTGAGAACATCAACTTGGTTGACATACTTCCCAAAGGAATTTTTCAAAAACTGTTTTAACTGAGTATACTAAACATCCTGAGGGTCATCTCATAAAAGTTTCAGGTCATTTGGAGTTGTCACCAAATAGGAATAAGTTTTTTCATTTTAAGGTACAGGTTCTGTCCAAACTGACACAGTCAGATCACGTACCACATATGAGTGACTTAACCTTTGAGTTTTAATCTGAAATTTTTATGACACCTTCATAACACCTGAGAGTACATTGTGTCAAAATTTCACTATTTTTGGAAGTCTACAACCTAGTCAACCAAGTGTTTAAAAACGGGTCCTGAAGCAGTCTCTGTTTTCAGAAGTGAGTAATTGGTCCTTAAAATTTTTATAAACCAATTTTTTCCGCACTCACTATTCAACCCCCCCTTCTAGTGGTGCTATACAGGTCCAACAATTGGTATCAGAGCGAGGTTCACTCACACAAGAAGATATAACAATCTTTGTGAGATGGCATCAACTAGTCACAAAACCGAGCAAGAAGGTATGTCTAGCCAAAGGCCTCCACTCTTTGATGGTGAGTCCTTTAATCATTGGAAACTTCGTATGAAATTATTTTCTTTATGGCTATTGATATTGATTTGTGGTCTATAATAGAAGATGGTCCGTTTGTTCCATCTAAGACGACAACGGTTGATGGTGTTTCTATAGAAGTCACAAAGTCTAAACTAGAATACACAAGTGATGATAAGAAGAAGCTAAGTATGAATGCTAAAGCTATGCAACTTCTTCTTAATGGTTTGAGCAAAAGTGAATCTAGTTATGTATCTAATTGTTCTAATGCACAAGATATGTGGAAGAGTTTAGAAATGAAGCATGAAGGGACAAGTCAGTAAAAGAGTCCAAAATCAATATGCTTATGTCTACTCTTGAATCCTTTAAATTGTTGCCAAATGAATCCATTGTTGATATGGATTTGAGATTGACTAACATCTACAATTCTCTTGAGTCTCTTGGCAAAGCTTTCACTTCGCAGGAAAAGGTACAAAAGGTATTAAGAAGCCTTCCATCCGAATGGGATCCGAAAGTTACCGCAATAGAAGAAAGCAAAGAAACAAAGTCAATAAAATGGAGGAATTGATTGGATCATTAAAGGTATATGAAAACAAACTTACTATGAGGAAATCCGAATCAACTTCCAAACAAAGTAAGACAATAGCTTTCAATTCAAATGAATATGTCTCTACTTCTTCTAATTGTGTAAATGATAGTGACACCGATTCGGATGATGAAAATCTAATTCTATTGGCTAAGGGATTAAGAAAATTTATGAAGAAGTCATTTAGAAACAAACATAAATCTACTTCATCTAAGTCAAATAGAAATAAGAACAATGATAAGACATGAAATGCTATGACTGTGGAAGATCTGGACATATTTCCTATGACTGTCCAAACAAGGACAAAACAATGAACAAAAACCTTGACAAGGAACGGACACATACTAGACTCGTCTCAGAACCTAAACAAAGGAATACAAGAAGGGCCTTCAAAGCTTCAACATGGAGTGATTCATCCGACTCAGAAAATGAAGAAGCTGAGGATGAAACGGCTCAAGTTTGCTTTGCATCAAAGGCGTCAAATGAGGTAAATTCCGATTCCGATTCTGATAATGAAGCTTCATATGATGATTTATTTAGTCAATATCTTGAATTGCATAAATTTTCAAAGACTCTTGCTAAAGAAAAGAAACGTTTAGTTGAAGACAAGAAATTGTTAGAATCCTCTAACACAAATCTTATGTCTAAATTAAACGATTCAAAAGAAGAGTCGTCTAGCATAATCAGTGCATTGAAATCTGAAATTATTTCCTTAACATCCGAAAATGTTGAAATGAAATCCGAGATCTTAGATTTGAGATCAAGAAACATAGACTTAGAAAATACGGTTAAGAAATTTGAGAAAGGAACTTGTATGCTTGATCATCTAATCTCGTCTCAAAAGCATGACAATGACAAAACCGGATTAGGATATAGCAAGGATACTCATGTACAAAGTAAATCTACAAACTTTGTTGCATCATCATCTGAACAACATGTGTTCAAAACAATTGAGAAGCCTAAAAAGGCAACAATACAAACTAGCAAGACATTAATGGCAACTCATCGTACTACCTATAGTTCATCACATAACAAATACAAGCATGTTCCATATAGGTATCAAAGGAAGTCATCAAATCATATGCAACATTCATATCGTACAAACGCATATAGATCACACACATTGCCAACAAACCGAAACACTTATCACAAATCAACTCACACATTCGGTCACTATAGGCAAAATAGAAACAACATGTACTATATTGTATCATCTTTGGAAGACCAAGAAAGGTTACCCAAGTTTGGATACCAAAAGGTATTCTTACAAAGGTCTAAATCACTAACCCGTAAGGACCCAAAATTAAAGGGTACCTAAGTTAGTGTTGTGTTTTGTAGGTAGCAAAAGATATAGGAAATAAGTGGTTTCTTGATAGCGGGTGTTCAAGACATATGACGGGTGATCCACTCTATTTTCCAAACTAAAGAAAGTTGAAAAAGGAGGATCCGTTACATTTGGAGATAATAACGAAGGAAAGATCATTGGAAAAGGAACAATCGGAAATTCAAACACTCTTCAAATCTCCAATGTATTTCTAGTAAGTAATCTATCATACAACTTACTTAGTATTTCACAATTTATTGATAATGGTTATGATGTGTGTTTCTCTCATCCATATTGCAATATAGTTAATAAAAATGGAGAAACCGTACTAAAAGGAAAAAGAGAAGGAAATATTTTTACACTATCCATAGATGACATGCTAGATGCTAAAGTGAAATGTTTTATGTCAAATGAACCTAATGTGAACTTATGGCATAGACGTTTAGGACATATTGGCATATCAACTCTTGAAAACTTCAACGAAAGAATCTAGTACGAGGATTGCCTAGACTTGATACAGATAACTTTAAGTTATGTGAATCTTGTATTCGAGGCAAACAAACACGTGAATCACTTAAGTCTAAGAATGAGATTAGTACATCTACTATCTTAGAATTATTACACATTGATTTGTTTGGTCCTAGTCGTACTAAAAGTCTTGGAGGGAGACACTATGCATGTGTCATAGTTGATGATTTTTCTCGCTATACATGGACTTTATTTCTTGCAAATAAAGATGATAGTGCTGTTGAGATTGCTAAATTAATAAAACAACTTGAAAATGAATATGGCATAAATGTGAAGAAAATTAGAAGTGATAGAGGAGGTGAATTTAAAAATAAAGATATGATTGCATTTTGTGAAGAAAAGGGGATTAAACATGAATTTTCACCACCTAGAACACCTCAATTAAACGGAGTAGTAGAAAGAAAGAATAGGACATTACAAGAAATTGCAAGAACGATGCTATGTGAAAATAAACTACCTAAATTCTTGTGGGCAGAAGCTGTAAATTGTGCATGCTATATAATCAACCGCTTATCAATTAGAAAGAAAATAAACAAAACCCCTTATGAGATTTTAAATGATCGAATGCCTAAGATTGACTATTTTCGTTGTGTTTGGATGTAAATGCTTTGTACTTAACACAAAAGACAATCTAGATAAATTTGAGTCTAAATCCATTGAATGCATCTTTGTTGGATATTCTGTAAATTCTAAGGCATATAGATGTTATGATCCTATCACCAGGCAAATCTTAGAATCCAATTCATGTGAAATTCATGAATTCGGTGAACCATGAAACAACTAAAGATTATATTTTGAACTCAAACCTGTGATTGATGATATAGAAGAAATTATAGTACATGATGAATACAACACACTAGAAACACATGATCACTTAGAAATGCATGAGAATTTAGAAAATAATCAAACAAGATTTCATAAGAATCATCCACATGAACTTATCATAGGGTGATATATCACAAGGGTGTACGACCACGTAGAAGAATAAATCAAGATGAAATAAATCAATTCCATGCTATGATTTCAGAAATAGAACCCAAGAATGTGTTTGATGCTTTAAATGATTCTTCTTGGATTGATGCTATGCATGATGAACTTAATCAATTTACAAGAAATGATGTTTGGGATTTAGTACCAAACCACAAGATAAAACAATAATAGGTACGAAATGGGTATTAGAAACAAAATGAATGAGAATGGTAAAGTGGTTAGAAACAAAGCTAGACTTGTAGCACAAGGATATAATCAAGAAGAAGGCATAGACTATGATGAAACATTTGCACCCGTAGCACGATTAGAAGCTATACGATTACTACTTGCTATTGCTTGCATAAAGAATTTTAAACTTTATCAAATGGATGTAAAAAGTGCATTCTTAAATGGTTTTATACAAGAAGAAGTCTATGTAAAACAACCACCTGGCTTGAGGATATGAAATATCCCCATCATGTTTACAAGTTAAAGAAAGCATTATATGGTTTAAAACAAGCTCCTAGAGCTTGGTATGATCGTTTTGCCACTTTCCTCTTAGAAATGGATTTAAAAGAGGAACCATTGATAGTACACTATTTTTAAAACATGAAGAATCAGATTTACTTATTCTTCAAATTTATGTAGATGATATTATCTTTGGATCTACTTGTGATAAATTAGTTGAAGAATTTGAGAATTGTATGAAATCTGAATTTGAGATGTCAATGGTAGGCGAACTAAATTATTTTCTTGGCTTGCAAATTAAACAAACTAATAAAGGAATACACATAAGTCAAGCAAAATATGTGAATGACATGATTAAGAAATTCAGTCTTGAGAATTTAAAACCATCTACAACCCCCATGAGTATATCAACTAAGCTTGATAAAGATGAAACTGGAAAAGACTTTGAAAACGGATTATATAGATCTATGATTGGCTCTTTGCTTTATCTTACTGCAAGTAGACCTGATATCATGTTTAGTGTGTGTATGTGTGCTCGTTTTCAAAGTAACCCGAAAGTCTCACATTATAATGCTGTAAAACGAATATTTCGGTATATTAAGCACACTCCCACATTAGGTATTTGGTATGATAAAAACTCTGAATTCAATCTACATGCTTATACTGATGCTGATTATGGAGGATGTAAGATAGACAGAAAAAGTACAAGTGGTACATGTCAATTTATTGGAAACTCACTAATATCATGGTGTTCAAAGAAACAAGCTAGTGTAGCATTATCCACTACAGAGGCAGAATACATGGCATTAAGTCTTTGTTGTACACAGTTATTATGGCTAAAACAACAAATTTCAGACTTTGGAATAACTGTAAATAAAATCCCCATATACTGTGACAGTACAAGTGCTATCAACTTATCTAAGAACCCTGTTTTACACTCCAAGGCAAAACACATAGATGTAAGATATCATTTTTCTTCGTGATCATGTAAGTAATGGTAATATTATTATAGATCACGTTCGTACTGAAGAACAAATAGCTGATATCTTTACAAAAGCCCTTAATCAAGCCACATATGAAAATTTACGATCTAAATTAGGCATGATTTCCATTGATATGCTATAAATTATCGTTTTGCTCTAAATGTATCTTTTGATGGTATTTACAAAATCAAGGGGGAGAAAAAGCATGATTCAAATGGAGAGATTAATTTAAGGGGGAGTATTTAAGCATGATTCAAATGGAGAGATTAATTTAAGGGGGAGTATTACATTTTGAAAAACATGTTATGAATGCATAATTGTAGGGGGAGTAAATATGCCACATCTAAATCATGAATAAAGGATTATTTTGCAAATCATCAAAAGGGGGAGATTGTTGGGAAATCATGGTTTGAATGATTTACAAGTACATGATTTATATGTTACATGATCTAAATGTTATGAGATTTATAAATGCATATGCCTATATCTATCACTGTTGTACTAACAAGCCATGAAGCATTAAGGCTTAAATCATATGGCAAACATTGTTGTATTCATTCTCAGGTGATATACACGGCATACATACAACTCTTGGATATGATATATATTTATTGGATATCTTGACATATATCTTGAAGACACACGGCATATATATTTTTTTGGATATCTCGACATATATCTTATGGACGCACGCCATATCTATCTCTTGGATATACACTCATATCTTATGGATACTCATTCATATATATATATCTTGGAGTCTCACGGCATATACATATATCTCATGGATATATATATACACGACATATATTCTATCTCAGACGACAAGCTACATCATTCGATCTTGACATTTCGTCAACATGTCATCAACATATGTCAACGACAAAAGAGTCATATATACATCATATACACATCCATGATACTCTCAAGTTATATACTTCATGTCATCAAACTTCCAAAATTACATCGACATGACAAAAGTGCAAAAACCGAAATGTATCATATCATATGACTACCGAGCCATCTCCGACACATCATATACTTATCATACAAAGATGGCCAGCCAATATACATTTCCAACACTCAAAAATTTCGTGCACTACATGGAGAGATCAATACCAAAGTCACAAAACAAATACATATATCAATTCTCCATCATCTTCCTTATTTCTCTGAAAATCAAACTCAAAATTGATATACCTCTTGGCCGAACATCTTATACACATTGGAGCTGAGATTATACATATTTATATGTATATTGCATGTTACATTACACATTTTATATGTTGAAGAGGTTTGAGACAAAACGGAGAAAAACCGAGCAATCAACGGAAGTTGAAATTTGAAGTTACTACATCATCGTATATGGAACGTTTATTTGCTACATGATGCCACATGTATTTATACATGTATTATACATGAATTACACAGCCAAAGACATATCTTGAAAGGTTCTAGAAGGCAAGGTAAAATGGTAAAAGAAATTTACCATGTTCATGAAGAATTCTACATTGTTACCATGCAAAATTCAGATTTGAATTCAGCACATTGGCTGACCAGATGGGGCAGCTGGGACAGCATGTTGGGAGCCTTGGAGGAGTTCATAATATAATATAATTGATGAAGAAAGACCAAGCAATGATGGAAGACAAAGATCCACAAATTAAGGAGTCAAAGACAAGACCAAACAAAGCTGAAAATTCTGTTTTTGAATCTGAAATTTCAGATTGGTGGCTGAAGTTTTGGGGGGAATTAATGACCTAAAGCATTCAAATTTATTCAAAGGCATCACAAGACAATTCAAAATCAAATTTTGAGGCTCCTCTCAACCTCCTAGTCGTTGGTTATGGCTATAAAAAGGCCAAGAGATGAGCAACACAAGACAAGAACAACAAGTGCAAAATTCTGTTTAGTGTTTGAAAGACTTCACTTCATTTTCCATATTCATCTCTTGTATGTACCCAAAGCCTATCATACTTACATGTCATATTCAGTATAGGCTTCATACACATCACCCAAATAAGATTCATTGATGTACAAGGTTGATCAAGGTGTGATCAAACCTTCATTTGGTGAGGTGGTGCTGATTGGTGATTCTTTGGTGTTGTTCTTGGTGTAGAACATTGTAAAAGGGTTTGGATTGAAGGAGTTGGTGTATAACTCTATCCAACCTTATTCTAAGGTGACTTTGGTGACTAGTGAAAACCAAGGAAGGTGTCCTTGAAGACTGGAGTAGGTCACGTTGGCCGAACCAGTATAAAATTCTTGGTGTTCTTACTTTCAGCATTTTTACTCTCAGTTTCTGTTTTTGCATCATTTTTATGATCTCGGTAAAAATAGCAAATAATTTTCAAAAATCATAAAACTTTGCAGAAACATAGCCTTGTGTCTTAGGGTTCATTTCCCACTGATTTTATCAAATTTGGATAAGTATAAGTCATCCAAACGTTCATAGTTCTGAGACTAGTGCAAATCTGTTTTTCAGATTGGCATAGGTTGAGAACATCAACTTGGTTGACATACTTCCCAAAGGAATTTTTCAAAACTGTTTTAACTGAGTATACTAAACATCCTGAGGGTCATCTCATAAAAGTTTCAGGTCATTTGGAGTTGTCACCAAATAGGAATAAGTTTTTTCATTTTAAGGTACAGGTTCTGTCCAAACTGACACAGTCAGATCACGTACCACATATGAGTGACTTAACCTTTGAGTTTTAATTTGAAATTTTTATGACACCTTCATAACACCTGAGAGTACATTGTGTCAAAATTTCACTATTTTTTGAAGTCTACAACCTAGTCAACCAAGTGTTTAAAAACGGGTCCTGAAAGCAGTCTCTGTTTTCAGAAGTGAGTAATTGGTCCTTAAAATTTTTATAAACCAATTTTTTCCGCACTCACTATTCAACCCCCCCTTCTAGTGGTGCTATACAGGTCCAACATCCCAGACCCAGGGTTAATTGGTCTGATGACATGTTCTGGACCCGTTCAGATCCAGGGTTAATTGATCTGATACTCTGTTTTTCTGACACGTTATTTTGTGGGACCAAATGATGTTTTGACATGACATGATATCATGCATTGCATTTTGCATAACTCATGAACATTTTGACATGTTGTACGTTTCAGTGAGTGGGTAATATGTTATTGTCGGTATAGTTCTACTTAAAATTTATGCTTAGGCTATATCGTCAAGGAGATCCAGGATTAAAGAACGGGTATGGACTAACATTGAGGTTCTTGGGGTTTTACATTCATGTTATGATTCTTTATTTATTTCATGGTAGTTTATTGTATGCTTGCTGGGTGATTTTATCACTCATACCTTTATTTTTTCCCCCAGATCCAGTGAATGCTAAAGTTGAATGGATCGAGGATGAACCGAAAGTGCCATACCCGTAGTCGAGGTGTCAGGAGAAGATCATGCTTAAGGACTTTTGTGCTGCTATGATGATGTACTATGAACTATGTTGAACTCTTTGGAATTTCGGTCATGATGTTTTGCGGATTACTACTTTTGGGGACTTAATATTTCGTAATGCATATTTATTTTAAAGTTTTAATTCTGCCTGAATTTTACTACCATGTTAAATGTTAGCATGGGAGTCCATGACTTAAGTTATGGGTTTTCGCATATTATGCATGACGCTTTGTACTCTCCTTAGTGAAGTACGGCGTGTGCACTGTATTCGGACAAGGTCCGGGTGCGGGGCGCTACAGGTGGTATCAGAGCCCAGGCTCTAGATTACGAGCAGAACTTAGATCTAAGTTATGATCTTAGAATCTAAGTTTGATCTTAGACTTAAGTCATGATCTTAGAAGAGTGATGGCCTTAGATTAGGACCCCTTAGACCGGATTTAGAATATAATAATTCCATCTTATTAAATCCGGATCTCTAATGTAAGGTGAAACTTTCTTCTTCCTCAATTATAATTTTCTGAGAATTATGTCTTTTGCACAGAATAACCTGGTTTATCCCAACCTTTGTATAAATGCTAACACTCCGAAGTGCAGATGGTGTGACCTCGCGGCAGACCTCCTAGGGCTCGACCAGCTGCTCAGGAGCCCGTCCCCCGCAGCCACAGGGCCCCATTCCTCCACCTCCGGTTCAGGTCCCACCACCACCACAGCCGTACCAGAATCCCCCAGCTCAGAATAATCCACCACCACCACCACCGCAGGCACCTGTTCCTCCGGTTATACCTGGCATTAATACCTTCCAGGCCTTTTGCTAAGTGGTCACCCAGATCGGGCAAGGCTTAATCCATCAGAATGCTCCACCTCATCTGTACCAGCCTATGAGAGATGCCCAGTATTACTTTGAGAAATTAAAGAGAGCTAATGTACCGCCGTTTGAGGGAAAGCCAGATCTCGATACAGCGGAGAAGTGGTTAGACGAAGTTGAAAACTGTTTCGAGTTAATTCAAGCCCCCGGCGAGCTGAAAACCCAAGCCATCCCACCTTTTCTGATAAGTGAAGCTAACCAATGGTGGAAGACGAATTTGCATCCCTTGCCCAGACCAATTGCCTGGGAGAGATTTCTGCAAGAATTTCACAAGTTTTATATCCCTCCGTCTGTCAAGCTACAAAAGAGGCATGAATTTAAATCACTGAAGCAACAGTCTGGTATGACGGTAGCCGAGTATGCAAATAAGTTCATCGCATTAGGGAGATTTCAGCCTGTTACCATGAATGATGAAGAGACAAAAATGCTAAAATTTGAAAGAGGGCTGAATCCAAGAATAAGGACATGGTTAGTGAATGCAAACCCCACAAATTTTGGAGCTCTTTTGGACGCGTGCTACCGGATTGAGAGAGACATTATCCGCCGAGACGATGTGGGACAAAAGAGAGAAAGACAAGGGACTGGAAATAAGAAATACAGATAGGTAGCTAAGAAGAATTTCAGAGGATCAGTTCGACAAGGAAAATCCTAGGGTCAGAATCAGCACCGCCAGCAGCACCAAAATAATCAGCAAAGGAATCAAGCTCCACCTCAGCAGCCAGCTATACCAGTGTGCCCTCAGTGCCAGAAGACATGTAAATAAGACTCCATTAAACATATGTAGGACAAAAGATTATGAAAAATGAGTCCGTTTGGTTTATTTAGCCGCCCTATGAACATGAAGTAAAAATCTGGAAATTTTTTAGCTCGTGAGACCGTGCTTGTTGTCATGTTCCAAGGAATGCTTACGATAATTCATGCCATGACTTGCATTGCATAACATGTCATGTATGACACATGATCATATGCACCATGAATCTGATTTTTATGAATTTTCCGTATGCAAGCAAGTCTTTTCAAGTAAATACGTTTTTCGTTATGCATATAAGTTATTTACGGTCCCACGTTTTAAAGAAAGCTTTATGATTCCCTTACCGGCCAAGCATGCAAATAACCCGACTCCAGACCCGTGGTTAATAGGTTGATGACATGATAAGTTCTGGACCCGTTCCGGACCCGAGGTTAATTGGTCCGATGATATGCTCTGGACACGATCCAGGCCCGGGGTTAATTGGCCTGATGTCATGTTCTGGACCCGTTCAGATCCGGAGTTAATTGATCTGATACTCTTTTTTTCTGACACGTTATTTTATGGGACCAAAATGATGTTTTGACATGACAAGATATCATGCATTGCATTTTGCATAACTCATGAACATTTTGACATGTTGTACGTTTCAATGAGTGGGTAATATGTTATTGTCGGTATAGTTCTACTTAAAATTTATGCTTAGGCTATATTGTCAAGCAGATCCAGGATTAAAGAACGGGTATGGACTAACATTGAGGTTCTTAGGGTTTTACATTCATGTTATGATTCTTTATTTATTTCATGGTAGTTTATTGTATGCTTGCTGGGTGATTTTATCACTCATACCTTTATTTTTTTCCCCCAAGCCAGTGAATGCTAAAGTTGAATTGATCGAGGATGAACCGAAGGTGCCGTACCTGTAGTCGAGGTGTCAGGAGAAGATCATGCTTAAGGACTTTTGTGCTGCTATGATGGTGTACTATGAACTATGTTGAACTCTTTGGAATTTCGGTTATGATGTTTTGTAGATTACTACTTTTGGGGACTTAATATTTCGTAATGCATGTTTATTTTAAAGTTTTAATTCTGCCTGAATTTTACTACCATGTTAAATGTTAGCATGGGAGTCCATGACTTAAGTTATGGGTTTTCGCATGTTATGCATGACGCTTTGTACTCTCCTTAGTGAAGTACGGCGGGTGCACCATATTCGGACAAGGTCTGGGTGCGGGGCGCTACATGGGTAACACCGAAAAATGTGGCCTATCTGTCTGTAGTTGAAACATGCTCCTGTCTTTCTCCAACACTCTCCAGGATGGCGCCTCCCACATGTAGGGCAAAGAGGAATTGCTGGGGGAGGTCTAGTGTGATTATGCTGCATAGGAGCGAATCGATGCGGCTGCTATGTTGGACTGTAACACCTGCAACAAACACCACTAGAGAAGGAGGGGGTGAATAGTGGTTACCGGAAATTACACTACTACCCTTGAATTAAAAACCCCTTTGAAAACAGAATTTGAGAGCTACTCAGATTCAATACCCGTTTTAGAAAATTTTAAAAGTTAGTATATACAACTCTAAAAATTATGAAACTTTCCAGAAGTCAACTTCAATGTCTTGAATAGACTTTATCCAAAAATTAGACAAAAATAAGACCGTTTACCCTTCAAACAAATAAAAAGATTGAGATGATCAATCTGGATAGAATTGGACAAAATGATGCTGAAATTTGTAAACGTATATCTCTTTAATTACTCAACTAAAAAGATTGATATTTATGTCAAAAATACTCTTAAGATGTCTAATTTAAGTTTCACAAAGGCCCTGACATGAAACTATGCTTGATAAAATCAGAATGCAAGTTTCATTGAAACTGGTTGGATTACAGCCAGAATGGAGAAGTTATTTTCAAAGACTGAAAGACTAACTTTCCCTTGCTAAAATCAAGTGATTCCCATTGAAAATGAAAGCTAACAGTCTGAAGTATAACTCCACCAAAAATAACAAATTCTTAATTTTTCTACTATTTTTTTAAGACGTGTGAATTTGGATGAAAACTGCAGTGAAAAAGGACAGAAAACAGTAAAGAAGGAAAGAAGACAAGAACACCGAATATTCATCTTGGTTCAGTTAGTGTGACCTACTCCAGTTCCAAGAAACATCTTTCCTTGGATTTTACTATGGAATGAACAACAATACAACAAGAACTAAGCTTGATCCTTGGGTTATATACCAACCCTATTCAAGAATTAGATGATCACCTCTATGCAACTTTGGTTGCAACACCTCTATCACCTATTGATGTAGCCTTATAAATTGGCTAATCAATCTTAAGAAAACAACAAGAGGCATGTATAGTGTAGCTACACAACAACTAGAAATGGAATAATTTAGCTACACATAGAAAGAATCAAGAGTAAGAGAAGAGAATAGCAAGAATGATCTTCAACTTTTGCTTTCAAGTGTGTATCTTCTCTTCTTCACCTTGCCTCCTATTTTTAGTGTGCAGTGACCCATGAAGATAAGGACTCCAATGTGTCAATGTCTTCATCATCAATGTTTAACTGTCTTCACACTATTGGTTGGCCACATAATCACCTTGTACACTTGGCAACTTCAAGACACATGATTGGTCCACCTTGTCATCTTTGTCTTATCCAAAATTTCCACCTCAAATTGTCTTGAAAATTATGAAGATAGTAAGAAGGGAATATACCACAAAAATACCTCAACTTTTTGGCAAGATAATAGGCTATGTGATGGCTGAATATTTGACTCTAAAATCAGCTCCAACCTCTCAAACTAGAAGTTCTTTTCAACTTTGAAATTTCCAAGTTGGCAATTTTGCCAACTAGCTTGTTTTTGATGGGTACACTTGTACACATGTCGTAAAATGGATAAGGCATCATCTTCACCTGTATATACACGTTTTTGAGGCATATATACATGTACAATTTCAGAGTTTTTTGAAGAGAAAATAACACATAAGAGTTGACAATATTGTTTCAACATATGATATCAAAATTCTCACTTTTTCTCCTTGTATGTTGTGATGAATTTTGCACCAATAACTCCATTAAAAGCTATGCAAAAATATGATTAGGAACCTCCAATAACATATCCATAAGATTATTCAAGAAGATAATAGAGTGTGAAATGAAAACCGTCACATATCCCGCTACCGTCGATAATATCACCAGATAAAAATATAGAATAGAATTCCATGATATAATCTTCAAGAACACCATAAATAAGCTCCATAATTCAGATAATAAAATATTCAAGTGATGTCCTTGAGTAAAATAAAACTGCCCTTGGAGGATAAAATGACCATAATGCCCTTGGTGACAGAAAACTCTGAGAATGACCTCGATGGTCATAAATAGATATAATAAATTTGTGACGATAAACAAGATATAAATAAGTCTTTGAATCATTTTCACCCTGCCAAGTACCTACAAGAACTCAAAATACCACTTTTGTCTTTTTATTTTGGTAAGTTGTACAAACTTGCAAGGCACATTAGTGACAAGATATATTTATAATCATCAAAAACACATAATAACAACATAATAAACATATATGAAGCATATGCAAATGAAAACAACCATTTTATCACATTTTAGAAAAAAAATCTCTAACCACCCTAGATATCGATCTATCGAAATGTCTCTGCTTGAGAGATCGATGTCTCACAGTAAGGTTCAGATTTTGTCTCTGACCTACATTGATCAATCGATGTCGTTGTGTCTCAGGTTTAAAGATCGATGTCTCACAGTAAGGTTTTGGTTTTTCACTGCCTTATATGGGTCGATCGATGTGAGGGATCGATGTACATCGATCAATCAATGTGCATTAACCTGAGAGATCGATGTCATTTTTCTTCACTTATTCAACTTTTTATCATTTATAACATCATGTGTGACATTATTTAATTATTCAAAATTTAAAATCATGACTTTGAAAATTATCCAAACATATTTCTCAACATTCTCCCCGTTTTGGATGATTTTCAAAATAACCTTACATGATTTTAATGTCACAATTCTTTACCAATTTTTTATCACATATCTACCAGTTTTATACCACTTGAATTTTATAAAAAAAATTCTCCAATTCTACACCAATTGTTTTCAAACTTTCAAACTCTTTTTAGATACATGTTTTTAACATACGTGCTCCCCCTCAACTTATATTCTCCCCCTAAACCAATGCTCCAAGCCCATTTAGCACCAATTAGAACTTATACCAATTGAACTTCACTCATTATTCAACCTTAAAATCATTATTTAAAATCTAAAATCATGTTCTCATTCTACTACCCTTTTATTTTGCAAATCATGCAAAAGATAGAGTTAAGCAATTGTATCGTAGGTCATCATACCTAACTTGGCTCACAAAGTTTCAAAAGTGGACTGAATAAGAGGTTTAGTGAAGATGTCAACTACTTGATGATCAGTTCTTACATGATCTATGATTATGTCCCCATTTTAAATATGGTCATTGAGAAAATGGTATCTTACCTCAATGTGTTTGGTTTTAGAATGAAGTAACAGATTCCGAGAAAGATTGATCGCACTCATGCTATCACAGTAAAATGGAATCTTATTCATTATAATGCCAAAATCACTAAGTTGTTGTTTAAGCCAAAGTATTTGGGTAGTTCATAAACTTAAGGCTATATACTAGACTTTGGTGGTAGAAAGAACTACACTAGCTTATTTCTTTGAAAACCATGAAATCAAGTTGGTTCTTATGAATTAAGAAGTTCCGCTAGTGGATTTTCTATCTATTATATAACCACCATAATCAGCATCACTATAAGAATATAGTTTCAACCTAGCGTTTCTATCACACCAAAGTCCTAAATGAGGTGTATGTTTAATATATCTAAATATCTTTTTCACCACATTATAATGAGATACCTTAGGACAAGATTGAAACCTAGCATACATACACACACTAAACATTATATCTAGTCCTGATGCAGTTAAATACAATAATGATCTAATCATAGACCTATATAGTGTATGGTCAAAAGGTTTACCATTTTCATCTTTGTCTACTTTGGTACTAACACTCATAAGGGTAGTTGATGGTTTCAACTCTTCATATCCAAACTTCTTAATCATATCATTGACATACTTAAGTTAGGTAATATGGATTCCTTGAGTTGTTTGATTTGTAAACCTAAGGAGTAGTTCAATTCTCCTACCATTGACATTTCATATTCTGACTTCATACATTCTTCGAAGTCCTTTACTAAGGCAGATTTAGTTGAACCAAAGATAATATCGTCTACATATATTTGAACTATTAGTAAGTCATCATCTTTTATTTTAAGAAATAATGCATTGTCTATGGTTTTCCTTTGATAATTGTTTACAATAAGAAAATTTACAAATCTATCATACCAAGCTCTTGGAGCTTGTTTCAAACCATATAAAGCCTTCTTAAGCTTGTAAACATGGTTAAGGTTCTTTAGATCTTCGAATCCAGGGGTTGTTTGACAAAGACCTCTTCTTGGATGTATCCATTCAAGAACGCACTCTTGATATCCGTTTGGAAGAGTTTAATGTTGCTTAGACTTGCAATAGCAAGAAATAGTCTAATTGCTTCTAGTCATGCAACGGGTGCAAAAGTTTCTTCATTATCAATTCCTTCCTGTTGATTATAAACTTGTGCGACTAACCTAGCCTTATTTTGTGTGATGTTTCCTTGTTCATCCATTTTATTTCTAAATACCCATTTGTCCCTATAATGGATTTATTCTCAGGTTTAGGTTGTTTCGGGTAAATTGATTTAACTCTTCATGCAGGGCATTTATCCATGATATATCACCTAAGGCTTCCTTAACATTTTTAGGTTCTAGGTGTGAGAGTAATCTATGTCCTTCAACTTGACTTATGTTTCTACGTGTTCTAACCCCATCACTAGGATTCCCAATGATCAACTCTTTAGGGTGTTTATGTTTATCTTTTATGTACCACCAATTCCTAGGTTGACTAGGTTCTCCTTCATCTTGTTCAAATGTTTCATTAATATGTACATCATCATATACAATTGGAATATCTTGTAAATTAGATGGATTATCTTCCAATTGCAAAATTTCTTCATTTACTTCACCTAATGATTCATGCATGTCTTGTTCACGTGGGGTTGGTTCTAGACGATCATCTACAGACTCAAGTAAAAAATCATCATCATCAAATATATTTTCAACATTCTTCTCTTGTTTATGTTGAGTTTTATCACTAACTTCAAAATAGACATTCTCATTGAATTTCACATGTATGAATTCAATTATTTTTCTGGATGCAGGATTAAAACACCTATATGCTTTTGAATTAGTTGAATAACCAACAAATATGCATTCAATTGACTTTTGTTCAAATTTTTGTAGATTATCTTTAGTATTGAGCACAAAACACTTACATCCAAAAACTCTAAGATAATCTACCTTAGGTTGTCTATTGTTCAATAATTTGTAAGGTATAATAGAAAGCCTATTTATTATATAACAAGCACAACTAACAACTTCAACCTGTAAATATCTAGGTACTTTGTTTTCACATAACATTGTCCTAGTTATTTCTTGGATTGTCCTATTTTTACATTCAACAACTCTATTGAGTTGTGGTGTTCTAGGTGGTGAAAATTCATGTTTTATTCCATGTATTCACAAAACTTAACGACATCTTTGTTTTTAAATTCTCCACCTTCCTCGCTCCTAATTCTTTTAACATTTTCTTCGTAAAGATTTTCAAGTTTCTTAATAAGATTTTTGATTGCCAATGGAGCATCATCTTGTTGAGAAATATGTTTGGATATTTTTCAAATTTATGATTTTAAGTGTTGAATACATAATAATGTCACACATGGTGTTATAAATGATCAAAATTTGAAAAAGTGAAGAAAAATGACATCGATCTCTCAGGTTAATGCACTTCGATCGATAGATGTATATATCGATCTCTACATCGATCGATCCATGTAAGGAAGAGAAAAACCTGTAGGATCTGCAAGGCACACTAGAAGGCGGGTTGAATAGTGGGTGTGAAAAATGTGGTTTCTAAAATTGTTTTAAACCAAAAACCCAACTTCTGAAAACAGTTTCTGTTTTCAGGACCTGTTTTGAAACGTTTTGAAAACTTGGTTGCAGGTCTTCAAAAATTCTGATATTTGGAGAGATCTTAGTCTCAGATGTTTTGAGTATCTCCTAAAAATGTCAGGTTAAAATTCAACCTCTAACCCCTTTAAAAATTGTTGGTGGTCATGTTGCGCAAATCTGCCAGAAACGGTAGTCTGATTTGAAAACTTTATTCCAATTAAACCGTAACTCCAAATGCTCTGAAAATTTAGTGACTAACCCCTTATTAGGTGTATTTAATTTTATTGAAACATTTTTGAAAAATTCTTTTGGGAAGTTAGTCAAATACGTTCAAAGTCTCAACCTTTGCAAGCCTGAAAATCAGACTGCACTAGTCTTAGAACTTTTGACATTTGGATGACTTATACTTGTCCAAAAGGACTGAAACTTGCGCCAAAAGGACCTTAAGACGTGTGGCTATGTTTCCTGAAAGTTTTGTGATTTTTGAAGTTCGTTTACTATTTTTAAGAACGTGATAAAAATGATGCACTGTGCTGGAAACTGAAAGTAAGTGCTGAAAGTAAAGAACACAAGGAATTTTATACTGGTTCGGTTAAATCAACCTACTCCAGTCTTCGAGGACACCTTCCTCGGTTAGCACTAATCATAAAACACAAATAACACCTTACCACACAGGGTTGATGGAGTTACACACCAACTCCAACCCTTTACAAACCTTGTAAATGATTACAACGATCACGAACACCACCACCTTGCGAGTGCAAGATTGATCACACCTTGATCAATCTTTTACAACAATAAAGAGTATATGGTTGCATGTAAGAATCCTATTCAAGATGTATAAATATGAATACAATAGGCTTTTAGAGAGAAGAAAGAAAGAAGTGTAGAAAGAAGGAGTAGAAAACGTTTTTTTATCTTTGAACTTGTAAGCCTTGTCTTGTATTTTGTTTGTTCTCCTTCTTCTCTTTTTATCACCATATGTGCCGCCCCCTTGATGCCCCTTTCCTCTCTTGAAAATTATCTTCTAAGTCCTTGGAAGAGTATGTTGCATCATTGTGACATTTTCTTGCTTACTTGGCAACTCCTCATTGGATGATCATTAAGTCCTTGCTTACTTGGAACTCATTGATTGGATGGAAGTTGTCATCATTTGATGACTAGATAAATCTGAAAATAATCCTTAAAAACATGTGCCAATTAGTCATAAAAGTGTTGCCATAAGTCACATAATAATTTCACATAATTAGAAAGATAAATATCTCCATTTTCCATCATGAAAATCGGCCATATGCTTCTCCACATGCTGAAATTTCAGCAAGTGTGATATTCACACTTTATTCAAATTTTTGCCAAGTTTGCATTAGATTAATTCCTTGAAAATAAAGAAGAAATCAATCATCATTTAGTACATAGCATTTCTACTAATTTTGGAATAAAAATTAGCCATCAAGAAGGCCATAAAATCGGCCAAGTTCATTCTACACATGCTGAAATTTTCAGCACGTGTGATGTTCCAAGATACCATCACATTATTTCCATAATATATTTAAAACATTGCAATACTATCTTTCAATCAATTCATATAATTCAAAATAGTAAATATGGCTCATTTAGTAGCAAAAATTCGGCCAGCTCTAAATGCGACAAAGTTTGAAATGTTACCTTGTGTAGCTCCTTTCTTTATGTCACCAACATTGTATGCTTTATTCTTGGCCAATCAAGATGCCAACAAAGCTCCACATATGCTTCATCAATCAAAGATAGGCGTGTGATGATGAATGTACATGTGCTGAATTTTATTTTTGCAAACTTTGTAAAATAGTGCACATATAATTATACACACATGGTATATTCCTATCATCCCTTAATTGATTTTTCTAGAACACTTTAAAATGTATAGAGTATGTAAAAAGTGCCTAGATACATGTTATATGCCATGCCAAAAATGTTCCATGTGTCGTGTTCGTAGAAGACCAAATTTTCGACGTTTGTCGATTACCCGATTTTTCTCCGATCGACTTTTTGCACATGTTATATATATTATGTTATACATAATATACATAAATTAAACTTTAATATTCAGCACTCATGGCTGATTTAAAGTGGCGCCTAACATGTGACAAAAATTAAATTTGGAATCTTCACAATTTGGCTTTAATTTGGGGTGATTTGTGTGTGCCAACATGGAATGATTTTATGGCTGTATATACCATGTAAGACACGAAATTTGTGGCTATTTTTGAAGTGTAGGGGCTGGCCATCTATATATGGCAAGTACGGGACACGTTGGCGAAGTTTCGGTATTCATCCGATACGATAATTTTTGGTTTAGAACCTTTCAACGTGTCGTAATAAATTTGTCATCCCCATGACTTATATCATATGACATAAGACCTGAATATACTCATAAATATGATTTAAATGTAGTGGTGTGATGTTAACATACGTTCGTAAAATATATAACGTGTCGGTAGTACGTTGGAATATACGTGTATGCCTTTTAAAAAATTCTGAATATATATAAAAATATATATATAATGGCGTGTATAAAGGAGGGAGAACTTTCCATTCTTCAACTTGTTGCCTTTGTGCGTTTTCCAAATATAGCTTCCTTTAATGAACTACTTAGTTTATTTAACTAAGTACTTCACTTAATGAACTAGTTTAGTTCATTAATGATGGCACCTGAAAATAGTTCAAACACAACAAATGCTTGCCATTTTATGTAAGCTTTAAAGCTTCATGGTTCATTAGTACGACAACATTATATATGAACTATATAAGGCAGGTTTCATGCAAAAACGTGTCATGTCATAAAACTTGTCATGCATTTCTTTGTAACACGTTATTTAAATCATGTATTTTGTAACCACTCATACCCCTTTTTCTCTGCAATCTCCCCCTTTTGATGATTTGCAAAATAACCTAAGTTCATGATTTAAATCTTGTCGCTCCCCCTTCAATCGTGCACAAATTCAAACTTTTGAATTTCAAATTTCAAATTTGCTCCCCCTTGATTTGTGCAATCAATCTCTCTCCCCCCTTAAATCATGCATTCTCTCCCCCTTTATTTTGGAAATTCAATCAAAAATGCATGTAAATATGGAAAGACAATCAAATCAAATCAGCAGAAATCATGCCTAATTTAGAACGAAGATTTTCATACGTGGCCTGATTTAGTGCCTTAGTGAAAATATCTGCTACTTGTGCCTCTGTGCGTACGTGATCTATGATAATATCACCATTGTTGACGTGATCACGACGGAAGTGATAGCGTACTTCTATATGCTTGGCCTTAGAGTGTAGCACGGAGTTCTTAGATAGGTTGATGGTGCTCATACTATCACAATATATAGGAATCTTATTTACCATAATTCCAAAGTCAGGAAGTTGCTGTTTTAGCCATAGGAGTTGTGTGCAACAAAGACTAAGTGCCATGTATTCAGCTTCATTAGTGGATAAAGCTACGCCAGCTTTCTTTTTAGAAAACCATGAAATATGTGAATTTCCTATAAATTGACACGTGCCGCTCGTGCTTTTCCTATCTATTTTACATCCACCATAATCTGCGTCAGTGTAGGCATGCAAGTTAAATTCACAATCTTTATCGTACCAAATGCCTAAGGTGGGTGTGTGCTTAATATATCGAAATATTCTTTTCACGGCATTATAGTGAGACACTTTTGGTTGACTTTGAAAACGTGCACACATACATACACTTAACATGATATCAGGTCTACTAGCAGTAAGATATAGTAAAGAGCCAATCATAGATCTATATAAGGCATTATCAAAATTCTTACGATGTTCATCTTTATCTAATTTAGTAGTGACACTCATAGGGGTGGGGGACGGTTTTAAATTTTCAAGATTGAACTTTTTAGTCATATCATTTATATATTTAACTTGGCTTATATGTATACCTTTACCCGTTTGTTTAATCTGCAAACCAAGAAAGTAGTTCAATTCGCCAACCATAGACATTTCAAATTCGGATTTCATGCAAGTTTCAAAATCTTTAACAAGTTTATGAGAAGTGGAGCCGAAAATGATGTCATCAACATAAATTTGAATACTGAGTAAATCTTATTTATCTTGTTTTAAAAATAAAGTACTATCTATATTGCCTCTTTTAAAACCATTTTCTAAGAGAAAAGTAGCAAAACAATCATACCATGCTCTAGGTGCTTGCTTTAGACCGTATAGTGCCTTCTTTAGTTTGTACACGTGATCAGGATGTTTCAAATCTTCAAAACCGGGTGGTTGTTTCACGTATACCTCTTCTTGTATAAATCCATTCAAGAATGCACTTTTCACGTCCATTTGATAATGTTTAAAATCTTTCATGCAAGCAATAGCAAGTAAAAGTCGTATGGCTTCTAAGCGCGCTATGGGTGCAAATGTCTCTTCATAATCTATTCCTTCTTCTTGGTTATATCCTTGTGCTACAAGTCTAGCTTTGTTTCTAACAACTTTTCCTTCTTCATTTATTTTATTTCTAAACACCCACTTTGTGCCTATTATAGTCTTATCTTGTGGTCGTGGCACTAAATCCCATACATCATTTCTAACAAATTGATTAAGTTCATCATGCATAGAATCAATCCATGAAGAATCACTCAAAGCATCATGCACATTTTTAGGCTCAATTTCGGATATCATTGCATGAAATTGATTTATTTCATCCGGATTTATTCTTCTACGTGGTCGCACACCGTGAGTGATATCGCCTATAATGAGATCGTGTGGGTGATCTCTATGCCATCTTGGTTGATTATTTTCTACGTTCTCATGCATTTGTAGGTGATCATGCATTTCTAGTGTATCATTCATATCATGCGTGGCATCATCATCATTCAACACGGGTTTTAATTCAAAATCATCGTCATATTCTTTATCTTTATCAATCTCACCAAATTCATTAAAATTCACATGAATGGATTCTAAAATTTGTCTAGTGAGGGGATCGTAACATCTATATGCTTTTAAATTCACAAAATATCCAACAAAGATGCATTCAATTGATTTAGATTCAAACTTATCTAAATTATCTTTCGTATTTAAAACAAAGCAGTTGCAACCAAACACATGAAAGTAATCAATTTTAGGCATGCGATCGTTTAATATCTCATAAGGTGTCTTATTTATTTTCTTTCTAATAGACAAACGATTAACTATGTAGCATGCACAATTTATTATTGTACCCCGCCTAAATTAGAACGATATCTAGGGTTGAGATGAAGTGAGACAATGGAACGATACCTCGAAAGGAGGATATCTTTGGCTTTACCCATGATTATTTTAAGATTAAAGGAAAATAGCATACTACCCAAAGTGTGAATTATGAATCAAGTGAGTTGCTGAAAAATTTTCCCTAAGACTAAATTTTTCGGCTTAGAGGGTTGGGAACATTATGAAGAACTCTATTTTAATACACGTAACTAACTCTTGTGGTAGTGATGAGAGAAAGGCAAGGGATGATATACTAAGCATTTAGTGTCTTAATTGAAAGAGATTTACAAGATAAAAAGGGGGAAAAGACTTTCTTTTCCCCATTAAGACCGCCGGGTAGGGGAGGCATAAATGAGATCACCTTTTTGCTCAAAAGGCTTAACTACCTTCCTTAAGTGCTTATTAAAGCAACATTGTAAATAGTAATGTGTAATGTAGTCACAAATTATGTTGTTATAAGAAGATGTGACTCACTAAAAGTCCCACTAACCTTTAGGGACGCATGAAGCTAGGAGATTAAGGACCAAATTCTACTATCTAGTAGCCTTTTTCATTTAACATTCTAAAAAGGTGGTTCAAGCATGGTGGAGCATCCTAACCACCGAAATTAAATCATGGGCAACCCATGGTGATTTTTTAACCACCATAGGAACCTTAGAAAAAGCAATTTAAAATTCTATAAAGGGATGTAATGGTTAAGAAGTAAATGAGTTGGGAATAAAACCCCTCTAACCGCCGGCTATTCTTTTGGAGGAAGCCAAGAGAACTTTATCATTACCATGGTAACTTTTGGGGTCTAGCAAATTCAAACTTGATGGAAAGTAAGGTTACATGATACACTTATATGTATATGGTGTTAGACATATGTAGAAGTATATATATATATTAAGATGGGAAAATGGGTAAGCTATGATCATGGATAAGATGAAGTTGAGTTAAACTTATATATGTATAAGTGCACCCACATATATTTTGGCCATGAGGCCCTATTAAGCAATTAAGTGACTTCAAGACCATTAAGGAACCCTAAAAGCAAAAGTGTGGTTAGGCATTAATGAGCACATGCACTTAAGGAGCCTTTCCCTTCCCTTATGATTACGGCCGCCGGATTACCTATCCAAGAAGGGTTATTTTTCCCTTCTTTTAACAAGAAGCCTCTTAACATTTTAAGTTAATTACTATCTAAGAGGCTATCCAAAAGAGCAAGAGATACTCCCTCTCTTCCCTCAAGCACACGGCCATAAAAACCAAGAGACCTTAGAACTTTTACCATGGTTACTTCAACACATTTAAAGAGTAACCTTGATTAACTAAAGTAACTAAGGTTAACAAACTTAACCATGCCATGGCAATTCCCTAAACCCCTTGATGACCAACGGCTAAATCATAGCCTAGTTAAAGAAGTTTCCTTCAACAAACCCTAGTACTCACTTCAAAATTTACAAGGAACTTTTCCCTCCCATTTTCTCTTCAAGCACACGGCCAAGGATTAAGCAAAGAAGACTTAGGATTCATTCAAGCTCAAGTTGGTCTAGTTAAGTAAATGCTTAACTTTTCATGAGGATTTCTACATCTTTCATGGAATGAAACTCATAATGCTACCCTTTGTCTTGCTCATAAACCGTGACCTTCATGGTCACTAGGTTCCAAATTTTCAAGCTTTGAGAGGTGCTAGTCTTAAGAGGCTTGAACACTACTCAAGTTCCATTTTGGTAAGTCCATATAAACCCTATTTAGCACATCTTTCACTTAAGAATATGGACTAACAATGGTTCTCTTTTCCTCTTCAAAACCATGGGGTTCATATGGGAAGAAGGGAAGAGCTTCACCCATTTCATACCCATTTCAAGCTAAAAGAAGGAGTAAGTTGGAAAAAGGCAAGTACACTATACATACTCATGACTTGGATGAGAAAGTGCATGCTTGAATGTCTAGATGCCATTAAGTTTTAGTCTTAGAGGTGAAATGCTAGGTATAATGCATGAAACTTTCGGATCCTTGGGCAAAGTGGCTTGCATGTATGAGTTTTGCTCCAAAGGTGGATTCTTTGTTGTTTTTAAGTATGAATATGAGGTAAATCTAAGATGAATGTGACAAAGATCTTTTCTTTTACATGTATGGGGGACG
Source organism: Eustoma russellianum (assembly GCA_036186865.1). Lineage (NCBI taxonomy): Eukaryota > Viridiplantae > Streptophyta > Magnoliopsida > Gentianales > Gentianaceae > Eustoma > Eustoma russellianum. The sequence continues at coordinate 16,514,822 of AP025053.1, forward strand.
GTTGGATGGAAGAGGGGAAAATAAATGTAGTTTTGTAAGAATTGTAACTTGTGGGGTAAAGTGTGAACAAGATGTATGCTTTTTGTGATAAACTTAATATGTTCATTGTGTAGATGTTATTTTTGCCCTTGCATGTGTATGAATGGGCAGGTTTTGGGGTTAGGGTGCGTATGCACCAATTATATCAAGGTTTGATTGTAGTATGAACACGATGTGCATGGCCAAAGGAATGATATACGTATCATTCAAAATGTTTTGAGGTGATGTGTAGATGACTTTTGTAATGTGTTAGAACCTGCAAATCAACATGCTAAAGGTGTATTTGATGTTTAATAAGGTGTTTAGGCCAAACAACTCAAGTTGGGACATTCTAGTAAGGAAATGTGACAAAATGAGAACTTACTGGAATAGTACAGATTATTGTGTCGATTTGTAGGACCTGAAAAGAGACTTTAGAAGTATTCAATTTAGCTAATTTTTGGTGTAACACTATTTCTGTGTGTATAGTAAATATGAGAGCTGGAATTTTGTTAAAAGGAGTTACGGTTTATTTTTAACGAAATTTTTAATAAAAACTGGTCAAGCTGGAAACTACTGGAATGAACAGATTTTATGTGACTTAATGATTGACCCGGAAACGGACCCTAGGAATATGAAATTGGGCTGATTTTTGGCAGGATGTTAGCCCTATGTGTTTGCTAAGTTGGAGAGTTGGAATTTTTAAAAAACGACTTACGGTTGGGTCACAATAAAATTCGTAGTAAAATTGGTCATTCCAGAATTCAGCATGTACCCGTTTTGGGAAAAAGAATAAATGATCCCTTTAACGATATTATAATTCCGCGGAACTTTTATGACAATTACATAAGACATATGTGACCGTTTTTATGTAAACCACTTGTCTTAGAATGATTATTTTAAAAGGGTAATCACAAAAGTTAAGTGGGCGTTACTTATCTGGAATTTTGGGCAGAATTGAGGAATTTGCTGTGGGGCTTTGTTTTGGTGGGCTTAGACTTAATTATATGGTTTGGGCTTATGACCACTGATTATTGGTATGTCTACAGCAGTTTTACAAGGTTGGCCCCAAATTAAATGAAGTTAATGGGCTTATATGAAAGGTAAAAGAAAGGACACTGCATTGGTGAAATTCAGCAGCCCCTTGTTTCGTAATTAAATAAATTAAGTGTCTTACATGTCCCGTATCGTCACAAAAATTTTATTATGAATAGAAAAGACACTCTTATGCATGTGTATGACAAGAACTCATGGTAATGGGCCTAAAACACGAGGTTTTGAGGCCGTGCATATGGAATGATAATTCTGGAAATTTTTCCAGCCTAAAGAATAAGTTGTACGTATGTGTATATGTAACGCATTATATCATGAACTGCATAGTACATGTCATACATTGCATCATCATCATTTACATGATTTATGGAACTGATTTTTATGAGAAAGAAAGATGAAAAAGCGTTTTTAAAAGAAAAGATTCGGTTTAAAAAAAAACGCTTTCCACCTGTACCGTGTGTTTTTCTGGCCAGTAAGGACCCGTTCCAGATTCGGAGTTAATTGATCTGATGATATGGACCATTCAGGCCCGGAAAGAATAGACCTGATATCGACCGTTCAGGCCCGGAGAGAATATACCTGATAAGTGATGACGTGACCGCTCCGAATCTGGGAATAATAGATTCGAAGAGAAATAAGTGACCGCCTCAGATCCGGGTGAATAGATCTGAATACTCTCTTGTTTTTCTTGACGATGATGTTTTGAATGAAAGAACGAAATAACTTATCTTCACTTTATCATGATGCATCACACGTACATACTCATGTATGTTGCATTTAATGTGTCATCGAATATGGGTACGTGATACTTAGACTAAGGTGTTATGACTTGTTAGCTCATAAGTTATGATCTTTATTGAGTAATGATCTTTTCAAAAGTTATGATCCTTATTGAGTGATGAACTTATCATAAGTTATGAACTTTGGTATGTCTCGATCTTTGATAAGTTATGAGCTGATTTCTTACGGGTGTCGAATGGAAGGTCAGGTATGTTCTAAACCGAATTTTGGGGGTTCGGTTCTTGTATGTACTTTCCATTTAATTCTTGATTATTTATAGTTTACTTACTGGTGACGTTGTCACTCACCCCTTACTTTTACTCCCAGAGGCCGCAGGGAATAAAGTGGAATGGATTGAAGATGAACCTAGGGTTCCTTACCCGTAGAAGTGCGAGAGATGGATGGCCTAGGAGATTTGACGAGATGGTTCCGATCGATGATCCTTTTTATGCAAATTTGATAGAAACAATTACTTTTGGGAATGTCCGTACTTTATGATTGGGTTGTAAAACTGATGATGGTTTCGTAGATGTTTTTATTTTAAATTTTTTATTCTGCCTCGGTTTTGCTTACTTGTTGACGTGTAAGCATGAAAGTCCTCATATTTATTCTGGACTTTGTTATGTTATGGACTGACGCCTGGTACTCTCCGTAGTGAAGTACGGCAGGGCGCACCGTATCCGGCCAGGGTGCGGGGCGCTACAGGTGGTATCAGAGCCCAGGCTCCACATCTGGTTAGAATATAGAATTAAGTTATGATCTTAGTCAACTAAGTTTGATCTTAGATCTAAGTCATGATCCTAGATGAGAGTTGACCTTAGACTAGGATGACTTAGACTGGAAAAATTAGGATTCGACCTAATGATAAAACCCGTGTGTACGACATTTTATAGAGTTTGACCTATATCGTATCTATTTACGTGTCACTGGGAATTCTCATTGAGTTACGAAGTGAGACTTGTCGCTATCTCGATATGACTTCGAATGAAACCGACGCTATGTGGTGCAGATGACATCACAAACCGGTACGTGGACACCATCACTGTCACCCCCGGGGAGCATCGGATTTTATTATCGACAGCTAGTCAAAGCACAAATTCCGAGATTTGGCAGGGAGTCCAGCCCAGAGGAAGCAGAGAAATGGTTAGACGAGGTTGAGAGTCACCTTTTGAGGGCACGGGTGCCGGATGAAATAAAAGCACGAATCGTCCGGCCATTTCTGATTGGTAAAGCCGGCCAGTGGTGGAGAACGAGTCTTCAGTCACTACCCTGACCTATAGCTTGGCCAAGGTTTCTAGAGTAATTTTGTGGGGCTTACCTCTCCCTGGACTTGGTTATTGAGAGGATTGAAGAATCCGATACACTAAAGTAAGAACCGGCACTCCAGTATCAGAATATGTTCGCTAGTTCATTATGTTAGGACGGTATACTCTCCTGATTATGGAAGACGAAAAGTGGAAGGTAACCAGATTCAGGCGCGGTCTAAATTTTCAGATTAAAGCTCGGTTAGGCAAGGCATACCCAAGGACTTTTGATGGACTGTCAAATGACTGCTATAAAGCGGAGCGCTATATTAAGATAATGGAGGAACGAAAGAGACTTAATGAGCGTATGAAGAAAGGAGGTAGAAGGTGGCAGCCATATCCATATGGAACTAACAACAAAATGACCAGAGGCGCTAATATGGATCGAAGGATGATGCATCCAAGGATTTTTGAAACATTCAAACCACCAACAGGTACATCAGATTTTCCAACCTAAAGTACTTATGTTTTACCTTGCTTATTTTCCAAGTAAGGATAATCATAAAGCAGTGTGATAGGGAAACTTAAAGAAAGACTTCTACATAAGCAGAGATGAATGGACAAAGTAGACAACTAGAGTAGCACAGCTAGAGCATGAAAAATAGATTACGCTACAAAGTTTTGGGGTTCTCAATAATCAGGCAAGTACCTGGATAAACAAAACCCTATGAGACCACCGTAAAAAGAATTGGTAACCACTACTTAAGATCGATGATTCATTTGGCTCATTACAGATAAACAACTGAGAGTTGTATAAAGACCGGGGGCCTATAAGTGCTAGTTATTTTGCATGTAGGAATTTCCCTAGAAGTAAATTCATAGAATAACGTAAGGTGATGAAATATGTGTGATCAAAAGGCTTAACTACCTTCCTTAAGTGCTTATTAAAGCAACATTGTAAATAGTAATGTGTAATGTAGTCACAAATTATGTTGTTGTAAGAAGATGTGACTCACTAAAAGTCCCACTAACCTTTAGGGACGCATGAAGCTAGGAGATTAAGGACAAAATTCTACTATCTAGTAGCCTTTTTCATTTAACATTCTAAAAAGGTGGTTCAAGCATGGTGGAGCATCCTAACCACCGAAATTAAATCATGGGCAACCCATGGTGATTTTTTTAACCACCATAGGAACCTTAGAAAAAGTATCTTAAAATTCTAGAAAGGGATGTAATGGTTAAGAAGTAAATGAGTTGGGAATAAAACCCCTCTAGCCACCGACTATTCTTTTGGAGGAAACCAAGAGAACTTTATCATTACCATGGTAACTTTTGGGTTCTAGCAAATTCAAACTTGATGGAAAGTAAGGTTACATGATACACTTATATGTATATGGTGTTGGACATATGTAGAAGTATATATATATATTAAGATGGGAAAATGGGTAAGCTATGAACATGGATAAGATGAAGTTGAGTTAAACTTATATAGGTAAAGTGACTTGGATGTTAAAGTGCATGCTTGAATGTCTAGATGCCATTAAGTTTTAATCTTAGAGGTGAAATGCTAGGTATAATGCATGAAACTTTCGGATCCTTGGGTAAAGTGGCTTGCATGTGTGAGTTTTGCTCCAAAGGTGGATTCTTTGTTGTTTTTAAGTATGAATATGAGGTAAATCTAAGATGAATGTGACAAAGATCTTTTCTTTTACATGTATGGGGGACGGTTGGATGGAAGAGGGGAAAATAAATGTAGTTTTGTAAGAATTGTAACTTGTGGGGTAAAGTGTGAACAAGATGTATGCTTTTTGTGATAAGCTTAATATGTTCATTGTGGATATATTATTTTTGCCCTTGCATGCGTATGAATGGGCTGGTTTGGGGGTTAGGGTGCATATGCACCAATTATATCAAGGTTTGATGGTAGTATGAACATGATGTGCATGGCCAAAGGAATGATATACGTATCATTCAAAATGTTTTGAGGTGATGTGTAGATGACTTTTGTAATGTGTTAGAACCTGAAAATCAACATGCTAAAGGTGTATTTGATGTTTAATAAGGTGTTTAGGCCAAACAACTCAAGTTGGGACATTCTAGTAAGGAAATGTGACAAAATGAGAACTTACTGGAATAGGACAGATTATTTTGTCGATTTGTAGGACCTTAAAAGGGACTTTAGAAGTATTCAATTTAGCTAATTTTTTGTGTAACACTATTCCTGTGTGTATAGTAAATATGAGAGCTGGAATTTTGCTAAAAGGAGTTACGGTTTATTTTTAACGAAATTTTTAATAAAAACTGGTCAAGCTGGAAACTACTGGAATGAACAGATTTTATGTGACATAATGATTGACCCGGAAACGGACCCTAGGAATATGCAATTGGGCTGATTTTTGGCAGGATGTTAGCCCTATGTGTTTGATAAGTTGGAGAGTTGGAATTTTTGAAAAAGAACTTACGGTTGGGTCACAATAAAATTCGTAGTAAAATTGGCCATTCTAGAATTCAGCATGTACCCGTTTTGGGAAAAAGAATAAATGATCCCTTTAACGATATTATAATTCCGCGAAACTTTCATGACAATTACATAAGACATATGTGAGCGTTTTTATGTGAACCACTTGTCTTAGAATGATTATTTTAAAGGGGTAATCACCAAAGTTAAGTGGGCGTTACTAATCTGGAATTTTGGACAGAATTGAGGAATTTGCTGGGGGGGTCTATGTTTTGGTGGGCTTAGACTTAATTCTATGGTTTGGGCTTATGACCACTGATTATTGGTATGTCTACAGTAGTTTTACAAGGTTGGCCCCAAATTAAATGAAGCTAATGGGCTTATATGAAAGGTAAAAGAAAGGACACTGCATTGCTGAAATTCAGCAGCCCCCTTGTTTCGTAAATAAATAAATTAAGTGTCTTACATGTCCCGTATCGTCACAAAAATTTTATTACGAATAGAAAAGACACTCTTATGCATGTGTATGACAAGAACTCATGGTAATGGGCCTAAAACACGAGGTTTTGAGGCCGTGCATATGGAATGATAATTCTGGAAATTTTTCCAGCCTAAAGAATAAGTTTTACGTATGTGTATATGTAACGCATTATATCATGAACTGCATAGTACATGTCATACATTGCATCATCATCATTTACATGATTTATGGAACTGATTTTTATGAGAAAGAAAGATGAAAAAGCGTTTTTAAAAGAAAATATTCGGTTTTAAAAAGAACGCTTTCCACCGGTACCGTGTGTTTTTCTGGCCAGTAAGGACCCGTTCCAGATCCGGAGTTAATTGATCTGATGATATGGACCGTTCAGGCCCGGAAAGAATAGACCTAATATCGACCGTTCAGGCCCGGAGAGAATAGACTTGATAAGTGATGACGTGATCGCTCCGAATCCGGGAATAATAGATTCGAAGAGAAATAAGTGACCGCCTCAGATCCGGGTGAATAGATCTGATTACTCTCTTGTTTTTCTTGACGATGATGTTTTGAATGAAAGAGCGAAAGAACTTATCTTCACTTTATCATGATGCATCACACGTACATACTCATGCATGTTGTATTTAATGTGTCATCGAATATGGGTACGTGATACTTAGACTAAGGTATTATGACTTGTTCGCTCATAAGTTATGATCTTTATTGAGTAATGATCTTTTCATAAGTTATGATCCTTATTGAGTGATGATCTTATCATAAGTTATGAACTTTGGTATGTCTCAATCTTTGATAAGTTATGAGCTGATTTCTTACGGGTGTTGAATGGAAGGTCAGGTATGCTCTAAACCGAATTTTGAGAGTTTGGTTCTTGTATGTACTTTCTATTTAATTCACGATTATTTATAGTTTACTTGCTGGTGACGTTGTCACTCACCCCCTATTTTTCCTCCCAGAGGCCACAGGGAATAAAGTGGATTGGATTGAAGATGAACATAGGGTTCCTTACCCGTAGAAGTGCGAGAGATGGATGGCCTAGGAGATTTGACGAGATTGGTTGCGATCGATGATCCTTTTTATGAAATTGTGATGGAAACAATTACTTTTGGGAATGTCCGTACTTTATGATTGGGTTGTAAAACTGATGATGGTTTCGAAGACGTTTTTATTTTAAAGTTTTTATTCTGCCTCGGTTTTGCTTACTTGTTGACGTGTAAGCATGAAAGTCCTCATATTTATTCTGGACTTTGTTATGTTATGGACTGACGCCTGGTACTCTCCGTAGTGAAGTACGGCGGGCGCACCGTATCTGGCCAGGCCGGGGTGCGGGGCGCTACATTTACGGCTTCCGCCCAAAAAAATCTAGGCAATTTATTCTCACACAACATGGTTCTAGCAATTTCTTGTAATGTCCTATTCTTTCTTTCTACTACCCCATTTAGTTGAGGAGTTCTAGGTGGCGAAAACTCGTGTTTAATTCCTTTTTTCTTCGCAAAATGCAATCATGTCCTTGTTTTTAAATTCACTGCCTCTATCACTTATAATCCTTTTCACATTGAAGCCATATTGATTTTCAAGTTGTTTAATTAGTTTTGCAATCTCAATGGCACTATCATCCTTATTTGCAAGAAACAAAGTCCAAATATAACGAGAAAAATCATCAACAATCACACAAGCATAATGACGTCCACTGAGACTCGTAGTGCGACTAGGTCCAAACAAATCAATGTGTAATAATTCTAAAACTCTAGTCGTGCTTATTTCAGTTTTAGGTTTAACTGACTCGCGTGTTTGTTTGCCTTTTATGCAAGATTCACGCAACTGAAAGTTATCTAAATCAAGTGTAGGCAATCCTCGTATTAGGTTCTTTCACTGGAGTTTTTCAAGTGTAGAAATGTCAATGTGTCCTAAACGTCTATGCCACAAATTTACGTTAGGTTCATTGACATGAAACACTTAACCTTAGCGTCTAACATATCATCCATAGAAAGCGTAAAGATGTTTCCTTCCTGTTTTCCTTTTAAAACTGTTTCTCCATTTTTATTTATTATATTGCAATATGAATGAGTAAAACACACATCAAAACCATTATCAATAAATTGTGAAATGCTAAGAAGATTATAAGATAAGTTGCTTACCAAAAAGACGTTGGAGATTTGAAGGGTGCTTGGGCTTCCAATTGTACCTTTTCCGATGATCTTGCCATCATTGTTGTCTCTAAAGGTCACGGACCCGCTTTTTGTGACCTTTTTCAACTTAGTGAATAAGCTCGGGTCACCCGTCATGTGCCTCGAGCAACCACTATCAAGGAACCACTTGATAGATGTGTCTTTTAATGTATGGGTTCCCTGCAATGTACGAGAGTGATTTAGGTACCCTTTTAATTTTGGGTCCTTGTGAGCTAGTTATTTACCTCTTAGTAAAAGTACCTTTCGGTACTCATACTTGGGTGATCCTTCTCGGTCTAGCAAATGGTAAGAATGTAGATGAAGGAGCAATGTAGTAGACATGTGGTGAGTGGACTTTGGGCCTTTGGCCGAGAACTCCTTTATATGCGTCATATTGAGTGCGTTTTTGATATGTCCTCGTGTTGGTGTGTATAGTGCATGATCTAGATGGATGAAATGAATGTCGTGTATGCATCACTTGTTTCTTCTCATATCTATATGGCACATAATTATATTTTGCATGATATGAAGAAGAAGTATCACGAGATGAGGGGAGAGGGGGTCTTTGCGTCATCTTAGACGCCACGTTTGCTTTAGGTGTGTCTACTTTCTTAGACAGGACGAATTTGGTTGGTTTAATTAATACATCATTTGTCTCAATGTATCATAATCCGGTTTTATCACTATCATGTTTTTGTGATAAAATAATGCGATCTAGCATGTTAGATCCCGTATCAAACTATTTCATCATTTTCTTTAAGTCCATATTCCTTGATTTCAAATTTGAAATCTCGGATTTCATTTCATTATTATGAGTGGTCAATGATGAGACCTCTGTCTTAATTCATTAATGATGCATGACGAATTTTCTTTTGACTCGTTTAATTGAGCAACAAGATTCGTGTTAGAAGATTCTAACAACTTCTTGTCTTCAATTAATCACTTCTTTTCTTTTGCGAGAGTCTTAGTAAATTTATGCAATTCTAAATACTGACTAAAAAGATCATCATAAGAAGGCTCAGAGTCAGAATCAGAGCCAGAAGATACCTCGTTTGATGCTATGGATACAAAGCATACTTGTGCAGTCTCCTCTTCTGTATCAGTCTCGAAATCAGATGTATCACTCCAAGTGGAGGCCTTGAGAGCTCTTTCCCTTTGCTTAGGTTCTGAGACGAGTCTATTTTTGGTCCGATCCTTGTCAGGGTGTTTGTTTGTTTGCTTGTCCGTATTAGGGCAATCATATGATAGATGTCCAAGTTTACCACATTCGTAACATTTAACATCCTTGTCATTTGTTGTCTGATTCAGAATCACTATCATCTACGTGATCGGAAGAAGTAGAAACGTATTCATTTGATTTAAATGCAATGGTCTTACCTTGTTTTGATGATGATTCTGATTTCCTTATAGTGAGTTTGTTCTCATATACCTTAAGTGATCTAATTAGTTCCTCCATTTTAATTGATTTTGTTTCTTTGCTCTCCTCTATAGCCGTTACTTTAGGGTCCCATTCGGATGGTAGGCTTCGTAGTACCTTTTGGACCTTTTCTTGCATAGAGAAGGCTTTGCCAAGAGACTTAAGAGAATTGTAAATGTTAGTCAAGCGTAGATCCATATCAACGATAGATTCATTTGGCAATAATTTAAATGACTCGAGTGTGGACATAAGCATGTTGATTTTGGACTCTTTTACTTGACTAGCGCCTTCGTGTTTCATTTCAAGAATTCTCCACATTTCTTGAGCACTAGAACAATTTGAAACATAACTAGATTCACTTTTACTTAGTCCATTTAGAAGTAATTTCATGACCCTAGCATTCATGCTCAATCTCTTTTTATCATCACTAGTATACTCTTGTTTAGGCTTAACAACCTCTAGTGTGACTCCATCTACAGTGGATAACTTTGACGGAACAAATGGACCATCTTCTATAATGGACCATAGATCAATATCAATAGCCATAAGAAAAAGTTTCATTCTTAACTTCAATTGAATGAAAGACTCACCGTCAAAGAGAGGAGGCCTTTGACTGGACATACCTTCTTGCTCGGTTTTGAAGTTTGTGGTTGTCATCTCACTTAGATCGTTGGATCCTTTGGTTGTGAGTGTTCCTGCGCTCTGATACCACTTGTAGGATCTGCAAGGCACCACTAGAAGGGGGGTTGAATAGTGGGCGCGGAAAATGTGGGTTTTAAAATTGTTTTAAACCAAAAACCCAACTTCTGAAAACAGTTTCTATTTTCAGGACCTGTTTTGAAACGTTTTGAAAACTAGGTTGCAGGTCTTCAAAAATTCTGAAATTTGGAGAGATCTTAGTCTTAAATGCTCTGAGTATCTCCTAAAAATTTCAGATTAAAATTCAACCTCTAAACCCTTTAAAAATTGTTGGTGGTCAGATTGCGCAAATCCACCAGAAACGGTAGTCTGATTTGAAAAATTTATTCCAATTAAACCGTAACTCCAATTGGTCTGAACATTTAATGACTAACCCCTTATTAGGTGTATTTAATTAAGTTGAAACATTTTCGAAAAATTCTTTTGGGAAGTTAGTCAAATACGTTCAAAGTCTCAACCTTTGCAAGCCTGAAAATCAGACTGCAGTAGTCTCAGAACTTTTGATGTTTGGATGACTTGTACTTGCCCGTTGATACTTGCGCCAAAAGAACCTTAAGACGTGTGGATATGTTTCCTGAAAGTTTCATGATTTTTGAAGTTTTTTTTACTATTTTTAAGAACGTGATAAAAATGATGCAATATGCTGGAAACTGAAAGTAAGTGCTGAAAGTGAAGAACACAAGGAATTTTATGCTGGTTCGGTTAAATCAACCTACTCCAGTCTTCGAGGACACCTTCCTCGGTTAGCACTAATCACAAAACAAAAATAACACCTTACCACACAGGGTTGATGGAGTTACACACCAACTCCAACCCTTTACAAACCTTGTAAATGATTACAACGATCACGAACACCACCACCTTGCGAGTGCAAGATTGATCACACCTTGATCAATCTTTTACAACAATAAAGAGTATATGGTGGTATGTAAGAAGCCTATTAAAGATGTATGAATATGAATACAATAGGCTTTTAGAGAGAAGAAAAAAAGAAATGTAGAAAGAAGGAGTAGAAAACGTTTTTTATCTTTGAACTTGTAAGCCTTGTCTTGTATTTTATTTGTTCTCCTTCTTCTCTTTTTATCACCATATGTGCCGCCCCGTTGATGCCTCTTTCCTCTCTTGAAAATTATCTTCTAAGTCTTTGGAAGAGTATATTGCATCATTATGACATTTCCTTGCTTACTTGGCAACTCCTCATTGGATGATCATTAAGTCCTTGCTTACTTGGCACTCATTGATTGGATGGAAGTTGTCATCATTTGATGACTAGATAAACCTGAAAATAATCCTTAAAACATGTGCCAATTAGTCATAAAAGTGTTGTCATAAGTCACATAATAATTTCACATAATTAGCAAGACAAATATCTCCATTTTCCATCATGAAAATCGGCCATATGCTTCTCCACATGCTGAAATTTCAGCAAGTGTGATATTCACACATTATTCAAATTGTTTCCAAGTTTGCATTAGATTAATTCCTTGAAAATAAAGAAGAAATCAATCATCATTTAGTACATAACATTTCTACTAATTTTGAAATAAAAATTAGCCATCAAGAAGGCCATAAAATCGGCCAAGTTCATTTTACACATGCTGAAATTTTCAGCACGTGTGATATTCCAAGATACCATCACATTATTTCCATAATATATTTAAAACATTGCCATACTATCTTTCAATCAATTCATATAATTCAAAATAGTAAATATGGCTCATTTAGTAGAAAAAATTCGGCCAGCTCTAATCTACACATGCTGAATTTTCAGCATGTGTCACAAATGCGACAAAGTTTGAAATATTATCTTGTGTAGCTCCTTTCTTTATGTCACCAACATTGTATGCTTCATTCCTGGCCAATCAAGATGCCAACAAAGCTCCACATATGCTTCATCAAGCTAAGATAGGCGTGTGATGATTAATGTACATGTGCTGAATTTTGTTTTTGCAAACTTTGTAAAATAGTGCACATATAATTATACACACATGGTATATTCCAATCAGCCCTTAATTGATTTTTCTAGAACACTCTAAAATGTATAGAGTATGTAAAAAGTGTCTAGATACATTTCCATCAAAACCGTATGCTCAAGGTAAGGAAGGAGAAGGATTTCAACTCAACTCACTCCATAACCAAGCAAAGATAAGAGCTTTAGCTTGAAGAGGCAAGTATACAATGATCTCTCATGATTTATTTAAAGAGTTGTGACTTGAATGCTTAGAGGTTCTTAAGATTCAATCTTTAGTTGAATATCTTAAGTTTGAGACTATATCTTAGTGATTCCCTAAGAACAATGCCTTACATGTGACTTATTCCTTTAAAGATGAAGTCTTTTCCTATATGCTATATGAAAAAAGGCTGACCTAGAGTGAAATAAGTTCACCTAAGTAGGTCTAGACAAGATTGACTTGTGAATGTAACACAAAAGGGTCCTAAGGAAAGAATACATGTGAAAGCTAGGAGCTTTATGAGATTGTTGGTAAGTTTAGATTAAGATGACTCTTGAATATGAATGCATGCTTGAAAATGTGTTGTAAAATGTGGTTAAGGCAACACACAAGTTTTGGCCCAAAGTATTGAGTGAAAACATGGACACTTGACTTGGATAAAATGATAAAATGGCAAACCACTGGAAGTGGACAGAATAGAGTGACGTTTTAAATGGTTTAAGAACTGACCTTACAGACCTTCAATGAAGCTAATTTTTGGTACAAAGTTATCCTTATGAGTTTAGCCCAAGTGAGAGTTGGAATTTCGTTAAAATAAGTTAAGGATTATTTTTAAGATATTATACGGTAAAACTGCTCCAGTAGAAAATTCTGGAGCTGGGCAGAATAGATCACTGGATTCAACGAATTAAAAGAGGACCTTGTGGACCTTCAATAAATCTGATTGTTGGCACAGAGCTAGTCTCAAGAGTGTAGCAGAGATGAGAGTTGGAATTTCGGTAAAATAAGTTATGGTTAATTTTTAATAAAATAATTAGTGAGACTGCTCAGGCTGTAAATTCTGGAACATGACAGAATGATGTAACGTTTTGAACGGCTGGAAAAGAGACCTTGTAGAGGACCAATAAAGCTGATTTTTGGAATGGTAAAAATACTATGAGTGTAGTGAACACGCCAGATGGAATTTTGGTAAAACAAATTCTGGACTATTTTATATGAATTAATTAGTCATACTGCTCAACTGAAACCACTGGAACCAACCTGAAGTTTAGAAACGACTTTCTGGACACAGAAAGGAGACTTAGAGATACGAAAATAGGCTAAATTTCGGTAGGGTACTAGTTCCACATGTTTGTGATTTGTACGAGTTGAATTTCTGAAAAAAAAAATCACGGATTTGCCGCAATTGAATTTTTGGTAAAATAGGTCAGATCAGTTTCAGCATCTAACCCATTTCGGAAATTAAATAAATGAGCCCCTTTATAATTATCGAAATAATCTGAATTTTTACAACATGTATCTAAGATTCCACCAAATGTATTTGTGACAAAAGATCAGGGAAATGAACCTATTTGGTTAGCTTAACCGCCCCATGAATACGAAGTAAAAGTCTGAAAGAATTTAGCTTCCGCATTCATGCATGTTGATATGTTATAAGAAATGCATGCGCTTATCCATATCATGACTTGCATTGCATATCACTACATGTATCATGCATGATCATGAAACTGATTTTCATACATTTTATGATGCAAGCAAGTTTTATAAGCAGCTATGTTTTCGTTATGCATGAAACGTTTTTTTACGGTCCCATGTTTTTAAAGAAAGCTTCATGATTCCTTTGCTGGCCAAGCATGCGACTAACCCGACTCCAGACCCGGGGTTAATTGGTCTGATGACATGATATGTTCTGGACCCATTCAGATCCGGGGTTAATTGATCTGATATCTGTTCTGGACCCGTTCAGACCTGGGGTTATGATCTGATATCTGTTCTGGACCCGTTTCAGATCCGGGGTTAATTGATCTGATATCTGTTCTGGACCCGTTCAGGCGCGGGGTTAATTGGTCTGATGATATGTTCTGGACCCGCTCAGATCCGGGGTTAATTGATCTGACACTCTGTTTTTACGACATGTTACTTTATGGGACCAAAACGATGTTTTGACATGACATGACATCATGCATTGCATCTTGCATAACTCACGATCATGAGGACATGTTGCATGTTACAGTTAATGGTTATAAGTCATTATTGGTATAGCATTCCCTAAAAACATGCTTAAGCCGAACGCCAAGTAAGTTCAGGATCCAAGATCAGGTATGTTATAGCATTTCCTAAAACAAGCTTAAGCCGAACGTCAAGTAGGTACAGGACCCAAGATCAGGTATGAATTATGATTATTTGAGGTTTTTTGGGGTAATACATTCATGTTATGATTCTTTACGTATTTCATGGTAGTTTATTGTATTCTTGCTGGGTGATTTTTATCACTCACACTTTATTTTTCCCCAGAGCCAGATAATGCCAAGATAGAATGGATCGAGGATGAGCCGAGGGTACCTTATCCATAGGCGAGGAGCATGAAGGGAGCTAAGCTTAAGGACTTTTGTGCTGCCAAGACGTTTTGCATCATGACTATGTTTGAACTCTCTGGATTTCAGTTATGTTATTTTGTGGGACTACTACCTTTGGGAACTTAGTAAATTAGTGATGCATGTTTGATTTGAAAAGTTTTAATTCTACCTAAATTTTACTACCATGTTGGATGTTAGCATGGGAGTCCACGACTTATGTTATGGATGTTCGCATGTTATGCATGACGCCTTGTACTCTCCGCAGTAAAGTACGGCGGGTGCACCGTATCCGGACGAGGCCGGGTGCGGGGCGCTACAGGTGGTATCAGAGCCCAGACTCTAGATTTCGGGCAGAACGTAGGACTAAGTTATGATCTTAGCAATCTAAGTTTGATCTTAGACCTAAGTCATGATCTTAGATGAGTGATGGCCTTAGACTAGGACCACTTAGACCGGGTTTAAGATGTAACTTAATAAAGAATCCTGAACTATAAAAGTTAGGTCTATGACGAAAGACGTGCCCTTTCCATTCGTATTTTAAAAATCTTTGAATTATGGTCCTTGGTCGAAATAAATTGATTCCGATATTCTAAATAGATGTTAAACCCATAAGTGCAGATGGCATCACAGACTAATGAACAAGCATTATCACTTTCACCCCCGGGCAGCACTGGGTTTTATTACCGGCAGCTAGTAAAAGCACATCTCCCAGAGTTTGGTGGAGAATCTAGTCCCGAGGAGGCGGAAAAATGGCTAGATGAAGTCGAAAGTAACTTCTTGCTGATACGAGTACCTGAGAAGGTAAAGACACCAATTGTCCGGCTGTTTTTGGTCGGTAAGGCCAGCCAGTGGTGGAGGACTTGTATCCAGCCATTGCCCCGACCAGTGACTTGGGCAAGGTTTCTAGAGGAGTTTTGTGAATTTTTCCTCTCTCCGGATCTAATCATGAAGCGAGTTGAGGAATTTGACACCTTAAGACAAGAACCAGGTATCACTGTCTCAGAGTACGCTCGTCGGTTCAGTACATTGGGCCGCTATGTTCCCTTGATCACGGAAGACGAAGAGCACAAGGTAATCAGATTCCTGCGAGGTCTAGACTTCCGGATCAAGATTCGGCTAGCTAATGCATATTCTAACACTTTCGAGGAATTACTGGAGGACTGCTGCAGAACAGAACATGATATTAAACTAACGAAAGGACAAAATAAAGGACTTAAGGAGCATACTAAGGAACGCAACAGGAAGTGGCGTCCGCGTCCACAGAGGGATAATAAAGAAACAACCAAGAACGCTAACCTGGGTGAAAGAGTGCCTGATTCAGCAGTGCCTAAAACCTCAAACTGTAACAGGTATGCCTAACTGTCATTTAACTAAGAAGCACCTACATTGTTCATTATTTGACTATAAATGAGCGATACGAATATATACGAAGTATAGCTAGCACGTGTTTACACAAAGATGTCATTCCAAGGAGGAACTAAGTTAAAGAAACCATCCAAGAAAGTCTTTGTTAATGTAGCTCGTGTCAGCCAAGCATTAAAGAAAGGTCATGAAGGATTCTTGGTTTATGTTCTAAGTGCTGAATAAGAAAGCCCTACCCTTACACAAGTTCCAGTTGTTAATGAATACCCTGATGTATTTCCTGATGATCTGCCTGGACTACCTCCTGATCGCGAGATTGCTTTCGAAATAAACCTTGTTCCAGGAGCTGAACCCATATCTAAAGCCCCTTATCGCATGGCACCTGCGGAACTAAAGGAGCTAAAGGAACAATTACATGAACTGTTAGAAAGGAAACTTATTCGCCCCAGTGTTTCACCTTGGGGTGCTCCGGTGCTATTCGTGAAAAAGAAAGATGGAAGTATGCGCTTATGCATCGATTACCGGGAGCTCAACAAAATCACCATAAAGAACAAGTACCCATTACCACGGATTGATGACCTATTCGATCAGCTCAGGGTAAGTAACTCATAAGTTTTAACTTGACTAAGATTTTAAATCCTTTGAAACCCTATCTAAAGCATTTTAATGCAGGGATCTCGAATTTTTAGTAAGATTGACTTACGATCTGGATACTTTCAATTGAAGATTAAGGCGGAAGATGTCCCTAAGACTGCTTTCAGAACCCGCTATGGACACTATGAGTTCTTAGTCATGCCTTTTGGTCTGACCAATGCCCCTGCCTCCTTTATGGATCTCATGAATCGAGTTTTCCAAGAGCAGTTGGACAAGTTCATGGTGGTCTTCATAGACGACATCTTGATTTATTCACCCGACGAAGAGACTCACGCAGCCCATTTAAGGACAGTCTTGAATATTCTAAGAGCAAGACAGTTGTACGCTAAGTTTAGCAAATGCGAGTTCTGGCTGCAAAGTGTATCATTCCTTGGCCATGTGATTTCAGAAGATGGGATTTCGGTGGATCCCAAGAAAATTGAAGCTACCACGGAATGGCCTAGGCCAACAAATGTTACTGAAGTAAGAAGTTTTCTCGGACTAGCCGGATATTACAGGAAGTTTGTGGAAGGTTTTTCGAGGATAGCTGTTCCCCTCACTAGATTGACCCAAAAGAAAACCAAGTTTGAGTGGAGTGCCGATTGTGAAAAGAGTTTTTCGGAGCTGAAAGCGAAGTTGACATCTGCTCCTATTCTAGCTCAGCCCACTCCTGGAGAAAAGTACGTAGTATACAGTGATGCTTCGAAGAATGGCCTCGGATGTGTTCTTATGCAAAATGATAAAGTGATAGCATATGCATCCCGACAGTTGAAACCCTTTGAGCAAAACTATCCTATCCATGATCTTGAACTTGCCGCAGTGGTATTTGCATTAAAGATATGGAGACACTATTTATATGGCGAAAAGTGCGAGATCTACACAGACCACAAGAGCCTAAAGTACCTCTTTACCCAGAAAGAGCTCAATATGCGGCAGCGTAGATGGCTGGAATTGATTAAAGATTATGATCTCTCCATTCAGTATCATCCGGGAAAAGCCAACAAAGTCGCTGATGCACTAAGTCGGAAAACAAGCCACCCACGACAACCACCTCTTCAGCGAGATATGGAAGAATTTGGCCTAGAAGAAGTTGACTCAATCGATAAAGTTCTCGCCAAATTGGTTCTTGTCCCTTCATTGATTGATAAGATCAAGGAAACTCAAAGGAGTGATGAAGCCATAAGAAAAGTCAAGAAAAGGATGGAAGATAAGCCGCGAGATGACTTTGAGATTCGCAGTGATGGCAGCTTATGGTATCAAGGACGGTTATGTGTCCCCAAAAACAAAGAAATTAAGGACGAAGTCTTGATGGAAGCTCATAATTCTCGGTTATCTATACATCCTAGAGCTAATAAGATGTATCAAGATCTCAAGCAAAAGTTTTGGTGGCCCGGTATGAAGAGACAAATAGCAGAATTTGTTGAGCGATGTTTGATCTGCCAAAGAGTAAAAGCCGAACACCAAAGACCTGCTGGATTATTACAACCCTTGGAAGTGCCAGAATGGAAATGGGATCACATCACCATGGACTTTGTGACTGACCTACCCAAGACTAAGTATGGGAATGATGCTATATGGGTCATTGTGGATCGTTTGACTAAGTCTGCTCACTTTTTGGCTATGACAATTAAAGCATCTATGGAGAAGTTAGCCTCTATGTATATTGATCAGATTGTTTGTTTACATGGAGTGCCCATCAGTATTGTATGCGACCGCGACCCCTGATTTACTTCGAGATTTTGGACCGCCTTTCAAAAGGCAATGGGCACAGAGATAAGAATGAGTTCCGCATTTCATCCTCAAACAGATGGACAATCAGAAAGAACAATCCAAACCCTTGAGGACATGCTCCGCGCTTACATTCTTGATTTTGGAGGAAGCTGGGATAAAAGTCTTAAGCTCGTTGAGTTTTCTTACAATAATAGCTTCCACAGATCCATCGGAATGGCACCTTATGAGGCATTGTATGGACGAAAGTGTCGTTCCCCACTCTATTGGGACGAGATTGGAGATAAAATCTATGCAGGACCCGACATTGTTGAGCAAACACGAGAGAAGGTAAAGTTAGTCCAGCAAAGACTAAGAGCAGCGCAAGATAGAACGAAGATATGGGCAGATGAAAGAAGGAGACCTTTAGAATTCCAAGAAGGAGAGAAAGTCTTTCTAAAAGTTTCTCCGACCAAAAAAGTTAAGAGATTTGGCATCAAAGGAAAACTAAGCCCAAGATTTGTTGGACCTTATGAAGTGCTTGAGAAAGTAGGTGAAGTTGCGTATCATTTAGCGTTGCCACCATCTCTTTCTTAGCTGCACGATGTATTCCATGTTTCTCAACTCCGCCGATATATATATGACCCTAGCCACATCCTTGAAGATCAACAGCTGTAGGTTGAAAAAGATGTAACTTATGAAGAGGAACCCTTAAGAATAGTCGATCGGAAAGAGAAAGCTTTAAGGAAGAGATCCCTACCCATGGTGAAGGTACAATGGAGGCATCATTCGGAAGAAGAAGCAACATGGGAAACGGAAGAAGATATGAGGAGTAGATACCCCCATCTTTTTGTCTAGTTCTGAAGTTTCGAGGACGAAACTTATGATAAGGGGGGGAGGATGTTGTACCCCAACGATCATGTACATGAAAACTATGAATATGAGACGGAATGAAAGCGACAATTTCTTATAGCGCGTGTTACATAAGTCAACTTAACCCTCTTTACTTAATTATTATTGAGGTGATACCAAGCCAAATTAAATAAGGGAAACTTCAAGAAAGTAGTATATGAAATATAGAGTTATATGAACCATACATACCACTATGTATGTATGTGCGTGTATATGATATATGTGTACGAAATGTATAAATACCTACATGCGTATACATAGGAGGATATATATATATATATATATATATATATATATATATATATATATATATATATATAGTGCACATGGCGTGTATATGTATGTATACATACACATACTAATCTTAGAATATGATAAAATAAAGAAAACAATATAGTACAAGAATTAAAATTACAAGAAATGTCAAGTTGCCCAAGAAGCTCAAAAAAAATTTCGGCCAAGACATGTAAGGGTTCTAGAATTCTCTAGCCAATTTTATTAGTTAAAATAATTACTTAAATTCTACTACACCATTAAGACAAGAAGTTGTTATGCAAAGAATAAATAGAAAATAAAGTAGACATGCATTTAAGGAACAAGTAAGACAACTCATTAAAGGAAGAGGTAGTATGGTTGAGGCCATAAAGACCCCAACCAAAACCGCCCCCTTAAGTGTCTAGACATGGAGGATTTTTAAATCCTACCATGGTTACTTTTTCCCTTAAACCAAGGTTAAGATAACCATGATTTGATAAAGTAACTTGGGTTAGCACCAAAGTAACCATAGTTAGAATAAAGTAACCAAGGTTATACGAACCTAACCTTGATTAACACTCATGAGAACCCTAACCCTCCTAATTCTCCCTCCAAAACCGTCCCCCCTTCCTAAGTCCCTAGCATGTTTTAAACCCTTCTAGAAACATCTACCTTCTTGTCATCTTGAGACTCCTCTCAAGACACATTCAAGCAAGAGCAACACTTAGCAAAAATTCGCTCATCTCCCACCACAAATATTCGGCCCCCTTCATCTTGAAGGATAGGAATTCAACTTCAACTTCAAGACTCAAGAAGACATCTAGGTAAGTCTTGTTCCAAGCTTCCTTAAGTGAATTCTTATTTTGGTGAAGAATGAAGCTAACATGAATCCTCTCATTCACCTCAAAACCGTGACATCCATGGTCTAAATAGGTGAAAGCCTTCAACTTTCTTAGGTGGAGACATATTGTGGTGCTTGAATTCCCCACTCAAGCTCATTTTGGAAAGATGCTCTAGCCTTAAACCTATCATATTTCCTCTATTGAATAAAGACTTATCTTTTCCTTTCATTTCCATCAAAACCGTATGCTCAAGGTAAGGAAGGAGAAGATTTCAACTCAACTCACTCCATAACCAAGCAAAGACAAGAGCTTTAGCTTGAAGAGGCAAGTATACAATGATCTCTCATGATTTATTTAAAGAGATGTGACTTGAATGCTTAGAGGTTCTTAAGATTCAATCTTTAGTTGAATATCTTAAGTTTGAGACTATATCTTAGTGATTCCCTAAGAACAATGCCTTACATGTGACTTATTCCTTTAAAGATGAAGTCTTTTCCTATATGCTATATGAAATAAGGCTGACCTAGAGTGAAATAAGTTCACCTAAGTAGGTCTAGACAAGATTGACTTGTGAATGTAACACAAAAGGGTCCTAAGGAAAGAATACATGTGAAAGCTATGAGCTTTATGAGATTGTTGGTAAGTTTAGATTAAGATGACTCTTGAATATGAATGCATGCT
Organism: Eustoma russellianum; assembly: GCA_036186865.1. Classification (NCBI taxonomy): domain Eukaryota; kingdom Viridiplantae; phylum Streptophyta; class Magnoliopsida; order Gentianales; family Gentianaceae; genus Eustoma; species Eustoma russellianum. The sequence continues at coordinate 16,536,072 of AP025053.1, forward strand.
TGAAAATGTGTTGTAAAATGTGGTTAAGGCAACACACAAGTTTCGGCCCAAAGTATTGAGTGAAAACATGGACACTTGACTTGGATAAAATGATAAAATGGCAAACCACTAGAAGTGGACAGAATAGAGTGACGTTTTAAACGGTTTAAGAACTGACCTTACAGACCTTCAATAAAGCTAATTTTTGGTACAAAGTTAGCCTTATGAGTGTAGCCCAAGTGAGAATTCGAATTTTGTTAAAATAAGTTAAGGATTATTTTTAAGAAATTATACGGTAAAACTGCTCCAGTAGAAAATTCTGGAGCTGGGCAGAATAGATCACTGGCTTCAACGAATTAAAAGCGGACCTTGTGGACCTTCAATAAATCTGATTTTTGGCAAAGAGCTAGTCCCAAGAGTGTAGCAGAGATGAGAGTTGGAATTTTGGTAAAATAAGTTATGGTTAATTTTTAATAAAATAATTAGTGAGACTGCTCAGGCTGTAAATTCTGGAACATGACAGAATGGTGTAACGTCTTGAACGGCTGGAAAAGAGACCTTGTAGAGGACCAATAAAGCGGATTTTTGGCATGGTAATAATACTATGAGTTTAGTGAACACGAAAGCTGGAATTTTGGTAAAACAAGTTCTGGACTATTTTATATGAATTAATTAGTCATACTGCTCAACTGAAACCACTGGAACCAACCTGAAGTTTAGCAACGACTTTCGGGACACAGAAAGGGGACTTAGAGATACGAAAATAGGCTAAATTTCGGTAGGATACTAGTTCCACATGTTTATGATTTGTACGAGTTGGAATTTCTGAAAAAGGAATCACGGATTTGCCGCAATTGAATTTTTGGTAAAATAGGTCAAATCAGTTTCAGCATCTAACCCATTTCGGAAATTAAGTAAATGAGCCCCTTTATAATTATCGAAATAATCTGAAATTTTTACGACATGTATCTAAGATTCCACCAAATGTATTTGTGACAAAAGATCAGGGAAATGAACCTATTTGGTTAGCTTAACCGCCCCATGAATACGAAGTAAAAGTCTGAAAGAATTTAGCTTCCGCATTCATGCATGTTGATATGTTATAAGAAATGCATGCGCTTATCCATATCATGAATTGCATTGCATATCACTACATGTATCATGCATGATCATGAAACTGATTTTCATGGATTTTATGATGCAACCAAGTTTTATAAGCAGCTATGTTTTCGTTATGCATGAAACGTTTTTTTTTACGGTCCCATGTTTTTAAAGAAAGCTTCATGATTCCTTTGCCGGCCAAGCATGCGACTAACCCGACTCCAGACCCGGGGTTAATTGGTCTGATGACATGATATGTTCTGGACCCGTTCAGATCCGGGGTTAATTGATCTGATATCTGTTCTGGACCCGTTCAGATCCGGGGTTAATTGATCTGATATCTGTTCTGGACCCGTTCAGGCCTGGGTTAATTGGTCTGATGATATGTTCTGGACCCGCTCAGATCCGGGGTTAATTGATCTGACACTCTGTTTTTACGACATGTTACTTTATGGGACCAAAATGATGTTTTGACATGACATGACATCATGCATTGCATCTTGCATAACTCACGATCATGAGGACATGTTGCATGTTACAGTTAATGGTTATAAGTCATTATTGGTATAGCATTCCCTAAAAACATGCTTAAGCCGAACGCCAAGTAAGTTCAGGATCCAAGATCAGGTATGTTATAGCATTCCCTAAAACAAGCTTAAGCCGAACGTCAAGTAGGTACAAGACCCAAGATCAGGTATGAATTATGATTATTTGAGGTTTTTTTGGGGTAATACATTCATGTTATGATTCTTTACGTATTTCATGGTAGTTTATTGTATTCTGGCTGGGTGATTTTTATCACTCACACTTTATTTTTCCCCAGAGCCGGATAATGCCAAGATAGAATGGATCGAGGATGAGCCGAGGATACCTTATCCATAGGCGAGGAGCATGAAGAGAGCTAAGCTTAAGGAATTTTGTGCTGCCAAGACGTTTTGTATCATGACTATGTTTGAACTCTCTGGATTTCAGTTATGTTATTTTGTGGGACTACTACCTTTGGAAACTTAGTAAATTAGTGATGCATGTTTGATTTGAAAAGTTTTAATTCTGCCTAAATTTTACTACCATGTTGGATGTTAGCATGGGAGTCCACGACTTATGTTATGGATGTTCACATGTTATGCATGACGCCTTGTACTCTCCTCAGTGAAGTACGGCGGGTGCACCGTATCCGGACGAGGCCGGGTGCGGGGCGCTACACCTCACATGCCATATTTTTATGGCAAGAAGTCGAGGTACTCTTATGGTATATTTCCTTCTTATTATCTTCATTTTTCAAAGGATAATCAAGACATATCCATGGTGGAAAAATTGGCCAACATAAGAATTCTAAGGTGGACCAATCATTCTTCTCCATGTTGGCAGGTGTACAAGATGATTATGTGGCGAATCAATATTGTCAAGCCTACTAAGACTTGGCGATGAAGATGTTGACACATGGGAGGTCTTATCCTCAAGGCCTATTTCACACTATATATAGGAGGCAAAGGTGAAGAAGAAGAACACACACTTGAAAGCAAAAAGTTGAAGCTCATTGTCTTGCTATCTTTTTCTCTTCATTCTTCATTCATTCTTTGTGTAGCCAAATTGTTCTTATAATATTTGTTGTATAGCTACACGCCTCTTGTGTCTCATTTGTAAGATTGATTAGCCAAATTTATAAGGCTACATCAATAGGTGGTAGAGGTGTAGCAACCTAAATTTGCATAGAGGTGATCATCCAAGTCTTGGATCGGGTTAGTGTTTAACCCAAGGATCAAGCTTGGTTCTTGTTGTATTTGTGTTCATTCCATAGTGAAATCCAAGGACAGGTGTTCCTTGGGACTGGAGTAGGTCACATTGACCGGACAAGATAAATCTTTGGTGTTCTTGTCCTCTTCCCTTCTTTACTGTTTTCTGCCTGTTTTCACTGCACCTTTCACCTAACTTCACACATCTTGAAAAAATAGCAAAACATTTTTCAATTCGTGATTTTTGATGGAGTTATATTTCAGACTGCTATCTTTCATTTGCAACAAGAATCACTTGATTTGAGCAAAGGAAAGTTAATCTTTCAGTCTTTGGAAGATAACTGCTCCATTCTGGCTGCAATCTGACCAGTTTCAAAACAACTTGCATTCTGAATTTATGAAGCATAGTTCCAGGTCAGGGCCTTTGGAAACTTCAAATAGACATCCTAAGAAGAATTTTGACATAAAGATCAACCTTTTTGGTTGAGTAATCTAAGAGAAACACGTTTTCAAAGTTCAACATCATTTTGTCCAATTCCGTCCAGATTGACTATCTGAATCTTTTTATTTGTTTGAAGGGTCAAACGATCTTATTTTTGTCTCATTTTTGGACGAAGTCTAGTCAAAACATTGAAAATTAATTTTTGGAGAGTTTCATAATTTTTTGGAGTTGTGGACACCAACTTTTGAATTTTTCAAAAATAGGTACTGAATCTGAGGAGGTCTCAGATTTTGTTTTCAAAGGAGATTTTTATTCAAGGGTAGTAGTGTAATTTCCGCTAATCACTATTCACCCCCTCTAGTGGTGTTTACTGCAGGTAGATGGTCCAACAATTGGTATCAGAGCCAGGCCAACACTATTCTAAGAAGCGACATCAACATCGTTCTAAGAAGACAAGAAACAAGACAGAACAGAACATAACCGGACGGAACGGAACAGAATGAAACAGTATAGTCACACTCGGTAGTGACATAGTGATCTCTCCCAGGTAGGCCAAGACACAAGAATGCATAATAGCCTGCTTATCTCAAATCAAAGGCATATAAAATAGCCATAGTTTCTCACAAAGGTGAGTTGGAAGGTATGTCTACCTAACACCCTCCTCTTTTCGATGGTAATAATTTCGTTCGTTGGAACTTAGGATGAGGCTATTCTTAATGGATATATACATCGATTTATAGTTTATAGTTGAAGATGGACCGTACATTCCAATGAAAGTTGTTCAAGTTAATGTGGTAACACAAGAAGTAGAAAAGTATAAAAGTGAATGGCCATCTTAAGATAAAAAGAAAATGTCCATGAATCCCAACACTATGCAATTACTGCTAAATGGACCAACGGCCTATGAAGTAGATTATGTTTCAAATTGCACTAGCGCACACAATATGTGGAAATCACTAGAATTAAAGCATGAAGGTACTAGCGGTGTAAAAGAGTCTAAAATAAACATGCTTATGTTTGAACTTGAATCTTTTAAAATGTTGTCGAACGAATCCATAACACCTATGGATTTGAGGATTGCTAACAATTTCAATGCACTTGAAGACTTGGGTAAATCATTTACTAATAACAAAAAAGGTCAAAAAGTGCTACGGAGTCTTCCTGCTGAATAGGATTGAAAGGTGACAGCAATTGAGGAGACAAAGTCAATGTCTAAAATGGATGAATTGATCGGTTCACTAAGGGTATACGAGGTAAAATTGAACCGACGGAAGTCCGAATCATCGAAATCTACCGGTAAGACTATTTCTTTCAAAACAACTGAGTCACATGTAAATGATAATGATGAAAGTAATAGCCATAGTGAATTAGACGATGATTTAATATTGATAGCTAGAAAACTTAGAAAGTTTTTCAAACGGTCAAATAAGAATGGAAAACAATCTTCTTCTTCCTCTTCTCAACTTAGGAGAAAAAAATTCTAATAACTCTAACAATAATAAGTGGTATAATAAAGAATTAAAATGCTACTAATGTGGACAAAAAGGACATATCTCTTATGATTGTCCGACAAAGAAAAATAACAACAACAACAACAACAACAATAATAATAAACAAGTCAAAGATAAGGAGGTGCAAAGCCCAGAGCAATAGATTCCATGGCAAGAAAAGGCAAAAGAACTATGCAGGCGAGCACATAGAGTAATTCGTCTGATTCAGAATCCGACAATGAGGAAGCTCAAGTCTGCTTCGTATCGAGCAAGGTAAGTTCTTCATCTGATATAGATTCTGATAGTAAAATATCATTTGATGAAATGAGTGAAGGATTCTTAAACATGCATGCTCACTGTAAACGATTATCTAAAGAAAAGAAGAAAATAATTGAAGAAAATGACAAGTTGAAGACGTCCAACTTGGAATTTTCCTTTCAATTAAAATCTTTTAAACAAGAGTCTACTCTTGGCTCTTTAGAGATTAAAATTGAGTTATATCAGAAAAACAAGCATACTTTAAAAGCTGAAAATAGCATATGAAAATCCAAGTTAGATAATTGTGAAAAAGAAATTTCTCAACTTAAATCATCTAAGTTAGACTTAAAAAGATGTTATAACAATTTAAATCTGGCACAATTATGTTAGACACGCTTATATCATTACAAAAGTATGAAAACAATAAAACAGGGTTAGGATATAAAGAAGAAAATGTCAAAGTAAGTAAAAAGACTAAGTTTGTTTAATCAAATACTAAACAACCTTATAAGGCAACTAACATAAATTTAATTTTTCTTGCTATTTCTTCTTCTACCCATTCTAAGGTAAAAATACAACATGCATCCACAGAAGCAACTAGGCAAAAATTTGCATGTAGACCACCTAAAATTATGTCTATATGTATACAAATGTATCCAAACAAAATCAAATGCATCCATCTTATTATAAACTTGGGCAACATACATATCCTCCTTATAAGACTTATAGAAATGAACATACAACATACATGGAGCCATTCAAGAGATATAATTATATGTCATATCAAAAGCAGCGTAGAACTTATTAACCAAGATATAACATTTATGACAATGTATCATCATTTAAATAGAATAGACAAGTACATGAAAATCATTTGTATCATTCAACTTATAATAATGTCAAATATGTGCCCAGAAGGTACATCCAAGTTTGGTTACCCAAAGGGTATATAAACAAGGGTGGTGTCCCTAACATTTAAGGACCCAAGTAAAGGACACCTAAAACTTTGTCTCCATTATAGGTATATTGAAAAGAAGGCCAAAAAGAGACAGAACCAAAGAATCTAATGACCAGGTGGTTTTTAGATAGTGGGTGTTCAAGGCACATGACTGGCAACCCCCAGTTATTCACCGAACTGGAGCAAATTGAGAATAAAGGAAAGGTAACATTCAGTGACAAAAACCAAGGCAGGGTTGTTGGAAAAGGGACAATTGGGGACCCTAACACATTTCAAATACGAAATGTGTTGCTAGTAAGTAATCTTTCATATAAATTACTTAGTATTTTGCAGCATATAGATTCCGGTTATTACATTTCATACCTTCTCACTTCTTGTGATATAAAAAATGATGAGGGAGAAATTGTACTAAAAGGAAATAGGGATGATAACATTTACACACTATCACTAAATAACATGTTAGATGCTAGGATTAAGTGTTTAGTATCATATGACTTAGATGTGAACTTATGACATAGACGACTAGGCCATATAGGAATTTCAACTATAGAGAGATTATCTATGAAAAATCTAATTAGAGGAATGCCTAATTTAGACTTAGATAATTTTCAAATATATGAAACATGTATTAAAGGAAAACACATAAAAAAACAATGAAACCAAAACATGAAGTGAGTATTAGTCATGCACTAGAATTGCTTCACTTAGACTTATTTGGTCCAAGTAGGACAAGAAGTCTAGGTGGACACTACTATGTGTGTGTCATAGTAGATGATTGCACACGATACATATGGACATTGTTCTTAACACACAAAGACGATGCTCCATCGGTAATCGAAAATCTTATTAAGCAACTTGAAAATCTTTACGTAGAAAATGTTAAACAAATTAGGAGTGATAGAGGTGGAGAATTCAAAAACAAAGATGTAATTAAGTTTACTGAATTACATGGAATAAAACATGAATTCTCACCACCTAGAACACCACAATTAGTTGTTGAACGTAAAAATAGAAAAATCAAAGAAATAGCTAGGACAATGTTAGGTAAAAACAAAGTACCTAGATATTTATGGGCTGAAGCGGTTAGTTGTGCTTGTTATATAATAAATAGGTATTGAGAAATATGTTTGGACAATTTTCAAGGTCATGATTTTAAGTGGTGGATACTTAAAAATGTCACACATATTGTTATAAATAATTAAGAGTTGAAGAGTTAAGAAAAATGACATCGATCTCTTGGTTGTTGCACTTCTATTGATTGATGTACTTCGATCCCTCACGTCGATCGATCCATGTAACGCAAAGAAAATTCAACGCCTTACTGTGAGACATCGATCTCTAAACCTGAGACACATCGATCGATCCATGTACATCAAACCCTCACTTCAATCGATCGAGGTAAGTCAGAGACAAACTCTAAAACTCACTGTGAGACATCGATCTCTGAAGCTAAGGTACTTCAATCGATCGATGTCTAGGGTTTTTAGAAATATTTTTCTAAAATGTGATAAAATGGTTTTTTTTCATTTTTATATGATTTGTATATGTTCATTATGTGGTTATGATGTGATTTTAATAAATATAAATGTCTTGTGACTAATGTGCCTTGGGATACAACTTACCAAAAAGGGCAGAATTAGGATTTTGAGTTTTGTAGGAACATGACATGGTGAAAATGTTTCAAGGACACATTCATAATATATTTGTCATCACAAAGGTGTCATTATATCTATTTCTGACCATCCGGGTCATTTCTGGAGTTTTCTCTCATTAGGGGTATTTATGTCATTTTACCCTCGAGGGCAGTTTTCGTATTTTTACTCAAGGAATCTCTTGAGTATATTATTATCTTTATTCTGAAGCTCATTTATGATTATCTTGAAGATTATTTGGTGGTTTTCTATTATTTCTCTCAATTGATGATATTATCGACAGTAGTGGGATATACGACGAGTTGTGATGTCACATTCTATTTTTCTTGAAGACCTTCTTCTATATGTTATTGGAGGATATTGATCATCATTTTAGAGAGAATTTAAAAGTGTTAAAGGTGTAAAATTGATCATAACATACAAGGAGAAAAAGTGAGAATTTTGGTGTTATATGTTGACATAATCTTGTCAACTATTATGTATCATTTTTTATTCAAAAATATGAGTTGATACACATATATATTGGTCCAAAAACGTGCATATATGGCTGGTAAAGGTGGTGTATTCATTTTATAACTTTATGCCAAGTGGACCAACCAAAAACAAGCTAGTTGGCATTCAAATTATACCTAACAGCTACTAGGCTGAGAATAGGGCTGAATTGTTCACAATTTTCAGCCATTCACATGTCCTATTATGTTGCAAAGGAGTTGAGTGTTTTTGGGGCCATTCTATCTTCTCCATATTATCTTCATTTTTCAAGACATTCAAAGGTGGAATTTTCAGCCAACATTATGAATCAAAGGTGGACCTATCATGTTTCTCTATGTTGCCAAGTGTACAAGGTGTTTGTGTGGCCAACCAATAATGTGAAGACAACTAAGACTTGATGATAAAGATAGTGACACATTGAAGGTCTTATCGTCAAGACTCATTTCACCCTATAAATAGGAGGCAAAGGTGAAGAAGAAGAACACACACTTGAAAGCAAAAGTTGGATTGTCTTGCTATCTTCTTCTCTTCATTCTTGTTTTATTCTTTGTAGCCAAGGTGTTCTTGTGATGTTTGTTGTAGAGATACAAGCCTCTTCTGTCTCATTTGTAAGATTAATTAGCGAAATCTATAAGGCTACATCAATATGTGATACAGGTGTTGCAACCAAGAGTTCCATAGATGTGTACATCCAAGTCTTGAATAGGGTCGGTGTTTAACCCAAGGATCAAGCTTGGTTCTTGTTGTAATTTGGTTCATACCATAGTGAAATCCAAGGAAAGGTGTTCCTTGGGACTGGAGTAGGTCACATTGATCGAACCAGGATAAATCTTTGGTGTTCTTGTCTTCTTTACATTTTTCTGTTTTCTGTCCGTTTTCACTGCAGATTTCATATAATTTCTCACGTTTTGAAAAAAAATAGCTAAACACTTTCAAAATTCATGATTTTTGGTGGAGTTATACTTCAGACTGTTAGCTTTCATTTGAAATAACAATCACTTGATTTGAGCAAGTGAAAGTTAGTCTCTCAGTCGTTGCAAGATAACTGCTCCAATCTAGCTGCAATCTGAGCACTTTTGTGAAAACTTGAATTCTCTTTTACCCAAGAATTGTTTAAGGTCAGGTCCTTCTGAAAACAGAAATTAGACATCCTAAGGAGTTTTTTGACATAAAGATCAACATTTTTGGTTAAGTATTCAAAGAGAAACACGTTTTCCAATTTCAGCAACATTCTGTCCAATTCTGTCTAGATTGACCATCTGAATCTTTGTATTGGTTTGAAGGGACAAACGATCTTATTTTTATCTGAGTTTTGGATAGAGTCTTTTCAAGACATTGAAGCTAAGTTCTAGAAATTTTGTATAATTTTTTGAGTTGTGTACACTGATGTTTGAATTTTCAGACACGGGTTCTGGATCTGAGGTGGTCTCAGATTCTGTTTTTAAAGGGGATTTTAATCAAGGGTAGTAGTGTATTTCTACTAACCACTATTCACTGCCCTCCAGTGGTGTTTATTGCATGTGCACGGCCTAACAATTTGTATTAGAGCAAGGTCTACACCATTCTAAGAAGCAAGATTCAATACCATACAAACAAGACAAGACCAAGAAACAACAATCCAATGTAGTCTGCTAATCTCAAATCAAAGGTAAATATAATGGCCATTGTTTCTCACAAAGGTGAGTTAGAAGGTATGTCTACACAACGTCCTCCTCTTTTCGATGGAAATAATTTCGTTCATTGAAATCTTAGAATGAGGCTATTCTTAATGGCTATAGACATCGATTTATGGTCTATAGATGAAGATGGGCCATACATTCCAATGAAAATTGTACAAGTTAGTGGAGTCACACAAGAAGTTAAAAAATATATGTAGGATATGCAAGGCACCACTAGAAGGGGGGGTTGAATAGATGGTGCGGAAAGTGTGTTTTTTAAAATTTCTTTAAACTTGAACAATTCAAGTTCTGAAAACAGATTCTGTTTTCAGGACCTGTTTTAAAACGTTTTTAAAACCAGGTTAGAGGTCTCCAAAAATTTTGAAATTTTGAGAGAACTTAGCCTCAGATGCTGTGAGGGTCCTCTAAAAATTTCAAATTAAAATTCAACATTTAACCCCTTCAAAAACCGTTGGTACTCAGATCGTGCAAATCTGCCAGAAACGGTAGATGGTTTTGAAAAATTAATTCCTATTTGTGTGAACGTCCAAATGATCTGAAAATTTGACCACTAACTCTTTATATACTATATTTTAATGGGTTGAAACAGTTTTGGAAAATTCTTTTGGGAAGTAGGTCAAATACAATCAAAGTCTCAACCTTTGCAAGTCTGAGAATCAGACTGCACTAGTCTCAGAACTTTTGATGTTTGATTGACTTATACTTGTCCAAAAGGGTTGAAACCTGTGCCAAATTAACCCTAGAACGTGTAGGTATGTTTCTGGAAATTTTTGTAATTTTTGAAATTCGTTTACTATTTTTACGAACGTGAACAAGATGTATAAACAGTGCAGAAACTGAAAAGTAAATGCTGAAAGTAAATTGCACCGAGAATTTTATACTGGTTCGGTTATAAACAACCTACTCCAGTCTTCAAGGAACACCTTCCTTGGTTCACACTAATCACACACACGCAGTACACCTTACCGCAGGGTTGATAGAGTTACACCTAACTCCAACCCTTTACAAACCTTGTATGTCGAGTACAATTCACACGAACACCACCACCTCACTAGAATGAAGATTGATCACACCTTGATCAATCTTTTACAAAGATGAATGAATGGTGGTTTATATGAAGCCTATTCAAGATTGAAAGATGTAAAGTACAATAGGCTTTTTACAAGAAAAGAGAGAAAGAAAATGTAGGAGAAAAGAAGCTTGGCAATTTGATCACTTTAGAATGCAATTCTTGGTCTTGTTTTTGTTTGTTCTCCTCTTCCTTCCTTATAGATTGCAGCCGTCCCTATGGAGCCTTCTCCCCTCTTGAAAATTTCCTTTTAAGTGCTTGAGAGAGTGTAAGACATCATGGTGACAATGCCTTGCTTACTTGGCATCATTCTATTGGATCATCATTTAGTCTTCGCTTACTTGGCACCTCTTTATTGGCTCAATGTTGTCATCAAGATGACATGGAAAAAATCTGAGATTAACACTTTAAACATGTGCCAATATCAATCATAAAATCATACCATAAGTCAAATATTTCATCATAAATTGCAAGACAAGAAATCTCTCCTTTTCAAGCTCAAAAAATCGGCCATAAGTATCTTGCCATGCTGAATTTTTCAGCATGTGCATTATGGAATAAAATTCAGATTATTTACCATTTTTCTTTGAATTTTTATCATAAAAATGAATCAATCATATATGGTAAATCTTGCTAACAATTGATGAATGAACTTGGACACAATATTGGTGAAGAATTCGGCCAGCACACCTTCACACATGCTGAAAAATTTCAGCATGTGTGATATGTAGAATATCACACTTAATTACCTTACATAATATTCAAAACATTTCCATAACATCTTCAATTAATCCTCTAATAAAAAATTGACAAAATATGTTACCTTAATCATGAAGACATCGGCCAAGATATGTGTAGTATGCTGAAATTTTCAGCATGTGACATAAGAGAGGTATATGGTGAATACTTACCTTTTGTAGCTTCTCTCTTTGATTTCTCAACATTGTATGATTGATCCTTGACCAATCAATATGCCAACAAGGCTCCACATGTGCTCCATCTCAGCTGTATGTAACGTTGGAATGTGTATATACATGTGCTGAAATTTATTTTTGTTAACTTTGTAAAATAGTGCACATTTAATAATACACACATGTAATATTCCAATCAGCCCTTAATTTAATTTTCTAGAACACTTTAAGATGTATATCATATGTAAAAAGTGTCTAGATACGTGTCACATGATGTTCAAGAAAAACGTTCCATGTTAGGTGCGTAGAAAACCGAATTTTCGATATTTATCGATTACCCGATTTTTCTCTAATTTGAATTCCAACTTTTGCACATGATATATATATTATGTTATACATAATATATATAATATATACTTTAAATCTCAGCACTTGGCTGATTTAAAGTGGTACCATAAACATGTGACAAAATTAAAATTGGAATCTTCACATTTTGGCCTAAATGTGGGGTGATTTGTGTGTGCCAACATGGAAAGTATTTTTGGCTGATCATACCATTTGTAGCACGAAATTTTCATCAATTTTGATGTATATGGGCTGGCCATTTATTTATGGCAAGTACGTGACACGTTGGCGAAGTTTCGGTATTCGTCCGATACGACTAATTTCGGTTTAGAACCTTTTATCGTGCCGTATTTAATTTGTCATCACCATAACTTATATCCTATGATATAAGACCTGAATATACTCATAAACATGAGTTAAGTATAGTGGTGTGACATTAACGTACGTACGTAAGATATATAACGTGTCGGTAGTACGTTGGAACACATGTGTATGTGCCTTTATTTAAAAAATATGAAAATATATAGTGTATATATATATAAATGGCGTTGTTAATAAGATGGGGAGGAGGAGAGAACTTTCCTTCCTTGGCCTTGTTGCCTTTGTGCCTTTTCCAAATGAATCTTCCTTTAATGAACTACTTAGTTTATTAAACTAAGTACTTCACTTAATGAACTACTTTAGTTCATTAATGGTGGCACCTGAAAATAGTATAAACTCAACAAATGCTCGCCATATGATGTAAGCTTTAATGCTTCATGCTCGTTAGTACGGCAACATAATATATAAGCTAAATAAGGCAAGTAATGGCAAGTTATCATGCATACATGTACACTTATGCACGTTTGTGTATATATATATATATTCAACGTTTATATATATATATATATATATATATATATATATATATATTTTCAAATTTCTTATTTTGAAATCACTCAAAACCCTCTTATTTCTACACTCTCCCCCTTTTGATGATTTTCAAAATAACTAGTGTACATGATTTAAGTGCTATCTCTCCCCCTTGAATTATGCACAGATTTGAAATTTGAATTTCGAATTTCAAATCCGGCTCCCCCTTGATTCATGCAATTAAGATCAATCAGTGATCAATCAGTGTCTCTCTCCCCCTTAAATCATGCTTCTCTCTCCCCCCTTTATTTTGGAAAGTTAATCAAAAGATTCCTGTCAAAAAGGAAAGTAAATCAAATAATATCAGATTAAATCACATCAACGGGAATCATGCCTAATTTAGAACGGAGAGATTCATATGTGGCTTGATTTAAGGCCTTTTGTAAATATATCCGCTACTTGTGATTCTGTGCGTACGTGATCTATGACAATATTACCATTGTTAACGTGATTCACGAAGAAAGTGATAGCGTACTTCTATATGCTTAGCCTTAGAATGTAACACGGGGTTCTTAGACAAATTGATGGCACTCATACTATCACAATATATAGGAATCTTATTTACGATAATTCCAAAGTCCGAAAGTTGTTGTTTTATCCACAACAACTGTGTGCAACAAAGGGCTAAGAGCCATGTACTCAGCCTCAGTAGTGGACAAAGCAACACTTGCTTGCTTTTTGGAAAACCATGAAATAAGAGAATTTCCTATAAATTGGCAGGTTCCGCTCGTGCTTTTTCTATCTATTTTGCAGGCCACCATAATCTGCATCAGTGTAAGCATGTAAGTCAAATGTAGAATCCTTATCGTACCAAATACCTAAGGTGGGTGTGTGCTTAATATAACGGAATATTCTTTTTACCGCATTTAAGTGTGACACCTTGGTTGACTTTGAAAACGAGCACACATGCATGCGCTAAACATGATGTCAGGCCTACTAGCAGTTAAATATAGTAAAGAACCTATCATAGATCGATATAATCCATTATCAACGTCTTTACCAGGTTCGTCTTTGTCTAATTTAGTAGTAACACTCATAGGCGTGGGGGATGGTTTCAAATTTTCAAAATTGAACTTCTTGATCATGTCATTTACATACTTAGCTTGGCTTATATGAATTCCTTTACTCGTTTTCTTAATCTGCAAGCCAAGAAAATAATTAAGTTCACCAACCATAAACATTTTCAAATTTAGCTTTCATACAATTTTCAAAATCTTTAACGAGTCTATGTGAGGTATGATCCGAAAATAATGTCATCTACGTAGATTTGAATAATAAGTAAATCTGATTTTTCTTGTTTCAAAAATAGTGTACTATCTATAGTACCACGTTTAAAATTATTTTCTAAAAGGAAAGTAGCAAAACGATCATACCATGCTCTCGGCGCTTGCTTTAGGCCATATAGTGCCTTCTTTAGTTTGTACCCGTGATCTGGATGTTTCCAAATCTTCAAAACCGGGTGGTTGCTTTACGTATACTTCTTCTTGTATGAATCCGTTTAGAAAAGCACTTTTGACGTCCATTTGATACAATTTAAAATCTTTCATGCAAGCAAATAGCAAGTAAGAGTCGTATAGCTGCTAAACGTGCTACGGGTGCAAATGTTTCATCGTAGTCTATTCCTTCTTCTTGATTATATCCTTGAGCTACGAGTCTTGCTTTATTTCTAACGACCTTTCCTTCTTCATTCATTTTATTCCTAAATACCCACTTTGTGTCTATTATTGTCTATCTTGTGGTCGTGGTTACTAAATCCCATACATCATTTCTAACGAATTGATTAAGTTTCGTCATGCATAGCATCAATCCAAGATGAATCACTCAAAGCATCATGCACATTTTGGGCTCAATTTCAGAAATCATAGCATGAAATTCAATTTATTTCATCCGAAGTGATTCTTCTACGTGGTCGCACACCGTGAGTGATGTCCGCCTATGATGAGATCATGTGGGTGATCTCTATGCCATCTTGGTTGATTATTTTCTAAGTTATCATGCATTTCTATATGATCATGCATTTCTAGTGTCTCATTCATCTCATGCATATCAAAAGAATCATTATCTTCATCCAAAACGGGTTTTCAATTCAAAATCATCGTCATATTCCTTATCTTTATCAATCTCTCCAAATTCATTGAATTTAACATGAATAGATTCTATGATTTGTCTAGTGAGAGGATCATAACATCTATATGCTTTTGAATTTATGGAATACCCAACAAAAATGCACTCAATTGATTTGGATTCAAATTTATCTAAATTATCTTTTGTATTCAAGACAAAGCATTTGCATCCAAACACACGAAAATAATCAATCTTAGGCATGCGATCATTCAAATTTCGTAAGGGTCTTATTTATTTTCTTTCTTATAGATAGGCGACTTAAAATATAGCATGCATAACTTTACGGCTTCCGCCCACAGAAATCTAGGCAATTTATTTTCGCAAAGCATGGTTCTAGCGATTTCTTGTAGTGTGCGATTCTTTCTTTCTACTACTCCATTTAATTGTGGAGTTCTAGGTGGCGAAAACTCATGTTTAATTCCTTTTTCTTCACAAAACGAAATCATCTCTTTATTTTTAAACTCACCGCCTCTATCGCTTCTTATTCTTTTCACATTTACGCCGTATTGATTTTCAAGTTGTTTAATTAATTTAGCAATTTCTGGCGCTATCATCCTTATGTGCAAGAAATAAAGTCCAAGTATAACGAGAGAAGTCATCAACAATCACGCCTGCCATAGTGACGCCCACCAAGGCTTGTAGTGCGACACTAGGACCAAACAAATCGATATGCATAGTTCTAGTATTCTAGTCGTGCTTATCTCATTTTTAGGCTTAATGGACTCACGTGTTTGTTTGCCTTTTATGCAAGATTCACCACAACTGAAAGTTGTCTAAATCAAGCGTAGGCAATCCCCGTAACTAGGTTCTTTCGTTGCAATTTTTCTAGTGTAGAAATCCTATGTGTCCTAAACGTCTATGCCATAAATTCACATTGGGTTCATTTGACATAAAACATTTAACTTTAGCGTCTACTACATCATCCATAGATAGTGTAAAGATATTTCCTTCTCGTTTTCTTTTAAAACGGTTTCTCCATTTTTATTTATTATATTTGCAATAAGGGTGAGTAAAACACACATTGAAGCCATTGTCAACAAATTGAGAAATACTCAGAAGATTGTAAGATAAGTTGCTTACCGAGAAATACGTTGGAGATTTGAAGCGTATTCGGATTGCCAATCGTACCTTTTCCAATGATCTTGCCTTCATTGTTGTCTCCAATGTCACGGATCCGCCTTTTTGTGACCTTCTTTAATTTAGAGAACAGGCTTCGGGTCACCCGTCATGTGCCTCGAGCAAACCACTGTCAAGGAACCACTTTATTGATTGGTCTTTCGATGAGTGGTCTCCCCTGCAATGTGAAAAGGTGATTTAGGTACCCCTTTTAATTTTGGGTTCCTTTCGAGTTAGTTAATCACCTTTTGGTAAAGGTACCTTTCGGTACCCATACTTGGGTGATCCTTCTCGGTCTATCAAATGGCAAGAATGTAGATGAAGGTGCGATATAATATACATGTGGTGCATGTACTTTGGGTCTTTGCCCAAGGACTCCTCTATACTCATTGAATGAAGGACGCTTTTGATAGTGTCCTTGTGTGTGTGCGTAGTGCGTGGATGATAGTATTTCGTGTATGCATTGTTCTTTTCTTCTCATTATCTATATGGTAACAACATTATATTTGACATGATATGAGGGAGTGGGGCGTGCGGAAGGGGGCGCTTTTTGCGTCATTTTAGACGCCACTTGAGGCTTAGGGGTGTCTACTTTCTTAGACACAACAAACTTGGTTGGTTTGGTTGATACTTCGTTAGTATCAACGTATCCCAATCCAGTTTTGTCACTGTCATGCTTTGCGATAGTATGATGCGATGCAGCATGTTTGACCCTGTATCGAATTGTTTCATCATTTTCTCTAAATCTGTATTCCTTGATTTCAAATAGAAATCTCGGATTTTCATTTCATTATTTTGAGAAGTTAATGATGAGATCTCGGTTTTCAATGCATTAATGACACATGAAGACTTCTTTCTTTGAATTGCTTAATTGAGCGGACAAGATTCTCGTTAGAAGATTCAACAGTTTCTTGTCTTCAATTAAGCGTTTCTTTCTTTTGCGAGAGTCTTAGTAAATTTATGTAATTCAAGATACTGACTAAAAAGATCATCAATAAGAAGGTTCAGAGTCAGAGTCAGAATCAGATGATACCCTCATTAGATGCCTTTGAAGCAAAGCAAACTGAGCGGATCTCCCTCTTCGGTCCTCAGTTTTCAGAATCTGATGAGTCACTCCAGGTGGAGGCCTTTAGTGCACGTTTCCTTTGTTTAGGATCTGAGACGAGTCTATTTTTGTTCCGCTCCTTGTCAGGGTACTTATTAGTTTGATTTTCTTTGTTTGGGCAGTCATATGATAAGTGTCCGAGTTTGCCGCATTCATAACATTAATGTCCTTATCATTTGACTTGTTTTTATTTCCTCTTTGATGTAGTGCCCTTGTTTTTATGTCTAAATGACTTTCTCATGAATCTTCTTAGTCCTTTAGCCAATAGGATTAAATCATCATTATCCGATTCGGAATCACTATCATCTACGTGATCGGAGGGAGGGGAGACGTATTCATTTGATTTAAAAGCAATTGTCTTACCTTGTTTAGATGATTCCGATTTCCGAATAGTAAGTTTGTTTTCATAAACTTTGAGTGAGCCAATAAGTTCTTCCATTTTTATTGATTTGGTTTCCTTGCTTTTCTTCTATATAGCAGTCACTTTAGGATCCCATTCCGAAGGAAGGCTTCGTAGGACTTTCTGAAACCTTTTCCTGCGTAGTAAAAGCCTTACCAAGAGACTCAAGAGAGTTATAGATGTTAGTTAACGAAGATCATATCTACAATCGACTCATTAGGCAACAATTCAAAAGACTCAAGAGTAGACATGAGCATATTATTTTTGACTCTTTTACTTGACCTCGTGCCTTCGTGTTTCATTTTCTAGAATTCTCCCACATTTCTTGTGCACGCAAAAACAATTTGACACATAACTAGACTCACTTTTAACTTAATCCGTTTAAAAGCAATTGCATAGCCCTAGCATTCATACTAAGTTTCTTTTTATCATCACTCGTATATTCTTGTCTAGTTTTAATAACTTCTAAAGTAACCTCCGTCTACAGTGGATACATTAGATGGGACATATGGACCATCTTCAATTATTGACCAAAGATCTATATCTATAGCCATAAGAAAAAGTTTCAATCCTAAGTTTTCCATTGAATAAAGGACTCACCGTCAAAAAGTGGAGGCCTTTGGCTCGACATACCTTCTTGTTCGGTTTTGAGATTTGTGGATGCCATCTCACCGTAGCGCCCCGTCCCGAACCCTAGGGTCAGAACCGGTACGTCCGCCGTATTCCACTGAGGGATATACAAGGCGTCTGTACGAATTCCTGTACTTATCAAAACGACACAGTATTCGACCGCAAAAGCAAATTAAATCCACTCAAAAACTCTAAAATTCGAAAGTAAAACCCCAAAATCATATATAGTCAAAATCAAGTCACAATCCCTTATACGACATCGTAAAAGTAACAATTAAGAAATCCCTAAGCTATGTCCTCAAATGGAATAATAAATAAAATAAAACTTCCTCAATTCTTGATCCTCAATCTCCAAATAGTCTCTACGAGTCCCACAGAGTCCACTCTGAATCTTCTCCAACCGATATATAATCATACCCTGAATCGTCTGCAAGAAACAAAACGAACGGTGTGAGTGACAAAAACGTTCACTCAGTAGGTACCCTGCCTGCATCGACCCAGTGAGATCATACATGCTAGGACAGTAGTGAAATACATATACGTACTGTAATACGAAAATAGACTGCCCACGTTTTCACAAATACGTATAACGGTCGGAATTTCTTAAAACAACGTATAACGGTCATATCTTTTTAAAACAACGTGTAACGGTCATAACTTCTTAAGACAATCAAGCATATAATCATGCAGAATGAGCGTGAAATGCAATGTCACATACGTGATGCATGATAAACCTACCTTCTCAGAACATTCATCTAATCGTGCAATGCATGACCCCCGGGTCCTAACAGAACGAACGGAACGGAACAGAACAGATCAGATATGCGACTTACGTCTCGCATATCCTAACAGAACAGAACAGAACGGAACAGAACATAACATATATACAATGTCGTGATGCATGAATGCACAGAAATCATACACGGAATCTTTCATTTGCTTCCCTTTCATTTTCTTCTTCTTTTTCTTTTTTTTTTCCTTTTCCCTTATTTTTCCTTTTCTTTTCTTTTCCTTTATTTTCCTTCTCTTTTCACATTTTGCCTTCCCCCCTCCCTGAAATCCCTTTCTGCGATCCCAAATCTTCCTCAGCTTTCAAGTCTCATTCCTTTCCTGCGCCCCAAACTTACATCTTCCAGCCGACATACCCTTCAACCCCACCCCCTCTCACCCAGCCCCCCCCCTCACCCACACCCCCCGCTGCAGCCGCCACCACCCCCAGCCCCTCCCCACTCCAGCCGCCCTCCTCATCCCTCATCCCCCCGCCCTCCAGCGGCCCCCCTTGACCAGGCCCCCCCCTCCGCCGACCCCCCTCCAGACCTCACCACCCCCCCTGCCGCCGACCCCCTACTCACACCTCTCCTCGCTCCCCCTTCGTCCCTTATTTCTCCATCCGGCAGCACGTGGTCATAGCCCACACCACCGGCCACGCGCCGCCGGCACAAACACTTCTTCCTACAATTCCGGTATTCACAAGCACATCAAAAATCAAATCTTTTTTGAGTTTCATAACGAAAATAGCATCATACATATATATACATATACGATCACATATACGGACATAACTTCATCACATAACATATAATCTAATAATCAAGCATCTATACAATCACCAATACTAATGGACGATCTCGTTTCATAGAAGAAATTAAAGATTATCGTTTTTACATTCAACGTATTTAAGGAGACACCTACCCGTATTTGATACGCGTTGAAGGTGTGAATTGATGCGGTGGTGCTCCTTCTATCACCCTAAAGTGGCCGCCTTGATGGAGCTAAAAGAGATGAGTCGTTCTTTTTTTCCCCCTCTTCTGTGAACGGCGCACACTTTGTGAGGGAGGGGAGAAACCTAAGCGTAGTTTAAATAGATATTTGATTTAGGGTTTAAGGGAAAATTTGATAATCAAATTAGGTTTTCTAATTAATTAAGCCCAATTGACCTTTTTAACCCATATTAAAGAAAATTGGGATATAACATTCTCTCCCCTCCTTACAAAAAGTTTCGTCCTCGAAACTTGTCTGTTACGTAATCGGTAACTTAGTATGGTCCTACATAATTCATTTAACCTACATCATGGATGAACTTAGTATCCCTTGCGTATTCCGATATGTTACCCATTTCGCTTTCTCCCTCGATACAGGACTAAGTCCTCAAATCATTCAGTGGTTGTATATATACAATGTAATCTTTAAATCCATTGTCCTTCGTCTGATAGATCATAACCTATTCTTTCTATAGTTCTCGAATCAACCTTAAGGCATCGTTATTATCTGGCTTCATAACTTAATTGCCGGTTTATATCGTACTTATCCTTGCTATCATAAGCAACCCTCTAAAAATCAGTTCTTATATACCTACGAACTAGCTCTCTGATCATGTTCTTAATTTTTTCAGAGATATCGTCAGCAAGCCTAGTATAACGAAATATGTGTATGGACATATTTTTCTTCAAGTTAAAAGAAAGTAGCTTATGTAACTATAATTTTGAATATAGCTTCAACTATTTAAAATTACTGAACCTTCTAATTTTTGTAAACACAAAACTCAAGGTATACTAGATTTGTTTTCGCAACGCGATATCTCAAATGACCATTTTAAAAACGATAATATAACTTTTTCGCAAGGCATTTTGGTAAAATTGCATCAAGACAGTTGAAAACTTAATAATATAAGGTTTTAATAAAACGATTTGAATATGGTACCTTCCGTTCTCAAAAAACAGGTATATATTTTGAAAGCTACCTTTTTTTTTCCACAAAAGTAAGTAAGTTCATCGCAAGCGGGTAAATAATTTGAAAACATTTAAACGATCAAACTGCTTGCGATATCGGTAGTCGCCAAATAAAATTAATTTTGACTAAGAAAAAATGATATAACAAAAATAGAAATTTGAAATATTCTGTAAGAAATATATAAACACATCGTTTTTGTAAGAACATCAATATTTTTAAAAGTTTTTTTTTTTCTTCTTTTTCAAGGCCGTCGAAAGAATTGAAATTTACCGATTTATAAAGTGCGGAAACAAAACATATGCCTCGTAAAGTTTTAGTAGACTATATAAAGTAATGTGACTTAATAAGGTATTCCAAAAATAAAATGTCTTTTAAAGTCCTTTAAAATATAGGTATAAACTCGGTGTAACGTGCTTATATAAAATATATATATGCTAGAGAAATAATAGTCCAATATTTCGTATAATTTCTATCATCCATCCTTATTTTCAAAAGAATAATTTCGTCTATGTATCGTTTCTTATAAGTCTAACCTTCGCCTACTATGATAAGATTCATATTTAAATTGTCCAATCCTAGCATGGTCCACTAAATATTTATCGACTTAAGGTGTTCTAACTCACCATGGCTTCAGCTCGCCATACTGATCCACTGTATTTTCTTACTTGGTTATTTGAACGGCTAATTATCCTAGTTAAATCTCACTCACCCGAACCAGCAGCCACTACTGGCTCATACTTACTCTATTTCAATTCAAGCCTACGAGATTCAAACCAAATGTTCCGATGTCAACACTTAACCCACAATTTTGTAATGATATATTATTCCAAAGCACATACTACAAGTCGATTCTCGCATGTCGCTATTGTTCAATACCTCTAATAAGACTATATTGTCGACCTATTTTGATTACCCTACATTCAACATCTTAACCCTAGACTATAAATTCCTTTGTACAATGTCCTTAACTAACTTCTACTGATTTATAACGCTAATCTTATTTAGTTCCTATCATTCTACGATAAATCATCTCTTAGTATTTACCATACTATTATAATTCATTTCTTAGCAACTATGGTCCTAACTTAGACCTAAGCCTGCTCTGAATTTACCGTCCAAGTAGGGATATGGACCCCGCTTACTTTACCCTAATGGTACCGAGGTACCATGTTTTGCAGTTATGGTAAGGCAGCCCAAGTTACTGTCTGACCCATTAATATGCCAGCTAAAGTTTGTAGTAGGGTATTTTGGTTAACATTGTAATTTATTCAAATCAATATATAGTATTCAACTAGGGTTACTACGACATAGCTTCAGAGTTATGATCAACCTTAGATAAGGGAGAATCGTATGGGATATCCTAGGTATACGTGTTTCAAAACCGATCGACTTCTTAAGTTTAAGATCATAACTTATTTCTAGGATCGTTCGTCTCAGCATCATCATTTCTTAAGTCTAAGATCATGTCTTGTTTCCAAATCATAATGAGTACTAATCAACACTTATTACTAACTCAGTACTTATGTCTAAAGTCAACTCTTAATTGAGATCGTTACTTATGTCTAAGACGTGACTTATCTTCAGATCATCGCTTAGTAACTGAGATCAGTATCTATGTTCATGATCGTCGCTTATTCAAATCATCACTTATGTCTAAGATTAATGACTTAGAGGCAAAATCGTAACTTATTTTGATATATCATGACCTGATTCCAGCATTCCGCTGTGCATCTAGAGCCATGCTCTGAAGATCGTACTGTCGGCCCGATAATACCCCTTGACTAATGAAATTAGATCCAAGTGATCGGTGATATTAGTCGTGCTCTGCTACCCTCCTCCGCATCCGCTTGTAAACGAATCTCAAGTCCGAATGCAGTGTGGTGGAGCCGGTGGCTGCCGATACTATTGCGCCACATCTTGGGCCATGACCAGTAGTGCGTCGGTCAGGGCTTGGGGAAGCACGACCTGCGGTGGAGCCCCATTCTCAGAGTGGCTCCCATTATCGTGTATATTGTTCTCTTCTCGGCAGCATGTTTGCTACGACAAGGAAGAATTTCATTTCATTTTTTTTTGTCAAGGGCATTTCAAGAAATACATAAATCTAAAAGAAATACAGGAGAGAGTCAGATACGGAAAGTAAAACAAAAATAGAAGCCAACCATGCCCCCAACCCGATCATCACTTAGTCTAAATCAAACTTATTCTAAGGTCAAACTTAGTCTCAGATCATAGCTTACATCTAGAATCAAACTTAGTCTCAGATCACAACTTATATCTAGAATCAAACTTAGTCTAAGATCATACTTACATCTATGATCAGACCTTAATCTATAGTCATCTCTTATGTCTAAGATCATTTCTTAATTCTACGTTTTCCGCAGTAGATCTAGAGCCTCGTCTCTGATACCACCTGTAGAGCCCCGTCCCGAACCCTAGGGTCAGAACCGGTACGCCCGCCGTATTCCATTGAGGGATATACAAGGCGTCTGTACGAATTCCTGTACTTATCAAAACGACACAGTATTCGACCGCAAAAGCAAATTAAATCCACTCAAAACTCTAAATCGAAAGTAAAACCCCAAAATCATATATAGTCAAAATCAAGTCACAATCCCTTATACGACATCGTAAAGTAACATTAAGAAATCCCTAAGCTATGTCCTCAAATGGAATAATAAATAAAATAAAACTTCCTCAATTCTTGATCCTCAATCTCCAAATAGTCTCTACGAGTCCCACAGAGTCCACTCTGAATCTTCTCCAACCGATATATAATCATACCCTGAATCGTCTGCAAGAAAACAAAACGAACGGTGTGAGTGACAAAAACGTCACTCAGTAGGTACCCTGCCTGCATCGACCCAGTGAGATCATACATGCTAGGACGTAGTGAAATACATATACGTACTGTAATACGAAAATAGACTGCCCACGTTTTCACAAATACGTATAACGGTCGGAATTTCTTAAACAACGTATAACGGTCATATCTTTTTAAAACAACGTGTAACGGTCATAACTTCTTAAGACAATCAAGCATATAATCATGCAGAATGAGCGTGAAATGCAATGTCACATACGTGATGCATGATAAACCTACCTTCTCAGAACATTCATCTAATCGTGCAATGCATGACCCCGGGTCCTAACAGAACGGAACGGAACGGAACAGAACAGATCAGATATGCGACTTACGTCTCGCATATCCTAACAGAACAGAACAGAACGGAACAGAACATAACATATATACAATGTCGTGATGCATGAATGCACAGAAATCATACACGGAATCTTTCATTTGCTTTCCCTTTCATTTTCTTCTTCTTTTTCTTTTTTTTTTCCTTTTCCTTATTTTTCCTTTTCTTTTTCTTTTTCCTTTATTTTTCCTTCTCTTTTCACAGTTTGCCTCCCCACCTCCCTGAAATCCCTTTCTGCGATCCCAAATCTTCCTCAGCTTTCAAATTCTCAATTCCTTTCCTGCGCCCCAAACTTACATCTTTCCAGCCGACACCCTTCAACCCCCCGCTCACCCAGCCCCCCCCTCACCCACACCCCGCTGCAGCCACCACCCCAGCCCCTCCCCACTCAGCCGCCCTCCTCTCCCTCAGCCCCCCGCCCTCCAGCGGCCCCCCTTGAACAGGCCCCCCCTCAGCCGACCCCCCTCCAGACCCGCACCACCCACCCCCCTGCCGCCACCACCCCCCTAGCCCACCCTAGCACATCCCTCTCAGCTCCCCCTTCGCCCTTATTTCTCATTTCTCCATCCGGCAGCACGTGGTCATAGCCCACCACCACCGGCCACGCCCGCCGGCACAAACACTTCTTCCTACAATTCCGGTATTCACAAGCACATCAAAAATCAAATCTTTTTGAGTTTTCATACGAAAATAGCATCATACTATATATACATATACGATCACATATACGGACATACAATTCATCACATATACATATAATCTAATAATCAAGCATCTATACAATCACCAATACTAATGGACGATCTCGTTTTCATAGAGAAATTAAAGATTATCGTTTTTACATTCAACGGATGTTAAGGAGACACCTACCCGGTATTTGATACGCGTTTGAAGGTGTGAATTGATGCGGTGGTGCTCCTTCTATCCCCTAAAGTGGCCGGCCTTGATGGAGCTAAAAGAGATGAGTCGTTCTTTTTTTTTCCCCCTCTTCTGTGAACGGCGCACACTTTGTGAGGGGAGGGAGAAACCTAAGCGTAGTTTAAATAGATATTTGATTAGGGTTTAGGGAAAACTTGATAATCAAATTAGGTTTTCTAATTAATTAAGCCAATTGACCTTTTACCCTTATTAAAAAATTGGGATATAACACTCACTGAATCGTTGGATTCCTTGTAGTGAGTATAACCTCGCTCTGATACCACTTGTAGGATCTGCAAGGCACCACTAGAAGGGGGGGTTGAATAGATGGTGCGGAAAGTGTGCTTTTTAAAATTTCTTTAAACTTGAACAATTCAAGTTCTGAAAACAGATTCTGTTTTCAGGACTTGTTTTAAAACGTTTTTAAAACTAGGTTAGAGGTCTCCAAAAATTTTGAAATTTTGAGAGAACTTAGCCTCAGATGCTATGAGGGTCCCCTAAAAATTTCAAATTAAAATTCTACCTTTAACCCCTTCAAAAACCGTTGGTACTCAGATCGTGCAAATCTGCCAGAAACAGTAGATGGTTTTGAAAAATTAATTCCTATTTGTGTGAACGTCCAAATGATCTGAAAATTTGACCACTAACTCTTTATATACTATATTTTAATGGGTTGAAACAGTTTCGGAAAATTCTTTTGGGAAGTAGGTCAAATACAATCAAAGTCTCAACCTTTGCAAGTCTGAGAATCAGACTGCACTAGTCTCAGAACTTTTGATGTTTGATTGACTTATACTTGTCCAAAAGGGTTGAAACTTGTGCCAAATTAACCCTAGAACGTGTAGGTATGTTTCTGGAAATTTTTGTAATTTTTGAAATTCGTTTACTATTTTTCGAATGTGAACAAGATGTATAAACAGTGCAGAAACTAAAAAGTAAATGCTGAAAGTAAATTGCACCGAGAATTTTATACTGGTTCGGTTATAAACAACCTACTCCAGTCTTCAAGGAACACCTTCCTTGGTTCACACTAATCACACACACGCAGTACACCTTACCGCAGGGTTGATAGAGTTACACCTAACTCCAACCCTTTACAAACCTTGTATGTCGAGTACAATTCACACGAACACCACCACCTCGCTAGAATGAAGATTGATCACACCTTGATCAATCTTTTACAAAGATGAATGAATGGTGGTTTATATGAAGCCTATTCAAGATTGAAAGATGTAAAGTACAATACGCTTTTTACAAGAAAGAGAGAAAGAAAATGTAGGAGAAAAGAAGCTTGGCAATTTGATCACTTTAGAATGCAATTCTTGGTCTTGTTTTTGTTTGTTCTCCTCTTCCTTCCTTATAGATTGCAGCCGTCCCTATGGAGCCTTCTCCCCTCTTGAAATTTCCTTTTAAGTGCTTGAGAGAGTGTAAGACATCATGGTGACAATGCCTTGCTTACTTGGCATCATTCTATTGGATCATCATTTAGTCTTCGCTTACTTGGCACCTCTTTATTGGCTCAATGTTGTCATCAAGATGACATGGAAAAAATCTGAGATTAACACTTTAAACATGTGCCAATATCAATCATAAAATCATACCATAAGTCAAATATTTCATCATAAATTGCAAGACGAAATCTCTCCTTTTCAAGCTCAAAAAATCGGCCATAAGTATCTTGCCATGCTGAATTTTTCAGCATGTGCATTATGGAATAAAATTCAGATTATTTACCATTTTTCTTTGAATTTTTATCATAAAAATGAATCAATCATATATGGTAAATCTTGCTAACAATTGATGAATGAACTTGGACACAATATTGGTGAAGAATTCGGCCAGCACACCTTCACACATGCTGAAAAATTTCAGCATGTGTGATATGTAGAATATCACACTTAATTACCTTACATAATATTCAAAAAATTTCCATAACATCTTCAATTAATCCTCTAATATAAAATTTACAAAATGTTACCTTAATCATGAAGACATCGGCCAAGATATGTGTAGTATGCTGAAATTTTCAGCATGTGACATAAGAAGGTATATGGTGAATACTTACCTTTTGTAGCTTCTCTCTTTGATTTCTCAACATTGTATGATTGATCCTTGACCAATCAATATGCCAACAAGGCTCCACATGTGCTCCATCTCAGCTGTATGTAACGTTGGAATGTGTATATACATGTGCTGAAATTTATTTTTGTTAACTTTGTAAAATAGTGCACATTTAATAATACACACATGTAATATTCCAATCAGCCCTTAATTTAATTTTCTAGAAACTTTAAGATGTATATCATATGTAAAAAGTGTCTAGATACGTGTCACATGATGTTCAAGAAAAACGTTCCATGTTAGGTGCGTAGAAAACCGAATTTTCGATATTTATCGATTACCCGATTTTTCTCTAATTTGAATTCCAACTTTTGCACATGATATATATTATGTTATACATATATAATATATACTTTAAATCTCAGCACTTGGCTGATTTAAAGTGGTACCATAAACATGTGACAAAATTAAAATTGGAATCTTCACATTTTGGCCTAAATGTGGGGTGATTTGTGTGTGCCAACATGGAAAGTATTTTTGGCTGATAATACCATGTGTAGCACGAAATTTTCATCAATTTTTGATGTATATGGGCTGGCCATTTATTTATGGCAAGTACGTGACACGTTGGCGAAGTTTCGGTATTCGCCCGATACGACTAATTTCGGTTTAGAACCTTTTATCGTGTCGTATTTAATTTGTCATCACCATAACTTATATCATATGATATAAGACCTGAATATACTCATAAATGAGTTAAGTATAGTGGTGTGACGTTACGTACGTACGTAAGATATATAACGTGTCGGTAGTACGTTGGAACACATGTGTATGTGCCTTTATTTAAAAAATATGAAAATATATGTATATATATATAAATGGCGTGTTTAATAAGATGGGGAGGAGGAGAGAACTTTCCTTCCTTGGCCTTGTTGCCTTTGTGCCTTTTCCAAATGAATCTTCCTTTAATGAACTACTTAGTTTATTAAACTAAGTACTTCACTTAATGAACTACTTTAGTTCATTAATGTTGGCACCTGAAAATAGTATAAACTCAACAAATGTTCGCCATATGATGTAAGCTTTAATGCTTCATGGCTCGTTAGTACGGCAACATAATATATAAGCTAAATAAGGCAAGTAATGGCAAGTTATCATGCATACATGTACACTTATGCACGTTTGTATATATATATATATTCAACGTTTATATATATATATATATATTTTCAAATTTCTTATTTTGAAATCACTCAAACCCTCTTATTTCTACAATCTCCCCCTTTTGATGATTTTCAAATAACTAGTGTACATGATTTAAGTGCTATCTCTCCCCCTTGAATTATGCACAGATTTGAAATTTGAATTTCGAATTTCAAATCCGGCTCCCCCTTGATTCATGCAATTAAGATCAATCAGTGATCAATCAGTGTCTCTCTCCCCTTTAAATCATGCTTCTCTCTCCCCCTTTATTTGGAAAGTTAATCAAAAGATTCCTGTCAAAAAGGAAAGTAAATCAAATAATATCAGATTAAATCACATCAACGGGAATCATGCCTAATTTAGAACGGAGAGATTCATATGTGGCTTGATTTAAGGCCTTTGTAAATATATCCGCTACTTGTGATTCTGTGCGTATGTGATCTATGACAATATTACCATTGTTAACGTGATCACGAAGAAAGTGATAGCGTACTTCTATATGCTTAGCCTTAGAATGTAACACGGGGTTCTTAGACAAATTGATGGCACTCATACTATCACAATATATAGGAATCTTATTTACGATAATTCCAAAGTCCGAAAGTTGTTGTTTTATCCACAACAACTGTGTGCAACAAAGGCTAAGAGCCATGTACTCAGCCTCAGTAGTGGACAAAGCAACACTTGCTTGCTTTTTGGAAAACCATGAAATAGAGAATTTCCTATAAATTGGCAGGTTCCGCTCGTGCTTTTTCTATCTATTTTGCAGCCACCATAATCTGCATCAGTGTAAGCATGTAAGTCAAATGTAGAATCCTTATCGTACCAAATACCTAAGGTGGGTGTGTGCTTAATATAACGGAATATTCTTTTTACCGCATTTAAGTGTGACACCTTGGGTTGACTTTGAAAACGAGCACACATGCATATGCTAAACATGATGTCAGGCCTACTAGCAGTTAAATATAGTAAAGAACCTATCATAGATCGATATAATCCATTATCAACGTCTTTACCATGTTCGTCTTTGTCTAATTTAGTAGTAACACTCATAGGCGTGGGGGATGGTTTCAAAGTCTTAAATAGGGTTGGTGTTTAACCCAATGATCAAGCTTGGTTTTTGTTGTAATTTGGTTCATACTATAGTGAAATCCAAGGAAAGGTGTTCCTTGAGGCTGGAGTAGCACATTTGTTGTACCCCACCAAAATCGTACTGTATCTGAGACTAGTATGAAGTGACACACTGGAACGTTATTTCTGCCAAGAACATTTTATTAAGCTTTATCAACGTTTCTTTAATATTGTAGGGAAATAATATACTACCTCAAGTATGAATTATGAAGCATGTGAGTTGATATCTTTACCCTCCCAAGATTACTCATAAATCTCGGCCATAAGGGTCTTCAAGGTACCATAATAGGGTTTCCTCTTACAAGCCAACTAACCCCTAGTAGTCTTCTTAAAGTAAGCATGAAAAGTTTACAAGAACATTTAGTATCCTACTAAATGGAGATTAAGAAGGAAAAAGGGAAAAGTATTACCTTCTCCCCTCCCCCAACCGCCGGTTAAGAGGTATAATTAGGGGTCATGAGACTACTTTTGCTAAAAAGGTCTCAACTACTCACTTTAAATGCTTACTAAAGCAATATTATAAAATAGTTCATGCATGTAGTATCCATAATAGGATATTATTTTGAGGATGGGTAACCCACACAACCATGGGTTACAAGGAAGTGGTGGAATTGTAGGATCAACTTTACCATTAAACTCTTCTCCAACAATTTAGTAACTTTTCATTTAAACCCCCTCAAAAGCAAATAAAGCATGATGGAGCATGCTTAACAACCACTGGTTTAAACCATGGATAGTCCATCGTAACTCCTTAAACCACCATAGTAACTTTTCTAACACATTCTAAAAAGTAACTTAAGGAATAAGAGGAAATAAAGCAAGTAAGGAGTAAATGAGCTTGGGGATAAACCCCTTAACCACCTGCTATTCCCTTGGGTGAGGCAAGAAGACTTCATCACTAACTTTGGTTACTTTTGGGCTAATGCCTTTAAATTTTGTGAAAAGTATGTTTACATGATTTAAGACATGATATATTTATACATATATGGGTATCACTGAAAATATATATAGATATATGGTATATATATATTTTGGCCTACGGTGTATTAATGGCCTAAAGGATGTTAGTTTCATGAAAAGTGTATTTAAATGATAATAGTTTGAAAATACACTTTAAGAACCCTATATGTATAGTATATAAATTAAGATATGAAAATGAGTAAGCTATGTTTAATAGATAATATGCAATAAATTGAATTTATATATATAAGTACACTTATAATTTTCGACCATGAGGCTTTTTTGAGCTTAAAATGGCTTTAAGATTCTTTATGTACCCTAAAAGTAACTCATGGTTAAGTATTAAGTGAACTCCATTATGATATTCATGCACATGAAAAGGTTTCCCTGTTCCCTCATGATGGAACCGCCGGCCACTCTCCTAATCAAGAAGCTTTCTCCTTCTTCTTTAATAAGAAGCCTTTCTTCTATCTTGAATCCCCTACATCCTTAGGAGATTATCAAGAAAGAAGCAAAAAAGTTTCCCTCTCCTTCCCCTAAAAGCATACGGCTATAAGGTAAGTGGAAGGCTCGAGGATATCTCCAACACCAAGCTTCAAGGCCTATCTAAGTATGTATATCCTAAACTCCCTTAGGTGAATTTCCTATGTCAAGAGATGAATCTCACATTGGTATCCCTCTTTCCTTGTCTAAACCGTGACCCCCATGGTCCTTAGGTGAGGATTTCTCAAGCTAGTAGGTGGTGTTAATACCTTGGTGGTGTGAACCCCATTCAAGCCTCATTTGGTAAGTTGGTATAGCCTTAATCTAGCTCCATTTTTCATATAAATGAATAACTAATGTTTCTTCTTTATTCTCCCCAAAAACCGTATGTTCCATGGGAATAGTGGAAGGAACTTCAAGCCATTCTATCCAAGTTCAAGCTAGAAGGAAGCTTTAAGATCCAAAGAGGCAAGTATACTCTAAATGCTCTTGACTTAGTGTGGAAGTATATGCTTGAATGACTAGTTATTATTAAGATTTAGTCTTAGTTGGAAAGTATTAAGATTGAAGCATGGGAACTTAGTGTTCCTTAAGGAGAAGTGGCTTGCATGTGTGAAATCCTTCCAAACGTGTATTCTTTGCCTACATGGATGGTGAATATGCTGTATGTCTAAGATAAACATGGAAAAATCTCTCTTTCTTACTAAGTAAGGGGACGGTTGAAGGAGGAGGTAGGGATGAACAATGGTTCTTGTGAAAGACTATGTCTTGTGGGGTAAAAGATATATAGAAGTTGCATGTTTGAATGTTTATTACTTAGTGTGTATTATGTTCATAACGGAAACGAAATATAAGCCCTTTAATGTGTAGAGAACGGGCTGTTTTTGGGGTTAGGTGGTATACAAATTAGATGTGCCAATGGTAGACTTTATTATGTACAAAATGTGCAATATCAATGTGTGCTATGTGTAAGTTTCAAACCGTTTTTGAAGTAATTTGTATGTAGCCTATTGAATGTATTAGAACCTGTAATGACTATGTTAAAAAGTGTATTTGATGGCTAGTAAATCATTTTAGGGGAATAAGATTAGTTGATACACATTTAGCAAGAAAAGTGAGAAAAAGGAAAAATTACTGGAACATGGCAGATTTAAGTGACGTGTTGTAAGGACCTTAGAAACATGCAAATGAGCTGATTTTTAGTAGGATGCTAGCCTTGTGTGTTTATTAAATCTGTGAGTTAGAATTTTGGCAAAAGGACTCATGGTTTATTCTCAATAATATTTTTAGTAAAAGCTGGTCATTCCAGATTCTGCACGTACCTAGCTTTAGGAAAATAATTAAATGACCACCTTAAACCCATTGGATTGCTCTGAAATTTTTATGGTAATCACTTAAGACATATATGAACATGTCCATGTGAATAATCAGCCTGGAAGCACAGTTTGCAAGGTTAACACTTAAGTTGTAGTTAGCGGTGCAAAGCTGGAAAACAGGACAGAATTATGACATAAGTTAGGAGGCCTTAGTATTTCGAATTTGGGCTCATATGTGCTATTGGGCTTATGAATATTACTTCTTGGTGTGTTTATTATGTTTTCCAGGCATTGGCCCAAATTAAATAAATTTTATGGGCTTGAAATCAAAGTAAAAGATGGGTACTATGCTGCTAGATTCAACAGTACCCTGTTTTGGTAATTTATTGAATTGAGGGTTTATATACCTGAAAACGTTATGAAATTTTTATGTCAAGTAGATAAGATTCCATCATGCATATGTATGACATGAGATCATGAAGATAGGCCGAAATTATGAGGATTGAGGCCGCACAAACAGACCATTAATTCTGGAAATTTTTCCAGCTTAAAGAAAAAGGCAGGATGAGTATTATGTGATGCATCTAGTCATGAATTCCATGTTGCATGTCATACATTGCATCATCATCCTTTGTATGATTTATGAAACTGATTTTATGACAAAGAACGATGAAAAGCGCTTCCAAAGGAAATATTTCAGTTTTGAAAAGAACGACTCCTATTGGTACCATTGATTCTGGCCAGCATAACCCGCTCCATATCCGGGGTTAATTGATCTGCTGATGATTATGACCGTACAGTCCCGGAGAGAATAGACCTGGTTATGATTTATGACCGTTCAGGCCCGGAGAGAATAGACCTGTGGAGAGAATAGACCTGATGACGATGATTGATTGCATGACCGTTTTCAGATCCGGACATAATAGATCTGAAAGGGATTGTATGACTGCTTCAGACCCGGATATAATAGATCTGAATATCCACTCCTCTCGTTTTATTCACGATGATGTTTTGAAAGAAAGAATGAAAGAACATATCCTCATTTTGTCATGACGCATCACATGTGCATACGCATACATACTGCATTTTCTATGGCTAGTCGAATAAATGATGTATATTACTTAGGCTATGATGATATGTTTAATATCTCCTAAGTTATGATCTTAATATGATTCCTTGTCTCTTAAGTTATGATCCTATATCCTTACGAACGATGAGTTGAAAGCCAGGTATGTTGCGAATCCAAACTCTTTGGGGTTTTGGTTCTTGTGTGTACTTTCCACTTAATTCATGCTCATTTATGGTATATTTGCTGGTGACGTTGTCACTCACCCTATTATTTTCCTCCCATAGCCTGCAGGAAACAGGGTCGAATGGATCGATGACGAGCCTAGGGTTCCCTATCCATAGGCGTACGAGAGAGGATAGTTTCAGGACTTTAGCATGATGACTTATGTTTGATGAACTTATGATGGGATGTTAAACTTGGACGTCTCTTTTATTTTGGTGGACATTGATGTAGACGATGTTATGAATATTCGGCATGTTTTATTTAGAAGTTTTTAATTTCACCTCAGTTTTTGCTTACTTGATGAGTGTAATCATGAAAGTCCATGTACTTTATTATGGACTACGATATGTTATGAATCGACGCATGGTACTCTCCGTAGTGAAGTACGGGGGGCGCACCGTACGCGGCGAGCCAGCACGGGGCGCTACACGTGGTATCAGAGCCGAGGCTCTAGATTCGGGCAGAATATAGAATTAAGTTATGATTTTAGAAATCTAAGTTTGACCTTAGACCTAAGTTACGATCTTAGAAGAGAGTTGACCTTAGATTTGGATGACTTAGACTGGAAATTAGGGACTTAATCTAATAATGAAGCCCTAGTCGATGAAATTTTATATGTCATAGAACTTAATTCGTATCGCATCTTCTTGCATGCCCACTTAAAATTTCTATTGGATTACGAATTAAATTATGTCGCTTATCTGGATATACTCACCTTGAATAAAATTCTGACACTCTGTAGTGCAGGTGGCATCACGGTCTGGTAAACTGACATCATCATTGTCACCCCTGGGAAGCAGTGGGTTTTACTATCGGCAGATAGTTAAAGCACATGTTCCGAGATTTGGCGGGGAGTCTAGCTCGGAGGAGGCAGAAAAGTGGTTAAATGAAGTCGAAAGTAACTTTTTGTTGGTACAAGTGCCTGATGAGATAAGAACACGAATTGTCCGGCCGTTTCTGATTGGTAAGGCCAACCAATGGTGGAGGACTAATATCCAGCCACTGCCCCGACCGGTAACTTGGGCAAAATTTTTAGAAGAGTTTTGTGAGTGTTTCCTCTCTCCGGACTTAATCACAAAGAGAGTTGAGGAATTTGACACACTGAAACAAGAGTCAGGCACCACTGTTTCAGAATACGCCTGTCGATTCATTACATTGGGTCGGTATGTCTCTTTAATCATGGAAGATGAAAAGCACAAGGTAATCAGATTCTTACGTGGCCTAGACCCCCAGATCAAGATTCGGCTGGTCAAGGCATATTCAAGAACTTTTGATGAATTATTGGAGGATTGCCATAGAGCGGAACGCGATAATAAGATAATGGAAGAACGAAATAAGAGACTTAACGAGCGTATTAAGAAACGAGGTAGAAAGTGGCAGCCATATTCATATAGGGCTAACAAAGAGACAACCAAGAACACCAATCTAGACCGAAGAATGATTGATACAGGGATTTCTGAAACATCCAAACCGTAAACAGGTACGTCTGACCACCCAATTTAAATATAAAGTACCTATGTTCTACTTTGCTTATTACCCAAGTATAAATGGTCATGCCAAGATCGAGATAGAGCAATGTGATAAGGAACCTTAGGAAAGATTTCTACATAGTCAGTGGTATGTGGACCAGGAAGACACTAGAGTAGCACAACTAAATAGGATAGATTGTTGTACCCCAACAAATTGTTAGGGTCCCAAACAGTCAGGTAAGTACCGGGATAGATTGTTGTACTCCAACGATCATGTACGTGAAAACTATGAATAGGAAACGGAATGAGAGCAACAATTTCTTTAAGCGCGTGTTACATAAATCAACTTAACTCTCTTTACTTAAATACTATTGAAGTGATACATGAAATATAGAGTTATATGAACAATACATACCACTATATATGTATGTGCGTATATATGATATATGTGTATGAAATGTATAAATACCTACATACGTATACATAGGAAGGTATATATATCTAGTACACGTACATATAGGCGTGTATATATATATACGAACATACGCGGATACATGTACACTAATATATGTTTTAGGAGGCACGCACATTGTACATCCTATTATGTATACATATATATGCTAATCTTGGAATACAATAAAATAAAGAAAACAATATAGTACATGAACTAAAATTACAAGAAATATCAAGTTGCCCAAGAAGCCCAAAAATCGGCCAAGGCATGCAAAGGATTCTAGAATCCTCTTGATTTTTCAATCCATTATTAGAAAATTTAAATAGCTAAATAGAAAACAAAATAGACATGCATTTAAAGAACAAGTAAGACAACTCATTAAAGAAGGAGGTAGTATGGTTGAGGTCATAAAGACCCCAACCCAAACCGCCCCCTTTATGTCTAGCCATGGAGGATTTTTAAATCCTACCATGGTTACTTTTTCCTTAGAACCAAGGTTAAGATAACCATGGTTTGATAAAGTAATTTGGGTTATCACCAAAGTAACCATAGTTGAAATAAAGTAACCAAGGTTATTACTAACCTAACCTTGATTAGCACTCATGAAAGCCCTAACCCCCATTTTCTCCTCCCTCCAAAATCGGCCATGCCTCCCTTACCCACTAGATTTTTAAATTTTGCAAGACTAAACTCACTACACTTCATCTAGAACCTACCATCAAGCAAGCCAAGCAACACTTAGCAAAATTCCATCCTCCCATCACCAACATTTCGGCCACTTCCCTTGGAACCAAGAAATCAATTCAAGCTTCAACTCCAAGACTCAAGAAACGTCTAGGTAAGCCTTGTTCCAAGCTTCCTTAAGTGAATTCCTAATTTGATAAAGGAATGAAGCTCACATGAAATCTATTCTCCCTTCCAAAACCGTGGCTTCCATGGTTCACATAGGTGAAAGCCATCAACTTTCTTAGAAGGTGACATCTTGAAGTGTTTGAATCTCCATTCCAAGCTCATTTTGGTAAGATGCTCTAGCCTCAAATATATCCTATTTCCTCTATTGAATAAAGACTAATATTTTCCTTCCATTCTCCCTTAAAACCGTATGCTCAAGGAAGGAAGAGGAAGATTCCAACTCAACTCACTCCATAACCAAGCAAAGACAAGAGCTTTAGCTTGAAGAGGCAAGTATACAATGATCTCTCATGATTTATTTAAAGGGTTAGTGACTTGAATGCTTAGAGGTCCTTAAGATTTGATCTTTAGTTGAATATCTTAAGTTTAGACTATATCTTAGTGATTCCCTAAGAACATGCCTTGCATGTGATTTATTCCTTCAAAGATGGAGTCTTTTCCTATATGCATTATGGAATGTGGCGGATCTAGAGTGAAATAGCTTCACCTAAGTAGGTCTAGACAAGATTAACTTGTGAATGTAACACAAAGGTCCTAAGAAAAGTATACATGTGAAAGATAGGAGCTTTATGAGGTTGTTTGTAGGATTAGACTAAGATGACTCTTGAATGTGAATACATGCTTGAAAATATGTTGCAAAACAGGTTAAGACACCACACAAGTTTCGGATTAAGGGATTGGATAGAAGGAGTACATGGACATTTGATTTGTATAGATGACAAAATAGCAAACTACTGGAATAGGGCAGAATGGAATGACCTTTTAAACGGCTTAAGGACTGACCTTGCAAACCTTCAATGAAGCTAATTTTTGGTAAAAAGTTAGCCCTATGAGTATAGCACAAGTGAGAGTTGGAATTTTGTTAAAAATCAGCTACGGATTATTTTTAAGAAATTACGCGGTAAAACTGCTCCAGCTGAAAATTCTGGAGCTAGGCAGAATTGAACACTGATTTCAATGACTTAAAGAGGACCTTGTAGACCTTCAATAAATCTGATTTTCGGCACCAAGCTAGCCCCATGTGTATAGAAGAATTGAGAGTTGGAATTTCGTTAAAATGAGCTATGGTTAATTTTTAATAAAATATTTGGTAGGACTGGTCAGACTTGAAAAACGGGAACTGGGCAGAATTGTAGCCTCTTTTGGCTGGCTTGAAAAGAGACCTTGTAGAGGACCAATAAAGCTGATTTTTGGCATGGTCATAATCCTATGAGTGTAGTGAACATTCCAACTAGAATTTTGGTGAAACAAGTTCTGGATTATTTTTAATGAATTAATTAGTAAGACTGCGCAATAGAAATCACCGGAATGAAGCTGGAATTAAGTAACTGGTTAGTGGACTCTGAAATAGGACAGAAATATGCAAACAGTCTAAATTTCGAAAGAATACTAGTTCCACATGTTTATGACTCGTGAAAGTTGGAATTTCAGAAAAAACAAGTTACGGATTTGCCACAGTTAAATTTTTAGTAAAATCGGTCAATTCAGTTCCAGCACTTAATCCGTTTCGGAAGTTAATTAAATGAGCCTTTTATGGTTATTGAAATAATCTGAAATTTTTACGACATGTATCTAAGATTCCACCAAACGTATTTGTGACAAAAGATTATGGAAGTGGATCTATTTGGTTAGCTTAACCACCCCCCGAATAGGAAGTAAAGTATGGAAATATTCGGTTCTGAAACCATGCATGTCGACGTGTTATAAGGAATGCGTACAATTATCCATGTCATGACCTGCATTGCATATCACTACATGTATCACGCATGATCATGAAACTGGTTTTATGGATTTACTTATGCAAGCAAGTTTTATAAGCAACTATATTTTCGCTATGCATGAAAAGTTTTTTTTACGGTCCCATGTTTTTAAAGAAAGCTTCATGATTCCTTGCCGGCCAAGCATGCGACTAACCCGACTCCAGACCTGGGGTTAATTGGTCTGATGACATGATATGTTCTGGACCCGTTCAGATCCGGGGTCAATTGATCTGATATATGTTCTGGACCCATTCAGATCCGGGGTTAATTGATCTGATATCTGTTCTGGACCCGTCCCAGACTCGGGGTTAATTGGTTTGAGGATATGTTTCTGGACCTGCTCAGATCCGGGGTTAATTGATCTGACACTCTGTTTTTACGACATGTTACTTTATGGGACCAAAATGATGTTTTGACATGACATGACATCATGCATTGCATCTTGCATAACTCACGATCATAAGGACATGTTGCATGTTACAAGTTAATGGTTATAAGTTATTATTGGTATAGCATTACCTAAAAACATGCTTAAGTCGAACGTCAAGTAAGTTCAGGATCCAAGATCAGGTATGAATATGTTATTTGAGGTTTTTGGGGTATTGCATTCATGTTATATTCTTTACGTATTTCATGGTAGTTTATTGTATTCTTGCTGGGTGATTTTTATCACTCACACTTTATTTTCCCCAGAGCCGGATAATGCCAAGATAGAATGGATCGAGGATGAGCCGAGAGTACCTTATCCATAGGCGAGGAGTATGAAGGGAGCTAAGCTTAAGGACTTTTGTGCTGCCAAGACGTTTTGTATTATGACTATGTTTGAACTCTCTGGATTTCAGTTATGTTATTTTTGGGACTACTACTTTTGGGAACTTAGTAAATTAGTGATGCATGTTTGATTTGAAAAGTTTTATTTCTGCCTAAATTTTACTACCATGTTGAATGTTAGCATGGGAGTCCACGACTTATGTTATGGATTTTCGCATGTTACGTATGACGCCTTGTACTCTCCTTAGTGAAGTACGGCAGGTGCACCGTATCCGGACGAGGCCCGGGTGCGGGACGCATCAGGTGGTATCAGAGCACAGGCTCTAGATTTCGGGCAGAACGTAGGACTAAGTTATGATCTTAGCAATCTAAGTTTGATCTTAGACCTAAGTCATGATCTTAGATGAGTGATGGCCTTAGACTAGGACCACGTAGACCGGGTTTAGGATGTAACTTAATAAAGTATAATGAACTATGAAAGCTAGGTCTATGACGTAAGACGTGCCCTTTCCTTCCATATTTTGAAAATTTTGAATTATGGTCCTTGGTCAAATAAACTGATTTTATTCCGATATCCTAAATAGACGTTAAACCCATAAGTGCAGATGGTGAGACCACGTGGCAGACCTCCGAGAGCACAACCAGCTGCTCAGGAGCCCATTCCTCCACCACCAGCAGGTTCCGCCGCCACCACCTCACAGCACCAGGACCATCCCTCCAGTACAGAATCTCTACCACCAGCTCCACCACCTGTTCCTCCAGTCATCCCGGATATGAATGCATTTCAGACCTTTTGCCAAGTTGTTACTCAGATAGGACATGGCCTAATTCATCAGAACGCTCCACCTCAGCCACATAATCCAATAAAGGATGCCCAGTACTATTTTGAGAAGCTCAAGAGGGCTAATGTACCACCGTTTGAGGGAAACCTGACCCAGATACTGCGGAAAAGTGGCTAGATGAAGTTGAAAATTGTTTTGAGCTAATTCAAGCCCCAGAGGAGATGAAGGCTCAGGCTATCAGACCCTTCTTAATAGTGAAGCTAATCGAAGGTGGAAGACAATCTGCAACCCTTTGCCCAGACCGATTACTTGGAAAGATTTCTGCAAGAATTTCATAAGTTCTATATCCTCCGTCAGTCAAATTGCAAAAGAGGCATGAGTTTGAATCTCTGAGGCAAGAGTCGGGTATGACAGTAGCTGAGTACGCAAATAAGTTCATCGCACTTGGGAGATTTCAGCCTGTTACTATGAATGATGAGGAAACGAAAATGCTAAAGTTTGAACGAGGTCTGAATCCGAGATTAGGACGTGGTTGGTGAATGCAAATCCTGCCAATTTTGGAGCACTTCTGGATGCGTGCTACCGTATAGAGAGATATTGTACGAAGAGATGATGTGGGTCAAAAACGAGAAAGCAAGGAACTAGAAATGAGAAGTATAAGAAAATGGCTAAGAAGAATTTCCGAGGATCCGTTCGTCAGGGACAATCTCAAGGACAGAATCAGCGTCGCAAGCAAAACCAAAATAATCAGCAAAAAATCAGGCCCTATCACTCAGCAGCCAGCGATACCAATATGCCCTCATTGCCAAAGAGGCACATGGGTGAGTGTAGGTGGAAGACAGGTAAATGTTTTGGATGCGGCAAAGATGGCCACCTGATTAAGGACTGCCCAGAGAAGGGAGTGCAACCACAACAACAGCAAAGGAACCAACGGCCCCGAGCAAATGCAAGAGTGCATGCCATGACAGATGTTGATGTTGAAGAGACTGCTGCTGACGTAGTGACTGGTAAGATTTAAAAGTTTTATGTCTTCAACACGTTTTCCTCATACATACCTCTTATTGCTTAGCAAAATATGCATGGTTTAGGAACTATCCTAGTGTGTAGCATACCCGCAAATGTGTTGTTCGATAGTGGCGCTAGCCACTCATTTATCTCAAGAAAGTTTTCTAAGAATATCGATCATGATCCAGTCCAATTAGATTCACCTTATAGAGTACAAGCAGCTGGCGACCAGGTGCTTGTTTCCCATCACATATTCAGAAATTGTGCGCTTGAGTTTAATGACCAGTTGTTTGAGGCCAATTTGATCCCCATATCTATGAGTGATTTTGACGTGATTCTCGGAATGGATTGGCTCTCAAAGAATCATGCTCACATTGACTGCCGAAGTAGGAAAGTTATCATTAAGAACCCAGCTCGAGATGAGATGTCATTCCAAGGAGGAACTAAGTTAAAGAAACCCTCCAAGAAAGTCTTTATTAACGCAGCTCGTGCCAGCCAAGCATTAAAGAAAGGTCATGAAGGATTCTTGGTTTATGTTCTAAGTGTGAACAAGAGAACCCTACCCTTGCACAAGTTCCAGTTGTTAATGAATACCCTGATGTATTTCCTGATGATCTGCCTGGACTACCTCCTGATCGCGAGATTGCTTTCGAAATAAACCTTGTTCCAGGAGCTGAACCCATATCTAAAGCCCCTTATCGTGGCACCTACAGAACTAAAAGAGTTAAAGGAACAGTTACACAACTGTTAGAAAGGAAACTTATTCGCCCCAGTGTTTCACCTTGGGGTGCTCCGGTGCTATTCGTGAAAAAGACAGATGGAAGTATGCGCTTATGCATCAATTACCGGGAGCTCAACAAAATCACCATAAAGAACAAGTACCCATTGCCCCGGATTGACGACTTATTGACCAGCTCAGGGTAAGTAACTCCTAAGCTTTAACTTGGCTAAGTTTAAATCCTTTGAAACCCTACTAAATCATTTTAATGCAGGGATCTCGAATTTTTAGTAAGATTGATCGATCTGGATACTTTCAATTGAAGATTAAGGCGGAAGATGTCCCTAAGACTGCTTTTAGAACCCGCTATGGACACTATGAGTTCTTAGTCATGCCTTTTGGTTTGACCAATGCCCCTGCCGCCTTTATGGATCTCATGAATCGAATCTTTCAAGAACAGTTGGACAAGTTCGTAGTGGTCTTCATAGACGACATCTTGATTTATTCACCCGACGAAGAGACTCACGCAGCCCATTTGAGGACAGTCCTGAATATTCTAAGAGCAAGACAGTTTATGCCAAGTTTAGCGAATGCGAGTTTTGGCTGCGAAGTGTATCCTTCCTTGGTCATGTGATTTCAGAAAATGGGATTTTAGTAGATCCCAAGAAGATTGAAGCTATCACGGAATGGCCCAGGCCAACAAATATTACTGAAGTAAGAAGTTTTCTCGGACTAGCCGGATATTACAAAAGTTTGTTGAAGGATTCTCGAGGATAGCTGTCCCCTCACCAGATTGACCCAAAAGAAGACCAAGTTTGAGTGGAGTGCCGATTGTGAAAAGAGTTTCTCGGAGCTAAAAGCAAAGTTGACATCCGCTCCTATCCTAGCTCAGCCCACTCCTGGTGAGAAGTACGTAGTATACAGTGATGCTTCGAAGAATGGTCTCGGATGTGTTCTTATGCAAAATGATAAAGTGATAGCCTATGCATCCAGACAGTTGAAGCCATTTGAGCAAAACTATCCTATCCATGATCTTGAACTTGCCGCAGGGTTTCGCATTAAAATATGGAGGCACTATTTATATGGCGAAAAGTGCGAGATCTACACAGACCACAAGAGTC
This sequence comes from Eustoma russellianum, assembly GCA_036186865.1. Classification (NCBI taxonomy): domain Eukaryota; kingdom Viridiplantae; phylum Streptophyta; class Magnoliopsida; order Gentianales; family Gentianaceae; genus Eustoma; species Eustoma russellianum. The sequence goes on from AP025053.1 coordinate 16,578,750, forward strand.
CTAAAGTACCTCTTTACCCAGAAGGAGCTTAATATGCGGCAACGCAAATGGTTGGAATTGATAAAAGATTACGACCTTTCCATTCAATATCATCTAGGAAAAGCTAACAAAGTCGCTGATGCCCTAAGTCAGAAAACAAGCCACCCACGGCAACCACCTCTTCAGCGAGATATGGAAGAATTTGGCCTAGAAGAAGTTGACTCAGTCGATGAAGTTCTCGCCAAATTAGTTCTTGTCCCTTCATTAATTGATAAGATCAAAGAGACTCAAGGGATTGATGAAGCCATAAGAAAAGTCAAGAAAGGATGGAAGATAAGCCGCGAGATGACTTTGAGATTCGCAGTGATGGCAGTTTATGGTATCGAGGACGATTATGTGTCCCCGAAAACAAGGAAATCAAGGATGAAGTTTGATGGAAGCTCATAATTCTCGACTATCTATACATCCTGGAGCTAATAAGATGTATCAAGATCTCAAGCAAAAGTTTTGGTGGCCCGGTATGAAGAGACAAATAGCAGAATTTGTTGAGCGATGTTTGATCTGCAAAGAGTGAAAGCCGAACACCAAAGACCTGCTGGATTATTACAACCCTTAGAAGTGCCGGAATGGAAGTGGGACCATATCACCATGGATTTTGTGACCGATTTACCCAAGACTAAGCATGGGAATGATGCTAATGGGTCATTGTGGATCGTTTGACTAAGTCAGCTCACTTTTTGGCTATGACGATTAAGGCATCTATGGAGAAGTTGGCCTCTATGTATATTGATCAGATCGTTTGTTTACATGGAGTGCCCATCAGTATTGTATGCGACCGCGACCCCCGATTTACTTCGAGATTTTGGACTGCCTTTCAAAAGGCAATGGGTACAGCGAGAATGAGTTCCGCATTTCATCCTCAAACAGATGGACAATCAGAAAGAACCATCCAAACCCTTGAGGACATGCTCCGCGCTTACATTCTTGATTTTGGAGGAAGCTGGGATAAAGTCTTAAGCTCGTTGAGTTTTCTTACAATAATAGCTTCCACAGATCCATCGGAATGGCACTTATGAGGCATTGTATGGACGAAAATGTCGGTCCCCACTCTATTGGGACGAGATTGGAGATAAAATCTACGCAGGACCCGACATTGTTGAGCAAACACGAGAGAAGGTAAAGTTAGTCCAGCAAAGACTAAGAGCAACGCAAGATAGAACGAAGATATGGGCAGATGAAAGAAGGAGACCTTTAGAATTCCAAGAAGGAGAGAAAGTCTTTCTGAAAGTTCTCCGACCAAAGGAGTTAAGAGATTTGGCATCAAAGAAAAACGAAGCCCAAGATTTGTTGGACCTTATGAAGTGCTTGAGAAAGTAGGCGAGGTTGCGTACCGCTTGGCGCTGCCACCATCTCTTTCTCAGCTACACGATGTATTCCATGTTTCTCAACTCCGCGATATGTATATGACCCAAGCCATATCCTTGAAGATCAACAGTTGAACGTTGAAAAGATGTAACTTATGAAGAGGAACCCTTAAGAATAGTTGATCGGAAAGAGAAAGCCTTAAGGAAGAGATCCATACCATGGTGAAGGTACAATGGAATCATCATTCGGAAGAAGAAGCAACATGGGAAACGGAAGAAGATATGAGGAGTAGATACCCCCACCTTTTTGACTAGCTTCTGAAGTTTCGAGGATGAAACTTATGATAAGGGGGGAGGATGTTGTACCCCAATGATCATGTACGTGAAAACTATGAATAGGAAACGGAATGAGAGCGACAATTTCTTTAAGTGCGTGTTACATAAATCAACTTAACTCTCTTTACTTAAATACTATTGAAGTGATACATGAAATATAGAGTTATATGAACAATACATACCACTATATATGTATGTGCGTATATATGATATATGTGTATGAAATGTATAAATACCTACATACGTATACATAGGAAGGTATATATATCTAGTACACGTACATATAGGCGTGTATATATATACGAACATACGCGGATACATGTACACTAATATATGTTTTAGGAGACACGCACATTGTACATCCTATTATGTGTACATACATATGCTAATCTTGGAATACATAAAATAAAGAAACAATAGTACATGAACTAAAATTACAAGAAATATCAAGTTGCCCAAGAAGCCCAAAAATCGGCCAAGGCATGCAAGGATTCAAGAATCCTCTTGATTTTTCAATCCATTATTAGAAAATTTAAATAGCTAAATAGAAAACAAAATAGACATGCATTTAAAGAACAAGTAAGACAACTCATTAAAGAAGGAGGTAGTATGGTTGAGGTCATAAAGACCCCAACCCAACCGCCCCCTTTATGTCTAGCCATGGAGGATTTTTAAATCCTACCATGGTTACTTTTTCCTTAGAACCAAGGTTAAGATAACCATGTTTTGATAAAGTAACTTGGGTTAGCACCAAAGTAACCATAGTTGAAATAAAGTAACCAAGGTTATTACTAACCTAACCTTGATTAGCACTCATGAAAGCCCTAACCCCCATTTTCTCCCTCCAAAATCGGCCATGCCTCCCTTACCCACTAGATTTTTAAATTTTGCAAGGCTAAACTCACTACACTTCATCTAGAACCTACCATCAAGTAAGCCAAGCAACACACTTAGCAAAAATTCCATCCTCCCATCACCAACATTTCGGCCACTTCCCTTGGAACCAAGAAATCAATTCAAGCTTCAACTCCAAGACTCGAGAAACATCTAGGTAAGCCTTGTTCCAAGCTTCCTTAAGTGAATTCTTAATTTGATAAAGGAATGAAGCTCACATGAAATCTATTCTCCCTTCCAAAACCGTGGCTTCCATGGTTCACATAGGTGAAACCATCAACTTTCTTAGAAGGTGACATCTTGAAGTGCTTGAATCTCCATTCCAAGCTCATTTTGGTAAGATGCTCTAGCCTCAAACATATCCTATTTCCTCTATTGAATAAAGACTAATATTTTCCTTCCATTCTCCCTTAAAACCGTATGCTCAAGGAAGGAAGAGGAAGATTCCAACTCAACTCACTCCATAACCAAGCAAAGACAAGAGATTTAGCTTGAAGAGGCAAGTATACAATGATCTCCCATGATTTATTTAAAGAGTTAGTGACTTGAATGCTTAGAGGTCCTTAAGATTTGATCTTTAGTTGAATATCTTAAGTTTAAGACTATATCTTAGTGATTCTCTAAGAACAATGCCTTGCATGTGATTTATTCCTTCAAAGATGGAGTCTTTTCCTATATGCATTATGGAATGTGGCGGATCTAGAGTGAAATAAGGTTCACATAAGTAGTCTAGACAAGATTAGCTTGTGAATGTAACACAAAGGTCCTAAGAAAAGTATACATGTGAAAGATAGGAGCTTTATGAGGTTGTTTGTCGGATTAGACTAAGATGACTCTTGAATGTGAATACATTCTTGAAAATATGTTTCAAAACAGGTTAAGACACCACACAAGTTTCGGATTAAGGGATTGGATAGAAGGATGGACATTTGATTTGTATAGATGACAAAATAGCAAACTACTGGAATAGGGCAGAATGGAATGACCTTTTAAACGGCTTAAGGACTGACCTTGCAAACCTTCAATGAAGCTAATTTTTGGTAAAAAGTTAGCCCTATGAGTATAGCACAAGTTAGAGTTGGAATTTCGTTAAAAATCAGCTACGGATTATTTTTAAGAAATTACGCGGTAAAACTGCTCCGGCTGAAATTCTGGAGCTAGGCAGAATTGAACACTGATTTCAATGACTTAAAAAGGACCTTGTAGACCTTCAATAATCTTATTTTCCGCAGAAAGGCTAGCCCCATGTGTATAGAAGAATTGAGAGTTGGAATTTCGTTAAATGAGCTATGGTTAATTTTTAATAAAAATATTTGGTAAGACTGGTCAGACTTGAAAAAAAGGGAACTGAGCAGAATTGTAGACTCTTTTGGTTGGTTTGAAAAGAGACCTTGTAGAGGACCAATAAAGTTGATTTTTGGCATGGTAATAATCCTATGAGTTTAGGGAACATTCCAACTGGAATTTTGGTGAAACAAGTTCTGGATTATTTTTAATGAATTAATTAGTAAGACTGCGCAATAGAAATCACCGGAATGAAGCTGGAATTAAGTAACTGGTTAGTGGACTCTGAAATAGGACTTAAAAATATGAAAAACAGGCTAAATTTCGGAAGAAATACTAGTTCCACATGTTTATGACTCGTGAGAGTTGGAATTTCTGAAAAACAAGTTACGGATTTGCCACAGTTAAATTTTTAGTAAAATCGGTCAGTTCAGTTTCAGCACTTAATCCGTTTCGGAAGTTAATTTAATGAGCCTTTTATGGTTATTGAAAAATCTGAAATTTTTACGACATGTATCTAAGATTCCACCAAACGTATTTGTGACAAAAGATTATGGAAGTGGATCTATTTGGTTAGCTTAACCACGCCGCGAATAGGAAGTAAAAGTATGGAAATATTCGGTTCCGAAACCATGCATGTTGACGTGTTATAAGGAATGCGTACGATTATCCATGTCATGACTTGCATTGCATATCACTACATGTATCACGCATGATCATGAAACTGGTTTTATGGATTTTACTTATGCAAGCAAGTTTTATAAGCAACTATGTTTTCGCTATGCATGAAAAGTTTTTTTACGGTCCCATGTTTTTAAAAGAAAGCTTCATGATTCCTTGCCGGCCAAGCATGCGACTAACCCGACTCCAGACCCGGGGTTAATTGGTCTGATGACATGATATGTTCTGGACCCGTTCAGATCCGGGGTTAATTGATATCTGATATCTGTTCTGGACCCGTTCAGATCCGGGGTTAATTGATCTGATATCTGTTCTGGAACCCGTTCAGATCCGGGGTTAATTGATCTGATATCTGTTCTGGACCCGTCCCAGACCCGGGGTTATTAGTCTGATTATATGTTCTGGACCCGCTCAGATCCGGGGTTAATTGATCTGACACTCTGTTTTTACGACATGTTACTTTATGGGACCAAAATGATGTTTTGACATGACATGACATCATGCATTGCATCGTGCATAACCACGATCATAAGGACATGTGCATGTTACAAGTTAATGGTTATAAGTTATTATTGGTATAGCATTACCTAAAACATGCGTAAGCCGAACGTCAAGTAAGTTCAGGATCCAAGATCAGGTATGAATTATGATTATTTGAGGTTTTTGGGTATTGCATTCATGTTATAATTCTTTTACGTATTCATGGTAGTTTATTGTACTCTTGCTGGGTGATTTTTATCACTCACACTTTATTTTTCCCTAGAGCCGGATAATGCCAAGATAGAATGGATCGAGGACGAGCCGAGAGTACCTTATCCATAGGCGAGGAGTATGAAGGGAGCTAAGCTTAAGGACTTTTGTGCTGCCAAGGCGTTTTGTATTATGACTATGTTTGAACTCTCTGGATTTCAGTTATGTTATTTTGTGGGACTACTACTTTTGGGAACTTAGTAAATTTGTGATGCATGTTTGATTTGAAAAGTTTTATTTCTGCCTAAATTTCACTACCATGTTGAATGTTATCATGGGAGTCCACGACTTATGTTATGGATTTTCGCATGTTACGCATGACGCCTTGTACTCTCCTTAGTGAAGTACGGCGGGTGCACCGTATCCGGACGAGGCCCGGGTGCGGGGCGCATCATAGATAGAGCTCAACAAGACTACAATAAAGAATAAGTACCCACTGCTTAGAATCGATAATTTATCTGACCAACTTCGGGTAAACAACTAACGAGTTATATATGGTCCGGAAGACTTGTAAATTGTTAGTCAGCCTGCATGTTGGTATTCCTTAAGGGTGAATTCATAAAAATGATGTAAGATAAGGAAATATGTGGGGGGAGCGTTACGAGGTCGTTTTGGAGAGGTCTGATATGATGTTTATGGTACGTGTAGCCGCAGGTCCAGAATTATAAGTTGGGATTATCTAACACACTCTAGCAGTGACGTTATGATTTAGCAGGATCTCGCATAGCATGATATTTCAAATAATTTTTATACTTTTATTCATTTCATGTCTTGAAAAAAGAAAACACGGATTTCATGAGAAATGAGAACATTTGAAATGTCAAAAAGAGACATAAGTTTCAAAGAAGGAACAATGATTCTAGTTCGATTGTTACGTAAGGGAAGCATATCAACGAGATGGACGAGTTGGGAGTACCTGGTGAAGGATTGGGTCAACCGGGCTACGAGAGTACATTTTTAGATAAATGTATGAGTCATCGTATATGGAAGTTATTTGAATGCGGTTTTATACATTATTAACCCTAGAATGAATATTGTTATCGGTACATAGTATAAGATTGGAGGTGCTTAAGATATGAGATGGGATATGATAATGCCTTTAGAAATAAAGGACAAGTCCTGACGTAACCTCTAAGATAGGCTGAATGAAGCAGTTCTAAGGGACTAAATAGACATTTTATTCTATCTTATGTATTAGAAGGCGAGGACGGAGTATCAAAGACCTGCAGAGATCGTTGCGAACCCTCTTAGTTCCAAGAGGAAATGGGGATCACGTCTCTATAGATTTTATGACCAACCTACCAAAGACAAAGAATGGACACGATGCTATTTAGGCCATCATAGTTTGTCTGACGAAATCCGCCCATTCCAGGGCCTCTTACAAAGCATTGTATAAGAGGGAAAGTGGCCCAAGATAGGAGCAAAGTTTAGGGCCAACGAAAGGGGACGACCATGGAAATTTCTGACAGGTAAGAATGTGATTCTTAAAAGCTCCAATCGAAGGAGGTGGAAGGAGTTGGCATAAAAGGCACTGCAGAAAACAATCTACCCCTATGGTTAGCGTGCTATAGGAGCACCACTTATGAACCCACTTGAGAGACGTAAGGAAACCTGAAAAGCTTATACCACATTTTTTCCAGTACTCTTAAGTTTCGAGGACGAAACTTAAATAAGGGGGGAGGATGTTGTACCCCACCAAAAATCGTACTGTATATGAGACTAGTATAATAGTGACGCATTGGAACGTTATTTCTGCCAAGAACATTTTATTAAGCTTTATCACGTTCTTTAATATTGTAGGGAAATAATATACTACCTCAAGTATGAATTATGAAGCATGTGAGTTGATAGCTTTACCCTCCCAAGATTACTCATAAATCTCGGCCATAAGGGTCTTCAAGGTACCATAATAGGGTTTCCCCTTACAAGCCAACTAACCCTTAGTAGTCTTCTTAAAGTAAGCATGAAAAGTTTACAAGAACATTTAGTATCCTACTAAATGGAGATTAAGAAGGAAAAAGGGAAAAATATTACCTTTTCCCCTCCCCCAACTGCCGGTAGTTAAGAGGCAATAATTAGGGGTCATGAGACTACTTTTGCTAAAAAGGTCTCAACTATTCACTTTAAATGCTTACTAAAGCAATATTATAAATAGTTCATGCATGTAGTATCCATAATAGGATATTATTTTGAGTAGTGGTAACTTACACAAACCGTGGGTTACAAGAAGTGGTGGATGGAATTATGGGATCAACTTTACCATTAAACTCCTTCTCCAACAATTAGTAACTTTTCATTTAACCCCTCAAAAGCAAATAAAGCATGATGGAGCATGCTTAACACCGTCGGTTTAAACCATGGATAGTCCATGGTAACTCCTTAAACCACCATAGTAACTTTCTAACACATTCTAAAAAGTAACTTAAGGAATAAAGGGGATAAAGCAAGTAAGGAGTAAATGAGCTTGGGGATAAGCCCCTTAACCGCCTGCTATTCCCTTGGGTGAGCCAAGAAGACTTCATCACTAACTTTGGTTACTTTTGGGCTAATGACTTAAAATTTTTGTGAAAAGTATGTTTACATGATTTAAGACATGATATATTTATACATAAATGGGTAATCATTGAAATCCATATAGATATATATGGTGTTATATATTTTGGCCTATGGTGTATTAGTGGCCTAAAGGATTTTAGTTTCATGAAAAGTGTATTTAAATGATAATAGTGTGAAATACACTTTAAGAACCCATATATGTATAGTATATAAATTAAGATATGAAAATGAGTAAGCTATGTTTAATAGATAATATGCAATAAATTGAATTTATATATATAAGTATACACACTTATAATTTTCGACCATGAGGCCTTTTTGAGCTTAAAATGGCTTTAAGATTCTTTATGCGCCCTAAAAGTAACTCATGGATAAGCATTTCGTAAAATCCATTATGATGTTCATGCACATCAAAAGTTTTCCCTCTTCCCTCATGATGGAACCCGCCGGCCACTCCCCTAATCAAGAAGCTTTCTCCTTCTTCTTTAATAAGAAGCCTTTCTTCTACCTTGAATCCCCTACATCCTTAGGAGATTATCAAGCAAGAAGCAAAAAAGTTTCCCTCTCCTTCCCTAAAAGCATACGGCTAGAAGGTAAGTTGAAGGCTCAAGGATATCTCCAACACCAAGCTTCAAGGCCTATCTAAGTAAGTATATCCTAAACTCCCTTAGGTGAAGTTCCTATTTCAAGAGATGAAGCTCATATTGGTATCCCTCTTTCCTTGTCTAAACCGTGACCCCCATGGTCCTTAGGTGAGGATTTCTAAAGCTAGTAGGGTGGTGTTAATACCTTGGTGGTGTGAACCCCATTCAAGCCTCATTTGGTAAGTTGGTATACCCTTAATCTAGCTCCATTTTTCATATAAATGAATAACTAATTTTCTTCTTTATTCCCCCAAAAACCGTATGTTCTATGGGAATAGTGGAAGGAACTTCAAGCCATTCTATCCAAGTTCAAGCTAGAAGGAAGCTTTAAGATCCAAAGAGGCAAGTATACTCTAAATGATCTTGACTTATGTGTGAAGTATATGCTTGAATGACTAGTTATTATTAAGATTTAATCTTAGTTGGAAAGTATTAAGATTGAAGCATGGGAACTTAGTGTTCCTTAAGGAGAAGTGGCTTGCATGTGTGAATCCTTCCAAAGGTGTATTCTTTACCAAAATCGATGGTGAATATGTTATATGTCTAAGATAAACATGGAAAAATCTCTCTTTCTTACTAAGGGGACGGTTGAAGGAGGAGGTAGGGATGAACAATGTTTCTTGTGAAAGACTATGTCTTGTGGGGTAAAAGATATATAGAAGTTGCATGTTTGAATGTTTATTACTTAGGGTTTATTATGTCATAAAGGAGACGAAATATAAGGCCCTTTAATGTGTAGAGAATGGGTTGTTTTGGGGGTTAGGTGGTATACAAATTAGATGTGCCAATGGTAGACTTTATTATATACAAAATGTGCAATATCAATATGTGCTATGTCTAAGGTTCAAACCGTTTTTGAAGTAATTTGTGTGTAGCCTATAGAATGTATTAGAACCTGTATTGACTATGTTAAAAAGTGTATTTGATGGCTAGTAAATCATTTAGGGGAATAAGATTAGTTGGTACACATTTAGCAAGAAAAGTGAAAAAAAAGGAAAAATTACTGGAACATGGCAGATTTAAGTGACGTGTTGTAAGGACCTTAGAAACGTGAAAATGAGCTGATTTTTGGTAGGATGCTTATCCTTGTGTGTTTATTAAATCTGTGAGTTAGAATTTTGGCAAAAGGACTCATGGTTTATTCTCAATAATATTTTTAGTAAAAGCTGGTCATTCCAGATTCTGCACGTACCTAGCTTTAGGAAAATAATTAAATGACCACCTTAAACCCATTGGATTGCTCTGAAATTTTTATGGTAATCACTTAAGACATATATGAACATGTCCATGTGAATAAATCAGCCTGGAAGCACAGTTTTCAAGGTTAACACTTAAGTTGTAGTTAGCGGTGCAAAGCTGGAAAACAGGACAGAATTATGACATAAGTTAGGAGGCCTTAGTATTTCGAATTTGGGCTCATATGTGCTATTGGTGTAGCGCCCCGTACTCGGCTACCCCTCGTACGGTGCACCCGCCGTACCTTCCCTTTCGGAAAAGTACAAGCGTCGATACTTAACTCGTAAAACCCATGAATAAACATGGATTACAAGTCATGATCTTAACAGGAAGATAAAAATACGGCAGAATTTGAACCTTAATCCGAAAGCGTCAAATCGCGGAATACATAGCAAAATTATACAAACTGAACCGATAGCAAACTACCCCGCGAAATTATACAAACATTATCCGAAAAGAGTTCGAAAGTAGCTAAGTCCCAAAATGTCCCAAAGGTTCATCAAAAGCTTCCATCATCATTCTCTTAACAACGACTTTAATCACCTATGCGTATGGTACCCTCGGCTCATCATCAATCCACTCGACTTCATTACCTGGCTCTGGGGGGAAGAAAATAAATGGGTGAGCGACAGAGTCGCCAGCAAGTATACAATAACACCGTACAATAAAGAGAAAACGGCATACAAGAATCAAACCCCAATTCCTTAAGTTAAAATATACATGCCAATACCTTCCGAAGCATCATACTTAAAGTCATATCAACACTTAGCTAAGATCTAAATGTCATCACTTAGTTAGATTCTACGTGTTATAGCCAACCCTTACTTCTGTGAATAGGTATCATGCATAATGTGTATGAAATGCGAATGCAATGCAAATGCAACGGGAAACATTCTTTCTTTCATTTAGACATACTCATAAAAATGCTTGAACTTTCTTTCTTTCTTTTAAATCATGCTCATCATAAAACAAGAGAGTGTGTCAGCCTATTATACCGGGCACGACTCGGTTCTTATAACACTATCACCTTCAGGTCTATTATACCGGACCTGGCTCGGTTCTTATACTCTTCAGACCTATTATACCGGGCCTGGATCGGTTCTTACATTTCATCAGACCTATTATACCGGGCCTGGATCGGTCTTATACTTCGTCAGATCAATTAACCCCGGATCTGTAGCGGGTTAAGCTGGCCAGAAGGGACGGAATTCTTTCAAAACAGAAACTTAATATAAACATCAATAAAATCATGAGCATGGAACATATGAGAATGCCAATGCAAGTGCATGAGATGCAACATGGTAAAATGCACTTATAACATCATAACACAACTTTCTTCATGGGCTGGAAAACGATCCAGCAGCATGTCCTGTATTGTCCGGCCTCAAAATCAACCTTTAGAGCCTATTTTCCAGAAACTAAAAATATGGACATGCACCACATGATCTTAACTACATTCTGTACAAATTTCATGGCGATTCTGACAAGCGTAGGTACCTCAACAAAAATAATTCCCAACAAGTGTACAAACAGGAATTCTGCTGTACTCTCAACTTCATTCCTTACCTCGTCTCCATCCATAAACTCATTATGGGCTCATTTAGCACCTGAAAATCTTTTCTATTTCTTTCATGAACAATATCCAAATGCCCATTCACCAAAACAAGTCAAAATAAATACGATACAATTCATACAAGCACAAAGGGTCAATCTGTCCTGTTTTCCAGAATGTTACACCAACTTTCCCTCAATGGTTTTACCATCAAGATCAATAGATAAAATCAATTTCTTTACATGGATATTTTTCTCTATGTCTTAAGTACTTCCTGTAAAAATTTCAGGTCAATCCAAGATGTTTAAGGTACTTAAATAATTTTTTCTCCCTAAGGTGGTACGACCAGAAACTGTTTTGACCCCTGATACTAAAAATTCATTTCTGACCAATCCACAAATGATTTTCCAGAAATTCCAACGCCACAGTAAACTAGACATAATAAGCTACGACCACACCAAAAATAAGCTCAATCCAACGTTTAGAAGGCCCTTAACTAAGTCCATTAATTTGGCATAAAATCTGTCCAGAACTCTGTTTTCAGCCAACATACATAGAAATATCCTTTCCTTCCTAATTTTGTTCTTTAGCCTATAATCCAAGTTAATGGTCATTCAATAGACATAATAAGGCTTTCCTATACTACTTCAAGTCTCTTTTTAGCATGCAAGAGTCGTTCATATAGGCTGTTCATTCCCTCTAAACAAAACAGTCCTCTAGTCCAACAATTTCACATATTAACCATCACTAAAATGCTAGGTTTCATACCAATCATATCTCATTCAATATCAAACATAGGGCAGTCCCAAATCCATCACTTTTAACTCTTATTCAAGTTTAAACATGCCTTATATTGCAACATAAGGAGGTCTATCATCCAACCTTTCAAAACATAAGAAAAGGTAACAACTTAGGCATATTTTCACTAAATCATGTCTTAAGCTTCTAGACATTCAAGTATGCACATAATCACATATATTGTAAGGGGTTAAAGTATACTTGCCTCTTCAAGCTAAAGCTCTTGCCTTTGCTTGGTTATGAAGTGAGTTGTGATGAGATCCTTCACCTTCTTCACCTTAAGCATACGGTTTTAAAGGAGTGAAATGAAAAGATTAGTTCTTTACTCAATAGAGGAACTAGGTTATCTTTAAGGCTAGAGCATCTTACCAAAATGAGCTTGGAATGGAGGTTCAAGCACCTCAATATAACACCAACCTAGAAAAGTTGAAGGCTTTCCCTATTTCAACCATGAAACCCACGGTTTTGGCATGGAGAAGGAGAGTTCATGTGAGCTTCATTCTTTACCAAAATGAGAATTCTCTTAAGGGGAAACTTGAATAAGACTTACCCTAGATGTCTTCTTGAGTCTTGAAGTTGAAGTTAAACTCCCATCCTTCAAGATGTTGGGTGGGGCGAAACCTTGGTGAGGGGAATGGAAATTGTCTAAGTGTTTGCTCTTGCATGATGAGAAGATAGATGTTTCTAGAATGGTTTGATTTAAAATATGTTAGGGACTTAGGGGAGGGGGGACGGTTTTGGAGGGATTTTTTGTGAGGGTTAGGGCTTTCTTGAATGTTAATCAAGGTTAAGTTAGTATAACCTTGGTTACTTTATTCAAACTATAGTTACTTTTGTGCTAAACCCAAGTTACTTTATTAAATCATGGTTACATTAACCTTGGTTTAGAGGAAAGTAACCATGGTAGGATTTAAAAATCCTCCATGTCTAGACACTAGGGGGGGGTGGTTTTGGTTGGGGTCTTTATGACCTCAACCATACTACTTCCTTCTTAATGAGTTTGTCTTAACTTGTTCCTTAATTGCATGTCTATTTTATTTTCTATTTATTCTTTGCATAATAAATTCTTGTCTTATTATTTTAACTAATAAAATTGGCTAGAGATTTCTAGAACATCTCCATGTATAGGCCGAAATTTTGGGCCTCTTAGGCATCCTGATATTCCTTGAAATTTTGATTCATATACCATATTGTTGCCTATATTTTATTGTATTCCAAGATTAGCATATGTATGTATACAAATACGTACACGCCTATGTGTACCATGTATTTATACATTCCCTACATATATCATATATACGCACATACATATATTATTGGTATGGTTTATATCACTCTATATTTCATGGATTATCTCAAGAGTATTTAAGTAAAAAGAGTTACGTGGACTTAAGTAACACGCTCTAAAAGAAATTGTCGCTTTCATTCCATCTCATATTCATAGTTTTTACGTACCTGATTGTTGGGGTACAACATCCTTCCCTCCTTCAATAAAGTTTCGTCCTCGAAACTTATGAATTTTCAAAGAGATATGGGTACTTTTGCTTCATGCCTTCCTCTAACTCCCAAGTGGCTTCATCAACTGAATGGTTCTTCCATTGCACCTTGACCATAGGAATAGACTTATTCCTCAATGCTTTCACTTCCCTATCAATTATCCTTTCGGGTTCCTCAACATATGATATATCAGCTTCAATCCTCAAAGGTTGTTCATCCATAATATGGCTCGAATCATGCACATACTTACGCAATTGAGATATATGAAACACATTGTGTAATTGAGACAACGATGGTGGTAGTGCAAGCCTATAAGCAACTTCTCCAATTCTTTCCAAAATCTCAAATGGTCCAATGAATCTAGGACTAAGCTTCCCTTTAATTCCGAACCGCTTTACTCCTTTCGATGGGGATACCTTCAAGAATACATTATCTCCTACTTGAAACTCAAGTGGTCGACGCCTCACGTCGGCCCACGCCTTGCTTCTATCCTGAGCAGCCTTCAATCTTTGTCTTGCAATCATAACCTTTTCCTTGGTTTGCTCTACTAAGTCAGGTCCTGTGAAAATCTTATCTCCAATCTCATCCCAATACAGTGGCGATCGACATTTTCTCCCATAAAGAGCTTCATAAGGAGCCATTCCAATGGATCTGTGATAGCTGTTATTGTATAAAAACTCAACCAACTTCAAACTCTTATCCCAGCTACCTCCAAAGTCCAACACACAAGCACGCAACATGTCCTCCAATGTTTGAATTGTTCTCTCTGATTGACCGTCAGTCTGGGGATGAAAAGCTGAACTCATGCGAACTTCCGTACCCATCGCTTTCTGAAATGCCGTCCAAAACCTTGATGTGAAGCGGGGGTCTCGGTCACAAAATATGCTCATAGGAACTCCATGCAAACATACAATTTGATCAACATACATAGAAGCCAACTTTTCCATGGGCGCTTTAATCGATATCGCCATGAAATGAGCGCTCTTCGTCAGACGATCCACAACAACCCAAATAGTATCATATCCACTTCTTGTCTTAGGTAAATCGGTCACAAAATCCATAGCGATGTGATCCCACTTCCACTCAGGCACCTCAAGTGGTTGCAATAATCCAGCTGGCCTCTGATGTTCTGCTTTGACTTTCTGACATACAAGACATTTCTCAACAAAGTCTGCTATCTGATTCTTCATTCCTGGCCACCAAAACTTTTGCTTCAAGTCATGATACATCTTATTTGCTCCTGGGTGAATAGACAATCGAGAATTATGGGCTTCCTGAAGTACTTCACTTCGTATCGCATCATCATTAGGCACACACAATCGACCTCTAAACCATAAACTGCCGTCATTACGGACTTCAAAATCGTCGGATGGCTTCTCCTTCAACTTGCTCTTAACTTTCATCAATGCATCATCCTTATCTTGAGTCTCCTTAATCCTATCGATCAAAGAAGGAACCACTACTAACTTTGCAAGCACGTCGAAAATCGAATTCACTTCTTCCAGACCAACTCTTCCATATCATGCTGTAAAGGTGGTTGACGGGGATGACTCGTCTTACGACTCAAAGCATCAGCAACTCTATTAGCTTTACCTGGATGATACTGAATAGAGATGTCATAATCCTTGATCAACTCAAGCCATCGCCTTTGGCGCATATTCAGCTCCTTTTGAGTGAAGAGGTATTTCAAACTCTTATGATCCGTGAAGATCTCACACTTCTCTCCATACAGATAATGACGCCAAATCTTTAGAGCAAATACAATTGCTGCAAGCTCAAGGTCATGTACTGGATAATTCTGCTCAAACGGCTTAAGCTGGCGAGACGCATACGCGATCACACGCCCATTCTGCATAAGAACACAACCCAATCCATTCTTAGAAGCATCACTGTAGATCACAAATTGTTCTCCTGAAACGGGTTGAGCCAAAACTGGTGCAGACGTCAACCTTGCCTTCAGCTCAGAAAAGCTACTTTCACAATCCTCATTCCATACAAACTTTGTATTCTTCTGAGTCAATCTAGTGAGTGGCATAGCTATCCTTGAAAATCCTTCAACAAACTTGCGGCAGTAACCGGCCAGTCCGAGAAAACTCCTTACTTCAGTAACGTTGGTCGGTCTCAGCCACTCAGTAATTGCCTCAATCTTTCTGGGATCAACTGAAATCCCATTTTCAGTAATAATATGGCCCAGAAATGACACGCTATGCAACCAAAAACTCACATTTACTGAATTTCGCATAGAGCTGATGCTTTCTTAGAATACCAAGTATTGTCCTCAGATGGGCGGTATGAGTTTCCTCATCAGGCGAATAAATCAGGATATCGTCAATAAAGACTACCACATACTTATCCAATTGGTCCCGAAACACCCGATTCATAAGATCCATAAACGCTGCAGGGGCGTTGGTCAGTCCAAAAGGCATTACGAGAAATTCATAATGTCCATATCTCGTCCTGAATGCTGTCTTAGGAATATCCTCAGCTCTTATCTTCAATTGAAAATATCCAGATCTTAGGTCCACTTTGCTAAACACCCGAGCTCCCTGCATTAAGATACTTTAGATATTATTCATGATTATTATATTGAAATAAGACTTGGTAATTACTGACCCGAAGCTGGTCGAACAGATCGTCGATCCGAGGCAACGGATACTTATTCTTTACGGTGATCTTGTTGAGTTCCCGATAATCAATACACAGCCGCATACCTCCATCCTTCTTCTTTACAAATAAAACTGGGGCACCCCATGGCGACACACTTGGACGAATCAACTTCTTTTCCAATAACTCATGCAATTGCTCTTTTAGTTCCTTCAGCTCAGCGGGTGCCATGCGGTAAGGAGCTTTAGAAATGGGCTCAGCTCCGGGGATGAGATTTATCTCAAAGGAAATTTCTCGATCAGGGGGGAGTCCTGGTAGTTCTTCTGGAAAGACATCAAGAAACTCTTGAACTACTGGAACTTGCGAAATGTCCACTGCTGCCCTGCTCGACACTAAGAGCATAAACAAGATAGCCTTGACATCCCTTTCGCAACGCTCGACGGGCACGAGCTGTATTCACAAAAATATTCTTTGACTTCTTCAACTTGGGACCTCCTTGATATGATACTTCCTCTTGCTTCGGGACTCAGAAAGTGACTTTCTTTTGATTGCAGTCAATATGGGCATGGTTCTTAGACAACCAGTCCATACCAAGAATAATGTCAAAGTCATTCATAGCAATCGGGATTAGATCAGCCACGAACCGATGGTCATCGAGCTCGACCGCGCAATTCTTATACAGATGATGAGACGTAAGTACTTGATCACCAGCGGCTTGGATTTGATAGGGTGATTTAAGCCGGATGGGATTATGGTCTAATCCCTTTGCAAATTTCTTAGATATAAAGGAGTGGCTGGCGCCACTATCAAACAACACATTTGCGGGCATACAACATACGAGAATAGCGCCTGAATCATACAAAGTTTTAACTATGCAGCAATATAATATTTATCAACTTAGTATTGCATAATTTTAAATCATACCAGCCACGACGTCTCCAGCTTCCTCAACTGCAGCATCGGTCATCACATGCACACGCGCATTCGGGCGCTGACGTTGGTTTCTCTGCTGCTGACCACCACGCTCACGACAATCTCTCAGAATATGCCCAGTCTTTCCACATCCAACACAAGCAGCTCCCTTATCAGGACAATCCCTAATTATATGACCAGTCTTGCCGCAACCAAAGCACTTACCAGCTTGTACATAGCACTCGCCCAAATGATTCTTCTGACAATGGGGACACATGGGAATGGCCTGCTGCTGCTGTCCTTGATTTCCTTGGTTGTTCCTTTGATTATTCTGATTCTGCCCACGGTGCTGTCCACGATTCTGATTTCCTCTTTGGTTCTGATTCTGCTGTCTACCTTGCCTCCCGTGAAAATTCTGTCTAGTCATTTTCCTTGCTCCTTTATCACTAGAAGTGTCCCTTCCTCTTTTCTGGCCCATCGTCGCATCACGACGAATGATATCCTTCTCGATCCGATAACAAGCATCAACAAGTGCCTCAAAATCAGCAGAGATAACATTTACCACCTAAGTGCGAATCCTTTGGTTCAGCCCACTCTCAAACTTCACCATCTTAGATTCCTCATCATTCATCGTAGCCGGAGAAAATCTATCCAAAGCCAGAAACTTGCTCACATATTCAGACACAGTCATACCAGGTTCTTGCTTTAACATTTCAAAATCATGCCTCTTTTGCATCTTTACTGACGGGGGAAAATAAAACTTGTTGAACTCTTGGATGAATCTCTCCCATGGAATAGGTCGGGGCAAAGGTTGCAGCTTAGCCTTCCACCATTGGTTCGCCTCTCCAAGGAGGAAAGGCCTCACAGCTTGGGTTTTCATATTGTCAGGGGCTCCATTCAGTTCAAAACAGTTCTCCACTTCATCTAGCCATTTTTCAGCCATATCGGGATCTGACTTGCCTTCAAAAGGCGGCACATTCGCTCGCTTGAGCTTCTCAAAGTAGTACTGCGCATCTCTTATCGGTTCATAAGGAGGAGGAGGGGCAACTTGCTGAATCATTCCCTGGCCAATCTGAGTTATGGTCTGACAGAATGCTTGGAAATCCAGAATAACAAGTGGTACTTGCGGAAGAGGGTTTCCTTGAGCTGGTGGGGGATTTTAATTCTGCGGTGGAGGCGGAGGCGGTGGATTCTGATTCTGAGGAGGAGGTGGAGGGACTTGATCTTGAGGTTGTGGAGGGTTGGGTTCGGGTGCATGGGCAGCATTTCTGCGAGGTCTACCA
The DNA here is from genome assembly GCA_036186865.1 of Eustoma russellianum. Lineage (NCBI taxonomy): Eukaryota > Viridiplantae > Streptophyta > Magnoliopsida > Gentianales > Gentianaceae > Eustoma > Eustoma russellianum. The sequence goes on from AP025053.1 coordinate 16,597,120, forward strand.
CGAGTCCGAACCATCTGTATACGGAGCAGAAAGATATATTTATGTATATATAGATCGAGATGACTGACTGAATTTAGACATGCTTGGAAAAGGAATTTAAAGCAGGAAAAAGAGTCAATATGCGACATATCAGGCTAGCAGATCAACCAAGGGGACCCTATTTCCAATCTAAGTTGTCTCAACTAAGGCCATCTTTCTTCTAAGATCATGACTTAATTCTAAGATCAACTCTTAGTTTTCTAAGATCATAACTTAGCTTCTACGTTCTGCCCGAATCTAGAGCCTCGGCTCTGATACCACCTGTAGCGCCCCGTACTCGGCTACCCCTCGTACGGTGCACCCGCCGTACCTTCCCTTTCGGAAAAGTACAAAGCGTCGATACTTAACTCGTAAAACCCATGAATAAACATGGATTACAAAGTCACGATCTTAACAGGAAGATAAAAATACGGCAGAATTTGAACCTTAATCCGAAAGCGTCAAATCGCGAATACATAGCAAAATTATACAAACTGAGCCGATAGCAAACTACCCCGCGAAATTATACAAACATTATCCGAAAAGAGTCCGAAAGTAGCTAAGTCCCAAAATGTCCCAAAGGTTCATCAAAAGCTTCCATCATCATTCTCTTAACAGCGACTTTAATCACCTATGGGTATGGTACCCTCGGCTCATCATCAATCCACTCGACTTCATTACCTGGCTCTGGGGGGAAAAATAAATGGGTGAGCGACAGAGTCGCCAGCAAGTATACAATAACACCGTACAATAAAGAGAAAACGGCATACAAGAATCAAACCCCAATTCCTTAAGTTAAAATATACATGCCAATACCCTTCCGAAGCATCATACTTAAAGTCATATCAACACTTAGCTAAGATCTAAATGTCATCACTTAGTTAGATTCTACGTGTTGTAGCCAACCCTTACTTCTATGAATAGGTATCATGCATAATGTGTATGAAATGCGAATGCAATGCAAATACAACGGGAAACATTCTTTCTTTCATTTAGACATACTCATAAAAATGCTTGAACTTTCTTTCTTTCTTTTAAATCATGCTCATCATAAAACAAGAGAGTGTGTTAGCCTATTATACCGGGCACGACTCGGTTCTTATAACACTATCACCTTCAGGTCTATTATACCGGACCTGGATCGGTTCTTACACTCTTCAGACCTATTATACCGGGCCTGGATCGGTTCTTACATTTCATCAGACCTATTATACCGGGCCTGGATCGGTTCTTATACTTCGTCAGATCAATTAACCCCGGATCTGTAGCGGGTTAAGCTGGCCAGAAGGGACGGAATTCTTTCAAAACAGAAACTTTATGTAAAACATCAATAAAATCATGAGCATGGAACATATGAGCATGCCAATGCAAGTGCATGAGATGCAACATGGTAAAATGCACTTATAACATCATAAACAACTTTCTTCATGGGCTGGAAAACAATCCAGCAGCATGTCCTGTATTGTCCGGCCTCAAAATCAACCTTTAGAGCCTATTTTCCAGAAACTAAAAATATGGACATGCACCACATGATCTTAACTACATTCTGTACAATTTCATGCGATTCTGACAAGCGTAGGTACCTCAACAAAAATAATTCCCAACAAGTGTATAACAGGAATTCTGCTGTACTCTCAACTTCATTCCTTACCTCGTCTCCATCCATAAACTCATTATGGGCTCATTTAGCACCTGAAAATCTTTTCTATTTCTTTCATGAACAATATCCAAATGCCCATTCACCAAAACAAGTCAAAATAAATACGATACAATTCATACAAGCACAAAGGGTCAATCTGTCCTGTTTTCCAGAATGTTACACCAACTTTCCCTCAATGGTTTACCATCAAGATCAAAATCAATTTCTTTACATGGATATTTAGCTCTATGTCTTAAGTACTTCCTGTAAAAATTTCAGGTCAATCCAAGATGTTTAAGGTACTTAAATAATTTTTTCTCCCTAAGGTGGTACGACCAGAAACTGTTTTGACCCCTTGATACTAAAAATTCATTTCTGACCAATCCACAAATGATTTTCCAGAAATTCCAACGCCACAGTAAACTAGACATAATAAGATACGACCACACCAAAAATAAGCTCAATCCAACGTTTAGAAGGCCCTTAACTAAGTCCATTAATTTGGCATAAAATCTGTCCAGAACTCTGTTTTCAGCCAACATACATAGAAATATCTTTTCCTTCCTAATTTTGTTCTTTAGCCTATAACCCAAGTTAATGGTCATTCAATAGACATAATAAGGCTTTCCTATACTACTTCAAGTCTCTTTTTAGCATGCAAAAGTCGTTCATATAGGCTGTTCATTACCTCTAAACAAAACAGTCCTCTAGTCCAACAATTTCACATATTAACATCACTAAAAATGCTAGGTTTCATACCAATCATATCTCATTCAATATCAAACATAGGGCAGTCCCAAATCCATCACTTTTAACTCTTATTTCAAGTTTAAACATGCCTTATATTGCAACATAAGAGAGGTCTATCATCCAACCTTTCAAAACATAAGAAAATGTAACAACTTAGGCATATTTTCACTAAAATCATGTCTTAAGCTTCTAGACATTCAAGTATGCACATAATCACATATATTGTAAGGGGTTAAAGTATACTTGCCTCTTCAAGCTAAAGCTCTTGCCTTTGCTTGGTTATAAAGTGAGTTGTGATGAGATCCTTCACCTTCTTCACCTTAAGCATACAGTTTTAAAGGAGTGAAATGAAAAGATTAGTTCTTTACTCAATAGAGGAACTAGGTTATCTTTAAGGCTAGAGCATCTTACCAAAATGAGCTTGGAATGGAGGTTCAAGCACCTCAATATAACACCACCTAGAAAAGTTGAAGGCTTTCCCCTATTTCAACCATGAAACCCACGGTTTTGGCATGGAGAAGGAGAGTTCATGTGAGCTTCATTCTTTACCAAAATGAGAATTCTCTTAAGGGAACTTGGAATAAGACTTACCTAGATGTCTTCTTGAGTCTTGAAGTTGAAGTTAAACTCCCATCCTTCAAGATGTTGGGGGCGAAACCTTGGTGAGGGGAATGGAAATTGTCTAAGTGTTTTGCTCTTGCATGATGAGAAGATAGATGTTTCTAGAATGGTTTGATTTAAAATATGTTAGGGACTTAGGGGAGGGGGGACGGTTTTGGAGGGATTTTTGTGAGGGTTAGGGCTTTCTTGAATGTTAATCAAGGTTAAGTTAGTATAACCTTGGTTACTTTATTCAAACTATAGTTACTTTTGTGCTAACCCAAGTTACTTTATTAAATCATGGTTACATTAACCTTGGTTTAGAGGAAAGTAACCATGGTAGGATTTAAAAATCCTCCATGTCTAGACACTAAGGGGGGGGGGGCGGTTTTGGTTGGGGTCTTTATGACCTCAACCATACTACTTCCTTCTTTAATGAGTTGTCTTAACTTGTTCCTTAATTGCATGTCTATTTTATTTTCTATTTATTCTTTGCATAATAAATTCTTGTCTTATTATTTTAACTAATAAAATTGGCTAGAGATTTCTAGAACATCTCCATGTATAGGCCGAAATTTTGGGCCTCTTAGGCATCTTGATATTCCTTGAAATTTTGATTCATATACCATATTGTTGCCTATATTTTATTGTATTCCAAGATTAGCATATGTATGTATACAAATACGTACACGCCTATGTGTACCATGTATTTATACATTCCCTACATATATCATATATACGCACATACATATATATATTGGTATGGTTTATATCACTCTATATTTCATGGATTATCTCAAGAGTATTTAAGTAAAAAGAGTTACGTGGACTTAAGTAACACGCTCTAAAAGAAATTGTCGCTTTCATTCCATCTCATATTCATAGTTTTTACGTACCTGATTGTTGGGGTACAACAATTGGGCTTATGAATATTACTTCTTGGTGTGTCTATTATGTTTTTCAAGCATTGGCCCAAATTAAATAAAATTTTATGGGCTCGAAATCAAGGTAAAAGATGGGTACTATGCTGCTGGATTCAACAGTACCCTATTTTGGTAATTTATTGAATTGTGGGTTTTATATATCTGAAAGCGTTATGAAATTTTTATGTCAAGTAGATAAGATTCCATCATGCATATGTATGACACGAGATCATGAAAATGGGCCGAAATTATGAGGATTGAGGCCTCACAAACAAACCATTAATTCTGGAAATTTTTCCAGCTTAAAGAACAAGGCAGGATGAGTATTATGTGATGCATCTAGTCATGAATTCCATGTTACACGTCATACATTGCATCATCATCCTTTGCATGATTTATGAAACTGATTTTATGACAAAGAACCATGAAAAAACGCTTTCAAAGGAAAGATTTTAGTTTTGAAAAGAATGACTCCTATTGGTACCATTGATTCTGGCCAGCATAACCCGCTCCAGATCCGGGGTTAATTGATCTGTTGATGATTATGACCGTGCATGCCCAGAGAGAATAGACCTGGTTATGATTTATGACCGTTCAGGCCCGGAGAGAATAGGCCTGATAATGATGATTTATGACCGTACAGGCCTGGAGAGAATAGACCTGATGACGATGATTGATTGCATGACCGTTTTCAGATCTGGACATAATAGATCATAAAGGGATGGTATGACCGCTTCAGATCCAGATATAATAGATCTGAATATCCACTCCTCTCGTTTTATTCACGATGATGTTTTGAAAGAAAGAATGAAAGAACTTATCCTCATTTTGTCATGACGCATCACATGTGCATACGCATACATACTGCATTTTTCTATGGCTAGTCGAATAAAAGATGTATTATTACTTAGGCTACGATGATATGTTTAATATCTCCTAAGTTATGATCTTAATATGATTCATTGTCTCTTATGTTATGATCCTATGTCCTTACGATGATGAGTTGAAAGCCAGGTATGCTGCGAATCCAAACTCTTTGGGGTTTTGGTTCTTGTGTGTACTTTTCACTTAATTCATGCCCATTTATGGTATACTTGCTGGTGACGTTGTCACTCACCCTATTATTTTCCTCCCAGAGCCTGCAGGAAACAGGATCGAATGGATCGATGACGAGCCTAGGGTTCCCTCCTATCCATAGGCGTACGAGAGAGGATAGCTTCAGGACTTTAGCATGATGACTTATGTTTGATGAACTTATGATGGGATGTTAAACTTGGACGTCTCTTTTATTTTGGTGGACATTGATGTAGACGATGTTATGAATATTCGGCATGTTTTATTTAGAAGTTTTTAATTCTGCCTCATTTTTTGCTTACTTGATGATGTGTAAGCATGAAAGTCCATGTACTTTGTTATGGACTACGATATGTTATGAATCGACGCCTGGTACTCTCCGTAGTGAAGTACGACGGGCGCACCGTACACGGGCGAGCCGGTGCAGGATGCTACAACATTGACCAAACCAGGATAAATCCTTGGTGTTCTTGTCTTCTTTATATTTTTCTGTTTTCTACCCGTTTTTCACTGCAGATTTCATATAATTTCTCACGTTTTGAAAAAATAGCTAAACACTATCAAAATTTGTGATTTTTGGTGGAGTTATACCTCAGACTTTTAGTTTTCATTTTCAATAAGAATCACTTGATTTGAGCAAGGGAAAGTTAGTCTTTCAGTCATGGCAAGATAACTGCTCCAATCTAGCGGCAATCTGACCAGTTTTGGGAAACCTTGAATTCTGTTTTAACCAAGAATTGTGTAAGGTAAGGGCCTTCTTGAAACACAAACTAGACATCCTAAGGAGTGTTTTGACATAAAGATCAACTTTTGTGGTTAAGTATTCAAATAGAAACACATTTTCCAATTTCAGCAACATTCTGTCCAATTCTGTCTAGATTGACGATCTGAATTTTTTTATTTGTTTGAAGAGACAAACGATCTTATTTTTGTCTGATTTTTGGACAGAGTCTTGTCAAGACATTGAAGTTAAGTTCCGGAAATTTTCATATTTTGAACTTGTGTACACTGATTTTTAAATTTTTCAAAAAAGGGTTCTGAATCTGAGGTGGTCTCAGATTCTGTTTTCAAATGGGATTTTAATCAAGGGTAGTAGTCTAATTTCCGCTAACCACTATTCACTCCCCTTCTAGTGGTGTTTAGTATAGGTGCATGGTCCAATAAGAGGCTATCAATTAGAATGAAATTAAATAAAATACCTTACGAATTATTAAACAATAAACAATCTAAGGTATATTATATTAGAATTTTTGGATGTAAATGTTTTGTGTTGTCTAGATAAAGTTGAACAAAACTCTATTGAATGTATTTTTTGTTGGCTATTCAAGAGCATATAGGTGTTATAATCTTGCATCTAGAAAAATAATTGAATCTATACATGTGAAATTCAATGAGAATGCATGTTTTGAAGTGATAAAAAGAAACAAGAGGATAATGTTGAAAATATGTTTGATGATGATGATGTATTGCTTGAACCTGTACATGATCATATAGAACAAACTCCCCTTGAACAAGACATGCATGAATCCTTAGATGAGATAAATAAAGAAATTTTACAATTGGAAGATAATCCATCTAATTTACTAGATGTTCCAATTGTATATGATAATGTTCACACAAAAGATACATTTGAATAAGATGAGGGTGAACCCAGTCAACCTAGGAATTGGTGGCTTATAAAGGATAAACATAAACACCCTAAAGAGTTAATCATTGGTAATCTAAGTGATGAGGTTAGGACTCATAAAAACATAAGTCAAACTCAAGGACATAGCTTAATCTCACACTTAGAACCTAATAATGTTAAGGAAGCCTTAGGTGATACATCATGGATAGATGCCATGCATGAAGATTTAAACCAATTTACCCAAAACAACGTATGGGGTTTAGTACCTAAATCCAAAAATAAATCCATAATAGATACAAAATGGGCATTTAGAAATAAAATGGATGAACAAGGTAACATTACAAGAAATAAGGCTAGGTTAGTTGCACAAGGCAATAATCAACAAGAAGGAATTGATTATGAAGAAACTTTTGCACCCATTGCACGACTAGAAGCCATTAGGTTGTTTCTTGCTATTGGAAGTCTAAGCAATATTAAACTCTATCAAATATATGTCAAGAGTGCGTTTTTAAATGGATACATCCAAGAAGAGGTACTTGTCAAACAACCCCATGATTCGAAGATCCAAAGAATCCTAACCATGTATACAAGCTTAAGAAAGGTTTATATGGTTTCAAACAAGCTCCAAAAGCTTGGTACGATAGATTTGCAAAATTTTCTTCTTGAAAATAATTATCAAAGGGGGACCATAGACAACACAATATTCCTAAGAAGAAAAGATTATGACCTATTAATAGTTCAAATCCATGTAGATGACATCATCTTTGGTTCAACCAACTCTACCCTAGTAAAGGACTTCGAAGAATGTATGAAGTTGGAATTTGAAATGTCAATGGTAGAAGAATCGAACTACTTCTTAGGGCTACAGATCAAACAAACTCCTCAAGGAATCCATATTAGCCAACTTAAGTATGTCAATGATATGATTAAGAAGTTTGGATATGAAGAGTTGAAACCAACACCTGCCTCTATGAGTGTTGGTATCAAACTAGACAAGGATGAAAATGGCAAACCCTTTGATGACACACTATATAGGTCTATGATTGGGTCATTGTTATACTTAACTGCATCTAGACCAGATATAATGTTTAGTGTATGTATGTGTGCTAGGTTTCAATCTTGTCCTAAAGTGTCCCATTATAATGCGGTGAAAAATATTTTTAGATATCGTAAATACACATATCATTTAGGACTTTGGTATGATAGAAACTCTAAGTTGGAATTGTATGTATATAGTGATGCTGATTATGGTGGTTGTAAAATAGATAGAAAATCCACTAGCGGAACTAGTTATTTTATTGGAACCAACTTGATTTCATGGTTGTCTAAGAAACAAACTAGTGTAGCTCTTTCTACTACCGAAGCCGAGTATATAGTATTAAGCTTATGTGCCACTCAAATACTTTGGCTTAAACAACAACTTAGTGTGATTTTGGCATTATAATGAATAAGATTCTAATTTTCTGCAATAGCACAAGTGCAGTCAATCTTTTTCGGAATCCGATACTTCATTCTAAGGTCAAACACATTGAAGTTAAATTTCATTTTCTTCGAGACCATGTTCAAAATGAGGATATAGTCATAAACCATGTAAGAACTGATCATCAGGTTGTTGATATTTTTACTAAACCCCTTAGTCAAGCCACTTTTAAAAACTTACGAGCCAAGTTAAGTATGACGACCTACGATACAATTACGTAATTTTATCTTTTGCATGATTTGCAAATTAAAGGGAAAGATAGAATAAGAAAATTATTTTAGAATTTAAGTCATGATTCTAAGGTTGAATGATAAGTTAAGGTCAATTTCGATTGATATGAGTTTCAATTGATGAACAATTGGCTCGGAGTATAGGTTAAGGGGGAGAGTATAAGTTGAGGGGGAGCACATATGTTAAAACATTTATCTAAAAAGAGTTTTGAAAGTTTGGAAACAATTGGTATATCTAAGTTGAAGGAGAGCACATATGTTAAAACATGTATCTAAAAAGAGTTTTGGAAGTTTGAAAACAATTTTGTTTAACAATTCAATTGGTATAAAATTATATGTGATAAACAATTGGTAAAGAGTTGTGACATTAAAATCATGTGGGGTTATTTTGAAAATCATTCAAAAGAGGGAGAATATTGAGAAATATATTTGAATAATTTTCAAAGTCATGATTTTAAGTGTTGAATACATAATAATGTCATACATGGTGTTATAAATGATCAAAAGTTGTAAACGTGAAGAAAAATGACATCAATCTCTCAGGTTAATGAATATCGATCAATCGATGTATACCTCGATCTCTACATCGATCGATCCATGTAAGGAAGAGAAAAACCAAGATCTTACTGTGAGACATGATGTGTACATCGATCTCTACATCGATCGATTGATGTAGGTCAGAGACAAACTCTGAACCTCACTGTGAGACATCGATCTCTCAAGCAGAGGCACTTCGATCGATCGATGCCTAAGGTTTGTAGAAAATTTTTCTAAAATATGTTAAAATAGTTGTTTTCATTTGCACATTCTTTATATAGGTTTGTTATGTTGTTATTATGCATTTTTGATGAATATAAATATATCTTGCCACTAATATGCCTTGGAAGTTTCTACAACTTACCAAAAAAGGAAAAAATTGGTATTTTGAGTTTTTGTAGTTACTTGACATGGTGAATATGATTCAATGATCCATATTCATCTTATTTATTATCACAAAGGTGTTCTTATATTTATTTTTGAACATCGGGGTCATTTTCAGAGTTTTCTCTCACTAGAGGCATTTTGGTCATTTTATCCCCCATGGATGTTCGAAGCTGATTTTTTGAGTCAAATGGCAGCCGTCACATGCTCTATTCTCATGGCAAGAAGTTGAGGTATTCTTGTGGTATATTTCCTTCTTATTATCTTCATTTTGCAAAGGATAATGAAGACATATCTATGGTGGAAAAATCGGCCAACATAAGAATTTCAAGGTGGACCAATCATTCTTTTCTATGTTGTTAAGTATACAAGGTGATTATGTGGCCAACCAATGTTGTGAAGACAACTAGGACTTGATGATGAAGGTGTTGACATATGGGAGGTCTTATATTCAAGGCCTATTTCACACTATAAATCGGAGGTAAAGGTGAAGGAGAAGAACAGACACTTGAAAGAAAAAAGCTGAAGCTCATTGTCTTGCAACTTTCTTCTCTTCATTCTTGATTCATTCTTTGTGTAGCCAAGGTGTTCTTGTGATATTTGTTGTATAGCTACACTCCTCTTGTGTCTCATTTGTAAGATTGATTAGCTAAATTTATAAGGCTACATCAATAGGTGGTAGAGGTATTACAACCGAAAGTTGCATAGAGGTCATCATTCAAGTTTTGAATAGGGTTGGTGTTTAACCCAAGGATCAGGCTTGGTTCTTGTTGTATTTGTGTTTATTTCATAGTGAAATCCAAGGAAAGGTGTTCCTTGGGACTGGAGTAGGTCACATTGACCGAATCAGGATAAATCTTTGGTGTTCTTGTCTTCTTCCCTTCTTTACTGTTTTCTGTCCATTTTCACTACACTTTTAGCCTAACTTCACACGTCTTGAAAAATAGCAAAACATTTTCCAAATTTGTAAGTTTTGGTAGAGTTATACTTAAGACTGTTAGATTTCATTTGCAATAAGAATCTGATGCGTGCAACTCGTGGGCTCCAACAATTCCACCTTCCAAACGTCCTTCACAAAGGGTTAGGCACAAGGAAGAAGACTTCCCCTTGCTTCCTTACTGAACAAAAACGTATGGATTAAAACGAGCAAGACCAACACTTCAAGATGGTTGTTGATTTGGCAAACAAATAAGGCCCTCCTGGACGGCACCTTTAAGCAATGGCAACACCTTCAAAATGCTCAAATTTGAAGGATCTTAACCTAGGTTTTTAATGCAAAACCAAGAAAACAAAGTCTCACACAAAGTGAAAGAAATATCAAGAATTCTTATTCATCAAAAGTTCTTGTTTCATGCGTCCCCTAAGGCTCTATTTATAGGCTGAGCTTGAGCCTTAAAATGTCTAGAACTAATTCAAAATAAAGCTAGCTAGCAATGTTTGAAACTTGAAAATTATTTGAATTCAAAACTAAAATAAATTCTAGCTAAAATCTTAAAGTCTTGCAAAACGCTATCCTCAATGAATCTGGCCGTGTTTGATGATGAAATTGGCATTTGAGACTTGATTTTGATGTAGATGAAGTTGTTGCAATTGAATTCCAAGTTGGTTGAAGATTGAATTCAAATTGAATTTGAACTTGATTTCAAACTTGAATTCAATCTTTAAATTTTGATCTCTCCTCTTTTGATCTCCAAGTTGGCGTGGGAAGGGATGAATTTGGCGTGTGAGAAGGTCTCCAAGTGGCTGAGATGTTGAATTCAAATGTTGGTTGGAGTATGAATTTAAATTGAACTTGAATTTGAATTCAAACTTGGATTTCAGTTTGAATTGTGATCTTATCACTCCTTGCTTCAAGAATGGCGTGTAGATGGCTAGGATAAGGTTGAGAGCTTCTTGAAATTTAAGTCTCCAATTGGTTGAGACTTGAATTCAAATCATGGTTGAATTTGAATTCAAGTCTAGTTTTGAACTTAAATGCAATTTGATCATCATCCTTTTGCTTTAAAGTGGCCGGCCCCCTTATTGTATTTGGAGATGATTTTGATCTCAATTTGAACAAGAGATTCCATCTTGGACATATTTGAATTTGTCTTTGTGGAGACAACATTCTTTCCAAGACAACATTCTTTTTGTTCCCTTCTTTTGTGGCACACGCCTAAATGTTCCTTTTTGGGCCTCCATTTTATTTGAATCTTTCATGTACCTAATTTGCCTACAAAGAAAACACATAAAACAAAGATCACAAGAAAACAAGATAAACTTCAAGATAAAGAATGCACGCACATGTTAGCACACACACGTGTACAATCAAGGTGAAGGTTCAATGAAATGAACCCAAGGGATCTTAGGTTCATCTTGAACATGCTTGTACAAGAAGGTGGCAACTTGATGACAAAGTTCTCTTGCCCTCCTTCTTCTCATAGGCCCTTGACCTCTGGATGGGACCCTTGATCCTCGTCGGACCCTTGATCCTCACCAATCCCCCCCTCCTCAAAAGGATTCGTCCTCGAATCAAAAAGGTCATCGTTGAAAGGGGTGAGGTCAGCAACATTAAAAGTAGGCGAAATTGAACCATACCTGTCGGGAAGATCAAGGATGTATGCATTGTCACCTATGCGTTTCAACACTTTAAAAGGTCCATCTCCTCGAGGTAACAGTTTTGACTTTCTTTCATTGGTAAATCTTTCTTTGCGCAAATGTAACCACACTAAATCTCCAGGTTTAAACACAACTTGTTTTCGATGTTTGTTAGCTCGTCTTTCATAAGCTTTGTTTTTCTTTTCAAGTTGTGTTTTAACTTGTTCATGCAGTTTCTTTATGTTTTCCGCTTTTTGTTTACCATCAAGACTAGAACGTTCATGCACGGGAATAGGAATCAAATCGAGGGGAGACGAGGGAATAAAGCCATATACGATTTCAAATGGACTATGTAGGGTACCGTGATGGACACTCCTATTGTATGCAAATTCGCTATATGGTAAACAATCTTCCCAATGTTTAATGTGTTTTTGCAAAATGGCACGCAAAAGTTGAGAAAGAGTACGATTAACAACTTCAGTTTGTCCATCAGTTTGTGGGTGTACGGTGGTCGAAAACAACAATTGTGTACCAAGTTTAGCCCACAAAACACGCCAAAAATGACTCAAAAATTTTGTATCTCTATCACTTGCAATTGTACGTGGCATGCCATGCAATCTAACAATTTCTTTGAAGAACAAATCAGCAACATGTGTGGCATCATCAACTTTTCGACATGCAATGAAATGTGCCATTTTTGAAAATCGATCAATCACAACATAAATGCTATCGCGTCCTCCCCGAGACCTAGGAAGTCCTAACACAAAGTCCATGGAAATGTCATTCCAAGGGGCATCAGGGATGGGTAAAGGCGTGTAAAGGCCATGTGGTTGGGACTTGGATTTGGCTTGTTTGCAAGTGATGCAACTACCACACAACCTCTCGACGTCTACTCGCATGTGGGGCCAATAGAAATGTTCCTTAAGAGTCTCAAGGGTTTTGAACACTCCGAAATGACCCATTAAACCTCCCCCATGGGCTTCTCTAGTCAATGCTTCTCGTAGGGATGATTGGGGAACGCACAATTTTTGTTCTTTGAAAAGATAACCCTCATGTATGTAAAATTTCCCAAATGGTGCTTCTTTACATGCCTCGAAAATGGTGCCAAAGTCATGGTCATTGGGGTACAATTCCTTAAGTGATTCGAATCCTAAGAAGCATGAAGATAATGTAGTCACTAACGTGTATCTCCTAGAGAGGGCATCGGCAACTATATTATCCTTTCCTTGTTTGTACTTAATCACGTATGGGAATTGTTCTATGAACTCTACCCATTTGGCATGTCTTTTGTTCAACTTTCCCTGCCCTTTAAGATACTTAAGGCTTTCGTGGTCAGTGTGGATCACAAACTCTTTAGGTTGAAGATAGTGTTGCCAAGTTTGTAGGGATCTCACAAGGGCATAAAGTTCCTTATCATAGGTAGAGTAATTCAATGCTGCTCCTTTCAACTTTTCACTAAAGTAGGCTATGGGTTTCTTACTTTGGGTCAAAACTGCGCCTATACCCACTCCACTTGCATCACACTCGATCTCAAAGGTCTTGTCAAAATTTGGTAGCCTAAGTATGGGTGCAGTGGTCAGCCTACGCTTGAGCTCATCAAATGCCTGTTGTTGTGGCTCTTCCCACCTAAAAGGCACATCTTTTTTCACAATTTCGTTTAGGGGTGCAGCTATGGAAGAAAAATCTTTGACAAAGCGTCTATAAAAGCTTGCTAGTCCATGAAAACTACGAACTTCCCCTATATTCTTAGGTATAGGCCACTCCACAATTGACCTAACCTTTTCCTCATCCATTTCTACTCCCTCAACCGAAATGACAAAGCCTAGAAAAACTACGCGTTCTAAACAAAAGGAGCACTTCTTAAAGTCGGCGTAAAGTTGTTCTTGCTTAAGCTTTTCAAAAACGGCTCGAATATGGTCAAGATGATCTTCTATGGTTTGGGAATAGATTAGGATATCATCGAAATAAACAACAACAAATCGGCCTATGAACGCTCGTAAGACTTCATTCATTAGCCTCATAAAGGTGCTAGGGGCGTTGGTGAGCCCGAAGGGCATCACTAACCACTCATAGAGCCCAAACTTGGTTTTGAATGCAGTCTTCCATTCGTCCCCGTCTCTAATGCGTACCTGGAAGTACCCTTGCTTAAGGTCGATTTTGGTGAAGAATTTGGATCCGTGCAACATGTCCAACATATCGTCTAGCCTAGGTATGGGGTACCTATACTTGACGGTGATTTTGTTTATGGCTCGGCAATCGGTGCACATTCTCCACGTTCTATCCTTTTTGGGTACTAAAATGACGGAAACGGCAGATGGGCTTAGGCTATCTCGGACCTGTCCACTCGCTAGGAGCTCCTCTACTTGCCTTTGGATTTCTTTGGTTTCTTCGGGGTTGGCTCGATAGGCTGGGCGATTGGGTAACACGGCTCCTGGGACAAAGTCGATTTGGTGTTCTATTCCTCTAATGGGTGGTAATCCGGATAGCGGTTCGGAGGGAAATAGAACTTCATGTTCTTGGATAAGGGACGCAACTGAGGTAGGTAAGTTTGGTGGGAGTTCTTCAAGGGCAAGGTGACACGACTTTGGGATGATGAGGACAGTTTGGTTGTTATAAAGTGCGCGTGTGACCTCTCTTTTCTTTGCGAAATACCCACACTTCTTTTTGGAATCGTTGACGCTTAGGGGCACTACCTCTTTTCCCTTGCTCTCGTGTTTTTTGTTCTCACTTTTCATACACTCCACGAATTTTCTCTCGGCTTCTTTTTCCTTAGGATCGGCTCTAGAGTTGGACATGCGTTGGTGATCCTCGTGGACTTTGTGTGGTGGAAGTGCATGCAGTTTGTACAATTTGCCATTCAATTTTAAAGAATAACGATTCAAATAACCATCATATGTCACATGTCAATCAAATTCCCATGGCCTACCAAGTAAGATATGACTAGCATGCATTGGTGCAACGTTGCATAAAACATCATCTTTGTAACTACCAATGCTAAGAGAAATTAAGACTTGTTTACTTATGCTAACCTCACCGCAATCATTTAGCCATGCAAGTTTGTAAGGATGCGGATGATTAGTCATAGGCAAATTCAGTTTTCTTACTAATTCGATGCTAGCCACATTCGCACAAGAACCGGAATCAATGATCATGGTGCACACTTTTCCATTTATCATGCAATGAATATGGAAGACGTTTTCTCTATGTTGTTCGTGATCATCTAATTTCGGATATGCATTTAAAGCTCTACGCACAACAAGAAACTCCATAGTGTCAAAATCATCTAATGCGCCTAGATCCTCTCCAGGTTCAATTTCATTATCATGCTCAGACTCGTTTTCATGCTCGGACTCAGACACATATTCGTTTGTCTCCTCAATTAACATGATTCGTTTTGCATTAGGACACTCTTTTTCTATGTGACCACGTCCTTGACACTTATAACATTTAATGTCTCTAAACCTGTTTGAGGGATCAGAAGGATTTCCGGTAGGAGCCTTTTGTTGGTTGCGGTCATCTCTCCTTTGTGTGGATTGCACACGATTGTCCATTCGTTGCGACGCACCTTGGTCACGTGATTGGCCTCCTGTAGGCCGTGAACTTCCCGTTCCTGAAGGCTTGTTGGAAAACCTTGACGAAGACTGATTAGTACGATAATTGGAATTGAAATTGGAGGAATTACGTACCTTTAATTGTGTTTCAATCTTTTCAGCCATATGGACCATGGTTGTGAGGTCGAGATAAGGTTGAAGGTCAACCCTTTGCGCAATCTCCCTGTTTAAACCATGTAAGAATCGAGCTTTGGTGGCCTCTTCAGGTTCCTGCAAGTTAGACATTTCCAACAAAATTTCTAACTCTTTATAGTACTCGTCTACACTTTTGGAACCTTGACGTAAGTTGTGCAAACTCGTGAAAATAGAACTCTCATAATTGTTTGGAATAAAACGTTGTCTCATTTCAAACTTCATTTCTTCCCAAGTAGCAATTGAAGGTTGTCTTGTCTTAGTTCTATTTCGACACAAATTTGTCCACCAATTAAGTGCATAACCAGAAAACTCAATAGAAGCGTATCTCACTTTTTGCAATTCACCATAATTGGTACAAGAAAAGATTAAATCCACTTTTGTTTCCCATTCTAAATATTCCTCCGCATTACTTTTACCATAAAACGTGGGAATATTTATTTTGGTTTTGAGAAAATCGTCATCTTGCGGGAAAAGGGGATTTTGGCGTCTTTGGTAACCACGGGGATGGTGGTCATCAAAATCATAATCATCATGCTCAAAGGGAATGTAATCATCATTGTACCTTCTTGGAGCGTACCTTCTTGCTTGTGTAGGAGGAACAAACCTTCTTGCTTCGGTGTGTGGTGGTCTAAGGTTGTCATCCTCAACTTCTTCTTGGGGATGGCACCTTGGTTGTGGTAGGGGCACGGCCCTGCTTGTTCCTTGGCCATCACTCGTTTTGTAGCTTCGCTCCACATCTTCCAAGCGATGCTTAATTACCTCATTGTCATGCATGAGTTTCTTAAGCATCTCCAACATTTGTTGTTGCGTGTTGTCAACAGTTTCGACCTCTTTTGACTTGCTAGACGCGGAATGATTGCTGCTCTCCATTGTACCTAAGGAATTGAACGAAAAACAAAGGGAAAAAGAAAGAAGCAAACTAACACAAAGACAAGCAAACGTTAAGGGATTAGTAAAAAAAATAAGTTATGAACACTCCGCTTTCTATCCTTTCCACTCTCTTACCACTTTGGTTCTTGGATAACCTGAAGTTAAGAAGTCTCAAAGTGATCAATAAGGAAGAGTATTGCCAAGGCTTCTTCAAATCACAATGTTCTCCACTTGTTTCTTCCTCTTTGCGTTCTAGTTGCACCAATTAGTATCAAAGTAGAATCAATTGAAATGAACACAAACTTGAACTTTCTACTAAGATTCAAAGAAAATAAGCAACCAAAGTTGATGTATAAGGCTGAACCAAAGATAAACTAAGGGTTGCCGTGGGCAATCTTTAGTTAATTTTGATTCTATGCACTTACTATTCACAAAATGGTTCAAGTCATGCAACAGTCAAGCAACCAAATGTGTGATTGGTTCAAGAAGATCAGGAGATGGAGAATAAGGTATATATGGGACGACAATGTGGGTTTAAAGGAAATATGGTATCCAAGGTTCGCAAATCGTACCAAAAAATTTTCCACGCAATGCACAAACGTTTTGCCCTTTTTCTTTTCTCTTGTTCTTTTGTTTTTCTTTTTCTTCCTTGCTATTTCAATTGAGCAAGGTTCAGATTCTCTTTTTTTTTACTAAGGGCAGAATTGAAATTTCACATGTTTTGCATTTAGCACTTGCGTTCTTGGACAGAATAGTGCAACGTACTTAAAATGCAAATTGTAACTTGGACTTGCAACAAAAATAACCTTGGAAAGTGAGGGAAATTGGGGTAAGGCCGAATGGGTTAGGGTTAGGGTTTTTGATTTAGGGTTTTTTGAACGTTTTGGGAATTTGCGGGATGGGGTTTTGGGAGCTGAACGGGCGTTGTAAATGGACTATTTGGGGTGGTAATTGATGATTGGTGTGGTCAATGTGGATATTGGTTGGTTTGGGACAGAATTTGAACAAAATTCAAATTCTAGGGTTAGGGTTTATTTGAATGATTTAGGATCTTTAGAATCTGATTGTGTTTGGTCAAATTGGGTTGGGGCTTTTTGTTGGGGGTGTAAATAGGGTTGTTTAGGATCAGGTTGGTGAGTTTTTAGGGTTGGGGTGGGATGGGGTTGGTTGGGCCGTGGGGTGTGGGGGTAGAATTAGGGTTTTGTTGTTGAAGATGGTTCGTGAAGGCAAACACACGTATGACTACTTGTCTTAAAGCATGAAATCAATCACAATGCGAATCACAAGATGCATACAATCATCACCAACTAAAAGCTTTGGTAGCAACAAGATGATTTGAAACCGAGGTAGCTTTATAGGCTGATAGTTGGAATATTTAAAAGAAGGCTGAATGTAACCTAAAATGCAACAAACCCTAATTTGTTCAAGTTTGAACGACTCAAAATCAGATTGTGATGCTAAAAGGAAATAAAGGAAATGACTCTTGAATGATGATAAGCAAAATGCAGCAATATGCAAGGACTCAAAGCAAATGAGTTGGATGTTTTTTTTGTATGAAATGCAAGACAATGGCGTGTAGAGTGAGGGGTAGGAGAAGGACTCAACTGGAATTGAAATGACTAGACTCAAACGAAAAGGAAATGATAGATGGTGGAATAGAGTAACCTGTGCTCTGATACCAATTTGATGCGTGCAACTCGTGGGCTCCAACAATTCCACCTTCCAAACGTCCTTCACAAAGGGTTAGGCACAAGGAAGAAGACTTCCCCTTGCTTCCTTAGTGAACAAAACGTATGGATTAAAACGAGCAAGACCAACACTTCAAGATGGTCGTTGATCAGGCAAACCAATAAGGCCCTCCTGGACGGCACCTTTAAGCAATGGCAAGACCTTCAAAATGCTCAACTTTGAAGGATCTTAACCTAGGTTTTTAATGCAAAACCAAGAAAACAAAGTGTCACACAAAGTGAAAGAAATATTAAGAATTCTTATTCATCAAAAGTTCTTGTTTCATGCGTCCCCTAAGGCTCTATTTATAGGCTGAGCTTGAGCCTTAAAATGTCTAGAACTAATTCAAAATAAAGCTAGCTAGCAATGTTTGAAACTTGAAAATTATTTGAATTCAAAACTAAAATAAATTCTAGCTAAAATCTTAAAGTCTTGCAAAACGCTATCCTCAATGAATCTGGCCGTGTTTGATGATGAAATGGGCATTTGAGACTTGATTTTGATGTAGATGAAGTTGTTGCAATTGAATTCCAAGGTTGGTTGAAGATTGAATTCAAATTGAATTTGAACTTGATTTCAAACTTGAATTCAATCTTTAAATTTCGATCTCTCCTCTTTTGATCTCCAAGTTGGCGTGGGAAGGGATGAATTTGGCGTGTGAGAAGGTCTCCAAGTGGCTGAGATGTTGAATTCAAATGTTGGTTGGAGATTGAATTTAAATTGAACTTGAATTTGAATTCAAACATGGATTCCACTTTGAATTGTGATCTTATCACTCCTTGCTTCAAGAATGGCGTGTAGATGGCTAGGATAAGGTTGAGAGCTTCTTGAAATTTAAGTCTCCAATTGGTTGAGACTTGAATTCAAATCATGGTTGAATTTGAATTCAAGTCTAGCTTTGAACTTAAATGCAATTTGATCATCATCCTTTTGCTTTAAAGTGGCCGGCCCCCTTATTGTATTTGAAGATGATTTTGATCTCAATTTGAACAAGAGATTCCATCTTGGACATATTTGAATTTGTCTTTGTGGAGACAACATTCTTTCCAAGACAACATTCTTTTTGTTCCCTTCTTTTGTGGCACACGCCTAAATGTTCCTTTTTGGGCCTCCATTTTATTTGAATCTTTCATGTACCTAATTTGCCTACAAAGAAAACCCATAAAACAAAGATCACAAGAAAACAAGATAAACTTCAAGATAAAGAATGCACGCACATGTTAGCACACACACGTGTACAATCAAGGTGAAGGTTCAATGAAATGAACCCAAGGGATCTTAGGTTCATCTTGAACATGCTTGTACAAGAAGGTGGCAACTTGATGACAAAGTTCTCTTGCCCTCCCTCTTGTCATAGGGCCCTTGACCTCTGGATGGGACCCTTGATCCTCGTCGGACCCTTGATCCTCATCAGAATCACATGATTTGAGCAAAGGAAAGTTAGTCTTTCGATCTTTGAAAGATAAATGCTCCATTCTGGTTGCAATCTGACAAGTTTCACGGAAACTTACATTCTGAATTTATCAAGTATAGTTTTAGATCATGTCCTTTTGGAAACTTAAACTAGACATCTTAACGAGCATTTTGACATAAAGATCAACCTTTTTGGCAAGTAATCTAAGAGAAACACGTTTTCAAAGTCAACATCATTCTGTCCAATTCTGTCCAGATTGACCATCTGAATCTTTTTATTTGTTTGAAGGGTTAAACAATATTATTTTTGTCTAGTTTTTTGATAGAGTCTATTAAAGATATTGAAATTAATTTCGGAAAAGTTTCATAATTTTTAAATTCGTGTACACAATCTTTTGAATTTTTCAAAAACGAGTAATGAATCTGAGGTGGTCTCAGGTTTTGTTTTCAAAGGGGATTTTCATTCAACGGTAGTAGTGTAATTTCTGCGAACCACTATTCACTCCCCCTCTAGTGGTGTTCACCACAAGTATAAGGTCCAACACGTCTTTGTGTGTTAAAAACAATGTCCACATGTGTCATACCCCGTAACTTTTAAGTACGACTTCCAACAGTTAGGAGTCGACTCTAAATATAATTTCATTAAATGTATAGGTTTATAAGGCTTAGTTACATAAAATATAGGTGAGAAAATAAACAAAAAGGGTGAAATTAAGAAATTAGGCTGAAATACCCAAAATACCCCTCCCCACTTAAATGATGGGGGAGTTACACAAAGGAGTATAACTCCCCATTAGTATAAGAAGCGGTTACAAGGCTAAAAGGAGAGGGTGAAATTCGGCTGGAGAAAGAGAGAAAGAGAGAGAGAGAAGGAAGATAAAAGAGAAAGAAGCAGAAGAGAAGAAGAGAAGAAGAAAAGGAAGAAAGAACGGCCAATCTAGGTTCAACGTTTCCTGAAATCCTGCAGTACACTCGTAAGACTAACTAGAAACAAAGGCAAGTAATCTTTCTATACGCTTTACGCAAATTTTGATACAACAGGCCCTATGTTCTTATAAAGAGAAAATTCGGATCACACATTAGTAATCTTGATTTGTGTATGTTACATGCTCTAATATATGTATTTGTTGTTGTTGCTTGATTTAAAGTCATGCTCTTTGGGCCTAAATGTGAAAGTATTCATGTTGTGCTTCATTGTTGATAAACATGCCCTTAAAGTGTCATCTTTGTTGTAAATATTGTTTATGATACTTGTTATGTTTCTAAAGGTTGCTTTATATGATTTGGGATGAGTTGAAGAAGATTTGAAGAGATAGACAAGAATGTGATGTAAGTTGAACATGAGGTAGAAGATTGATGATGCATCCGAAGATAGGAATAATAGAAGGCTTAAGGTTGATGCAAACTGCTAGAGGTAAGAATCAAACTGCGTTTGTGGTGTGTTGTGCATGATGGAGATCAGAATGTAAGGTTGAATTTGAGGTGTTAAGATGAAAGAAGTGATTGAGAAAGATGAAGGAGGGAAGTTACTGCAGAAAATTGCAGTTTTGGAACCGTCAGAACACTTCGAACACCTACTTTAGGCGCTTCATGTCACATTAGGTGCCTAAAGTAGGCGTTCAATGTGTCACAGCACATTCCAGGACACTTCGAACACCTACATTAGGCGCTTCATGTCACATAAGGCGCTTCATGTAGGCGTTCGATGTGTCACAGCACATTTCAGAATACTTCGAACACCTCTGAAGGCGTTCGATGTCACATAAGGCGCTTCATGTAGGCGTTCGATGTGTCACAACACATTCCAGAACACTTCGAACACCTTTGAAGGCGTTCGATGTCACATAAGGCGCTTCATGTAGGCGTTCGATGTATACCAGCACATTCTAGAACACTTCGAACGCCTAGAATAGGCGCTCTAAGTCACTTTAGGCGCCTCCTGAAGGCGTTCCAAGTGTACTGGAAGTTCCTTTTGACCCATTAAGCGCTCCATGTGTGTGAAATACCTTTATTCTCTTCCATTGCTCATAAAATACAAGTGTTTTTGAAGTGTGTTAGAGTTGTAAATATTAAGTGTGAATGAATAGGGTTAAGTATGAATTCAAAGTGAATTTGCAATACGAAAGGGGCATGAAGTGGTACGAATGAGGCGCACTTGAGTTGTAAACATTAAGTGTGAACGAGTAAAGTTAGGTATGAATTCGAAGTGAGTTAGCAATATAAAAGGGCATAAAATGGTACGAATAAGTTGTGTTTGAGGAAGTATGAATGAGAAAGGTTAAGTGTGAGCTCAAGATGATTTTTGTAATCCGAAAGGACATGAAATGGTACGAGCAAGGTGTGATAGATATTCAGGACTTGGTACTTGATATGTAAAGTGTGTGTGCATGTTTACACGTTTAATATGATGTTGCATGAGCATTCTGCATCATGACATGAACACTTTGCATTTCGACATGAGTTTTGTTTTGCGAAAAGAATACAAGTTTGAAAAGAAGATTATAGTTTTTGAAAAGCAACTATGGCTGCTGGTTGATCACAGGGTATAAAAGTCACGTCTGTGAAAGCAGGGTATAAAAGCGTGACCTGTGAATCAACAGCAGGGTATAAAGTATTTTATGGGGCCGTGGACCTATCAACACGGAAAATAAAGTTATTTTATGGGACCGTGGACCTATCAGCATGGAAAATAAAGTTATTTTATGGGGCCGTAGACCTATCAGCATGGAAAATAAAGTTATTTTATGGGGTCGTAGACCTATCAGCACGGAAAATAAAGTTATGTTATGGGGCCGTAGACCTATCAACACGGATATAAAGATATATGTTATGGGGTCGTGGACCTTTTAGCACGGGGTATAAAGTTATATGTTATGGGGCCGTAGACCTTTCAGCACGGGGTATAAAGTTCTGTTTGCTGTGGACTGATCACTCACAGGGTATAAAGTTCTGCTACGCGAAGAATATGATAAGAAGAATTGTGAAAAGTTTTGTGAAATGACACGCATGACATGTTTATGAAAGAAGACATATGCATGGGTTTTGTGTGTCGTTTTGAAGAAGTACATGCATCATGTTACACGAAGCATAAGATTTGACATGCAAGAAATGTTACTAGCATATGTTCTGTTTATGTAGTATGTTTGGGCTCTATATGTGTTGGTTTCATTTTGTGTGTCAATTATGTGGCTTATATGGATTTGATGAATCGTTATAAAGATGTTATATGCCAACCCGAGCACCTTATTTTGGGCATTGATTTATATACTTTAGACACTCTCTCTGACATGTTTTTTTCTGCTGTGTTTCATTTGGGATATTAGTGTTATTGAAGTTTTAATTCTACGACGTTTTCGCTGATTTATCTTACGTCATGGATGACGTGTGCTTGATATGCTTTGACGCTTCGTAGTTCTCATAGTAGGCTACGGCGGGTGCACTGGTACCGATATCCAGTATCGGGCTGGGGCGCTACAGGTGGTATCAGAGCCTAGGCTTCAGATCTATCTCGGAAACTTAGGTTCATGATTTTTTAGCACTTTAAGATATGATTTTCCTTTAAGTTTGATCCTTAGTTATAAGGGTTGATTTCTCTAGAGTTTAAGTATGATCAGGGTTGGGTGTGTTTGAACGCGTATATCATTTAACTTTCTATAATAATTTTAATTTTGGACCCCACTGATCTCTTTGACACAATTCTGTGATGCTCTTCTAAAGTATTACGTGCCCGAGACAGCAAGCTTAGGCAAGATAAGGGCGTTCGACGGGCTAAAACGGGGTCGGATGACAATGTCAGAGTATGCCGACCATGTCCATGCTTTGGGTAAGTTCGCTCCTGCGATTATGTCTAATAATCGCTTAAAGATGACAAAGTTCGAGCGAGGTTTGGATTCAAGAATTTAGTCAGCAATTGTAAGCGCATGGATGAGAATCTACGAGGACATGAGGGATGCGTGCTTTCGCGTCGAGAGTGATTTCCGCAGAGTGGCGGCAAGAGAGGCCGATGCAGGATACTGTGACAAAGGTAAGAGGTTAAGAGAATGGATTTGAGTTGATGGCAGGCCAGGATGTTGGATCAAGATTCTGGAGAGAGGCCCGGTTGGGAAAGATTCATAGACCCCCACAACAGAATTTAGTTGTACAGCAGGTTGTAGGAGTTTGCTGCACTGCAATAAGAGTCATGTCGGTGAATGTAGGAAGTTGGCAAGAGCATGTCATCGATGCGGACAGGTGGGAAACCTTATTCGAGATTGCCCAGAGATGAGGAAGAATGCTCTGGAAGAAGTCGCTCAGCAGCCGAGGACGAATGTGCACGTTAATGTCATGACTTACACGGATAATTAAGAAGTCACCGACGTGGTATGAGGTACAATTTTAGTAAATATGATATTTACCAATGTGCTTTTCGATAGCGGCGTGAACCAATCTTTTGTGACAAAGAGATTCGCTAAGCACCTTTGTGGTTCACCAGAATAGTTAGAAACTCAGTACCGTGTCCAAGCACCCGAGAACAAATTATGATTTTACATCAACATTGATTATCGATTGAAACAAGTGTTAGGTAAGAATCCTGAGATAGAAGATATAATCTTCGAAGGGGTTTGTCGTTGCCGTTGAATCAAAGAAAGTTGAAGTTATCACCGAGTGGTTTAGACCATGGATGTCACCGAAGTGCGGAGTTTCTTGGGTCTAGCTAATTATTACATGAGGTTTGTCGAGGGACTTTTGACAGTAGCGATGCCTCTCAGTCGTCGTACTCAAACCAAGCCTGATTGGATGGCTCAATGTGAGAAAAGCTTCATGGAGTTTAAGAAGAGATTAACCACATCCCTAGTATTGGCTCAACCGTCCGGTACTGAAGGGTTTGTGACCTATAGTGATGTGTCAAAAAATGGCCTAGGTACGTAAACTGTACCATAAGTTATGATTTTTCATCCAAATCGAGTTTATGTTAATACTTCACATGTAGGTTGTGTAATGTAACATGGGCGAGATGTTTGAGAAGCTGAAGCTTAGTCAGGTCAAGGGATTTTAGGTCAATGAGGACGGGAGCTTATGTTAGAGGAAAGATGTGTGTACCTGATTTAGATGAGCTAAGAAAGAAAATTTTGCAAGGGGCTCACAGCGTAAGGTTATCGATACATCCTGGTAGCACTAGAGTGTACAGGGATCTTTGTCAATACTATTAGTGGTGGGATAAAGAGTCATATTGTGGCGCCCCGCACCCCGGCCCAGCCGAAGTTGGTGCACCCGCCGTACTTCACTAAGGAGAGTACCAGGCGTCGTCCCATACATGTCATGATCCATGATATGATGCATGGATTTTCGCGCTTGCACATGAATAAGTAAGCAAAACCGTGGCAGAATTTAAAACTTCAAATTAAAAACATCCACAAGACCATTATTAATTTAACAACCCAGATCAAAATTAGCGAAAGTCACAAAAGCAAATGTTTTCCATCACAAATACATCAACAGTCATCGGTCATAGCTGGCCAGTCATGTCTCCTAAATCCGTCCACTCATCGCTGCGCTCACGGGTAGGGAACCCTAGGTTCATCCTCAATCCACTCTACTTTATTCCCTGCAGCCCCTGGGAGGAAAAATAGGGGGTGAGTGACAAAGTCACCAGCAAGTGAGAATATGTACGTGTGATGCATCATGATAAAAATGAGAATATGATTTTTCATGCTCTTCTTTCAAAACATCATCGTCAAGAAAACCATAGAGTGTTCAGGTCTATCTTCCCGGATCTGAGGCGGTAACGTCTCCCCTTCGAATCTATTATTCCCGGATTCGGAACAGTAGCGTCATCACTCATCGGGTCTATTCTCTCCGGGCCTGAACGGTCATATCATCAGATCAATTAACCCCGGATCTGGGCGGGTTATTACTGGCCAGGCTCATACACACACGGTACCGGTGGGAAGCGTTCTTTTAAAACATGATCTTTTCTTTAAAAATGCATTTCATCTTTCTTTCACATAAAACAAATGCCATAAAGCATGTAAGTGACAATGATGCGATGCATGACATGTATTATGCAACCCATGACATAATGCGATGCATACACACATTTGTTCAACTCATCGCTATGCTGGAAAAATTTCCAGCATGAACACTCCTTGTATTCGGCCCCAAACCCTTGGGGGTTAGGCCCACTATCAATAATACTTGTCATGCGTATGCATAAAAATGCCTCATTTATTCATAATAAAATTCTCGTGACGATACAAAATGCGTGAGACACTTAGTTTAATAAATCACGAAACAAGGCCGCTGAGTTTCGGTAATCCAGCGCCCCTTTTCTTTGGTCTTTCAAGTAAGCCATTAAACCTCTCTTAATTTGGGACAACTGAGAAAACTTATTATAACATTCCCTTCATTGGTGGTTGTAAGCCCAAGTCGTGTAACTAACTTAAACCCATTCGATTACGGCCCTATAATAAGTTCCTCGATTCTGCCTAAAATCTCAGATTAGTGACGCCCATTTAATTGTGGTATATATCCTTTGTTTATTCGTTCTAAAAATAAGTGGTTTACATAGATGGGTTTACCTATGTCTTAAGTAGTTGGTAAACAAATTTCGCGGATTTATAATATCGTTAAGGGTGTCATGTATTCATTTCCTTAAAACCGCTACATGCAGATTTCTGGAGTGACTGATTTTACTATAAATTTTAATATGCCCACACTGTAACTCCTTTTTCAGAAATTCCAACTCTCGATCTTAGTAGACACCTCGAGCTAGTATCATACCAAAAATTAGCCCAATTACATATTCCTAAGGTCCATTTTTAGGTGACTCATCATGTCATATAAAACCAGTCCAGTCCAGTAAAATTTGCAGCATGACCAGTTTTAGTAAACATTTCACTAAAAATAATTCGTAACTCCTTTTAACGAAATTCCAACTCTCACCTCAATATCCACATAAGGCTAGTGTCATACCAAAAATCAGCTAAATTAAACGTCCCTAAGGTCTCCTTTCAGGTCTCACAAGACAACCCAAAATTCTGCCCTGCTCCAGTAATTTTCAGATTTAGTCATGTTTCATCCCTAATGACCCTAACTTGTATTGTTTATCATAAACGCTTTACTAATCCTTCGAACACACCCTCTTATGGGAAATTTTGCAGATTCAATACGCTACAACATCATATGCAAACCCCTTATAAAACAGTTTGTACATGCATCATTCTTTGGCCAATCACACCCATTTCCACTAATTCAACCTTAACAACAATTTGGGGCACACACACCCTAGTCACCAACAGCCCTTTTTGGGTACAAGCAAGGCAAAATAATGCATCCAAAAGGAACATGTTATACCTAACACACTAAAGCATAACTTGGTCTCCACTTTATCACATAATTTATCGTTTCATTCCAAAACCACTCCTATTTCCTTAACCCTCTCCACCGTGCGCCCTTTTCATGGAAAAGAAAAGATCTTTAGCATGTTCAACTTAGATTAACACATAATGGTGCATAAAAACCACAAAGATTCCATCTTTAAGCTAAGACACACACCTACACACCATTTGGCCCCTAGGCCGAAAGTTTAGGCATCAAAACTTAGCACATCACAACTAAGATTAAATCTTAAGTTTACCTAGCCATTCATGCAAACACTCTCACATTCAAGCCACAAAGAGTATAGTGTACTTGCCTTTTTTGCTTATTCTTCTTGAAAGGTGTATGAAAAGTTGAAATCTTTCTTCTCTTCTACGCATGCATCCCACAGTGGTGGAGAGGAAACAAATGCAAGATTAGTTTACACCCTTAACTAAAATATTAACTTAGTAAAAGGGCTAGATGGACTTACCGAAAAGGATTTGGAGTATTATTCAAGCTTCTCCAACCTAGAGTCCTCAAAACTTGAGATTCTTGAGCCTAGTGACCATTGAAGGTCACGGTTTAGGGCAAAAGAGATGAGTGATTTTTTAAGCTAAATAAAATATAGGGGTTTTTCCTTGAATGGTTGAATATGCACTTACCTAATTTCTCTTGAGCTTGTATGAATCTTAAGCCTCCTTGGTTTACCCTTTGGCCGTGTGGTTTATGGATGGAGGAAGAGAAGAATGTTTCTTGTTTGAGTGTTGGAAGATAGGAGATTAGGTTTTTGGAGGGAATTTTTCTTTTGGCTACTATGTTGTAGCCGTTGGGGGTAAAGGGTGGGGGTGAAGGTTTTACCATAGTAAGGTTAAAGAGTTAACCTTAGTCACCTAATTTAATTTTTAACCTTGGTTACTTTTTAGGTAACCAAGGTTACTTTATCACTAA
Source organism: Eustoma russellianum (assembly GCA_036186865.1). Taxonomy (NCBI): domain Eukaryota; kingdom Viridiplantae; phylum Streptophyta; class Magnoliopsida; order Gentianales; family Gentianaceae; genus Eustoma; species Eustoma russellianum. The sequence continues at coordinate 16,625,002 of AP025053.1, forward strand.
CCTTGGTTACTTTATTCTAATAATAGTTACTTTTGACTAACCTTAGTTACTTTTATTAAATCCTAGTTAATTGAACCTTGGTTGGATACCAATTAACTCTAGTGGAGTAATCACCTCCTTAATTGGCCTCCCCCCCATAACCGTCCGGCGGTTGGGGTCTTTAAGGACCCCAACCAAGCCTTATTCAATGTGGCTATTCCTTTTTCCTTTATTTCAAATAGTTATTTATTCCATTTATTTGTTTACAATTTAGTGATTTAAGAAGATTTTTGAGCCTTTCTTGATTGTTGGCCGAAATCTTACAAGGCCATGGGAGGAAATTGGGTCCTTTCCCACAATTCAGCATATGCGCTTGATATCATAATACTTTTCGTAATATAATCTTTAATAATGATCATCGACTCACTAAATTATAATTGCAATCAACGTATTCTCTCAAATAAATCATAGGTACAAAAGGTTTCCCTATTGGGTTACAACACATATTGTGGAGTCCATTGAGAGATGTTCGGTGTGTCAGCAAGTTGAGGCCAAACACCAACGACCTGGTGGATTATCGATGCCGTTGGAGATTCTAGAGTGGAAATAGGAATGTACCACGATGGACTTTGTGGCTGGTTTACCGAGAACAAGAAGTGGATATAACAGGATTTTGGTGATTGTTGATCAGTTAACCAAGTCTACACATTTTCTACCTGTCTCGAGGGAAGTATCTCTCGATAAGTTGGTAAATTTGGAGAAGGACAACATTGTCAGCCTGCACGGTGTTCCCATGAACATAGTGTCTGACCGAGATCAACGGTTTACTTCCAAGCTCTGGGCAGTATTTTAGAGAGCAATAGGGACGGAGTCGAGGATGAGTACATCCTATCATCCTCAGACAGATGAATAGTCTGAGTGGACTACGCAGACCCTAGAAGACATGTTAAGAGCTGGTATCCCAGATTTCAAAAGGAGTTGGGATGGAATGGTGAAGTTAATGGAGTTTTATTATAATAACAGTCACTATAGTGCAATCGATATGGCTTCCTTTTGAAACTTTGTATGGAAGGAAGTGTAGGTCCCTAGTTTATTGGGATGAAGTCGGTGTGAGAACCATCACCGGACCTGAGTTACTCAAGAAGACACTAGAAAAGGTGAAAATCATACGAGATAGACTCAAGACGACTCAAAACCACAACAAAAGTTGGGCAGATTCCAAGCGGCGACATTTGGAGTTTAACGTAGGTGAAAATGTTTATTTAAAAGTATCATCTACGAATGATCTTATGAGATTTGGAATCAAAGACAAACTAAGTCCCCGTTTTATTGGTCCCTACAAGATACTTGAGAAAGTAGGAGCTTTGGCATATAGGTTGGCATTACCTCCGGTATTGGCACAAGTCCATAACGTATTCCATGTGTCACAATTAAGGAAGTACGTGACGGATCCAAAAGTCTGGATGAATTTTACAAGGAATTAGAAATCTTGTTGGAAAGTTCTAATTTGCAAGAACATGAAAGAACCACCAAGGCCCGCTTCCTACATGGTCTAAACAAGGAGATTGGCCAAAAGGTTGAACTTCAACCTTATCTCGACCTAACGACTATGGTTCACATGGCTGAGAAGATTGAGCGACAGCTAAAGGCACGTAGTTCCTCCAATTTTAATTCAGTTTATCGTACTAATCAAATTCCTTCAAAGTTTCCAAGCAGGTCTTCAGGAACTGGAAGTTCACGACCTACAGGAGGCCACACAAGTGACCAAAGTGCGTCACAAAGGTTTGACAACCGTGTACAATGCACACAAAAACAGGATGACAGAGGCAAACAAAAAGCCTCTACAGGGAATTCATAAGGAAATCCTTGTTGTGCGAAGAGCTTTGAATGCATATCCGAAATTAGATGATCATGAACAACATAGAGAAAACATTTTCCATACCTAAATGGTAAAGTATGCAATATGATCATTGATTCCGGTTCTTGTGCGAATGTGGCTAGTATTGAATTGGTTAGAAAACTGAATTTGCCTATGACTAATCACCCTCACCCCTACAAACATGCATGGTTAAATGATTGTGGTGAAGTTAGCGTCAGTAAGTAGGTTCTGATTTCTCTTAGCATTGGTAGTTATAAAGATGATCTTCTCTGTGATGTTGCTTCAATAGATGCTAGTCATATCTTACTTGTTAGACCATGACAATTTGATAGACCTGTGACATATGATGGACATTTGAATTGTTATTCTTTCAAATTGAATGGTAAACTATACAAGTTGCATGCACTCCCACCGCATAAGGTCCACAAAATCACCAACGTATGTCTAAGTCTGGCACCGACCTAAGGAAAAGGAAGCTGAGCGAAAATTCGTGGAATACATGAAAAGTGAAAGTAAGAAACAAGAAAGTAAGGGAAAGGAGGTAGTACCCGTAGGTGTCATTGATTCCAACAAGAAGTGTGGGTATCTTGCAAAGAAAAGAGTGGTCACACAAGCCCTTTGTAACAACCAAACCGTCCTCATCCTCATTCCCAAGGCGCGTTACCTTTCTGTAGACGACCTTCCACCCACCCTACCTGCCTTTGTTGCATTCCTTATACAGGAGTACGATGTCTATTCCCCACCGACCCACCATCAGGATTACCACCTATAAAAGGAATAGAACACCAGATAGACTTTGTCCTAGGAGCTGTCCTACCCAACAGACCAGCCTATAGGGCCAACCCTGAAGAAACTAAGGAAATTCAAAGGCAGAGAGAGCCTAAGCCCATCAGCCGTCCCTGTCATTTTAGTACCCAAGAAGGATGGAACCTGGAGAATGTGTACTGATTGTCGTGCCACAAACAAAATCACTGTCAAGCATAGGTATTCCATACCTAGGCTAGATGATATGTTGGATAATGGATCTAGATACTTCACCAAGATTACCTTAAACAAAGGTACTTTCAAGTACGGATAAGAGAAGGGTATGAATGGAAGACAGCATTCAAAACCAAGTTTGGGCTCTATGAGTGGTTAGTGATGCCCTTTGGGCTCACCAACTACCCTAGTACCTTTATGCGGTTGATGAATGAAGTCTTACGGGCTTTCATAGGACGAATTGTTGTGGTTTACTTTGATGATATCCTAATCTAGTCCCGAACCATAGAGGATCACCTTGACCATATTAGGGCCGTATTTGAGAAGCTCAAAAAAACAACTTTACGCCAACTTTAAGAAGTGCTCTTTTTATTTGGAACAAGTAGTCTTCCTAGGCTTTGTCATCTCAGTTGAAGTAATAGAGATGGATGAGGAGAAGCTTAGGTCAATTGTGGAGTGGCCAGACTGGATGATATGTTGGATATATTGCATTGATCTAGATACTTCACCAAGATTGACCTTAAGCAAGGGTGCTTTCAAGTACGGATAATAGAAGGGGATGAATGGAAGAAAGCATTCAAAACCTAGTTTGAACTCTATGAGTGGTTAGTGATGCCCTTCGGGCTCACCAACGCCCCTAGTACTTTTATGCGGTTGATGAATGAAGTCTTACAGGCCTTCCAAGGACGATTTGTTGTGGTTTACTTTGATGATATCCTAATCTATTCACGAACCACATAGGATCACTTTGACCATATTAGGGCCGTCTTTGAGAAGCTCAAACAGGAACAGCTTTACACTAACTTTAAGAAGTGCTCTTTTTGTTTGGAATGAGTAGTCTTCCTAGGCTTTGTTATTTCGGATGAGGGAGTAGAGATGGATGAGGAGAAGGTTAGGTCAATTGTAGAGTGGCCTACACCTAAGACTGTAGGGGAAGTGCGTCGCTTCCACGGACTTGCAAGTTTCCATAGGTGATTTGTCAAAGATTTTTCATCCATAGCTGCACCCCTAAATGAGATTGTAAAAAAAGATGTGCCTTTTCAGTGGGAGGAGCCACAGCAACAGGCATTCGATGAACTCAAAAGGAGGCTAACCACTGCACCCCTCCTTAGGTTACCAAACTTCGATGAGACTTTTGAAATTCAGTGTGATGCAAGTGGAGTTGGTATTGGAGCAGTATTGATCCAAGGAAAGAAACCCATAACCTACTTTAGTGAAAAGTTGAAAGGTGCCTCACTCTATAACTCTACCTATGATAAGAAACTTTATGCCCTCGTGAGATCCCTACAAACTTGGCAATACTACATTCAACCTAGAGAGTTTGTGATCCACACTTACCATGAAAATCTCAAGTACCTTAAAGGGAAAGGAAAGTTGAACAAGAGACATGCTAAATGGGTAGAGTTTATTGAGCAATTTCCTTATGTGATTAAGTACAAACAAGGAAAGGGAAATAAGTTGCAGATGCCCTCTCTAGGAGATACACATTAGTGACTACTTTATCCTCTCGATTCCTAGGATTCGAATCACTTAAGGACCTATATACCAATGATCATGATTTTGACATAATCTTTGAGGCATGTCAAGAAGCAAACTTCAGAAAATTCTACATACATGAGGGCTACCTTTTCAAAGAACATAAATTGTGTGTTCCCTAATCGTCCGTACGAGAAGCATTGGTTAGAGAAGCCCATTGAGGAGGATTAATGGGCCATTTCGGAGTATTCACTATCCTCAAAACCCTTGAGGAACATTTCTACTGGCCATACATGTGCGTAGATGTCGAGAGGTTATGTGGTAGTTGCATCACTTGCAAACAAGCCAAATCTAAATCCCAACCACATGGCCTTTACACACCCTTACCTGTCCCTGATTCCCCTTGGATTGACATTTCAATGGACTTCGTTTTGGGACTTCCTAGGTCTCGAGGAGGGCGGGATAGCATTTATGTTGTGGTAGATAGGTTTTCAAAAATGGCGCACTTCATTGCATTAAAGAAAGTAGATGATGCCACACATGTTGCTGAGTTGTTTTTTCGAGAAATTGTATGATTGCATGGCATGCCACAAACCATTGTAAGTGATAGGGATACGAAATTTCTAAGTCATTTTTGGCGTGTTTTGTGGGCTAAACTTGGTACTCAATTGTTGTTTTCTACCACTGCTCACCCCCAAACTCATGGACAACTGAAGTTGTTAACCGTACCCTATCCCAACTTTTGCGTGCCATCTTGCAAAAGCATCTCAAGCACTGGGAAGATTGTTTACCATATATTGAATTTGCATATAATAAAATTGTTCATCGCGGTACCTTACACCATTTGAAATCGTGTATGGTTTTAACCACTTATCCCCTCTTGATATGATTCCCATTCCTATACACAAACATTCAAGTCTCGATAGTAAACAAAAGATGAAAAGATAAAGAAACTGCATGAAAACGTTAAAGCCCAATGCAGAACGAGCAAACAAACATAGAAAACGAGTTGTCTTTGAACCTGATGATTTGGTTTGGTTACATTTACGCAAAGAAAGGTTTCCTAACAAAAGAAAGTCAAAATTGTTGCCTAGAGGAAATGGGCCATTCAAAGTCTTAAGGCGCATATGTGACAATGCCTACGTCCTTGATCTTCTCGAGAGGTATGGTTCTATTTTTTCCACTTTCAATGTTTCTGACCTCACCCATTTCACTATGAACGCTTCGATTCGAGGACGAATCCTCTTGAGGAGGGGGAGATTGATGAGGATCAGGGATCCTATCAGGAGGTCATAGGCCCTATAACAAGAAGGAGGGCTAAAGAACTTGGAGATCAAGTTGGAACCTTCTTGTATAGGCATGTGCAAGATGAACCTAAGGATCATTGGGTTCACCTTATTGAACCCACATTATAAACGTTAAGCTCTTGCGTGTGTGAGTGTGTTTTTTTTTTAATTTTGTTTTGTTTTCTTGTGATCCTTGTTTCTATGTGTTTGTGTGCAAGACGTGAGCTCCAACAATTCCACCTTCCAAATGTCCTTCACAAAGGTTTAGGCACAAGGAAGAAGACTTCCCTTTGCTTCCTTGGTGATAAAAACGTGTGGTGCAACGAGCAAGACCAACACTTCAAGATGGTCGTTGATCAGGAAAACCAATATGGCCCTCCTGGATGACACCTTCATGCAATGGAAACACCTTCAAAATGCTCAACTTTGAAGGATCTTAACTTAGGTTTTTAATGCAAAACCAAGAAAACAAAGTCCCACAATAAGTGAAGAAAATATCAAGAAAGTTTTATTCATCCAAAGTTGTTGTTTTACACGCCCCAAGGGCCTTATTAATAGCCTAGAAATTGTCCCCCTTCAGCCTTCAAATGACTAGAAACTGATTTAAATAATGCTAACTAACAAATGTTTAAATTTGAAATTTGCTTGAAATTCAAAACTAAGATAATTCTAGCTAAAACTTGAAATGCTTGCAAGATGCCATCTTCTCCATGTTCAGCCATGTATGAGGACCAAATGATGTCTTGGAGAAGCTGATTTGATGAGTAGGATGTGCTTGAACTTGAATTCAAAAAGTTGGGTGAAGTTTGAATTCAAGTTGAGTTTGAATTTGAGTGCACTTTGAATTGGTTGTTGGTTTATCCTTTCCACATCATTCCAGCCGTGTACCTTGAATAATGAAGTGTAAAAAATCTGATTTGATGATGATAAGATGGCTGGGATTGAATTCAAAAGATCGTTGAAGTTTGAATTCAAATTGAGTTTGAATTTGAATTCAAACTTGGATTCAATACTGATGACAAAATTATTACGATACATTACAAGGGTATAAACCGAAAATTGTCGTATCGGGTGACTATCGAAAGTTCGCCAACGTGTCACGCACTTGCCATATAAAGATAGCTAGCCCATATACTTTAAAAATAGCCAAAAAAATTTTGGCTCACATGTTAAATTCATCCATGAAATCATTGTATGTTGGCACACACAAATCACCCACAATTAAGGCCAAATTGTGGAGATTTCAAATTCAAAGATTAAAGCACATGGGGCGCCTTTTAAGTCAGCCTTTAAGAGCTGAATATTTAATTTAATTTATGTATATTATGTGTGACATAATATATATAACATGTGCAAAATGTTTGAATTTAATCGGAGAAAAATCGTGTAATCGACGAAAGTTGAAAATTCTGTTTTCTACGAACATAACACATGGAACATTTTTGTCATGATTTGTAACATGTATCTGGACACTTTATACACATTCAAGACATGTTAAAGTGTTCTAGAAAATTAAAATTAGGGCTGATTGGAATTTACCATATATGTGTAAATATCGTGCATTATTTGACAAAGCCTACTAAAAGAAAATTCAGTACATGTGCAGGAATTTCACACTCCATTTTCAGCTTTGTTGGAGCCTAGGTGGAGCTTATTTGGCACTTTAATTGGTGGAAAATAAGTCACACATGATTGGTGACATTGAAGAGGGCAATACACAACGAAACAATTAAAAATACAACACATGCTCAAATTTTAGCAAATGTGGTTTATTATGGACGAATTTTGGAGAATTTTTGTCTTCAATTTTATTCCAAAATTGAAGGGGATTAATGTGTGATTGTATGTAATGTTTTGAATACTATTTGGCACATGTTTTATGAGTTTTATTCAGATTTTTATAGCACATTAAAGGATGCCAAGTTGGACCAATCATCAAGTGACAAGTAAGCAAGGCCAAGTCATCCTTCCAATCATAGTGTGCCAAGTGAGCAATATGGTGTCATATCTACACAAGGAAATCTTCTAATGGAATTAAAGAGAATTCTCAAGAAATGGAAGAAGCCCTAGGGGACGGCCACACATGATTTAAAGAAAGAGAAGCAGTGCAAACAAGGCTAAGACAACTCTCATATTCTCTTAAGTGCAAAAGTGTCTTCTACTTTCTCCTTCTTCGTCTTTTTCTTCTTCTTCTTCTCACAAGCCTATTGTTCTTATATTCAACATATTGAATAGGCTTTGATTAGACCACCATACATGTTTCATTTGTTGTAAAAGGATTGATCAAGGTGTAATCTAACCTTCGTCCGTTCGGTGGTGGTGTTCGTGATTGGTGTGATTGATTGTATTGTTTGTGAGAGGGTGGAGTTGGTGTGTAACTCCAGCAACCCATGTGGTAAGGTGTTTTTTTGGTGTTTAGTGATAACCGAGGAAGGAGTCCTCGAAGACTGGAGTAGGTTGATTTAACCGGACCTGTATAAAATCCTTGGTGTCTTTACTTTCAGCACTTTACTTTCAGTTTTTCAGTTTCTGCGTTGATTTCGTTGCAATCGTAAAGATAGTAAACGACTTTCAAAATATACAAAACTTTGCAGAAACATAGCCACACCTCTTAAGTTTCATTTGGCGTAAGTTTCAACCCATTGGGACAAGTATAAATCAATCAAATGTTAATAGTTCTGAGACTAGTGCAATCTGATTTTCAGACTTTCGAAGGTTGAGAACATCAACGTATTTGTCATACTTCTCAAAGGAATTTTTCAAAAGTGCTTCAAATCAGAACCATAAGCATCTTAAGGGGTTTGTCGTTAAAGTTTCAGACCATTTGGAGCCACGAATTAATCGGAATTAATTTTTCAAATCAGAGTACTGTTTCTGGCAGATTTGTGCAATCTGACCACAAACATATTTTCAAAGGGTTAGGAGTTGAATTTTAATCTGAAATTTTTTGGAGGTATTTAGAACATCTGAGATTAGAATCTCTGCAAATTTCAGAATTTTTGAAGATCTGTAACCAGGTCTTTCAAACGTTTCAAATCAGCATCTGAAAACTGAAACTGTTTTCAGAAGTTAGGTTTTTGGGTCAAAATATTTTAAAAACCAAAATTTTCGCACCTACTATTGAACCCCCCTTCTAGTGGTTCCTTGCAGGTCCTACAAGTGGTATCAGAGTGCAGACACACTGATGAGGATCAAGGGTCCGATGAGGATCAACGGTCCCATCAAGAGGTCAAGGGCCCTATGACAAGAAAGAGGGCAAGAGAACTTTGTCATCAAGTTGCCACCTTCTTGTACAAACATGTTCAAGATGAACATAAGATTCCTTGGGTTCATTTAATTGAACCTTCACCTTGAGCATGTATAAGCATGCATACGTTCTTTGTTTTTGAATTTTCATCTTGTTTCTTGTGATCTTTGTTTTATGGTTTGCTTTGTACGTAAATTAGGTAGATGGAAGATCCAAATAAAATGAAGGCCCAAAAAGGAGGTTGCAGTCGTATGTTGCAACATAGGAGACAAAAGGAATGATGTCTTGAAGAGAATGTTTGTCTCCACAAAGACAAATTCAAATGTGTCTAAGATGGAATCTCTTGATAAAATTGAACTCAAAAGCATCACCAATTATCTACAAGGGGGCGGCCATTTTTGGTACAAGATGATGATCAAATTGAATTTAAATTCAAAGCCAAACTTGAATTTAAATTCAACCTTGATTTGAATTCAAGTTTCAACCAAATTGAGGCTTAAAATTCAAGATGAATACAACCAAAATAACCAGCCATCCACACGCCATTTTGAAGAGAAGGAAGGAGATATATCACAATTCAAATTGAATCCAAGTTTGAATTCAAATTCAAACTCAATTTGAATTCAAACTTCAACCATCATTTGAATTCAATCCCAGCCATCTTATCATCATCAAATCAGGTTTGCTACACCTCATTTACTCAAGGAACACGGCTGGAAGAATAAAGGAAGGATAAACCAGCAACCAATTCAAAGTACATTCAAGTTCAAACTCAACTTGAATTCAAACTTCACCCAACTTTTGAATTCAAGTTCAAGCACATCCTACTCATCAAATCAGCTTCTCCAAGACACCATTGGGTCCTCATACACGGCTGAACATAGAGGAGATGCCATCTTGCAGGCATTCCAAATTTTAGCTAGAATTTGTTTTTAGTTTGAATTCAAACAATTTTCAATTTTTGAACAATTATTAGCTAGCTTATTTGAATTAATTTCTAGTCATTTTATAGGCTGATAGGACGTTTATTGTAGCCTATAAATAGGCCCTTGGCCGATTGGAAAAACACAACTTTGATGAATAACAATTCTTGATATTTCCTTCACTTTGTGTGAGACTTTATTTTGCAAACTTGTGAAAATAGAACTTTTATAGTTGTTGGGATAAATCAACATCTCGTTTCAAATTTCATTTCTTCCCACGTGACAATTGGAGGCTGTCTTGTTTTAGTCCTATTTCTAAACAAATTTGTCCACCAATTTAATGCGTAGCCAAAAAACTCAGTAGAAACGTACCTCACCTCTTATAACTCACTATAGTTAGTATAAGAAGAGATTAAATCAACTTTTGTTTCCCACTCCAGGTATTCACTGTGTTACTTTTACCATAAAACGTTGGAATGCTTATTTTTGGTTTTAGAAAATTGCCATCTTGTGGGTGAAGGGGGTTATGTCGTCTTTTTGGTAACCACGGGAAAGGTGGTCTTCAAAGTCATACTCATCCTGTTCAAATGGATTATAATCGTCATTATAACTTCCTGGAGCATGTCTTCTTGTCTGTGGTGGAGGTACAAACCTTATTGGCTCAATGTGTGGTGGTCTATGGCTCTCCTTTTCAACTTCTACTTGTTGAGGCCGTCGTGCTTAGGGAATAGGAGCGGCCCTGCTGGTTCCTTGGCCATCACTTGTCTTTTAGCTCCTTTCAACATCTTCCAACCTGTGTGTGATTATTTCGTTATCGTGCATAAGTTGCTTTAACATTTCTAGCATTTGTTGCTGCGTGTTGTCATAAGGCTCAACCTCCTTTGATTTGTTAGGTGAGGAGCGAGTGCTACCCTCCATGTCACGCCTAAAGTGAACAAAGAACAAAACGAAAAGAAAGAAAATAAGCAAACTAACACAAAAAAAACAAACATGAACTGGTTAGTGATGCATGCAAGACGTGCGCTCTAACAATTCCACCTTCCAAATGTCCTTCACTATGGGTTAAGCACAAGGAAGAAGACTTCCCCTTGCTTTCTAAGTGAAACAAACGATTGGTTCAACGAGCAAGAACCAACAGTCCAAGATGGCCGTTGATCAGGCAAACCACAATTGCCATCCTGGACGGCACCTTTAAGCAATGGCAACACCTTAAAAATGCTCAACTTTGAAGGATATTAACCTAGGTTTTTAATGCAAAACCAAGAAAACAAAGTCTCACAAGAAGTGAAGAAAAATATCAAGATTTTATTTCATCCAAAGTTCTTCTCCTAGGCGCCCCAAGGGCTCTATTTATAGGCTGAATACTTGTCGCTTTCAGCATTAAAATGAGTAGAAATGATTTCAAATAAACTAGCTAACAAGTGTTTAAAAATTGAAAATTGTTTTAATTTGAAAATAAAACATAGCTAAAATTTGAAATGCTTGTAGGCTGAAAACTTCTCCACATCCAGGCGTGTTTTTGAGTCAATGAGAGTGTTGGAGACTTGATTTGATGTTGAAGAAGTGATTGGAATTGAATTAAAAAGTTGGCTGAAGTTTGAATCCAAATTGAGTTTGAAATTGAATTTAAATTTGAGTAGGCTGTTGATTGTCTTCTCCATCTCTTCCAATCATGTTTGATGACTCATGAGTGTGCTAGAAATCTAATTTGATGTTGAGAGAGTGGTTGGAGTTGAATTCAAAAGTTGGTTGAAGTTTGAATTCAAATTGAGTTTGAATTTGAATTCAAACTTGGATTCAATTTTCAGTTGTGATCTGATCTCCTTCTTTTCTTCAAAAATGGCGTGTGGATGGCTCAAGATGGTGGCTAAAAACTTCTTGAAATTTAAGTCTCAAATTGGTTGAAACTTGAAATTTAAATCGTGGTTGAATTTAAATTCAAGTTTAACTTCAAATTGATCTTCCATTTTGGCTACTTTGTGGCCGCCCTTATTCTTGTTGTTTGAAGATAATTTTGAGCTAACTTTGAACTTGAAAATGGCATGTAGGATTGTCTTTTTTCAGACAAATATTATTTTCAAACAAAAATTCCTTTTGTCTCCTTTTAAGGATGCACACGCTTTCGATGCTAGTTGTGGTCCTCCGTTTGGCTTGTAACTTATTATGTACCTAGTTACCTACAAGGCAAACACAAGGAAGCAAGGATCACAAGAAAACTAGACAAAATTCAAAACAAAGAATACTCACACACACGCACATTCATACACGTTCATAGTGTAGGTTCAACAAAGTGAACCCAATGAACCTTAGGTTAATCTCGAACATGTTTGTACAAGAAGTTTCAAACTTGATGTCCAAGTTCTCTAGCCCTCTTTCTTGTCATAAGACCCATGACCTCTTGATAGGATCCCCGATCCTCATCAATCCCCCCTCCTCAAGAAGATTCGACCTTGAATCTAAACAGTCAAATGTATAAGAGGGATACTTCAACAAAAACTCACAATATACATAAGACAAACCTAAGAGAATAAATTATAATGAACATGCATAATTTGAGTTTAACATGCTTAGGATGAACAATTAACTGAATGAAGAAGCATGTTGACAAAAACACAAACATATCTACATGAACACTTAGCAACAAGCACATCTTTCTAATGGGGTTAGGATGCACTAACAAGATAGGTAGAAAACTCCTCTTATAAGATTTGTCATGCATGAAAGACAAAGTATGTAATACCTGAGGAATAAACAACGTACCTTGTATGCTACTCAGAACTTCCAAATCGGATGTATTTGAGCTATCATGATCCACAAAGCACAAATCAGCACTAATATGCAGATTATCATCCTCAAAATCAGTTTGCGACGTAACGTCAAGTGGAATTTCAGATTCATATGCATTCCAAATTAGAAGTCTCAGCACTATCATATGGAATGTCACTATCAAGTTACTCAAACAAAGGATTATTATGGACAACCCATTCATGCCTCTCAACATTATCATGTTTATGACCTAAAATATCACTATTCTCACTTGAAATGTCACTCAAATCATCTTGTAAATCAGCATGTAAATCAAGCAAATCATGTGAATCATGTGTAGCACAAACAACTTTAGATTCAAGCTCATCATTTTCAGCAAGCAAGTCAGTCTCATGCATATGTACATGATAAACATCAACAAGTCTCTTAAGACCCTGCGATTTATTAAGGATGTCTATTCTGTGCACCTTTTGTTCTTCTACTTCTGTAAGGATCTCAAAGTTACGTTCTTTTTGTGCTAGAAGTCTCTTACGAATGTCAGAATTACGTTCTAAGAACTTCACACAGTCATGTTCAACTTCAACATCATCATGGAAACAAACACGCAATTTCTTGTCAAGTTCACACACTTTAGAGTGAAAAACAACATCATTACTGTAATCAGATTCGGACAAACAAGATTTAGACAATTTAGGATCATGCAATTCAAGAAGCTTATCATGTAAGTCATGTCCATTTGGCACATTAACATGTGTATCAATTGAAAGTTCATCATCATCATCATAAGAATCATACGTAGTATCATCACTGAAATCATCTAATTTCGTATATGAAATCAAAGCTCTACGCACAACAAGGAATTCCTTAGTGTCATAATTATCTAGTGCGCCTAGGTTTTCTCGGGTTTAGTTTCATTATCATGCTCAGATTATTCATGTTCGGACTCAGTCACATACTCATTAGTTTCCTCGATTAACATGATGCGTTTAGCATTAGGAAATTCTTTTCCTATGTGACCACGACCTTGACATTTATAGCAATTAATGTCCCTAAACCTTTTGGAGAGTTCAGAATTTCACTTTTGACAGCTTTGTTGCTTCCAAATGTGTGTCTTTTCCTTTGGTTTTAACAAAAAAAATCAAGGTTAGATCCAATCCAGGTTTGAGCAAACCTAGTTGGTGAATCACAATCCAAGGATACGGAACGACGTGTTGGATCGGGAGATTCGAATTGCTCGACATAGATGTTGTTGACATCTCTTGTCCAAGAAGATGGTGTTTGTGCCATTGTCCCACGCAAGGGTTGATCAAAGGTGTCTTTTGGAGTTGAAAGAAGCAATCGTTAATTCCATATAATCCAATATCGCATCAAATTGGTATCAGAGCACAAGTTACTCTATTCAACCATCTAATATCGTTTTCCTTTCATTTGAATCCGTTTATTTCAAGTCCAATTGAGTCCTTCTTCTACCCCATTCTTCATGTCATTAGAGTCTTCCAAAGGAAAAAAACGTCCTAGAGTTTTTGAGTCTTTGCATTTTGCTGCATCTTGTTATTCATCATTCAAGTGTCTTTTTTTATCTTTGGTGCCACCATCTGAACTTGTGCCATTCAAACTTGAACAAGTTAGGGTTTGTTGCATATAGGATACATTCAGCTTTCTTTTTAACACTACAACCATCAGCCTATAAAGCCACCTCGGTTTCAAATCATCTTGTTGCTACAGGAGCTTTTAGTTGGTGATGATTGTATGCATCTTGTGATTCACATTGTGATTGATTTCATGCTTTAAAACCAGCTATTCATATGTGTGTGTGCCTTCACAAGTCACTTTCAACCCCACTGAAACCCTAAACGTTCATCTATTTTCCCACAACCCAAAAACCATTCCAAGACCAATCCTGAAACCCATCAACAAGATTCCAATATACCTTATTTATCCTCTTAACAAGAAAACCCTAAACCAATTTTGCCAAGCAAAGTGAGAATCAAAAGTTCCCAACTCATTCAAAAAAACCCTAACCCTAGAATTTGAACATTGTTCAAGTCTGTCCTAAAACCGTTCACTACCCAAATTGACCACACGTATCTTCAATTACCAACCCAAATAGCCCATATATACCATCCATTCAGTTCCCAAAACACCAAGTCCACAAAGACCCCAAATCAGCAAAAATCCCCAAATTGGAAAACCCTAACCCTAACCCTAATTCTTTCCAACCTCAATTTCCCTCACTTCCAAGGTTATTTTACTGTAATTCAAGGTAGAACACTGCAATTCCAGGTCATTGCACTATTCTGCCCAAAACAAAAGGTGAGATACACTTACACTGAAAACAGCAAGAAAGATTACCGCTTTTACCCCTGGTGAAAAAAATCTGAAATCTGCTTACATAGAAAATAGCAAGAAAGGAAAGAAAAACAAAAGAAAAAGAGAAAAGAAAAAGGGGAAACACGTTTGTGCATCACTTGAAATTTTTTTGGAGCAATTTGGCAGCCTTGGGTACCATCTTTCATTTTACTATACCCAAACCGTACTCCCACATTCATTCTCCTTATACTGCCCTTCTTGAACCAATCGCACACTTGGATGCTCGATTATTCCATGACTTGAACCATTTTGTGGGTAGTAAGTGCATAGAATCAAAATTAACTAAAGATTGCCCACGACAACACTTAGTTCATCTTTGGTTCAGCCTTATACATAAATTTTGGTTTCTTACTTTCTTTGAATCTTAGTAAAGTTCAAGTTTGTCTCTATTTCTCTTGATTCCGCTTTGATACTATTTGGTGCAAATTGAAAGCAAAAGGGAGAAACAAGTGGAGATCGTTGTGATTTGGAGAAGCATTGGCAAACACTTTCTTAATTGATCGCTTTGAATCTTATTAACTTTAGGTTATCTAAGAAATAAAGTGGTAAGAGAGTGGAAATAAGAGAAAGAGGAGTGTTCATATTTTTTTACTAATCAATTAATGTTTGCTTGTCTTTGTGTTAGTTTGCTTCTTTCTTTTCTTTTCGTTTTGTTGATCACTTTAGGTAAGACATGGAGAACAGCACTCACTCCGCGTTAAGCAAGTCAAAGGAAGCTGAGACTTTTGACAACACACAACAACAAATGCGGGAAATGCTGAAGAAACTCATGCACGATAATGAGGTAATCAAACACAGGTTGGAGGATGTTGAAAGGAGCCAAAAGACGAGCGATGGACAAGGCACTTGCAGAGCCGTTCCCATGCCATAAACATGGCGTCATCCCCCAAAAGAAGTTGCGGATGAAAACCTAAGACCTCCACACATCGAGCCAAGAAGGTTTGTCACTCCAGCGCAACAAAGAAGACACGCTCCGAGAAGGTACACTGATGATTATATTCCATTTGAACAAGATGATTATGACTTTGATGACCACCCTCCCCGTGGTTACCAAAGACGCCAAAACCCAGTTTTCCCACAAGATGACAATTTTATAAAAACAAAAATAAACA
Source organism: Eustoma russellianum (assembly GCA_036186865.1). Lineage (NCBI taxonomy): Eukaryota > Viridiplantae > Streptophyta > Magnoliopsida > Gentianales > Gentianaceae > Eustoma > Eustoma russellianum. The sequence continues at coordinate 16,641,018 of AP025053.1, forward strand.
TTCCAACATTTTATGGTAAAAGTAATGCGGAGGAATATTTGGGGTGGGAAACAAAAGTGGATCTAATCTTTTCTTGTACCAACTATAGCGAGTTACAAAAGGTGAGATACTCTTCTATTGAGATTTACGGTTACACGTTAAATTGGTGGACGAATTTGTGTAGAAAAAGAACTAAAACAAGACAACCTCCGATTGTCACTTGGGAAGAAATGAAATTTGAAATGAGACAACGATTTATCCCAAACAATTTTGAGAGTTCTATTTTCACAAGTTTGCAAAACTTAAGACAAGGTTCCAAAGGTGTAGACGAATATTACAAAGAGTTAGAAATCTTGTTGGAAAGGTCTAACCTGCAGGAACCCGAAGAAGCAACCAAGGCTCGTTTCTTACATGGTCTAAATAGGGAGATTGCGCAAAGGGTTGAACTTCAACCTTACCTCGACCTAACGACCATGGTTCATATGGCTGAGAAGATTGAGCAACAGTTAAAGGTACGTAGTTCCTCTGATTTCAATTTCACTTATCGTACTAATCAAACTTCTTCATGGTTTTCAAGCAAGCCTTCAGGCAATGGAGGTTCACGGCCTATAGGAGGCCAAACACGTGACCAAAGCGCATCACAAAGATTTGACAACCATGCGCAGGGCACAAAAAAATTTGATGCGTGCAAGACGTAGGCTCCAACAATTCCACCTTCCAAACACCCTTCACTATGGGTTGGGCACAATGAAGAAGACTTCTCTTTGCTTTCTCAGTGAAACAAACGATTGGTTCAACGAGAAAGAACCAACACTTCAAGATGGTCATTGATCAGGAAAACCACAATGGCCCTCCTAGATGGCACCTTTAAGCAATGGAAACACCTCAAAAATGCTCAACTTTGAAGGATATTAACCTAGGTTTTAATGCAAAACCAAGAAAACAAAGTCTCACAAGAAGTGAAGAAAAATATCAAGATTTTATTTCATCCAAAGTTCTTCTCCTAGGCGCCCCAAGGGCTCGATTTGTAGGCTGAATACTCGTCACTTTTAGCCTTAAAATGAGTAGAAATTGTAGAAATATGAGGGTTTGAGTGATTTCAAAATAAAGAAATTTGAATATATATATATGTATAAACGTTGGATATATATATATATATATACACAAGTGTACATGTATGCATGATAACTTGCCTTATTTAGCTTATATATTATGTTGCCGAACTAACGAGCCATGAAGCTTTAAAGCTTACATCATATGGCGAACATTTGTTAAGTTTATACTAATTTCAGGTGCCACAATTAATGAACTAAAGTAGTTCATTAAGTGAAGTACTTAGTTTAATAAACTAAGTAGTTCATTAAAGGAAGATGCATTTGGAAAAGACATGAAGGCAACATGGCTATGGAAGGAAAGTTCTCTCCTCCTCCCCACATCAATTTCACACGCCATATATACATAATATATATGTATTTTCAGATTTTTTTAAAAGGCACATACACATTTATTCCAACGTACTATCGACACGTTATATATCTTACGAACGTACGATTACGTCACACCACTATACTTAACTCATATTTATGAGTATATTCAGATCTTATATCATATGATATAAGGTATGGTGATGATAAATTAAATACGACACGATAAAAGGTTCTAAACCGAAATTTGTCGTATCGGGCGATACCGAAACTTCGCCAACGTGTCACGTACTTGCCATAAATAAATGGCCAGCCCATATACATCAAAATCTATTAAAAATTTCGTGCCATACACTGTATATTGAGACAAAAATACTTTCCATGTTGGCACACACAAATCATCCCACATTTAGGCCAAAATGTGAAGATTCCAATTTTATTTTTGTCACATGTTTATGGTACCACTTTAAATCAGCCAAGTGCTGAAAATTAAAGTATATATTATATATATTATGTATAACATAATATATATAGCATGTGCAAAATTTGGAATTTAAATTAGAGAAAAATCGGGTAATCGATAAATATCGAAAATTCGGTTTTCTACGCACTTGACATGGAACATTTTTCTTGAACATGATGTGGCACGTATCTAGACACTTTTTACATATAATATACATCTTAAAGTGTTCTAGAAAATTAAATTAAGGGCTGATTGGAATATTACATGTGTGTAATATTAAATGTGCACTATTTTACAAAGTTAGCAAAAATAAATTTCAGCACATGCATATACACACTTAAACGTCACCCCAGCTGAGATGGAGCACATGTGGAGTCTTGTTGGCATGTTGATTGGTCAAGAATCAATCATACAATGTTGATGAATCAAAGAGAGAAGCTACAAAAGGTAAGTTTTCAACATACACCTCTCTTATGTCACATGCTGAAAATTTCAGCATGTCACACATCTTGTGGCCGATTTCTTCAACATTAAGGGAGATATTTTGTTGATTTTTCATTAAGGAATAAATCAAAGGAGTTATGGAAATGATTTGAATTGTATGTAAGGTTATTAAGTGTGATATTTTTTATATCACACATGCTGAAATTTTTCAGCATGTGTGAAGTTGGTTATGGCCGAATGTGACTCTCCTTTGGTGTCCAAGTTCATTCTCAATCTTGTAGCAAGACTTACCTTAAATAATGGATGTATTTTTATGGAAGAAATTCAAAGAAAAATGGAAGAAATATTGATTTATCTCATATGGTAAATGCTGAAAATTTCAGCATTAACAATGTGATATGGCCGAATTTTTCAAGGGTGGAAGGAAGGATTTTTGTGTCTCACACTTTATGACAAATTGTGACTATTATGGCATGATTTAATAATTGATTATTTGGCATATATTTAGTGTTTTTTTTCAGAATATCCATGTCATCAAAATGATGACAACATTGAGCCAATCAAAAGATGACAAGTAAGCAATGACTAAATGATGGTCCAATGGAGTGATGCCAAGTAAGCAAAACATTGTCACCATGATGTCTCACACTCTCTCAAGCAATTAAAAGGAAATTTTCAAGAGGAGAGAGAGGTGCATAGGGGACGGCTGGACATTCTATAAGGAGAAGAGGAGAACAAACAAAAACAACACCAAGAATTACATTCAAAAGTGATCAAAGTGCAAAAGCTTTCTTCTCCTACACTTTCTTTCTTTCTTCTCTTGTAAAAAGCCTATTGTACTTTATTTCTTTCATTCTTGAATAGGCTTCATAGAAACCACCATTCATACATCTTTGTAAAAGATTGATCAAGGTGTGATCAATCTTCATTCTAGCGAGGTGGTGGTGTTCGTGCAAATTGTACTCACAATACAAGGTTTGTAAAGGGTTGGAGTTAAGGTGTAACTCTATCAACCCTGCGGTAAGGTGTACTGCGTGTGTGAAATTAGTGTGAACCAAGGAAGGTGTTCCTTGAAGACTGGAGTAGGTTGTTTATAACCGAACCAGTATAAAATTCTTGGTGCAATTTACTTTCTGCATTTACGTTTCAGTTTCTGCGCTGTTTACTCATATTGTTCACGTTCGCAAAAATAGTAAACGTTTTCTAAAAATTATAAAAATTTCCAGAAACATACATAAACATTCTAGGGTTAATTTGGCACAAGTTTCAATCCTTTTGGACAAGTATAGGTCAGTCAAACATCAAAAGTTCTGAGACTAGTGCAGTCTGATTTTCAGACTTGCAAAGGTTGAGACTTTGGTGGTATTTGACCTACTTCCCAAAAGAATTTTCAAAAACTGTTTCAACCCATTTCAATATAGTGTGTGAGGAGTTATTGGTCAAATTTTCAGATCATTTGGACATTCACACAAATAGGGATTAATTTTTCAAAACCATCTACCGATTCTGGCAGATTTGCACAATCTGAGTGCCAACGGTTTTTGAAGGGGTTAAAGGTTGAATTTTGATTTGAAATTTTTAGGGGACCCTCACAACATCTGAGGCTAAGTTCTCTCAAAATTTCATAATTTTTGGAGACCTCTAACCTAGGTTTTAAAACGTTTTAAAACTGGTACTGAAAACAGAATCTGTTTTCAGAACTTGAATTGATTAGGTTTAAAGAAATTTTAAAAACCATATTTTCCGCACCACCTATTCAACCCCCCCTTCTAGTGGTGCCTTGCAGATCCTACAAGTGGTATCAGAGCGCAGGAATACTCACGACAAGGAATCCAACGATTCAGTGAGATGGCATCCACAAATCTCAAAACCGAACAAGAAGGTATGTCGAGCCAAAGGCCTCCACTCTTTGACGGTGAGTCTTTTATTCAATGGAAACTTAGGATGAAACTTTTTCTTATGGCTATAGACATAGACCTTTGGTCAATAATTGAAGATGGTCCATATGTCCCATCTAAATTGTCCATTGTAGATGGAGTCACACTAGAAGTAATTAAAACGAGACAAGACTACACTAGTGAAGACAAAAAGAAACTGAGTATGAATGCTAAGGCCATGCAATTACTCTTAAATGGTTTAAGTAAGAGTGAGTCTAGTTATGTGTCCAATTGTTCGAGTGCACAAGAAATGTGGAGAATCTTAGAAATGAAACACGAAGGCACAAGTCAAGTAAAAGAGTCTAAAATTAATATGCTCATGTCTACTCTTGAGTCTTTTAAGTTGTTGCCTAATGAGTCAATTGTGGATATGGATCTTCGTTTGACTAACATCTATAATTCTCTTGAGTCTCTTGGTAAGGCTTTTACAACGCAGGAAAAGGTACAGAAAGTCCTACGGAGCCTTCCTTCGGAATGGGATCCTAAAGTGACTGCTATAGAAGAAAGCAAGGAGACTAAATCAATAAAAATGGAAGAACTCATTGGTTCACTCAAAGTTTATGAAAACAAACTTATTATTCGGAAATCGGAATCAACCAAACAAGGTAAGACAATTGCTTTTAAATCAAATGAATACGTCTCCCCTCCCTCCGATCACGTAGATGATAGTGATTCCGAATCGGATAATGATGACTTAATTCTATTGGCAAAAGGACTAAGAAGATTCATGAGAAAATCATTTAGAAATAAAAACAAGGGCACTACATCTAAGAGAAATAAAAACAAGTCAAATGATAAGGACATTAAATGTTATGAATGCGGCAAACTCGGACACTTATCATATGACTGCCCAAACAAAGAAAAGCAAACTAATAAGTACCCTGACAAGGAGCGGAACAAAAATAGACCCGTCTCAGATCCTAAACAAAGGAAACGTGCACTAAAGGCCTCCACATGGAGTGACTCATCAGACTCTGAAACTGAGACCGAAGAGGAGACCGCTCAAGTTTGCTTCGCATCAAAGGCGTCTAATGAGGTATCATCCGACTCTGACTCTGACTCTGAACCTTCTTATGATGATCTTTTTAGTCAGTATCTTGAATTACACAAATTTACTAAGACTCTCGCAAAAGAAAAGAAACGTTTAATTGAAGACAAGAAACTGTTAGAATCTTCTAACGAGAATCTTGTCGCTCAATTAAGCGATTCAAAGAAAGAGTCTTCATGTGTCATCACTGCATTAAAAACCGAGATCTCATCATTGACTTCTCAAAATAATGAAATGAAATCCGAGATTTCAAGTTTGAAATCAAGGAATACAGACTTAGAGAAAATGATGAAACAATTCGATACAGGGTCAAACATGTTGCATCGCATCATATTATCACAAAAGCATGACAGTGACAAAACTGGATTGGGATACGTTGATACTAACGAAGTATCAACCAAACCAACCAAGTTTGTTGTGTCTAAGAAAGTAGACACCCCTAAGCATCAAGTGGCGTCTAAGATGACGCAAAAAGCACCCCCTTCCACACGCCCCACTCCCTCATATCATGTGAAATATAACGTTGTACCATATAGATATGAGAAGAAGAGATCAATGCATACACGAAATACATATCATCCACGTACTACGCACACACACACAAGGACATATCACAAACGTCCTTCATACAATGAGTACAGGGGAGTCCTTGGGCAAAGACCCAAAGTACATGCACCACATGTATACTATATCGCACCTTCATCTACTTTCTTGCCATTTGATAGACCGAGAAGGATCACCCAAGTATGGGTACCGAAAGGTACCTTTACTAAAAGGTGATTAACTAACTCGAAAGGACCCAAAATTAAAAGGGTACCTAAATCACCTTTTTACATTGCAGGGAGACCACTCATCAAAAGACACATCAATAAAGTGGTTCCTTGACAGTGGTTGCTCGAGGCACATGACAGGTGACCCGAGCCTATTCTCCAAATTGAAGAAGGTCACAAAAGGCGGATCCGTGACCTTTGGAGACAACAATGAAGGCAAGATCATTGGTAAAGGTACGATTGGAAATCCGGATACACTTCAAATCTCCAACGTGTTTTTGGTAAGCAACTTATCTTACAATCTTCTTAGTATTTCTCAATTTGTTGACAATGGTTTTAATGTGTGTTTTACTCACCCTTATTGTAATATAATAGATAAAAATGGAGAAACCGTTTTAAAAGGAAAACGTGAAGGAAACATATTCACACTATCTATGGATGATGTAGTAGACGCTAAAGTTAAATGCTTTATGTCAAATGAACCCAATGTGAATTTGTGGCATAGACGTTTAGGACACATAGGTATTTCTACACTAGAAAAATTGCAACGAAAGAACCTAGTACGGGGATTGCCCAAGCTTGATTTAGACAACTTTCAGTTGTGTGAATCTTGCATAAAAGGCAAACAAACACGTGAGTCACTTAAGCCTAAAAATGAGATAAGCACGACTAGAATACTAGAACTGTTGCATATCGATTTGTTTGGTCCTAGTCGCACTACAAGCCTTGGTGGGCGTCACTATGCATGCGTAATTGTTGATGACTTTTCTCGTTATACTTGGACTTTATTTCTTGCACATAAGGATGATAGCGCCGTAGAAATCGCTAAATTAATTAAACAACTTGAGAATCAATACGGCGTAAATGTGAAAAGAATAAGAAGCGATAGAGGCGGTGAGTTTAAAAATAAAGAGATGATTTCATTCTGTGAAGAAAAAGGAATTAAACATGAGTTTTCGCCACCTAGAACTCAACAATTAAATGGAGTAGTAGAAAGAAAGAATCGCACACTACAAGAAATCGCTAGAACTATGCTTTGCGAAAATAAATTACCTAGATTTCTGTGGGCGGAAGCCGTAAATTGTGCATGCTATATTGTAAATCGCCTATCTATAAGAAAGAAAATAAACAAGACGCCTTACGAAATTTTGAATGATCGCATGCCTAAGATAGATTATTTTCGTGTGTTTGGATGCAAATGTTTTGTCTTGAATACAAAAGATAACTTAGATAAATTTGAATCCAAATCGATTGAGTGCATTTTTATTGGGTATTCCATAAATTCAAAAGCATATAGATGTTATGATCCTCTCACTAGACAAATCATAGAATCTATTCATGTTAAATTCAATGAATTTGGAGAGATTGATAAAGAAAAGGAATATGATGATGATTTTGAATTGAAACCCGTTTTGGATGAAGAAAATGAATCTTTTGATATGCATGAGATGAATGAGACACTAGAAATGCATGATCATATAGAAATGCATGATAACTTAGAAAACAATCAACCAAGATGGCATAGAGATCACCCATATGATCTCATCATAGGCGACATCACTCACGGTGTACGACCACGTAGAAGAATCACTTCGGATGAAATAAATGAATTTCATGCTATGATTTCTGAAATTGAGCCTAAAAATGTGCATGATGCTTTGAGTGATTCATCTTGGATTGATGCTATGCATGACGAACTTAATCAATTCGTTAGAAATGATGTATGGGATTTAGTGCCACGACCACAAAATAAGACAATAATAGGCACAAAGTGGGTATTTAGGAACAAAATGAATGAAGAAGGAAAGGTCGTTAGAAATAAAGCAAGACTTGTAGCTCAAGGATATAATCAAGAAGAAGGAATAGACTACGATGAAAAATTTGCACCCGTAGCACGTTTAGAAGCCATACGACTCTTACTTGCTATTGCTTGCATGAAAGATTTTAAATTGTATCAAATGGACGTCAAAAGTGCTTTTCTAAATGGGTTTATACAAGAAGAAGTATACGTGAAGCAACCACCCGGTTTTGAAGATTTGAAACATCCTGATCACGTGTACAAACTAAAGAAGGCACTATATGGACTAAAGCAAGCGCCTAGAGCATGGTATGATCGTTTTGCTACTTTTCTTTTAGAAAATAATTTTAAACGTGGTACTATAGATAGTACACTATTTTTGAAACAAGAAAAATCAGATTTACTTATTATTCAAATTTACGTAGATGACATTATTTTTGGTTCTACCTCACATAGACTCGTTAAGGATTTTGAAAATTGTATGAAAGCTGAATTTGAAATGTCTATGGTTGGTGAACTTAATTATTTTCTTGGCTTGCAGATTAAGCAAACGAGTAAAGGAATTCATATAAGCCAAGCTAAGTACGTAAACGACATGATCAAGAAATTCAATTTTGAAAATTTGAAACCATCACCCACGCCTATGAGTGTCACTACTAAATTAGACAAAGATGAACATGGTAAAGATGTTGATAATGGATTATATAGATCTATGATAGGTTCTTTACTATATTTAACTGCTAGTAGGCCTGACATCATGTTTAGCGTATGCATGTGTGCTCGTTTTCAAAGTCAACCCAAGGTGTCACACTTAAATGCGGTAAAAAGAATATTCCGTTATATTAAGCACACGCCCACCTTAGGTATTTGGTACGATAAGGATTCTACATTCGACTTACATGCTTACACTGATGCAGATTATGGTGGCTTCAAAATAGATAGAAAAAGCACGAGCGGAACTTGCCAATTTATAGGAAATTCCCTTATTTCATGGTTTTCCAAAAAGCAAGCAAGTGTTGCTTTGTCCACTACTGAGGCTGAGTATATGGCTCTTAGCTTTTGTTGCACACAGTTGTTGTGGATAAAACAACAACTTTCGGATTTTGGAATTACCGTAGATAAAATTCCTATATATTGTGATAGTATGAGTGCAATAAATTTGTCTAAGAACCCCGTATTACACTCTAAGGCTAAGCATATAGAAGTACGCTATCATTTTCTTCGTGATCACGTTAACAATGGTAATATTGTCATAGATCACGTACGCACAGAATCGCAAGTAGCGGATATATTTACAAAGGCCTTAAATCAAGCCACATTTGACTCTCTCCGTTCTAAATTAGGCATGCTTCCTGCTGACGTGATTTAATGCGATATCATTTGATTTACTTTCCTTTTTGACAGGAATCTTTTGATTAACTTTCCAAAATAAAGGGGGAGAGAGAAGCATGATTTAAGGGGGAGAGAGAGATTTAAGGAGATTTAAGGGGGAGAGAGATCACTGATTGATTCTAATTGCATGAATCAAGGGGGAGCCGGATTTGAAATTCGAAATTCAAATTTCAAATCTGTGCATAATTCAAGGGGGAGATAACACTTAAATCATGTACACTAGTTATTTTGAAAATCATCAAAAGGGGGAGATTGTAGAAATATGAGGGTTTGAGTGATTTCAAAATAAAGAAATTTGAATATATATATATATATAAACGTTGGATATATATATATACACACACAAGTGTACATGTATGCATGATAACTTGCCTTATTTAGCTTATATATTATGTTGCCGAACTAACGAGCCATGAAGCTTTAAAGCTTACATCATATGGCGAACATTTGTTAAGTTTATACTATTTTCAGGTGCCACAATTAATGAACTAAAGTAGTTCATTAAGTGAAGTACTTAGTTTAATAAACTAAGTAGTTCATTAAAGGAAGATGCATTTGGAAAAGACATGAAGGCAACATGGCTATGGAAGAAAAGTTCTCTCCTCCTCCCCACATCAATTTCACACGCCATATATACATAATATATATGTATTTTCAGATTTTTTTAAAAGGCACATACACATTTATTCCAACGTACTATCGACACGTTATATATCTTACGAACGTACGATTACGTCACACCACTATACTTAACTCATATTTATGAGTATATTCAGATCTTATATCATATGATATAAGGTATGGTGATGACAAATTAAATACGACACGATAAAAGGTTCTAAACCGAAATTTGTCGTATCGGGCGATACCGAAACTTCGCCAACGTGTCACGTACTTGCCATAAATAAATGGCCAGCCCATATACATCAAAATCTATTAAAAATTTCGTGCCATACACTGTATATTGAGACAAAAATACTTTCCATGTTGGCACACACAAATCATCCCACATTTAGGCCAAAATGTGAAGATTCCAATTTTATTTTTGTCACATGTTTATGGTACCACTTTAAATCAGCCAAGTGCTGAAAATTAAAGTATATATTATATATATTATGTATAACATAATATATATAGCATGTGCAAAATTTGGAATTTAAATTAGAGAAAAATCGGGTAATCGATAAATATCGAAAATTCGGTTTTCTACGCACTTGACATGGAACGTTTTTCTTGAACATGATGTGGCACATATCTAGACACTTTTTACATATAATATACATCTTAAAGTGTTCTAGAAAATTAAATTAAGGGCTGATTGGAATATTACATGTGTGTAATATTAAATGTGCACTATTTTACAAAGTTAGCAAAAATAAATTTCAGCACATGCATATACACACTTAAACGTCACCCCAGCTGAGATGGAGCACATGTGGAGTCTTGTTGGCATGTTGATTGGTCAAGAATCAATCATACAATGTTGATGAATCAAAGAGAGAAGCTACAAAAGGTAAGTTTTCAACATACACCTCTCTTATGTCACATGCTGAAAATTTCAGCATGTCACACATCTTGTGGCCGATTTCTTCAACATTAAGGGAGATATTTTGTTGATTTTTCATTAAGGAATAAATCAAAGGAGTTATGGAAATGATTTGAATTGTATGTAAGGTTATTAAGTGTGATATTTTTTATATCACACATGCTGAAATTTTTCAGCATGTGTGAAGTTGGTTATGGCCGAATGTGACTCTCCTTTGGTGTCCAAGTTCATTCTCAATCTTGTAGCAAGACTTACCTTAAATAATGGATGTATTTTTATGGAAGAAATTCAAAGAAAAATGGAAGAAATATTGATTTATCTCATATGGTAAATGCTGAAAATTTCAGCATTAACAATGTGATATGGCCGAATTTTTCAAGGGTGGAAGGAAGGATTTTTGTGTCTCACACTTTATGACAAATTGTGACTATTATGGCATGATTTAATAATTGATTATTTGGCATATATTTAGTGTTTTTCTCAGAATATCCATGTCATCAAAATGATGACAACATTGAGCCAATCAAAAGATGACAAGTAAGCAATGACTAAATGATGGTCCAATGGAGTGATGCCAAGTAAGCAAAACATTGTCACCATGATGTCTCACACTCTCTCAAGCAATTAAAAGGAAATTTTCAAGAGGAGAGAGAGGTGCATAGGGGACGGCTGGACATTCTATAAGGAGAAGAGGAGAACAAACAAAAACAACACCAAGAATTACATTCAAAAGTGATCAAAGTGCAAAAGCTTTCTTCTCCTACACTTTCTTTCTTTCTTCTCTTGTAAAAAGCCTATTGTACTTTATTTCTTTCATTCTTGAATAGGCTTCATAGAAACCACCATTCATACATCTTTGTAAAAGATTGATCAAGGTGTGATCAATCTTTATTCTAGCGAGGTGGTGGTATTCGTGCAAATTGTACTCACAATACAAGGTTTGTAAAGGGTTGGAGTTAAGGTGTAACTCTATCAACCCTGCGGTAAGGTGTACTGCGTGTGTGAAATTAGTGTGAACCAAGGAAGGTGTTCCTTGAAGACTGGAGTAGGTTGTTTATAACCGAACTAGTATAAAATTCTTGGTGCAATTTACTTTCTGCATTTACGTTTCAGTTTCTGCGCTGTTTACTCATATTGTTCACGTTCGCAAAAATAGTAAACGTTTTCTAAAAATTATAAAAATTTCCAGAAACATACATAAACGTTCTAGGGTTAATTTGGCACAAGTTTCAATCCTTTTGGACAAGTATAGGTCAGTCAAACATCAAAAGTTCTGAGACTAGTGCAGTCTGATTTTCAGACTTGCAAAGGTTGAGACTTTGGTGGTATTTGACCTACTTCCCAAAAGAATTTTCAAAAACTGTTTCAACCCATTTCAATATAGTGTGTGAGGAGTTATTGGTCAAATTTTCAGATCATTTGGACATTCACACAAATAGGGATTAATTTTTCAAAACCATCTACCGTTTCTGGCAGATTTGCACAATCTGAGTGCCAACGGTTTTTGAAGGGGTTAAAGGTTGAATTTTGATTTGAAATTTTTAGGGGACCCTCACAACATCTGAGGCTAAGTTCTCTCAAAATTTCATAATATTTGGAGACCTCTAACCTAGGTTTTAAAACGTTTTAAAACTGGTACTGAAAACAGAATCTGTTTTCAGAACTTGAATTGATTAGGTTTAAAGAAATTTTAAAAACCATATTTTCCGCACCACCTATTCAACCCCCCCTTCTAGTGGTTCCTTGCAGATCCTACAGAAATGATTTCAAATAAACTAGCTAACAAGTGTTTAAAAATTGAAAATTGTTTGAATTCGAAAATAAAACAAATCCTAGCTAAAATTTGAAATGCTTGTAGGCTGCCAACTTCTCCACATCCAGGCGTGTTTTTTGATTGAATAAGGGTGTTGGAAACTTGATTTGATGTTGAACAAGTGATTGGAATTAAATTCTAAAGTTGGCTGAAGTTTGAATCCAAATTGAGTTTGAAATTGAATTCAAATTTGATTTGGCTGTTGATTGTCTTCTCCATCTCTTCCAGGCATGTTTGATGACTCATGAGGGTGTTGGAAATCTGATTTGATGTTGAGAGAGTGGTTGGAATTGAATTCAAAAGTTGGTTGAAGTTTGAATTCAAATTGAGTTTGAATTTGAATTCAAACGTGGATTCAATTTTGAGTTGTGATCTCATCTCCTTCTTTTCTTCGAAAATGGCGTGCGGATGTCTCAAGATGGTGGCTAAAAACTTCTTGAATTTAAGTCTCAAATTGGTTGAAACTTGAAATTCAAATCGTGCTTGAATTTGAATTCAAGTTTAACTTCAAATTGATCTTCCATTTTGGCTACTTTGTGGCCGCCCTTATCCTTGTTGTTTGAAGATAATTTTGAGCTAACTTTAAACTTGAGAACACCATGTTGGATTGTCTTTGTTCAGACAAATATTATTTTCAAACAAACATTCCTTTTGTCTTCTTTTTAGGGTGCACACGCTTTTGATGCTCTTTGTGGTCTTCCGTTTCGCTTATAACTTATTACATACCTAGTTACCTACAAGGAAAACACAAAGAAGCAAGGATCACAAGAAAAATAGACAAAATACAAAACAAAGAATACTCACACACACACACATTCATACACGTTCATAGTGTAGGTTCAACGAAGTTAACCTAATGAACCTTAGGTTTATCTTGAACAGGTTTGTACAAGAAGGTTCCAACTTGATGTCCAAGTTCTCTAGCCCTCTTTCTTGTCATAGGACCCATGACCTCTTGATGGGATCTTCGATCCTCATCAGTTAGTGAAAACAAAATACGGACACTCCTCTTTCTTTTATTTCCACTCTCTTACCGCTTTGTTTCTTGTGCAATCTGAGGTTAAAAAAGTTCAAAGAGATCAATTAAGAAAGGTGTTTGCCAAGTCTTCTCCCAATCGCAATGGTTTCCACTTGTCTCACCCTTTAGCTTCCAATTTGCACCGAAAAGTATCAAAATAGAATCAAGAAAGATAGGCACAAACTTGAACTTTTCCACTAAGATTCAAAGAAAATAAGCAACTAAAATTATGTCTAAGGCTGAACCAAAGATGAACTAAGGGTTGCCGTGGGCAATATTTAGCTAATTTTGATTCTATGCACTTATTATCCATAAAATGGTTCAAATCATGCAACAATCTAGCATCCAAGTGTGTGCTTAGTTCAAGAGGCTTAGTATATGGGAAAATAGATGTAGGATACGGTTAGACCTAGCAAGTTTAAGAGATGGTACCAAAAAAATCGCTAAATTGCACTAAAAAAATTTCAAGTAGCGCACAAACGTTTTTTGCCCTTTTTCCCTTTCTATTTCCTTTTTCTCTTTAATTTTCTTACAGAGAATTGTACAAGTCTCAGTTTCCCATAAACATTTTTTTGTTCAGGGGCAAAATCGTAGCTTCACTCTTTTTGTCCAAATTTTTATTTTTGAACAAGTTCATGCAAGCAGCTATCAATTTCAGCAAAGTACCCTCAAATATGTAAAATCAACCGTAGAAGTGTCTCAGTTTTGGTGCACAGAGAAAGGGAATTGTTAAAGTTAGGGTTTTCAAGGGTGGTTCTGCCGAGTTGAGGCTTTGATTGAATCAAGGGTGTAGGACTCGGTTTGTTCGATAGAAAGGCTTGTATCTGATGGCAGATAACGTTATGTAAGGTTACTTTGGATGTGGGTGAATTCCGGTTGGGTTTAGGTGATTATCCGAAATTAGGATTTTGAAACTAGGGTTTTGTTTGGTTTTTGCAGTGGCATTCACACGTATGAACAGCAGGATTGAAGCATGAAATCAATCACAATATGAATCACAAGACACATATAATCATCATCAACTAATAGCTTCGGTAGCAACTAGATGATTTGAGACCTAGGTGGCTTTATAGGAAATTATCGCAATTTTATGAGCCTGAAAGTAATCTCGATGAAAAGAACCCCAACTTGTTCAAGTTTGATTAACAAAATTTAGAAATTTGACACTTAAGATATGCAGAGAGTGACACTAAAATGATTAACAACAAGAACCAACAAAATGCAAAATTCAAAGTAGGACCCTTAGGCCAAAGAAGACTCTCGGTTTTTTTTGAATAGGGAAGACACCAAATGATGTGAGGAACATGGTTGTATGAAGGACACAAGACTGAGTGCAAACAGACACAAACGAAAGGGAAAATGGTGGAATAGAGTAACCTATCTCTGATACCAATTGATGCGTGAATCCGTGGGCTCCTACGCTTTCCACCTCCAAACGTCCTTCACTAGGGTTTAGGCAAAAGGAAGAGAAAACGGTTTGTCCAAACGAGCAAGAACCAAGACTTCAAGATGGTCGTTGATCAGGCAAACCAGATGGCCCTCCTGGACGGCACCTTAGAGCAATGACAACACCTTCAAAATGCTCAAATTTTAAGGATATTAACCTAGGTTTTTAGTGCAAAACCAAGAAAACAAAATCTCAGAAGATATGGAGAAAAGATCAAAATTATTTCATAAATGTGTTAAGCAAGCATTACACAGCCAAAAGCCTTATTTATGGACCAGGTGTCTCCATTTCAAGCTTTGAGATGATCAGATATCATCTCAAAGAAACTGCCTAACAAATGTTTAAAAGTTGAAATTTGTTTGAAATTCAAATCTAAAACAAATTCTAGCTAAAATCTGGTTTGTCTGTTGATTGCTTTTCCTCTTCATCCAGCCGTGTATGGGAATCCAATAGGAGTTTTAGAGACCTGATTTGATGGTTAGAAAATTGTTGGAGTTGAATTCAAAAAATGGTTGAAGTTTGAATCCAAATTGAGTTTGAATTTGAATTCAAATTTTGATTCAATTTTGAGTTGTAATCCGATCTTCTTTTCCTTCAAATTGGCCGTGTGTTTTGAGACTCCAAGGGTGGTGGATGACTTGTCTTGCATCTTGAAATTAAAGTCTCAAATGGGTTCCAACTTGATGTCCATATTGTCTAGCTCTCCTTGTTGTTATAGGACCTATGACCTCCTAATGGGATCCCTGATCCTCATCACAACACTACCTTCAACCTAGAGAGTTTGTGATCTACACTAACCATGAAAGCCTAAAGTACCTTAAAGGACAAGGAAAGCAGAGACATGCCAAGTGGGTAGAGTTTATTGAGCAATTCCTTTATGTGATTAAGTACAAAAAAGGAAAGAACAATATAGTTGCTGATGCCCTCTGTAGGAGATACACATTAGTGACTACTTTATCCTTTCGATTCTTAGGATTTGAATCACTTAAGGACCTATATGCCAATGATTATGATTTTGGCACAATCTTTGAGGCATGTAAAGAGGCCCCATTTGGAAAATTTTACATGCATGAGGGCTACCTTTTTAAGGAGCATAAGCTATGTGTCCCCCAAACGTCCCTACAAGAAGCGTTGGTTAGAGAAGCCCATGGAGGAGTATTAATGGGCCATTTTGGAGTGTTCAAGACCCTCGAAACCCTTAAAGAACATTTATACTAGCCACACATGTGCGTAGATGTCGAGAGGTTGTGTGGTAGTAGCATCACTTGCAAGCAAGCAAAATCCAGATCTCAACCGCATGGTCTTTACACACCCTTACCTGTCCCTGATTCCCCTTGGATTGACATTTCAATGGACTTCGTTTTAAGACTTCCTAGGTCTCGAGGAGGGCGGGATAGCATTTATGTTGTGGTAGATCAGTTTTCAGAAATGTCGCACTTCATTGCATGTAAGAAAGTAGATGATGCCACACATGTTGCTGACTTATTTTTTAGAGAAATTGTTAGATTGCATGGCATGCCACGTACCATTGTGAGTGATATTGATACGAAATTTCTAAGTCATTTTTGGCGTGTTTTGTGCGCTAAACTTGGTACTCAATTGTTGTTTTCTACCACTACTCACCCGCAAACTAATGGACAAACCGAAGTTGTTAACCGTACTCTATCCCAACTTTTGTGTGCCATCTTGCAAAAGCATCTCAAGAGTGGGGAAGATTGTTTACCGTATATTGAATTTGCATACAGTAGGAGTGTTCATCACAGTACCTTACATAGTCCATTTGAAATTGTGTATGATTTTAACCCCTCGTCCCCTCTTGAATTGATTCTCATTCCTGTACACAAACGTTCAAGTCTTGATGATAAACAAAAAGCTGAAAAGATATAGAACTGCATGAAAACGTTAAAGCCCAACTTGAGAAGAAAAACAAAGCTTATGCAAAACGAGCCAACAAACATATAAAACAACTTGTGTTTGAACCAGGTGATTTTGTCTGGCTACATTTATGCAAAGAGAGGTTTCCTAATGAAAGGAAATCAAAGTTGTTGCCTAGAGGAGATGGGTCATTCCAAGTCTTAAAATGCATAGGTGACAATGCCTATGTCTTTGATCTTCCCGAGAGGTATGGTTCTGTTTCTTCAACTTTCAATGTTGCTAACCTAACCCCTTTTACTGATGAACCGTTTGATTCAAGGACAAATCCTCTTGAGGAAGGGGGGATTGATGAGGATCAGGGATCCTATCAGGAGGTCATAGGTCCTATAACAAGAAGGAGAGCTAGAGAACTTGGACATCAAGTTGGGACCTTCTTGTATAGGCATGTGCAAGATGAACCTGAGATTCATTGGGTTCACCTTATTGAACCCACACTATGAACGTTAAGAATCTTGCGTGTGTGAGTGCGTTTTTTATTTTGATTTTGTCTCGTTTTCTTGTGATCCTTGTTTCTATGTGTTTGTCTTGTAGGAAAACAGGTACATGCTAAATTTCAAGCAAACGAAGCTATAGAATGAGTTTTAAAGGCATGTTCCCCAAGAGGAGGCAAAAGGAATGTTGGCAAATTGGAGGCTAAAGAGAATGTTTTTGAAGATGAGGTTTGAAGGGCATGATCTAGAGAATGCTTAGAGCAACCTTTGTCCAAAGAAAATTTGTCCCCCAAGGAATGTTTGTCTCAAGAAGAATGTTATATCCAAAGGAATCTTTGTCTTGAAGAATGTTGTCCCAAGGGATGTTATATCCAAAGGAATGTTTTGAGGAATTTTAGCAACTCAAATTCGGCAAGCTTTTGAAGACAAGATAGGGTGCAATCTCAAGTTTAAATTCAAGCCAAACTCACCCTATCACATCCATAATAGGCCGGCCAACACATCATCAAAATTCAACGAAACAAGTTAAACATCACCATCATCTTATCACGCGGCCTAGTTGAAAAAGGAAGGATGAGATTACAACTCAAATTGAAACCAAACTTGAATACAAATTCAAAACTCAATTTGAATTCAAACTTCACCCAACTTTTGAATTCAACTTCAACCACATCCTAATAATCAAATCAGCTCTCCAAGACCTTATTGGCTAATCTATACACGGATGGATAATGGAGAAATCGGCTGGCATGATCCAACCGATTTTAGCAAGACCTTTTGTTCTAGTTTTTGAATTTCAAACAATTATCAGCTTTCAAATTCATTTGAAATGTTTTCTAGGTAGTTTTTGGATATAACATCTGGTTATCTCTAGGGTTTGTTAGGCGTTTATCATTGTATTAAATAAGGCCCTCGGCCGACTAGGAAAGGTAGCACATTTTATGAAATATTTTTGATTTTTTCTCCCTATCTTGTGAGACTTTGTTTTCTTGGTTTCGCACTAAAAACCAAGGTTAATATCCTTCAAAGTTGAGCATTTTGAAGGGGTTGACATTGCTCTAAGGTGCCGTCCAGGAGGGCCATCCGGTTTGCCTGATCAACGACCATCTTGAAGTCTTGAATCTTCCTCGATTGAACCAACCGTTTCCATCACTAAGGAAGCAAGGGGAAGTCTTCTTCCTTGTGCCTAAACCCTAGTGAAGGACGTTTGGAGGTGGAAAGCTTAGGAGACCACGGATTCACACATCATGTAGTAATTTCCTTTTGCATGAGAATCCCATTGGTTGTTGTTGTTTGAATGAGCATGAATTGTTGATCCTTTGCCTAGCATGGAAACATATTTTATTGTTGAATTTCAGCCATACATTGTCATATGTCTTTAATGTGTTGCCATGTCATTTGCAAAGAAATGTCGTAGTAAAGGTTTTGATACATCCTAGGCATACATGACATGCACGCACTGAATTTTGCTTCCATGCCGGGTTTAGTGTCCTGTTTTGTATTGCCATCTTTTGTGGATTGTAAGTTCTTGAAGTGTCAATTGGTACATCCAAAATATGTCAGAAAGAGGCAACCTAAATTCAGCAAACGCATGGATAGAAAGGGAAGTTCTTACCTTGAGCTTAAGTTTCTTTCATCCCTATTCATCTCCTTTATTATTTTGATATTTGATCCTGATGGGGATGGAATAGACATGTTCGTCTCAATTATTTGCATGCAGAGTTGGAGGGAGGGAATGATGAGCCCTCACAAGGGCTTTCTAGCGCCTTAGTTTGATTTAGATTCAAGCATGATTATTCTATGTTTTACATGTCGTAAACAAGATGTAAGGGTTGGTGGGAAGGACAGGATAGTCATTGCATGAACAGAGGCATTTTTGTGTGTTTTCTTGTTTAGGGGCAATTTTGTCATTTCACTCATTGTTATATACTTCACGTGCATGACATGCATTTTGTTATCCTTGATGAGAATGGTGCTGGGTGGTGCATTTAGCTTTTGTAGGTAGCTTGGTGGAGAGGCGTGTGAATGGAAGAAGGTGTTATGCAAGAATTATTGCTGATTGGACCAAACATCAACCAATCATAACTCCTTCGTTTCAACTTGAAATGGTGTCAATATTAGGCTCAAATTCATGGCCTCGAAGAGCTCTAAAATATTGATGAAGACGTCAAAGGCCAATTCTTAATATAGAAGTCTCTACAACAAAATCAAGGATCAAGGCTCAAAAGGAGACTAAAAGACTCTTAAGATTCCTACATTTTGGGGAATCATCCCTACATTTTAGGAAGTCAAGTTTTCGTCAAATTCCAAGCTTGCAAAGACACATATGGCCAACCACCTTAAGGATTAGGAAGTTAGGATAAGATTCTTCATGTTTTTGTAAATTACCTAACGAGTGGAGTTGTGAGTAAGGATTTTTCCATATAGTTGAAGTTGTAGTTTAGGCTTTTCCATTTACTTAGTGTTGTAGATTAGCACTTTTCCATTTAGTTAGTAGCTTTGTTTGCCTATATAAAGGGGCATAAGGCTGAGTTTTGTAACCATTCCAACAAAATTCTTCTCTTCAATAAAATTCAGTTTTTCTCTTAAGACTTTCTGTCTATGACTTGTTTCTTGATTTTCATAAAATCAAGGTTAGGATCCTTAAAGTTTGAGCAAGTTTTAAAGTGGTATTTGCCAATCCCAAAGGGAGGAACGTCTTGTCGTATGCCAAGATCAACGTTAATCTCGTTGTGGAGGTGTTGCTCAACTATTATTGCCTTAAAGGAAGCAAGGAGAGAGAGTACCCCTTTGTGCCTGAAGGGAAAGATTTGAGCTTGCGTGAGGATTCACATCACTAAGAGGGGAAACAATAAGATAGGAGGTTATTGAATATGTGTTGATCCTTTTAGACGAGTTTGTTCGGAACCGGGTGATTCATCATTAAAACAGAAGCAATGGGATATGTAAGCTCTTTGTGCTTAAACCATCTTGAGGAAGGAGATCCTTGAGAGTTAAAGAAAGATCCAGCCCATACAGAGTCCTTATCGATTGGTATCAGAGCCCAGGTTCCTCTTTAACTCACATGTCCATTTTATTTTGTGTCAACTTTCATTTTTTTCTCTTGTTCTCATCTCTAGTTTCATTCAATCTGATGCGTGCAAGACGTGGGCTCCAACAATTCCACCTTCCAAACGTCCTTCACAAAGGGTTAGACACAAGGAAGAAGACTTCCCCTTGCTTCCTTAGCGATAAAAATGTGTGGCTTAATTGAGCAAGACCAACACTTCAAGATGGTCGTTGATCAGGCAAACCAATATGGCCCTCCTAGACGGCACCTTTTAGCAATGGCAACACCTTCAAAATGCTCAACTTTGAAGGATCTTAACTTAGGTTTTTAATGCAAAACCAAGAAAACAAAGTCTCACACAAAGTGAAAGAAATATCAAGAATTCTTATTCATCAAAGTTGTGGTTTTCACATTGGCCAAAGGGCCTATTTATAGATGACTAAGACCCTTAAGATATTCAGATATTATCTAAAAGAAAAAGCTAGAAACACATTTGAATTGAACTTGAATTTGCTTATTCTTTAAATTCAAAAATAACTAGAAAATCCTAGCTAAAAATTTCGGTTGACATCCTCCTTTTCCAGGCGTGTACTTGATCAGAAAATGAGGCATTGTGGAGCTGTTTTGATGACTAGGATAGGGTTGAACTTGAATCCAAAAGTTGGGTAAGTTTGAATTCAACTTGAGTTTGAATTTGAATGGAGCTTGAATTTGTTTGTTGTTTATCCTCCATCTATTCTTCGGCCGTGTTTAACAATCCAAGAGAGGTCTTGAAGTCTGATTTTGATGATGATAATATGGCTGGAGTTGAATTCAAAAGATGGTTGAAGTTCGAATTCAAATTGAGTTTGAATTTGAATTCAAACTTAGATTCAATTTGAATTGGATTTTATCCTCCCTTTCTCCTTCAAAATGGCGTGTAGGTTGGATGATATGATAGCTGAATTCCTTTTGAAATGTAAGCCTTAAATTGGTTGAAACTTGAATTCAAATCATGGTTGAATTGGATGATGGTCAAATTGAATTTTAAATTCAAAGCTAAACTTGAATTCAAATCATGGTTGAATTTAAGTTCAAGTTTAGCTTTGAATTTAAAATTCAATTTGACCATCATCCTCTTTGCTTCAACTTGGCCGGTCCCTTGATGTATTTTGGAGATGATTTTTGATTTAAATTTGAACAAGAGATTCCATCTTGGACACATTTGAGTTTGTCTTTGTGGAGACAAACATTCTCTTCAAGACAACATTTCTTTTGTCTCCCTTGTTACAACACACGGCCACCTTGCTGTTTTTGGGCCTTTATTTCATTTGGATCTTCCATGTACCTAATTTACCTACAAAGCAAATACATAAAAACAAGGGTCAGAAGGAAACAAGACAAAACCAAAGTAAATGAACCCAAGGAGTCTTAGGTTCATCTTGAACATGCTTGTACAAGAAGGTGGCAACTTGATAACAAAGTTCTCTTGCCCTCCTTCTTGTCATAGGGCCCTTGACCTCTTGATGGGACCCTTGATCCTCATCGGACCCTTGATCCTCATCAATCCCCCCTCCTCAAAAGGATTCATCCTCGAATCAAAAAGGTCATCAGTGAGAGGGGTGAGGTCAGCAACATTAAAGGTGGGTGAAATTGAACCATACCTTTCAGGAAGATCAAGTATGTATGCATTGTCACCTGTGCATTTCAAACCTTTGAAAGGTCCATCTCCTCGAGGCAACAGTTTTGACTTTCTCTCATTGGAAAATCATTCTTTCCGCAAATGTAAACACACTAAATCTCCAGGTTTAAACACAACTCGTTTTCGATGTTTGTTAGCTCGTCTTTGATAAGCTTTGTTTTTCTTTTCAAGTTGTGTTTTAACTTGTTCATGCAGTTTCTTTATCTTTTCCGCTTTTTGTTTACCATCAAGACTAGAACGTTCATGCACGGGAATAGGAATCAAATCGAGGGGAGACAAGGGATTAAAGCCATACACGATTTCAAATGGACTATGCAAATTGTATGAAAATTCGATATATGGTAAACAATCTTCCCAATGTTTAATGTGTTTTTGCAAAATGGCACGCAAAAGTTGAGAAAGAGTACGATTAACGACTTCAGTTTGTCCATCAGTTTGTGGGTGTGCGGTGGTTGAAAACAACAAGTGTGTACCAAGTTTAGCCTACAAAACACGCCAATAATGACTCGAAAATTTCGTATCTCTATCACTTACAATTGTACGTGGCATGCCATGCAATCTCACAATTTCTTTGAAGAACAAATCAGCAACATGTGTGGCGTCATCAACTTTCCTACATGCAATGAAATGTGCCATTTTTGAAAATCGATCAACCATAACATAAATACTATCGCGGCCTCCTTGAGACCTAGGAAGTCCTAAAACAAAGTCCATGGAAATGTCAATCCAAGGGGAATCAGGGACGGGTAAAGGGGTGTAAAGGCCATGTGGTTGGGACTTGGATTTGGCTTGTTTGGAAGTGATGCAACTACCACACAACCTCTCGACGTCTACTCTCATGTGGGGCCAATAGAAAT
Organism: Eustoma russellianum; assembly: GCA_036186865.1. NCBI lineage: Eukaryota > Viridiplantae > Streptophyta > Magnoliopsida > Gentianales > Gentianaceae > Eustoma > Eustoma russellianum. The sequence goes on from AP025053.1 coordinate 16,664,050, forward strand.
GTTCCTTAAGAGTATCAAGGGTTTTGAACACTTCGAAATGACCCATTAAACCTCCCCCATGGGCTTCTCTAGTCAATGCTTCTTGTAGGGATGATTGGGGAACACACAATTTTTGTTCTTTGAAAAGATAACCCTCATGTATGTAGAATTTTCTGAATGGTGCCTCTTTACAAGCCTCGAAAATGGTGCCAAAGTCATGGTCATTGTGGTACAATTCCTTAAGTGATTCAAACCCTAAAAAACGTGAGGATAATGTAGTCACTAATGTGTATCTCCTAGAGAGGGCATCGGCAACTATATTGTCCTTTCCTTGTTTACACTTAATCACGTAAGGGAATTGCTCTATGATTCTACCCATTTGGCATGTCTTTTGTTCAACTTTCCCAGCCCTTTAAGATACTTAAGGCTTTCGTGGTCAGTGTGGATGACAAACTCTTTAGGTTAAAGATAGTGTTGCCAAGTTTGTAGGGATCTCACGAGGGCATAAAGTTCTTTATCATAGGTAGAGTAATTCAATGCAGCGCCTTTCAACTTCTCACTAAAGTAGGCTATGGGTTTCTTACCTCGGGTCAACACTGCGCCTATACCCACTCCACTTGCATCACACTCGATCTCAAAGGTCTCGTCAAAATTTGGTAGCCTAAGTATGGGGGCAGTGGTCAGCCTGCATTTAAGCTCATCGAATGCCTGTTGTTGTGGCTCTTCCCACCTAAAAGGCACATCTTTTTTAACAATTTCATTTAGGGGTGCAGCTATGGAAGAAAAATCTTTGACAAAGCGTCTATAAAAACTTGCAAGTCCATGGAAACTGCAAACTTCCCCTACAGTCTTAGGTATAGGCCACTCCACAATTGACCTAACCTTTTCCTCATCCATTTCTACTCCCTCAGCCAAAATAACAAAGCCTAGGAAAACTACGCGTTCTAAACAAAAAGAGCACTTCTTAAAGTTGGTGTAAAGTTGTTCTTGCTTAAGCTTCTCAAAAACGGCCCTAATGTGGTCAAGATGATCTTCTATGGTATGGGAATAGATTAGGATATCATCGAAATAAACAACAACAAATTGTCCTATGAACGCGCATAAGACTTCATTCATTAGCCTCATAAAGGTGCTAGGGGCGTTGGTGAGCCCGAAGGGCATCAATAACCACTCATAGAGCCCAAACTTGGTTTTGAATGCAGTCTTCCATTCGTCCCCTTCTCTAATGCGTACCTGGAAGTACCCTTGCTTAAGGTCGATTTTGGTGAAGAATTTAGATCCGTGCAACATATCCAACATATCATCCAGCCTAGGTATGGTGTACCTATACTTGACGGTAATTTTGTTTATGGCTCGGCAATCGGTACACATTCTCCACATTCCATCCTTTTTGGGTACTAAAATGACTAGGACGGTAGATGGGCTTAGGCTCTCTCGGACTTGTCCACTCGCTAGGAGCTCCTCTACTTGCCTTTGGATTTCCTTGGTTTCTTCGGGGTTGGCTCGATAGGCTGGGTGATTTGGTAATACGCCTCCTGGGACAAAATCGATTTGGTGTTCTATTCCTCTAATGGGTGGTAATCCGGATGGTGGCTTGAAGGGAAATAGAACTTCGTACTCTCGGATAAGGGATGCAACAAAGGTAGGTAGGTTTGGTGGGAGTTCTTCTAGGGAAAGGTGACACGACTTAGGAATGATGATGAGGACAGTTTGGTTGCTATAAAGGACTCGTGTGACCTCTCTTTTCTTTGCGAAATACCCACACTTCTTTTTGGATTCGTTGACACTTATGGGCACTACCTCTTTTCCCTTGCTCTCTTGTTTTTTGTTCTCACTTTTCATGCATTCCACGAATTTTCTCTCAGCTTCTTTCTCCTTAGGATCGGCCCTAGACTTAGTAGACATGCGTTGGTGATCCTCGTGGACTTTGTGTGGTGGAAGTGCATGCAATTTGTACAGTTTGCCATTCAATTTGAAAGAATAACGATTCAAAAAACCATCATATGTCGCATGTCGATCAAATTGCCATGGCCTGCCAAGTAAGATATGACTAGCATGCATTGGTGCAACATCGCATAAAACATCATCTTTGTAACTACCAATGCTAAAAGAAATCAAAACTAGTTTACTTACGCTAACTTCACCGCAATCATTCAGCCATGCAAGTTTGTAAGGATGCGGATGATTAGTCATAGGTAAATTCAGTTTTCTTACCAATTCGATACTAGCCACATTCGCACAAGAAGCGGAATCAATGATCATGGTGCACACTTTACCATTTATCATGCAATGAATATGGAAAATGTTTTCTCTATGTTGTTCGTGATCATCTAATTTCGGATATGCATTTAAAGCTCTACGCACAACAAGAAACTCCTTAGTGTCAAAATCATCTAATGCGCCTAGATCCTCTTCAGGTTCAATTTCATTATCATGCTCAGACTCGTTTTCATGCTTGGACTCAGACACATATTTGTTTGTCTCTTCAATTAGCATGATTCGTTTTGCATTAGGACACTCTTTTCCTATGTGACCACGTCCTTCACACTTATAACATTTAATGTCTCTAAACCTGTTTGAGGGATCAGAAGAATTTCTGGTGGGAGTCTTGTGTTGGGTGTAGTCATCACGCCGTTATGAGGACTGCACACGATTGTCCATCCTTTGCGACGCTCCTTGGTCACGTGTTTGGCCTCCTGTAGGCCGTGAACTTCCCATTCCTGAAGGCTTGCTGGAAAACCTTGATGAAGACTGATTAGTACGATAAGTGGAATTGAAATTGGAGGAACTACGTACCTTTAATTGATGTTCAATCTTTTCAGCCATATGTACCATGGTTGTGAGGTCGAGATAAGGTTGGAGATCAACCCTTTGCGCAATCTCCCTGTTTAAACCATGTAAGAATCGAGCCTTGGTGGCTTCTTCGAGTTCCTACAAGTTAGACCTTTCCAACAAAATTTCTAACTCTTTGTAATACTCGGCTACACTTTTGGAACCTTGTCGTAAGTTTTGCAAACTCGTGAAAATACAACTCTCATAATTGTTTGGGATAAATCGTTGTCTCGTTTCAAACTTCATTTCTTCCCAAGTGGCAATTGGCGGTTGTCTTGTCTTAGTTCTATTTCGACACAAATTTGTCCACCAATTTAGTGAATAACCAGAAAACTCAATAGAAGCGTACCTCACTTTTTGTAATTCACTATAATTGGTACAAGAAAAGATTAAATCCACTTTTGTTTCCCATTCTAAATATTCCTCCGCATTACTTTTACCATAAAACGTGGGAATATTTATTTTGGTTTTGAGAAATTCGTCATCTTGCGAAAAAAGGGGGTTTTGGCGTCTTTGATAACCATGGTGAGGATGATCATCAAAGTCATAATCATCATGCCCATATGGAATGTAATCATTATTGTACCTTCTTGAAGCGTACCTTCTTGGTTGTGTTGGAGGAACAAACCTTCTTGCCTCGATGTGTGGTGGACTAAGGTTGCCATCCTCAACTTCTTCTGGGGGATGGCGCGTTGGTTGTGGTAGGGGAACGGCCCTGCTTGTACCTTGGTCATCACTCGTTTTGTAGCTTCGTTCCACGTCTTCCAAGCGATGCTTGATTACCTCATTGTCATGCATGAGTTTCTTAAGCATCTCCAGCATTTGTTGTTGCGTGTTGTCAACAGTTTCGGCCTCTTTTGACTTACTAGATGCGGAGTGAGTGCTGCTATCCATGTTTTACCTAAAGTGATCAAATAAAAACGAAAAGAGAAGAAAAGAAGCAAACTGACACAAAGACAAGCAAACGTTAAGGGATTAGTAAAAACAAACTATGAACACTCTGCTTTCTCTTCTTTCCACTCTCTTACCACTTTGCTTCTTGGATAACCTGAAGTTAAGAAGGTTCAAAGTGATCAATAAGAAAGTGTTTTGCCAATGCTTCTCCAATTCACAACGAGCTCCACTTGTTTCTCCCTTTGTGCTTTCAAGTTGCAGCAATTAGTATCAAAGTAGGATCAAAAGAAATGGAAACAAACTTGAACTTTCCACTAAGATTTAAAGAAAATAAGCAACGAAAATTGATGTATAAGGCTGAACAAAAGATGAACTAAGGGTTGCCGTGGGCAATCTTTAGTTAATTTTGATTCTATGCACTTACTATCCACAAAATGGTTCAAGTCATGCAACAATCGAGCAACCAAGTGTGTGATTGGTTCAAGAAGAGTAGGATAAGGAGAATATGATGCGGGAGGACGGTTGTATGTATCAAGGATCGAAATACGGTATCCAAGGTTTTCAAATCGCACCCAAAAATTTTTCACGTAATGCACAAATGTTTTGCCCTTTTTCTTTTCTCTTGTTCTTTTGTTTTTCTTTTTCGTCCTTGCTGTTTCAATTGAGCAAGGTTCAGATTCTCTTTTTTTTACTAGGGGGCAGAATTGAAATTTCACGCGGTTTGCACTTAGCACTTTCGCTTTTTGACAGAATAGTGCAATGTCATTAAAATGCAATTTGCAACTTTGACTTGCAACAAAATAACCTTGGAAAGTGAGGGAAATTGGGGTAGGCCGAATTGGGTTAGGGTTAGGGTTTTTGATTTAGGGTTTTTTTTGAACGTTTTGGGAATTTGCGGAATGGGATTTTGGGAACTGAATGGGTGGGGTAAATGGATTATTTGGGTTGGTAATTGATGATTTGTGTGGTCAATTTGGATAATAGCTAAGTTTAGGACAGAATTGAACCAAAATTCAAATTCTAGGATTAGGGTTTGTTTGAATGAATTGGGAACTTTGGATGCTGATTTTGTTTTGTAAAATTGGGTTGGGGTTGTTGTTAAGGGTGTAAATAAGGTAGTTTGGAATCAGGTTGGTGAGGTTTAGGGTTGGGTTGGGGTGGGTGCTGGTTAGGCCGTGGGGTATTGGGTGGTTTTAGGGTGTGTTTGATGTTGAAAATGGGTTACTAAGACAAGCACACGTAGGACTACTTGATTTAAAGCATGAAATCAATCACAATGCGAATCACAAGATGCATACAATCATCACCAACTAAAAGCTTTGGTAGCAACAAGATGATTTGAAACCGAGGTAGCTTTATAGGGTGATGGTTGTAGTAAAAAGAGAGCTGAATGAACTCTAAATGCTCAAACCCTAATTGTTCAAGTTTGAATGATAAAATCTCAGATGTTTGATGCACAAGTTGGATATAAAAGAAATGATGCTAGAATGATGAAGAACAAGACTCAACAAAATGCAAATGACTCAACAACTTGGACGTTTTTTTTGAAATGCAAGACAATTGGCGTGAGAATGAGGGGTAGAAGAAGGACACAACTGAACTTAAAAGACTAGACTCAAACAAAAAGGAAATGATATATGGTGGAATAGAGTAACCTGGCTCTGATACCAATTTGATGCGTGCAAGACGTGGGCTCCAACAATTCCACCTTCTCAACGTCCTTCACAAAGGGTTAAGCACAAGGAAGAAGACTTCCCCTTGCTTCCTTAGTGATAAAAACGTGTGGCTTAATTGAGCAAGACCAACACTTCAAGATGGTCGTTGATCAGGCAAACCAATATGGCCCTCCTGGACGGCACCTTTTAGCAATGGCAACACCTTCGAAATGCTCAACTTTGAAGGATCTTAACTTAGGTTTTTAATGCAAAACCAAGAAAACAAAGTCTCACACAAAGAGAAAGAAATATCAAGAATTCTTATTCATCAAAGTTGTGGTTTTCACATCGGCCAAAGAGTCTATTTATAGATGTCTAAGACCCTTAAGATATTCAGATATTATCTAAAAGAAAAAGCTAGAAACACATTTGAATTGAACTTGAATTTGCTAATTGTTTAAATTCAAAAATAACTAGAAAATCCTAGCTAAATATTTCGGTTGACATCCTCCTTTTCCAGCCGTGTACTTGATCAGCAAATGAGGCATTGTGGAGCTGTTTTGATGACTAGGATAGGGTTGAACTTGAATCCAAAAGTTGGGTGAAGTTTGAATTCAACTTGAGTTTGAATTTGAATGGAGCTTGAATTTGTTTGTTGTTTATCCTCCATCTATTCTTCAGTTGTGTTTAACAATCCAATAGAGGTCTTGAAATCTGATTCTGATGATGATAATATGGTTGGAGTTGAATTCAAAAGATGGTTGAAGTTCGAATTCAAATTGAGTTTGAATTTGAATTCAAACATAGATTCAATTTTAATTGGATTTTATCCTCCCTTTCTCCTTCAAAATGGCGTGTAGGTTGGATGATATGATAGCTGAATTCCTTTTGAAATGTAAGCCTCAAATTGGTTGAAGCTTGAATTCAAATCATGGTTGAATTTAAATTCAAGTTTAGCTTTGAATTTAAAATTCAATTTGACCATCATCCTCTTTGCTTCAACTTGGCCGGTCCCTTGATGTATTTTGGAGATGATTTTTGATTTCAATTTGAACAAGAGATTCTATCTTGGACACATTTGAGTTTGTCTTTGTGGAGACAAACATTCTCTTCAAGACAACATTTCTTGTTGTTGTTCATGTTATAAACCCAAAAAAAAATTTCCGTTTTGATTTCAGCCGTGTGCCTCTCTTAAGTTGCAAAGTTGTTAAATTTGTTCAAAGTTAAAAGCTTACCGTACAACTTGGAGAAGTAAGGTTGGTGGGAAAATGCTTCAATGTTCGCTGAACGTTCAATATATCATTTGGAGGAAATGAAAATATGAAAAAAATATGTTCAAAGTTAAAAGCTTACCATATAACTTGGAGAAATAAGGTTGGTTGACAAATACTTCGTTGCCTGAACGTTTAACATCACATTTGGAGGAAATAATAAAAGAACAAAAGCTTCAATGTTGGCTGAATGTTTGCACTTGGATTTCGGATGCAGATCAAGGGTCCCATCATAATGTCACTGGTACTATAACAACAAACAAAGCTAAACAAATTGAGCTTGATATTGCAAGCTTCTTATTTAGGCATGTGCAAGACGAACCAAATGAACATTGGGTTCATTTACTTGAAACCAAAGACGTTTAGCCAATCTTGCATATGGGTGTGTGTGTTTTTATGTTTGTTTCTCATTTTTGTAACTTTCAATTACTAGTGATTCCTGTCTTCATAACTTTGTCTTGTAGGAGACTTAGATGGTGTGAAAAGTATGATGTTATCTTGAAGAGAATGTTTGATACGTGCAGACATGGGCTCCAACACTTTCCACCTTCCAAACGTCCTTCACTAGGTTTAGGCATAAGGAAGAAGACTTCCCCTTGCTTCCTTTGTGAAATAAACGATTGGTTCAACGAGCAAGAACCAAGACTTCAAGATGGTCGTTGATCAGGCAAACCAAATGGCCCTCCTGGACGACACCTTAGAGCAATGGCAACACCTTCAAAATGCTCAACTTTGAAGGATATTAACCTAGGTTTTTAATGCAAAACCCAGAAAACAAAGTCTCACAAGAATTGGAGAAAATATCAAGTTTTTATTTCATGAAATTTCTACCTTCATCACACGCCAATGGGCCTTATTTATAGGCTAAATCCCCCCAAGCCTTGAAATAACTAGAAATCATCTTAAAGAAAGCTAAGTAACAAATGTTTAAATTTGAAATTTGTTTGAAATTCAAAACTAAGACAAATTCTAGCTAAAATTTGAATTGATTGTAGAATGCTAATTTCCATTATCCAGCTGTGTGTATGATAGCCAATGGGAGAGTTGGAGACTTGATTTGATGGATAGAATTGTTGGAGTTGAATTCAAAGTTTGGTAGAAGATTGAATCCAAATTGAATTTGAATTTGAATTCAATTTTGGATTCAATTTTGAGTTGTGATCTACTCTCCTTTTTTCTTCAAGTGGGCGTGTATTTTTTGAGCTTCAAGGATGGTAGATGACTTGTCTTGCAACTTGAAATCAAATCTCAAATTAGTTGGAACTTGAAATTCAAATCATGTTTGAATTTGAATTCAAGTTTAACTTCAAATTGATCTGATCTTTTTGAACTCAAGTGGGGCGCCTCTTTGATTGTTGTTGGAGATAATGTCGAGCTAATTTTGAGAAGAAATTCCAGCTTAGAACGTATTTGAATTTGTCCTTGTTAAGACAAACATTCTCCTCATGACAAACATTCCTTTTGTCTCCTTCTAGCGCACAAGCCTCTCAAACCATTTGTTGACCTTCGTTTGGCATATAACTATACATGTACCTACTTTCCTACAAAGAAAACACATAGAAACAAGGATCACAAGAAAAAAACAAAATTCAAAATAAGGAACACACTCACACACGCTTGTGGACCAACGCTCATAGTGTGGGTTCAATAAGATGAACCCAATGAGCCTTAGGTGTGACAACCAGAAAAAGAAAGGAATAAAGAATTAATTAAAATGGGAAAGATAATAAAAAAATGGATGTATTTAAAAAAAGAGAAAGGGATAAGGTTAAAGAATTAAAAAAAATAAATAATAAGGAGATAATGGGGGAGTAACCGACTCCCCCCTAATTGTCGCATCATTAGCAGTTAAGTGGAAGGTGGGGGACAAAGGTTAGCGTAAAAAGGAAAAGAGGAGGAAGCATTGACAATTTTAAAAAAAAAGAAGAAAAAGAGTGAGGAAACGCAGAGAGGCGGCAGAGAGAGGAAAAGAGAAGAAGAAGAAAATTGTCCCCAATCTGGTAAAGCGTATAGTTGTTTGGAATCGAGGTAGGTTCCTTTTTCCCCTCCAAATTGGTACAAGTCAAACATGATTTTATGGTAGATTATGTGTTTTTGATTGTTTTAATTGTTGAAACTGATAGTATGTGTGGTAATCGGTACAAAGCATCCGTTCTTGATATGTGGAAAATGCAAATATGGGTTTGCGTGCCTTGAATTTGATGTTAGGGAAAAATTTGATAATCAAAATGTCACAATCTTTGTATGATTAGGGTTTTTGTTTTTGTTTTTGGCCTTAGATTAGGTTCCCATAGACTAGAAATAGGTGGAAACATAAATCGAGATCGAAAAACGGACGCCGGATGTTGCAGGTGCACCTCACGCGCGCGCGTGGCCTGCACGCGCCTTCTGATTTCTTTGCGATGGAGTTCTGACTTATTTAAAATCTATATATATATAAAAGCAAAACGGACGGAAGCCCGGAATCAGCAGACAGACCAGCCCTTAACGGGCCGCCTGCACCTACGCCAGGGCTTGGCCCATTAATGATGTATATATATAAAAAAATAAAAATTGAGGATTGGGCGGAGCCGGCGCCGGACCGGGCCGAAAGGCCAACGGACCGAGCCTGCCAGTCGGCCCAATAACGCGAATATATAGAAAAACGGCGGTAGGCTACTGTGCGCGAGGCAGATTGGGCCGTAGGGAATTTTTGGCGGGCCTTTTAGACTTTTAATAATAATAATAATAGAAAATTGTTTTTTCTGAATATCCATTAATGTTAAGTAATTAATTAAAATAGTATTAATTATAGGAAAAATATAATTAAATATCAGAAAACTATAAATAAATTTCAGAAATTATAAAATGCTGGGATTAACTTATATTCATTAAATTTCCGTAAGTATGATAATTTATTTAATTTGGATAATTAGGTAATAAATAGAAATAAATAGGAGAAAAATGAGAAAAAATATAGAAAATGCACGATAAATGTATACAAGCCATGGAAAAATAGGTTTGACGCCAAACAACGTTAAATCATTACTCGGATAATAAATGAATCTAGATTTGAGTGCCGGAGGATGGTGAGGATGGGCCAGGGGCCTCAGGCAATTGTGTTTTGCATTAATGGCACATGCATTGCATTATGGCGGGTCGTGATGTACGGGTCACGGATGCTCAGTATGGTGTACGGTGGCGGGGCCACGCACACTTAGGATGGTGTACGATGGCGCGGCCATGCACACTAAGTATGGTGGCTGTGGGTGGGTACAACTGACAGCCACTCAGTAGGACCCAGGTTCATGCATTGCACAGTGGAGATATCGGCATTAAGTGTGACATGACTTTGTTGCGTGTGACATGCATAGGGTGACATGCATCATGTTGTTCCGCATTCTTTATCTGGAGTGAATTACCTTCCCGCACTCTTTTATATGCTTATGTGATATCGTATTCTATGTGCTATGTGTTATATCATTTTTGTATGCTCGTCTTGTACTACTTGGAGGAAGGTGCCTACTGAGTGATTTTCTCGTCATTCACCCCTACTCCCCCCTCCAGGTGAGCATGAGGACGTCTACGACTATGTCTTTGTTGAGGACGGAGCAGATACGGTAGAGTGGGCCGACTGACGGTCGCATCTAGGACATGAGGAGATCTTGCGGCTGTCTATTATTATTGTTTTGGGATTCCATCAGACATTACCTTATTTAGATAGATAGATTTTAGATGCTAGCTTTGATATCGTTGTCATGACTTGTTTATTATTCTATTTTGACATTTTCTTTTATTCGTGAAATTCATTATATGGTATTTCGTTTGCGCGAGAAAAATTTCTGTCTTTTCGGACATGTTGGAAATTAATTCGACGCTTTGTATTCTCCTTAGAGAGATACGGCGGGTGCACTGTTCCCGATGCTAGGGTTCGGGAGCAGGGAGCTACCGGTGGTATCAGAGCCGAGGCTTCAGATCCGCCTCGGAAACGCAGGATTAACTAGATCACCTAGACATAAGTTACGATCTTTTGCTAGAAACGATGAGTATACCCCTAATAAATGAAGTAGACCTAAGTTATGATCGGGTTAAGGAAGGTGTGTGTCGATGGTGAGCTTTTCTTGTTAATTACCTCTTTACCCTGCGATCAACTATTTAATTTATTTTTTGACTAACCTACATACTTTTTTATGAACTCTAACTCTAGGAAAATGCCTCCAAGACGTGAGCCAACAGGAAATAGAGGGCACGATGGTGATGACCATCAGGGTCAGGGGGCCATCCCCAAAGTTCTTGCTGATACCCTAGCCACCCTGACTACCTTGGTGGCTCAGCAGCATGTACAGATAGCTCACCTGCAGCAGCAGCAGGAGCAGCAGCAGCAGCAGCCCCCACCACCACCACTCCCAAGACTTCGATTCTTTTATAGGAAAATGCAGCATTCCCGAGTACCGATGTTTAGGGGCACTACATGGCTAGAGGAGGCCGAGATCTGGCTCCAGAATGTGACCGGGCAGTTGAGGTTATTGCAGGTTCCCGATGACCTAAAGGTGGAGGTGGTCGTTTCATTTCTTGAGGGTGATGCTAGGGGATGGTGGCTTAGCGTGCAGCGGCGGTTGACCCCACAGTTGACTTGGACCTAGTTCCGAGAAGAGTATCAGAGGCACTAAATTCCTGAGAGTGCCATACAGAGGAGGATGACTGAGTTCCAGCTATTTACTCAGGGGTCCATGACCGTGGACCAGCACTCAGAGAGATTGCATGCGCTAGGGAGATATATGCCTTCCGTTATGGATAGCGAGAGGGCGAAGATGTCTAAATTCAAGACTGGATTGAGCCCTCGCATTCAGTCCTTGATTATTTGTGCCAGACCGGAGACCTTTGAGGATATACTTGAGGTATGCCAGGATGTTGAGGGTGACCTCATGAGGGTGCAGTAGACGACCGGACGAAGCTGCCACGAGAGGAGTATCATTCTGGGAGACCCGGGAGATGGCTAAAGGTGCCCTACCGCCAGCAGCCAGGGAGCTCTCTTCGACCATCGCAGCAGCAGAGACAGTTTACTCAGCCACTAGCCATCGAGGGACCAGCGTTGACATATGCACAGCCAGTGAGAGTGGTGGCACCCACTACACCATGTGTCCATTGTGGGCGCTTTCATCCGGGTCAGTGCTGGAGGACCAGGGACGTTTGCTACAGATGCAGCACCCCAGGGCACTTTGCCAGAGACTGCCCTGCGCATGGACAGGCACCCCCACCACAGCAGAGCCAGACACAGCAGAAGGGGAGGCCGAAGACTAATGCCCGAGTACATGTCATGACACACGCCGGCGTCGAGGAGATCGGCGATGTTGTAGCAGGTACATCTTAATTAAGTGTTTAAGTTTCAGTTGCTTTGAGTACATTTCCTTCTTGCGATTAAGTGTTATATGTATAAACCACTATATGTTAGGTGAGATTTTGATTAACAAGGTCCCATCCTATGTTCTTTTCGATAATGGGCCAGTCATTCATTTATCGCCAGGAGGTTTGTCAAAAGTCTGAATATTCTACCTGAATGGCTGGAGATTCCCTATCGGGTTCAAACCGCCGGTGACCAGGTGTTTGTATCTCACTATCAGTACAAGGATTGTGCACTGGAGATTAATGAGTTGGAATTTGCTGCAACTTTAATTCCGATGCAGGCAAGATTTTGATGTTATTCTGGGCATGGACTTTCTGGCTAAGTATCAGGCCTCGATTGACTGTCGACAGAGGCAGGTCAGCATGCAGATGCAGGATAAACAGGTTAGTATTTTTCAGGGGGATTTCAAGTTGCATAAGACGCCCAAGAAGATTTACATGAGTGCAGCGCAGGCGCACAGGGCATTGAGAAAAGGTAATCAATGTTTTCTTGTATATGCTATTGGTGTAGAAAAAGAGATACCCTCGATGGATTCGATACCAGTAGTGAATAAGTATAAGGATGTATTTCCCGATGAGCTGTCAGGACTACCGCCCAGTCGTGAGGTAGAATTTGAGATTAATTTGCTGCCCGGTGCTGAACCAATATCGAAGGCACCGTACAGGATGGCTCCGGCTGAACTGAAGGAGCTGAAGGAACAATTGCAGGAGTTACTAGATTGGAAGTTCATTCGGCCCAGCGTCTCACCCTGGGGAGCTCCGGTCTTGTTCGTGAAAAAGAAAGACGGCAGTATGAGGCTCTGCATTGATTATCGGGAGATTAATAAGATCACCATCAAGAACAAGTATCCTCTACCCCGGATCGAGGATCTCTTCGATCAATTAAAGGTACCCTTTAATCAATGTAACTCATAATAAATATTGTAGAATTTCCAATTAATTCTGCGACTTTGGTATTCTTTCAGGGCGCTAAGGTATTCTCCAAAATTGATCTTCGATCTGGATAACATCAATTGAGGATTAAAGCTGAGGACGTAGCAAAGACTTCTTTTCGCACTAGATATGGTCACTATATGTTTTTAGTGATGCCATTCGGTCTGACTAATGCTCCCGCAGCCTTCATGGATTTGATGAACACGGTGTTCAGGGACCAGCTTGATAAGTTTGTGGTGGTCTTTATCGATGATATATTGGTCTATTCTCCGGATGAGTAGTCGCACGAAAAGCATTTGAGGGAGGTTTTGGATGTTCTCAGGCAGAAGAAGCTATATGTTAAGTTTAGTAAGTGCGAGTTTTGGCTGAAGAGCGTTGCGTTCTTGGGACACGTGGTCTCAGAGGAGGGATTTCTGTGGATCACAAGAAGATTGAGGCAATTACGGAATGACCTAGACCGACTAATATGACTGAAGGGATGAGTTTTCTGGGCTTGGCCGGCTACTATCAGAAGTTCGTTGAAGGATTCTCATCGATAGCAATTTCCTTGAGCAGATTGACTCAGAAAAAGTCAAAGTTTGTATGGACCGTTGAGTGCGAGCAGAGTTTTGTAGAACTTAAGAGACGATTGATGACGGCCCCTATACTTGCTCAACCCTCAGGCTCTGAAGGGTTTGTCATATATAGTGATGCATCGAAGAGCGGACTAGGTAATGTATATAACGTCAAAGTTGATTTTATATGCATTACAACTGTGGCCTGACTGTGTCTTTGCAGGATGTGTCCTTATGCAAAATGACAAGGTCATCGCATATGCCTCAAGACAGTTGAAGCCATACGAGCGGAATTATCCGACACATGACCTGGAGTTAGCTGCAGTGGTTTTCGCACTTAAGATTTGGCGTCATTGTGGGGTGAAGTGCGAAGTATTCACGGATCATAAGAGTTTGAAGTACCTATTCACACAGAAGGAGCTAAATATGCAGCAGAGGAGATGGCTTGAGTTGTTGAAAGACTACGATTTGACCATTAGCTACAATCTGGGGAAAGCAAACCGAGTCGTAGATGCTATGAGTAGGAAGTCCAGCCATGCTGGACAGTCACCGTTAGAAAAGGATATGGCAGAGTTGGACCTTGACATTGTGGACTCCACGGCTAATGTTCTAGCAGCACTGGTTATCACTCCATCCCTGATTGAGCAGATCAAAGAGGCATAGAACAGAGACGTAGCGCTTAGTGAGATCCAGGAGAAGAGGATGACCAACCAGGTTGATGGTTTTCAGATACATGACGATGGCAGTATGTGGTTTCAGGGGAGACTGTGTGTTCCTAAGGTTGAGAATCTCAGAAGGACAGTCCTGAAAGAGGCACACAACTCGAAGATGTCTATTCACCCGGGTACTACAAAGATGTATATATTATTGGTGGAGTGGAATGAAGAGACACATAGCAGAGTTCGTTGAGAGGTGTCTGGTATGTCAACAAGTCAAGGCAGAACACCAGAGACCACGGGGCCTGTTGATGCCGTTAGAGATCCCTGAATGGAAGTGGGAGCATGTAACTATGGATTTTGTGATGGGTCTTCCAAGGACAAAGAATGGTAATGACTTGATCTGGGTGATTATAGACCGTTTGACTAAGTCATCTCATTTCCTACCGGTGCCGAATGATGTAACTCTGGAGAGATTGGTTACACTCTATATCGACAACATCATCAGTTTACATGGCGTCCCAGTCAGTATTGTCCCCGATTGTGATCCGAAATTCACTTCCAGGTTTTGGTCAGCATGTTAGAGAAGGATGGGGACCGAACTACGATTGAGTACTGCATTTCACCCGCAGACAGACGGGCAATCAGAGAGGACGATACAAACATTAGAGAATATGTTGAGAGCTTGCACCATCAATTTCAAGGGGAACTAGGACGGTATGATCAAATTGATTAAGTTCTTCTACAACAACAGTCATCATAGCACCATCGGCATGGCACCATTTGAGGTGCTCTATGGGCGTAAGTGTAGATCCCCTATCCTTTAGGATGAAGTTTGAGAGCGTGCTATTAAAGGTCCAGAGCTGGTTGAGCAAACCAAGGAGAAGATTAAGTTGATTCGGGAAAGGCTTAAGGTTGCTCAAGATAGAAGTAAGAGCTGGGCTGACTCGAAAAGGCGTCCGTCGAGGGTGTTGCAAGATTTGGTCTGAAGGGTAAGCTGAGGCCTCGGTAAATTGGCCCTTATGAGGTTCTCGAAAAGATTAGTTTGTTAGCTTACCGTTTGGCATTACCCCCTGCGCTAGCTCAAGTGCACAATGTATTTCATATTTCTCAGTTGAGAAGGCACGTCCCGGACCCGAGTCACGTACTGGATACACCGCCTTTGAGGATCAGACCGGACACATCATACGAAGAGACTCCTGTTCAAATCATTGATCGCAAGGATCAAGAGCTGAGGAGGAGAATCATTCCATATGTCAAGTTACAATGGAGCAATCACAAGGAGAACGAGGCGACTTGGGAGCTAGAGGATCAGATGCGAGAACGCTACCCCGAACTCTTCGATTAAGGTACGTCGAGTCTCCTCGATATCTACGATTATATTACGTCAAGTTTCGAGGATGAAACTTTTTGTAAGGTGGGTAGGATGTGACAACCGAAAAAAAGAATAAAGAATTAATTAAAATGGGAAAGATAATAAAAAATGGATGTATTCAAAAAAAAGAGAAAGGGATAAGGTTAAAGAATTAAAATAAATAAATAATAAGGAGATAATGGGGGAGTAACTGACTCCCCCCTAATTGTCGCATCATTAGCAGTTAAGTGGAAGGTGGGGGACAAAGGTTAGCGTAAAAAGGAAAAGAGGAGGAAGCATTGAGAATTTAAAAAGAAGAAGAAAAAGAGTGAGGAAACGCAGAGAGGCGGCAGAAGAGAGGAAAAGAGAAGAAGAAGAAAAATGTCCCCAATCTGGTAAAGCGTATAGTTGTCTGGAATTGAGGTAGGTTCCTTTTCCCCCTCCAAATTAGTACAAGTCAAACATGCTTTAATGGTAGATTATGTGTTTTTGATTGTTTTAATTGTTGAAACTGATAGTATGTGTGGTAATCGGTACAAAGCATGCGTTCTTGATATGTGGAAAATGCATATATGGGTTTGCGTGCCTTGAATTTGATGTTAGAGAAAAATTTGATAATCAAAATGTCACAATCTTTGTATGATTAGGGTTTTTGTTTTTGTGTTTGGCCTTAGATTAGGCTCCCATAGACTGGACATAGGTGGAAACATAGATCGGGATCGAAAACGGACGCCGGAGGTCACAGGTGCGCCTCACGCGCCACCGGAAAAAGCCGCGCGTGGCCTGCACGTGCCTTCTGATTTCTCTGCGATGGAGTTCTGACTTATTTAAAATATATATATATAAAAGCAAAACGGGCCGAAGCCCAGAATCAGCAGACAGGCCAGCCTTTAACGGGCTGCCTGCACCTGCGCCAGGGCTTGGCCCATTAACGATGTATATATAAAAAAACTGAGGACTGGGCAGAGTCGGCGGCGGACCGGGCCGAATGACCAACGGACCGGGCCAGCTGCCATCCGGCCCATTAACGCGAATATATAAAAAACGGCGGTAGGCTAGACCCCGGCGGACTGGGCCTGGGCGCGAGGCAGATCGGGCCGCAGGGAATTTTTGGTCGGCCTGTTAGACTTTTAATAATAATAATAGAAAATTGTTTTTTCCTGAATATCCATTAATGTTAAGTAATTAATTAAAAATAGTATTAATTATAGGAAAAATATAAATAAATATCAGAAAATTATAAATAAATTTCAGAAATTATAAAATGCTGAGATTACTTATATTCATTAAATTTCTGTAAGTATGATAATTTATTTAATTTGGATAATTAGGTAATAAATAGAAATAAATAGGAGAAAAATGAAGAAAAATATAGAAAATGCACGATAAATGTATACAAGCCATGGAAAAATAAGTTTCAAACCGATAGCTCTGGCGATTGTGTTTTGCATTCATGGCACGTGCATTGCATTATGGTGGGTTGTGACGTACGGGTCACAGATGCTCAGTATGGTGTACGGTGGTGGAGCCACGCACACTCAGGATGGTGTACAACGGCGCAGCCATGCACACTCAGTATGGTGACTGTGGGTGGGTACGACCTATACCCACTCAGTAAGACCCGGGTTCATGCATTGCACGGTGGAGATATCGGCATTCTGTGTGACATGACTTTGTTGTGTGTGACATGCATCATGTTGTTGCACATTCTTTATTTGGAGTAAATTACCTTTCCGTACTCTTTCATATGCTTATGTGATATCATATTCTATGTGCTATGTGTTATATCATTTTTCTATGCTCGTCTTGTACTACTTGGAGGCAGGTGCCTACTGAGTGATTCCTCGTCACTCACCCCTACTCCCCCTCTCCAGGTGAGCATGAGGACTTCTACGACTATGTCTTTGTTGAGGACGAGGCAGATACGGTAGAGTGGGCCGACTGACGGTCGCATCTAGGAGAGAGGAGATCTTGTGGCTGTCTGTTATTATTTCTTTGGGATTCTATCAGACATTACCTTGTTTAGATAGATAGATTTTAGATGATAGCTTTGATATCGTTGTCATGACTTGTTTATTATTCTACTGTGACATTCTCTTTTATTCGTGGAATTCAATGTATGGTATTTCATTTCCGCTAGAAAAATTTCTGTCTTTTCGGACATGTTGGAAATTGATTCGACGCTTTGTATTCTCCTTAGCGAGATATGGCGGGTGCATTGTTCCCGATGCTAGGGTTCGGGAGCGGGGCACTACATTAGGTTCATCTTGAACATGCCTATACAAGAAGGTTCCAACTTGATGTCCAAGTTCTCTAGCCCTGCTTCTTGTTATAGGACCTATGACCTCCTGATGGGATTCCTGATCCTCAACAATCCCCCCATCCTCAAAAGGATTCGTCCTCGAATCGAAGGGTTCATCAATGAAAGGTATGAGGTCAGCAACACTGAAAGTAGAAGAAATAGAACCATACCTCTCGGGAAGATCAAGGACGTAGGCATTGTCACCTATGCATTTTAGGACTTGCAATGGTCTATCTCCTCTAGGCAACAATTTTGACTTTCTTTCGTTGGGAAACCTTTCTTTTTGTAAATGTAACCAAACCAAATCACCTGGTTCAAACACAACTCGTTTTCTATGTTTGTTGACTCGTTTTGTATAAGCTTTATTTTTCTTCTCAACTTGTGTTTTAACGTTTTCATGCAGTTTCTTTATCTTTTCCGCTTTTTGTTTACCATCAAGACTTGATCCTTCATGTACAGGAATGGAAATCAAATCAAGAGGAGACAATGGGTTAAAACCATACGCGATTACAAATGGACTATGCAATGTACCATGATGAACACTCCTATTATATGCAAATTCAATATATGGTAAACAATCTTCCCTGTGTTTAAGATGTTTTTGCAAAATGGCACGCAAAAGTTGAGATAGAGTACGGTTAACAACTTCTGTTTGTCCATAAGTTTGTGGGTGAGCTACGGTAGAAAACAACAATTGGGTACCAAGTTTAACCCACAAAACACGCCAAAAATGACTTAGAAATTTTGTATCCCTATCACTTACAATGGTACGTGGCATGCCATGCAATCTTACGATTTCTCTAAAAAACAAGTCAGCAACATGTGTGGCATGATCGACTTTCCTATATGCATGAAGTGCGCCATTTTTGAAAATTTATCTACCACAACATAAATGCTATCTCGCCCTCCTCGAGACCTAGGAAGTCCTAAAAGAAAGTCCATTGAAATGTCAATCCAAGGGGAATCAGGGACGGATAAGGGCGTGTAGAGGCCATGTGATTGGGACTTGGATTTGGCTTGTTTGCAAGTGATGCAACTACCACATAACCTCTCGACATCTTCGCGCATGTGTGTCCAATACAAATGTTCCTTAAGGGTTTCAAGGGTTTTGAACACTCTGAAATGGCCCATTAATCCTCCTCCATGGGCTACTCTAGTCAATGCTTCTTGTAGGGACGATTGGGGAACACAACTTTTGCTCCTTAAAAAGATAGCCCTCATGCATGTAGAATTTTTAGAAGCGTGCCTCTTTACATGCCTCAAAGATTGTGCCAAATCATGGTCGTTGGGGTATAAGTCCTTAAGTGATTCAAATCCTAAGAACCGAGAGGATAAAGTAGTCACTACGTGTATCTCCTAGAGAGGGCATCAGCAACTATATTGTCCTTTCTTTTTTTGTACTTAATCACATAAAGGAATTGCTCAATAAACTCTACCCATTTAGCATGTCTCTTGTTCAATTTTCCTTGCCCTTTAAGGTACTTGAGGCTTTCATGGTCAGTGTGGATCACAAACTCTCTAGGTTGAAGGTAGTGTTGTTAAGTTTGTAGGGATCTCACGAAGGCATAAAGTTCTTTATCGTAGGTAGAGTAATTCAGTGCAGCACATATTAATTTCTCGCTAAATTAGGCTATGGGTTTCTTTCCTTGGGTCAATACCACTCCAATACCCACTCCACTTGCATCACACTCAATTTCAAAATTCTCATCAAAGTTTGGTAACCTAAGGATGGGTGCAGTGGGGTTAGCCTCCTTTTAGGGTCATCGAATGCCTGTTGTTGTGGCTCCTCCCACTGAAAAGGCACATCTTTTTTTACAATCTCATTTAGGGGTGCATCTATGGTTGAAAAATCTTTGACAAAGCGCCTATAAAAACTTGCAAGTCTGTGGGAGCTGCGCACTTCCCCTACAGTGTTAGGTGTAGGCCACTCCACAATTGACCTAACCTTCTCCTCATCCATGTCTACTCCCTCAACCGAAATTACAGAACCTTGGAAGACTACTCGTTCCAAACAAAAAGAGCACTTCTTAAAGTTGGCGTAAGGTTGTCCCTTTTTGAGCTTTTCAAATACGGCCCTAATATGGCCAAGGTAATCCTCAATGGTTCGGGAATAGATTAGGATATCATCAAAGTAAACCACAACAAATCGTCCTATGAAGGCCCGTAAGACTTCATTCATCAACCTCATAAAGGTGCTAGGGGCGTTGGTGAGCCCCAAGGGCATTACTAACCACTCATAGAGCCCAAACTTGGTTTTGAATGCTGTCTTCTATTCATCCCCTTCTCTTATCCGTACTTGAAAGTACCCTTGCTTAAGGTCAATTTTGGTGAAGTATCTAGATCCATGCAACATATCCAACATATCATCCAGCCTAGGTATGGGGTACCTATACTTGACAGTGATTTTGTTTATGGCACGACGCTCAGTATACATTCTCTAGGTTCCATCCTTCTTGGGTACTAAAATGACAGGGACGGCTGACGATCTTAGGCTCTCTCGGATTTGTCTACTTGCTAGTACCATATATCTTGGATTTTCTCCCTATTTCTTTTTCATTTCTTGTTCTGATTTTTCTCCCTCACTCCTTTCATCACCACACGTTTTTCTAGAGTCATAATTAAAAAAATCAGTCGCATTTCCCCAAGGCCGTGAGTCTTAACGTTGAGCAAAAATGAATTTTGCTTCAATTGAGGTCTCATATCCCTTGTCATTTGTGTTATTCATAATCACCTTCATTTGGCACGTTTCATATACTGAAAAATCAGAAATTTTATTGACAACTTGGACATATCGGATCATTGTATCTAGGATTAAAATCCGACCATACAAACATTTGCCTTGTATCACTTAAAAAGGCACCTAGTCACAATCAATCTTGTAGCTACCGAAGCTATTGGTTGATTTTGTTATATGTCTTAATTTTCATATTATGACTGAATTCATGCATTGATTTATTGTTCAAGTGTTGACCATTGCACTACATAAACCATAATTGTCAAAGAAAACCCTAAAACACCCAATACAGCCCCACAGACAAACACCCTCCAAATCAGCCCCACCAATCATGAAACCACCCATAAACAGCCTCATTTGACCCCTCAAACAAAACCCCTAACCCAAATTTTCCAAACAAAATCAGCTTCAAAAATTCCCAATTCATTGAACCTAAAATCCCTAAATTAAGCCCTAACCACACCATTGCCAAAACCAGCCCAAACCCGACCCAAAAGTACCCCACATCAGTCCCCTCACACTCCAATTAACCTTTTAAACAAAACCCACAAGCCAATTCAACCAAATTCGCTCAGAATCCAAAAGCACCAAGTCATTCAAATCGAAAACCCCTAACCCTAATTCAAATTCCATACAACCTCAATTTCCCTCATTTTCAAGGTCACTTTAGTACAAATTAAAGGTATCATACTTCAATTCAAGGACAATTACACATTCTTCTCAAAAACACAAACTTTGAGGGCAAATGTGTGAAATTACGATTTTACCCTAGTCAAAAAACGAAAACATTTCAAAAGCTTGCCCATACTAAAAACAGCAAGGAAAGAAGAAAAAAAGCATAGAAAAGCAAAGAAAAATATCAAAAGAAAAAATAAAAAATGCTGGGATCTTATTTGTGCCATTTTGATGATTTTGTGTACCGTTGCAAAACCTTGAAGAATATCCCCTTACCTTACCTTTTCCACACCATAAACTGACCCTCATATGTTGATTACATGGTTAAATACTTGATTTTTGTATGCATTGAGCCATATTGTGTTTATAAGTGCATAGGATCGAAATTGACTAAAGATTGCCCACGGCAACACCTAGTCTTTCTTTGATTCAGCCTTTGACATCGTTTTGGTCTCATTTCTTCTTTGAATCATAGTAGGTCATTCAAATTTGTGTTCCAATCGTTTGAGTCCATTTTGGAGTGATTTGATATCCTTTTTGGTGCAAATTGTGAGTTTTGGAACCCATTTTATTACCTCTCGGGTTTTGCTGACTTTGAAATTTTTTGGAGATATTTTTCCTACTGTTTCAAGGTTATTTAAGTGCTGAAAAGTCCTGCTTTAGTCCAGCAACGAGTTGAGAAGAAATCGAACTGTTTGGTGCCGTTTGTGTCATTTTTGTGAGCTATTTGTTCCCTCAGCTTTCCCAACATTTCGCTACTGTTTGACCTCTTTTTGTCATCATTTGGATGTTAAAAACAAGGTATAACAGCTTGTTTGGGTACAGAAGTGTTCAAAACAGTTTGGACAAGTTTGGAGCAAACTTGTTCATAAGAGTGCAACATTGGGTTTATTGTAGAAGACTTGGCATTCACCTATCTCTATTGCTCTCTTTGACCGTTATTAGCCTCAGATTGGTCAAGAAACAAGGTGGTAACAGAGAAACAAAAGTTAGAAGAGTGCACAAAATTCTATTTTCGTTTACTCGTTCAGATTCCTTGTTTTTGGTATCTTGTTTTGTTTGTTATTTTTGATTTTTTCAGGTTTAGGATGGAGTCTACAAGTCAACATTCAGCAAGCAAATCAAAGGAAGTGGAAAGACCCCAAGCGACATTGGAACAAATCACTCAAATGTTACAAACCATCCTGAAGAATCAATCGATGCATAGAGCCGAATTAGACAACCTCCATGAAAGGTTGAAAAAAGTGAAGGCCACAGAACAAGTAGGGCAGCCCCTACGCATCAAGCAAGAAGGACTACATAAGAAGAACCTGAGGCAGAAAGTTAACGACCACCTCCCATTAAGCCGAGAAGATCTGCACCTCAACCACCCCCGAGAAAAAACCCACGCGAAGGTATAATAATAAATATAATCCATTTGAACAGGATGAAAATGATTATGGTGGCTACCCTCCCCGTGGTTATCAATGACGTCACAATCTCCTTTATCCCCAAGACGATGATTACTTAAAAACTAAAATCAGCATTCCAATGTTTTACGGTAAAAGTAACACCGAAGAATACTTAGAGTGGGAAACGAAAGTGGATTTAATGTTCTCATGTACCAATTACACAAGGTTGCAAAAAGTGAGGTAGCGTCCATTGAGTTTTCAAGATATGCTTTAATTTGGTGGACAAATCTATGTAGAAATCGGACTAAAACAAGACAACCCCAAACTCTTACTTAGGAAGAAATGAAATATGAAATACGACATAGATTTATCCTAGACAACTTTGGGAGCACCATATTCAACAATTTGCAAAATTTGCGCAGGAAATAAGAGTGTTGACGATTATTTTAAAGAATTAGAAATTTTGTTCAAGAGATCTAATTTACAGGAACCCGAAGAAGCCACCAAGGCACGTTTTCTACATGGATTAAATAGAGAAATCGCACAAAGGGTTGAGCTTCAACCCTACCTTGACTTGACATCCATGGTGCACCTGGCCGAGAAAACCGAGCAGCAACTTAAGGTACAAAGTTCTTCCAATTTCATTTTAGTTTCTCCTACTAATTAATCCTCCTCTTCGAAGTTCCAAAATAGGTCTTTCAGGAATGAAGGATGCCGGCCTACCCAAGGCCAAAACCGTGGCCAAACTTGGCCAACAAACCAAGAAAAGCGCGTCCAGTCCATGCCGAAGCAAGATGAAAGAGACAAACCAAACGCCTTCACAGGGAGTTCTTTTAAACCCTCTAGTAGTTTTAGGGACACTAAATGCTTTAAGTGTCGAGGTCATGGTCACATTGGTCGTGATTGTCCTAACGTTAAACGTGTAACGTTAAATAAGGAAACTAGCGAATATGTGACTGAGTCTAAGAATGAATCTTAACATGAGAATGAAAATGAACCCGAAATTGTAGAACTAGGTGAAGACAATGACTTTGAAAATCACGAATTTCTTGTTGTTAGGAGAGCTTTAAGTGCATTTCAAAAAGTTGATGAGCACGAAGAACATAGGGAGAACACTTTTTATATTCGTTGCATGGTGAATGATAAAGTGTGCACTATGATCATTGTTTCGGGTTCATGCGCAAATGTGGCTAGTATTGAATTAGTTAGAAAGTTAAACTTGCCTATGACTAATCACCCTCACCCCTACAAACTTGCATGGTCAAATGATCGTGGTGAAATTAGTGTTAGCAAACAAGTTTTACTTTCGTTGAGAATTGGTAGCTGTAAAGATGATATTCTCTGTGATGTTGTACCAATGCATGCTAGTCATATCTTACTTGGTAGACCATGGTAACTTGATGACATGTGACATATGATAGTTATCTGAACAAGTATTCTTTCAAATTGACTGGTAATTGTACCAATTACATGCACTCCCAACCTACAAAGTTCATGAGGATCAAAAACGTATGTGTAAGCCTAGGTTCGACCCTGAGGAGAAAGAAGCCGACAGAAAATTTATGGAGAGCATGAAGACTGAGGCTAGAAGACAAGAAGGTAAGGGGAAAGAGGTAGTACCCCTAAACGTTAGTGAGGGCAAGAAAAAGTGTGGGTACTTTGCAAAACAAAGAGAGGTGAGCCATGCCCTTTACACCAACAAAACCATCCTTATTTAAGTGTATAAGAAGTGCCTCATATCTAGTGAAGAATTACCACCATCTTTACCCACCTCAGTAGTCTCCCTTCAAGAAGAATTTGATGTTTTGTTCCCCACTGAGCCACCCAAAGGACTACCACTCCTAAGAGGAATTGAACATCAAATAGACTTTGTACCTAGAGCTATCTTTCATAACAGACCAGCCTATAGAGCCAACCCCGAGGAGACCGAAGAAATTCAATGAAAAGTTGAGGAACTCCTAGCTGGTGGATTAGTAAAAAAGATCTTGAGCCCATGTACGATACGCGTTATCTTAGTCCCTAAGAAAGATGGCGCTTGGAGAATGTGCATGGATTGTAGAGCCACAAATAAGATCACAGGAAGTATAGGTATCCCATACCTAAATCGGATGACATATTGGATATGCTGTATGAATCTAAATACTTCACCAAAATAGATCTTAAGCAAGGATATTTCCAAGTCAGGATAAAAGAGGGGAGACGACTGGAAAACTGCATTCAAGACCAAGTTTGGGCTATGAGTGGTTAGCGATGCCCTTCGGGCTCACAAACTCACCTAGCACCTTTATGAGGTTGATGAATGAAGTTTTAAGGACCTTCATTGGAAAATTCATTGTAGTATATTTTGATAACATCCTGATCTATTCCAAGACATTTGAGGATCATTTACAAACCTACGAGCCGTTTTCGAGAAGATAAAAGCCGAGCAACTCTATATCAATCTTAAGAAACGTTCCTTTTGTTTACAGAGAGTTGTATTATTAGGCTTCGTAATCACTGCAGATGGGATAGAGATGGATGAGGACAAAGTGAGGTCGATTGTGGAATGACCTACACCTAAGATTGTTGACAAGGTGCATAGTTCCATGGCTTAGCAAGCTTCTATAGGAGGTTTGTTAAAGATTCATCTTCCACAGCCGCACCCTTGAATGAAATTGTTAAGAAAGATATGCCTTTTTAGTGGAAGGAGCCACAACAACAGGCATTTGAGGAACTTAAACGAAGGCTAACCACTGCACCCATTCTTAGGTTGCCAAATTTTGATGAAACCTTTGAGATAGAGTGTGATTCTAGTGGCGTGGGCATTGGAGCTGTATTGACTCAAGGAAAACAACTCGTAGCCTACTTTAGTGAGTAATTAAAGGGAGCCTCAATGAATTACTCCACCCACGACAAAGAGCTGTAGCCTTAGATCCCTCCAAACTTGGCAACACTACCTTCAACCTAAGGACTTTGTGATTCACACTGACCAAGAGACCAAATGGGTAGAGTTCAAAGAACAGTTCCCTTATGTGATTAAATATAAGCAAGGTAAGGATAACATAGTCGCTGATGTCTTTTCTAGGAGGTATACCATAGTGACTACCTTGTCCTCATGTTTCCTAGGTTTTGAATCACTGAAGGAGCTGTATGTTAATAATCATGACTTTTACGACATCTTTGATGCTTGTCAAGAGGCACCTTTTAGGAAATTCTACAGGCATGATGGATACCTCTTTAAGGAACAAAAATTGTGTGTGCCCCAATCTTCCATGAGAGAGATGTTGGTGAAAGAAACCATGGGGAAGGATTGATGGGTCACTTTGGAGTATTTAAGACGTTAGAAGCCCTTAAAGAACATTTTTATTGGCCTCATATGCATGTGAATGTTGAGAAGATGTGCGCAAATTTTATTACGTGTAAGCAAGCAAAATCTAAGACCCAACCACATGGTCTTTACTCCCCATTACCCTTACCAGATTCCCCTTGGATTGACCTTTCTATGGGTTTTAGGCATACCTAGGTCTGGAGTGGACAGGATAGTGTCTCTGTTGTGGTTGACCGTTTTTCTAAAATGGCCATTTCGTTGAATATAAGAAAGTTGATGATGCTAATCATGTTGCTAATTTATTCTTTCATGAGATTGTTAGATTGCATGGTATGCCTAAGACAATTGTAAGTGATAGAGATACAAAGTTTTTGAGTCACTTTTGGCCTGTTTTGTGGCTAATCTTGGTACTAACTTGTTGTTTACACCTACAGCTCATCCACAAACTGATGGACAAACTGAAGTTGTAAATCGTACTCTTTCACATCTATTGCGTGCCATTTATTAAAAGTTGGGAATATTGTTTACCATATATAGATTTTGCATATAATAGGATTGTTCATCATGATACATTGCGAAGTCCTTTTGAGATTGTCTATGCCTTTAATCCCTTGTCTCCTATGGTTTTGATTCCCATTCCTATGCACAAACATTCAAGTTTAGATGGTAAACATAAAGCTGTAACCATTAAAAAGTTGCATGAAAAGATTAAACTCCAACTTGAAGAAAAGAATAAGGCATATGCACGAAGAAGTAATAAGCATTGTAAAGAAATTTCTTTTGAGCCGGGAGATATAGTTTTGTTGCATCTTAGAAAAGAAGGGTTTCCTAAGGAGAGGAAAAATAAGCTTTTACCGAGGGGAGACGGTCCCTTCAAAGTGCTTCAACATGTGGGTCCAAATGCTTACATTCTGGACCTTCCTCCAAGGTATAACATTGTTTCCTCTACTTTCAATGTTGCTGACTTAACCCATTACCATGACGAGTCCTTTGATTCGAGGACGAATCCTCTTGAGGAGGGGGGATTGATGCGGATCAAGGATCCCATCATAATGTCACCGGTCCTATAACAAGAAGCAAAGCTAAACAAATTGAGCTTGATGTTTCAAGCTTCTTGTTTAGGCATGTGCAAGACGAACCAAACGAACATTGGGTTCATTTACTTGAAACCAAAGACGTTTAGCCAATCTTGCATGTGTGTGTGTGTTTTTTATGTTTGTCCCATTTTCATAACTTTGCATTACTAGTGATTCTTGTCTTCATAACTTTGTCTTGTAGGAGACTTGATGGTTTGAAAAGGATGACGTTATCTTGAAGAGAATGCTCAAGAGAATGTGCAAGAGAATGTTTGTCTCAAGAGAATGTTGTCCTGAAGAGAGTTGAAGAATTTTGTCTTCAAGAATGTTTGTCTTGAAGAATGTTTGTCCTATGGAATGTGATGCGTGCAAGACGTGGGCTCTAACAATTCCACCTTCCAAACGTCCTTCACAAAGGGTTAGGCACAAGGAAGAAGACTTCCCCTTGCTTCCTTGGTGATAAAAACGTGTGGAGCAATGAGCAAGACTAACACTTCAAGATGGTCGTTGATCAGGCAAACCAATAAGGCCCTTCTTGACGGTACCTTTAAGCAATGGTAACACCTTCAAAATTTTC
Organism: Eustoma russellianum; assembly: GCA_036186865.1. Classification (NCBI taxonomy): domain Eukaryota; kingdom Viridiplantae; phylum Streptophyta; class Magnoliopsida; order Gentianales; family Gentianaceae; genus Eustoma; species Eustoma russellianum. The sequence continues at coordinate 16,691,622 of AP025053.1, forward strand.
AACTTTGAAGGATCTTAACTTAGGTTTTTAATGCAAAACCAAGAAAACAAAGTCTCACAATAAGTGAAGAAAATATCAAGAAGTTTTATTCATCCAAAGTTATCTTTTCCATGCGCCCCAAAGGCTATATTTATAGGCTGAAAATCTCGCCCTATCAGCCTTAAAATGAACATAAATTATTTCAAATAAGCTAGCTATCAAGTGTTTGAAAATTGAAAGTTGTTTGAATTAAAAACTAAAACAAATTCTAGCTAAAATCTGAAAATCTTGCAAGATGCTATCTTCAATGTATCCAGCCGTGTTTGATGTCCAAATAATGTCTTGGAGGAGCTGATTTGATGAGTAGGAGGTGCTTGAACTTGAATTCAAAAGTTGGTGAAGTTTGAATTCAAGTTAAGTTTGAAGTTGAGTGCACTTTGAATTTGGTTGTTGAATCCCCTTCCTCACTCCTTCCAGCCGTGTTCAAGATATCTAAGAGGTGTCTTGAAACCTGATTTAATGATGATAATATGGCTGGGGTTGAATTCAAAAGATGGTTGAAGTTTGAATTCAAAATTGAGTTTGAGTTTGAATTCAAAGTTGGATTCAATTTGAATTGGCATTTATCCTTCTTTTTCCTCCAAGATGGCGTGTAAGTTGGTTGGGATAATGGCTGAATTGTTCTTGAAACGTAAGCCTCAAATTGGTTGAAACTTGAATTCAATCATTGTTGAATTTAAATTTAGGTTTAGCTTTGAATTTAAATTCAATTTGATCATCCATCTTTGCACCTTTAAGTGGCCGGCCTCTTTGTTGCTTTGGATATGATTTTGAGTTCAATTTTGAAAAAAGAATTCCATTTTGGACACATTTGAATTTGTCTTTGTGGAGACAAACATTCTTTTCAAGAGGACATTACTTTTGTCTCCTTCTTTTGCAACACACGCCTACAATGTTCCTTTTGGGCCTCCATTTCATTTTGGATCTTCCATGTACCTAATTTACCTACAAAGAAAACACACAAAACAAAGATCACAAGAAACAAGATAAAATTCAAAATAAAGAATGCACACACGCACACGCATAAAACGCTCAAAGGGTTCAATGAAGAGAACCCATGGAACCTTAGGTTCATCTTGAACATGCTTATAAAAGAAGTTTCCAACTTGATGACAAAGTTCTCTTGCCCTCCTTCTTGTCATAGGGCCTTTGACCTCTTGACAGGACCCTTGATCCTCATCAGACCCTTGATCCTCATCAATCCCCCCTCCTCAAGAGGATTCGTCCTCGAATCAAAAAGGTCATCGGTGAAAGGGGTGAGGTCAGCAGCATTAAAAGTAGGCGAAATAGAACCATACCTTTCTGGAAGATCAAGGACGTATGCATTGTCACCTATGCGTTTCAAAACTTTGAAAGGGCCATCTCCTCTAGGTAATAGTTTGGACTTTCGTTCATTGGGAAATCTTTCTTTGCGCAAATGTAACCACACTAAATCACCAGGTTTAAACACAACTTGTTTTCGATGTTTGTTAGCTCGTCTTTCATTAGCTTTGTTTTTCTTTTCTAGTTGTGCTTTAACGTGTTCATGCAGTTTCTTTATCTTTTCCGCTTTTTGTTTACCATCAAGACTTGAACGTTCATCCACGGGAATAGGGATCAAATCAAGGGGAGACAATGGGTTAAAACCATACATGATTTCAAATGGACTATGCAAAGTACCGTGATGGACACTCCTATTGTATGCAAATTCGATATATGGTAAACAATCTCCCCAATGTTTAAGATGTTTTTGCAAAATTGCATGCAAAAGTTGAGAGAGAGTACGATTAACTACTTCAGTTTGTCCATCAGTTTGTGGGTGAGCAGTGGTAGAAAACAACAATTGAGTACCAAGTTTTGCCCACAAAACACGCCAAAAATGACTAAGAAATTTTGTATCTCTATCACTTACAATTGTCGTGGCATGCAATGCAATCTCACAATTTCTTTAAAGAACAAATCAGCAATATGTGTGGCATCATCAACTTTCCTACATGCAATGAAATGTGCCATCTTTGAAAATCTATCTACCACAACATAAATGCTATCGCGTCCCCCTCGAGACCTAGGAAGTCCTAAGACAAAGTCAATGAAAATGTCAATCCAAGGGAAATCAGGTACGGGTAAGGGCGTGTATAGGTCATGTGGTTGGGACTTGGATTTTGCTTGTTTGCAAGTGATGCAACTACCACATAACCACTCAACGTCTACGGGCATGTGGGGCCAATAGAAATGTTCCTTAAGGGTTTCAAGGGTTTTGAACACTCCGAAATGACCCATTAACCCTCCCCCATGGGCTTCTCTAGTCCATGCTTCTCGTAGGGATGATTGGGGAACACACAACTTATGTTCTTTGAAAAGGTATCCCTCATGTATGTAGAATTTTCCAAATGGTGCCTCTTTACATGCCTCGAAAATGGTGCCGAAATCATGGTCATTTAGGTACAATTCCTTAAGTGATTCGAATCCTAAGAAACGTCAGGATAATGTAGTCACTAACGTGTGTCTCCTAGAGAGGGCATCAGCCACTATGTTGTCCTTTCCTTGTTTGTACTTAATCACGTAAGGAAATTGTTCTATGTACGCTACCTATTTCGCATGTCTCTTGTTCAAATTTTTCCCTGCCCTTTAAGGTACTTAAGGCTTTCGTGGTCAGTGTGGATCACAAACTGTATAGGTTGAAGATAGTGTTGCCAAGTTTGTAGGGATCTCAGGAGGGCATAAAGTTCCTTATCATAGGTAGAGTAATTCAATGCAGCACCTTTCAACTTCTCACTAAAGTAGGCTATGGGTTTCTTTGCAAAATACCCACACTTCTTTTTGGACATGGTGACTCCTATGGGTACTACTACCTCTTTTCCCTTGCTCTCTTGTTTTTTGTTCTCACTTTTCACGCAGTCCACGAATTTTCTCTCAGCTTCTTTTTCCTTAAGATCGGCCCTAGACTTAGACATGCGTTGGTGATCCTCGTGGACTTTGTGTGGTGGAAGTGCATGCAATTTGTAAAGTTTGCCATTCAACTCGAAAGAATAACGATTCAAATATCCATCATATGTCACATGTCGATCAAATTGCCATGGCCTACCAAGTAAGATATGACTAGTATGCATTGGTGCAACATCATATAAAACATCATCTTTGTAACAACCAATGCTAAGAGAAATCAAAACTTGCTATACTTACGCTAACTTCACCACAATCATTTAACCATGCAAGTTTGTAAGGATGCGGATGATTAGTCATAGGCAAATTCAGTTTTCTTACCAATTCGATGCTAGCCATGTTCGCACAAGAACCGGAATCAATGTTCATGGTGCATACTTTACCATTTGTCATGAAATGAATATGGAAAATGTTTTCTTTATGTTGTTCGTGATCATCTAACTTCGGATATGCATTCAAAGCTCTTCACACAACAAGAAATTCCTTGGTGTCATACTCATCTAATGCGCCTAGATCCTCTTCAGGTTCAATTTCATTATCATACTCAGATTCGTTTTCATGCTCGGACTCAGACACATATTCATTAGTTTCCTCAATTAACATGATTCGTTTTGCATTAGGACACTCTTTTCATATGTGACCACGTCCTTGACATTTATAGCATTTAATGTCCTCAAACCTGTTTGAGAGATCAGAAGCATTTCCGGCAGGAGCCTTTTGTTGGCTGCGGTCATCTTGCCTTTATGTGGACTGCACACGGTTGTCCATCCTTTGTGACGACCCTTGGTCACGTGTTTGGCCTCCTGTAGGCCATGAGCTTCCCGTTCCTGAAGGCTTGCTGAAAAACCTTGAAGATTGATTAGTACGATAAGCGGAATTGAAATTAGAGGAACTACGTACCTTTAGTTGTTGTTCAATCTTCTCAGCCATATGAACCATGGTTGTCAGATCAAGGTAAGGTTTAAGATCAACCCGTTGTGCAATCTCCCTGTTTAAACCATGTAAGAAACGAGCCTTTGTGGCTTCTTTGGGTTCCTGCAAGTTAGACCTTTCCAACAAAATTTCTAACTCTTTGTAATACTCGTCCACACTTTTGGAACCTTGCCTTAAGTTTGGCAAACTTGTGAAAATAGAACTCTCAAAATTGTTTGGGATAAAACGTTGTCTCATTTCAAATTTCATTTCTTCCCAAGTGGCAATTGGAGGTTGTCTTGTCTTAGTCCTATTTCTACACAAATTTGTCCACCAATTTAGTGCGTAACCAGGAAACTCAATAGAAGCGTACCTCACCTTTTGTAATTCACTGTAGTTGGAACAAGAAAAGATTAGGTCCATTTTTTTTTCCATTCCAAATATTCCTCTGCATTACCTTTACCATAAAACGTTGGAATATTTATTTTTGTTTTGAGAAAATCGTCATCTTGCGGGAAAAGGGGATTTTGGCGCTTTGGTGACCACGGGGAGGGTGGTCATCAGAGTTATAATCATCATGCTCAAATGGAATGTAATCATCATTGTACCTTCTTGGAGCGTACCTTCTTGGTTGCGTTGATGGAACAAACCTTCTTGGCTCAATGTGTGGTGGTCTAAGGTTGTCATCCTCAACTACTTCTGGGGGGTGACGCCTTGGTTGTGGTAGGGGAACGGCCCTGCTTGTGCTTTGGCCATCACTCCTCTTGTAGCTCCGTTCAACATCCTCCAATCGATGTTTGATTACCCCGTTGTCATGCATGAGTTTCTTCAGCATCTCTAGCATTTGTTGTTGCGTGTTGTCCAAAGTCTCGGCTTCCTTTGACTTGCTAACAGCAGAATGAGTGCTGCTCTCCATGTTTTACCTAAAGAGATTAAACGATACAAAAAGAAAAGGCAAGAACCAAACTAACAAAAAGACAAACAAACATTAAGTGAGTAGTAAAAACGAAATATAAACACTCCTCTTTCTCTTCTTTCAACTCTCTTACCACTTTGTTTCTTGGATAACCTGAAGTTAATAAGACTCAAAGTGATCAATTAAGAAAGTGTTAGCCAATGCTTCTCCAATTCACAACGATTTTCGCTTGTTTCTCCTTGTTGCTTTCAAGTTGCACCAAATAGTATCAAAACAGAATCAAGTGAAATGGAAACAAACTTGAACTTTCTACTAAGATTCAAAGAAAATAAGCAACCAAAATTGATGTGTAAGGCTGAACCAAAGATGAACTAAGGGTTGCCGTGGGCAATCTTTAGTTAATTTTGATTCTATGCACTTACTATCCACAAAATGGTTCAAGTGATGCAATAATCGAGCAACCAAATGTGTGATTGGTTCAAGAAGAGCAGGAAATGGATAATGAGATGTGGGAGGACGGTCGTGTGCAGCAAAACGAAATACGGTATCCAAGGTTTCCAAATTGCACCAAAACAAATTTCAAGTAATGCACAAACGATTTGCCCTTTTTCTTTTCTCTTGTTCCTTTGTTTTTCTTCTCTTCCTTGCTATTTCAATGGAAGCAAGGTTCAGATTCTTTCTTTTTTTTGACTAGGGGCAGAATTGGATTTTCAGGCATTTCGCACTCAAAACTTTCGTTTTTGGGCAGAATAGTGCAATGACTTTAAATTGCAGTTTGCAACCTTTAATTGCAATAAAATAACCTTGGAAAGTGAGGGAAATTGAGGTTGGGCGGAATTTGGGTTAGGGTTAGGGTTTTAATTTAGGGTTTTTGGAAGTTTTTGGGTATTTGTAGGATTGGGGTTTTGGAAATTGAGTGTATGGTATATATGGCTATTTGGGTTGGTAATGGATGATTTGTGTGGTCAATTCGGATAATGGATGGATGTAGGACAGAATTGAACAAAAATTCAAATTCTAGGGTTAGGGTTTTCTTGAATGAGTTGGGAACTTTTTATTCTGATTTTGTTTGGTAAAATTGGTTTGGGGCTTTTTGTTAAGAGTGTAAATAAGGTAGTTTGGAATCTGGTTGGTGAGTTTTAGGGTCGGGTGTGGGTGGATTTCTTTGGGCTGGGTTTTGGGGATGGATTTAGGGTTTTGTTGATGTTGAAAATGGCTTGTGAAGACAAACACACGTAGGACTAACTTGATTTAAATCATGAAATCAATCACAATGTGAATAACAAGATGCATACAATCATCACCAACTAAAAGCTTCGGTAGCAACAAGATGATTTGAAACTGATGCGTGCAACTCGTGGGCTCCAACAATTCCACCTTCCAAACGTCCTTCACAAAGGGTTAGGCACAAGGAAGAAGACTTCCCCTTGCTTCCTTAATGAACAAAACGTATGGATTAAAACGAGCAAGACCAACACTTCAAGATGGTCGTTGATCAGGCAAACCAATAAGGCCCTCCTGGACGGCACCTTTAAGCAATGGCAACACCTTCAAAATGCTCAACTTTGAAGGATCTTAACCTAGGTTTTTAATGCAAAACCAAGAAAACAAAGTCTCACATAAAGTGAAAGAAATATCAAGAATTCTTATTCATCCAAAGTTGTGTTTACAATCAACCAAAGGGGTCTATTTATAGGCCTAAAATCGTCCCCCTTCGACCTTGAAATGGCTAGAAATAATTCAAATAAAGCTATCTAACAAATGTTTAAATTTGAACTTTGCTTGAATTTCAAAACTAAGATAATTCTAGCTAAAACTTGAAATGCTTGCAAGATGTTATCTCCTCTATGTCCAGCCGTGTTTAAGGATTCAATGGTGTCTTGGAGAAGCTGATTTGATGAGTGGGATGAGGCCTGAAGTTGATTTCAAAAGTTAGTTGAATTTGAGTTCAAGTTGAGTTTGAATTTGAGCTTGCTTTGAACTTGTCTCTTGGATATCTTTTCCCCACTACTCCAGTGTATTGGAGATGAATGGAGATTACAAAACCTGATTTGATGTTGATAAGTTGGCTGGAATTGAATTCAAATGATGGTTGAAGTTTGAATTCAAATTGAGTTTGAATTTGAATTCAAACTTGGATTCAATTTGAATTGGAACCTATCCTCCTTTTTATCCATCCAAGTGGCGTGTGAATATATGGATATTCTGGCTGAATGCATCTTGAAATTTAACTCTCCAATTGGTTGAAGTTTGAATGCAAATCGTGGTTGAATTTAAATTCAAGTTTGGAGTTGAATTTAAATTCAATTTGATCATCACCTTATCTTCATCTTTGGATTCAAAGTGGCCGGCCTCTTGGATGATATTTGGGGATGCTTTTGATTTCAATTTGAACTAGAGATTCCATCTTGGACACATTTAAATTTGTCTTAGTGGAGACAAACATTCTCTTCAAGACAATCATTCCTTTTCTCTCTCTTTTTGGTAGCACACGCCTACAAGAACATTTTGGACTTCTATTTGGCTTTGAGCATTTTGAAGGTGTTGCCATTGCTTAAAGGTGCCGTCTAGGAGGGCCTTATTGGTTTGCCTGATCAACGACCATCTTGAAGTGTTGGCCTTGCTCGTTTTAATCCATACGTTTTGTTCATTAAGGAAGCAAGGGGAAGTCTTCTTCCTTGTGCCTAACCCTTTGTGAAGGACGTTTGGAAGGTGGAATTGTTGGAGCCCACGAGTTGCACGCATCAGAAACTGAGGTAGCTTTATAGGCTGATGGTTGTAACGTTTAAAAGAAAGCTGAATGGGACCTAAATGCAACAAACCCTAACTTGTTCAAGCTTAAATGACAAAGATCAAAAGTGATGAAAAGATTGAAAAGGAAAGAATGAAACTTGAATGATGAATGACACGATGCAGCAAAAGGCAAACACTTAGAAACCCTAGGTCGTTTTTTATGATAGACAAATGACATGTAGAATGAGGGGTAGAAGAAGGACACAACTGAACTTGAAATGAATAATAGACTGAAACAAAAAGAAAAGGATAGAATACGGTGGAATAGAGTAACCTGGCTCTGATACCAATTTGATGCGTGCAAGACGTGGGATCTAACAATTCCACCTTCCAAACGTCCTTCACAAAGGGTTAGGCACAAGGAAGAAGACTTCCCCTTGCTTCCTTAATGAGATAAACGTATGGTTCAAGCGAGCAAGAACCAACACTTCAAGATGGTCGTTGATCAGGCAAACCAATATGGCCCTCCTGGACAGCACATTTAAGCAATGGCAACACCTTCAAAATGCTCAACTTTGAAGGATCTTAACTTAGGTTTTTAATGCAAAACCAAGAAAACAAAATCTCACAATAAGTGAGGAAAATATCAAGAAGTTTTATTCATCCAAAGTTATCTTTTCCATCCGCCCCAAAGGCTATATTTGTAGGCTGAAGAATCTTGCCCTATCAGCCTTAAAATGAAGAGAAATTATTTCAAATAAGCTAGCTATCAAGTGTTTGAAAATTGAAAGTTGTTTGAATTCAAAACTAAAACAAATTTTAGCTAAAATCTAAAAATCTTGCAAGATGCTATCTTCAATGTATCCAGCCGTGTTTGATGTCCAAATAATGTCTTGGAGGAGCTGATTTGATGAGTAGGAGGTGCTTGAACTTGAATTCAAAAGTTTGGTGAAGTTTGAATTCAAGTTAAGTTTGAATTTGAGTGCACTTTGAATTCGGTTGTTGAATCCCCTTCCTCACTCCTTCCAGCCGTGTTCAAGATATCTAAGAGGTGTCTTGAAACCTAATTTGATGATGATAATATGATTGGGGTTGAATTCAAAAGATGGTTGAAGTTTGAATTCAAAATTGAGTTTGAGTTTGAATTCCAACTTGGATTCAATTTGAATTGGCATTTACCCTTCTTTTTCCTCCAAGATGGCGTGTAAATTGGTTGGGATAATGGCTGAATTCTTCTTGAAACGTAAGCCTCAAATTGGTTGAAACTTGAATTCAAATCATTGTTGAATTTAAATTCAGGTTTAGCTTTGAATTTAAATTCAATTTGATCATCCATCTTTGCACCTTTAAGTGGCCGGCCTCTTTGTTGCTTTGGATATGATTTTGAGTTCAATTTTGAAAAAGGAATTCCATCTTGGACACATTTGAATTTGTCTTTGTGGAGACAAACTTTCTTTTCAAGAGGACATTCCTTTTGTCTCCTTCTTTTGCAACACACGCCTACAATGTTCCTTTTGGGCCTCCATTTCATTTTGTATCTTCCATATACCTAATTTACCTACAAAGAAAACACATAAAACAAAGATCACAAGAAACAAGATAAAATTCAAAATAAAGAATGCACACACGCACACGCATAAAACGCTCAAAGGGTGGGTTTAATGAAGTGAATCCATGGAACCTTAGGTTCATCTTGAACATGCTTATACAAGAAGGTTCCAACTTGATGACAAAGTTCTCTTGCCCTCCTTCTTGTCATAGGTCCCTTGACCTCTTGACGGGACCCTTGATCATCATCAGACCCTTGATCCTCATCAGAATGTTTGTCTTAAGGAATGTTGTCCTAATCCCTTCCCCAACAACTACATGGTTTGAAAGGCCACTTAAGGATCAACGTCACAACAAGATGAGGACAAACAAATCTACACAACAAGTCAAAAGGGGCGGCCACCACAAGGATAAAGATGAGGCAAATTTCAACTCAAATTCAAGACCATTCAAGATTAAAGTTCAACCAACTCAACTTCAAAACTCAATCACAAGGCTATCAAGAAATATAAAATCGGCTGGAGTAGGAAGGACCAAGATGACTACTATATTTGAAGACAAGATAATTAGCTAACTTTAGTTCAAATTGTAGTTTTTTTTCCAAACTTTTGATAGGATTTTAAGATAGAGCTTTATACTTCTGAGGGTCTTAATTAGCTAGAAAATTTTAACATAGGAAGGCCTTATGGCCGATTGTATCAACACACATTCATCAAAAATATTAAATGTTTCTTCTTCTCGAAAATTGTGAGACTTTGTTTTCTTGATTTTGCATCAAAAATCAAGGTTAATAACTCTCAAAAGTAAGCAATTTGAGGGTGTTTTCCCAGGCTAAGAGTGCCTTTTAGGAGGGCCTATTGAAGGGTTTTCTATCAACATACGCTTGAAGGTTTCGGTGTTTGCTCATTGCCAACAACTTTCTACATAACGGAAGCAAGGAACAAATCACTTCTTTGTGCCTAAACCTTTGTGAGAGGGATGTTGGAGGTAGTAGAGTGGATCCGTACATCACGTGCATGCATCAAATTCACTTATTTAAACGCTTTATTAGACTTTAAGCTCTTAGTTTAGAGTTCGTTTCAGCTGTAGCTATATTGCATTCCATTCTTTTATTTTGCTATCAAAGTCTACTACATTCTTCTTGCATTCGAAGCTCTTAGCTTGATTTAAAGGCTTTGTGTATTTTTCTTAAGCTTGGTTCTTGCTTCTTCAAGCTAAAATGAGTTCAAACACATACAAAACAACATATGCAACATATACAACATGTCCTAGGGTTTGTTAGACTATAAACATAAACTTGCAGTTATGATGCGGATCAAGGATGTCATCATAATGTCACCGGCCCTATAACAAGAAGCAATGCTAAGCAACTTGATCTTGATGCGGCAAGCTTCTTGTATAGGCATGTGCAAGATGAGCCAAAAGCTCATTGGGTTCATCTCATTGAACCAAAGGCTTGAGCGACTCGTTTTCTTGCATTATAGGCTAGTTATTTGTCTTGTATTCAAGTGATACTTGCTTGTTTATGTGTGTCTTGTAGGAGGAAATAAGCTGTTCAAAAATGGCGCGAAATGGAGTTTACACATGCAAGAAATGGAGAAGTGAGCAGATTTGAAAAGTCCACTCAAAGCTCCAAAAATGAAAGGCCAAACGGATAAGATTGTGGATAGGTGGATAAGGGAATGTCCTAGCATCATTTGCAGCAAGTTTGAGATTGGGAAAGTGTGAGAAAAAAATGGAAGGTGCCAAGAAATGGAAAGTGAGCAAAAAAAAGAAAGTTCGACAGTTTTCAGCATGTGACACGTGACGAGGATCAAGGTCCCATCAAGAGGTCAAGGGCCCTATGACAAGAAGGAGGGCAAGAGAACTTTGTCATCAAGTTGCCACCTTCTTGTACAAGCATGTTCAAGATGAACCTAAGATTCCTTGGGTTCATTTCATTGAACATTCACCTTGAGCATGTATAAGCATGCGTGTGTACGTTCTTTGTTTTGAATTTTCATCTTGTTTCTTGTGATCCTTGTTTTATGTGTTTTCTTTGTAGGTAAATTAGGTACATGGAAGATCCAAAATAAAATGAAGGCCCAAATGGAACATAGTAGGCGTGTGTCACAAAAGAAGGAGACCAAAGGAACGTTGTCTTGAAAGGAATGTTTGTCTCCACAAAGACAAATTCAAATGTGCCCAAGATAGAATCTCTTGTCAAATTAAAATCAAAATCATCTCCAAATATCAACAAGGGGGCCGGCCAAAATTGAAGAGAAGATGAAGATCAATTTGAAGTTAAACTTGAATTTATATTCAACCATAATTTGAACTCAAATTTCAACCAATTGGAGACTTAAAATTCAAGAAGATTTCAACCTATGTCTCCAGCCTATAACACGCCGTCTTGGAGGATAAAGGGAGGATAGATTCCAATTCAAATTGAATCCAAGTTTGAATTCAAATTCAAACTCAGTTTGAATTCAAACTTCAACCATCTTTTGAATTCAAGTCCAACCAATCTTATCATCATCAAAATCAGATTTTCTACACTTCCTTATCCATGGAACAAGTCAGATTGGAGAGCTAGAACACAATTCAAATTGATTCCAAGTTTGAACTCAAGATCAACCACAATTCAAAGTCAAACATCCACCATCTCTTGAATTCAAGCCCAAGCATATCCTACTCATCAAATCAGCTCCTCCAAGACATTATTTGACTCTCATACACGGCTGGACATGGAGAGAATGGGATCTTGCAAGCAATTCAAATTCTAGCTAGGATTTGTTTTACTTTTGAATTCAAATAATTTTCAAGTTTCAAACATTATTAGCTAGCTTATTTTGAAATAATTTTTGGACATTTGAAGGCTGATAGGATGTGGGTTAAGGCCTATAAATAGACCCCTTTGGCCGATTGTAAGGACAACTTTTGATGAATAACAATTCTTGATATTTCCTTCACTTTGTGTGATACTTTGTTTTCTTGGTTTTGCATTAAAAACCTAAGTTAAGATCCTTCAAAGTTGAGCATCTTGAAGGTGTTGCCATTGCTAAAAGGTGCCGTCCAGGAGGGCCATATTGGTTTGCCTGATCAACGACCATCTTGAAGTGTTGGTCTTGCTCGTTTGATCCTTACGTTTTTATCACTAAGGAAGCAAGGGGAAGTCTTCTTCCTTGTGCCTAACCCTTTGTGAAGGACATTTGGAAGGTGGAATTATTGGAGCCTACGTCTTGCACGCATTAACACGTCTCGGTTTTTTCAACATAACTCCTCAACGGTCAATCCAAATTCCTTTATTCTAGTTGGATCTAAAAGATAAGAGAAATAGCTATGACTATTATTTCCATCACTTTTGTCAAATTCGGAGTCGAAGATATCTAGAATTCGTGATAAAGTTGAGTGATGCTGAAACTTGTATCCTCATGACATCTGAACTTCAAACAGTTATATCTCTTTCAATACTTATCCAAATGAGGTGATCTCACAGCCTATATTCAAGGATTTTTATGGTATACAACTCCCTTGCTTTGAACTTTTCAAATCTCTGAAGATATATATGCCAAATACGCGTGAGAATATCAGAGAGGAAAATTTGTAAGCTGAACTTTGATTGGCCATAAAATGATCATCTCAACTCTAAATTGGGTGATTCCAAAGCCAATATTTCGTATAAGGAATTATCTTTGACTTCAAAATCGTATCAAGAGCTGATCGAAGGAGCAAAGTGTCGCATATGGCAGAATAATACAAGATAAAGTTGAATACAAGCCAAAAAGTGGTCTAGATTCAAGCTGTTTTGTGATTCTGAATATTCCTTTTGTGCCAAATGATTTATCTTTCATTTTTATCTTAGATTAGAGTTTTATTTCAGATTATTTAAGGGAAAACATGGAGAACAAAAATCAGATAACAATTTAATGAAAAACACATTTTTTCTCCAAGTTTGAGAGAGTCTCTTGCTTTCTTAGTTTTGCATAAAAATCAAGGCTAGCATCCTTCAAAGATTGAGAAATTTGAAGGGTTTCCAAGGGCTTAGATTGCTGCCTATGAGGGTTGGGTATCCGTTTCCCTACAAGCCACCAATCTGTGTTTTTGGTGTGCTCAACAAGTTCTTGCCGTGTTCTTGCAAAGGAAGCAAGGGGAAGGTCTCTTCCTTGTGCCTAACTGATACAAGCACGTGATGGAAGGATCCACTCTAACACTTCCAACATCCCTCTAACAAAGATTTAGGTACAAATAAGTGATCTTCTCCTTGCTTCTGTTGTGTAGAAAGTGCTGGCTTGAGCAATCACCAAAAACTTCAAACGTACATTGATAGGCAAACCTTCAATAGGCCCTCCTAGACGACACTCTTAGCCGTGGCAAACGCCCTCAACATGCTCATCTTTGAAGGTTATTAGGCCTGATTTTTAACGTAAAATCAAGGAAAACAAAGGCATGTTCATAAAGAACAAAAACCGAAATTCTATTGAATAAATCATCAAAATCTTCAACTCTCTTGTACAAACTGGTTTGATACTTATTTATGCATATTCTAAGCTGCCTATGGACGCCGTAATTACCTTTGAGATGGATTAGGTTCCATCTCAAAACAACTGAATGTTAAATGAGCTCTATCTTGTCTTCAATTCTTGTCTTCAAATCTTATCATTTGATCCCTTGTGCATGTTTTTGAAGGCTGGAATAAGATGGGATAAGTCTTGGGAAGCTCTAGAAAGAAGAGTCCAAATTAGAGTAGGAAACTCAATTTGACAGCAGAAACTTTCACGCCTAATATATAGGCCTTAGAGTCCGAACTAGCCTTTTGTATCTTCATGAAAGTTGTAGATCTTTTTGAAGACTTGTTTTAGGCACCTGAATGACCTCTTTTGGAGTTTGGACAATGGAGATATGCCTCTTCAAAGTTCTGTCCGATAAGATGACTTCCTTCTTTTGAATTGAAATTCAATCTTCCAGACGTTTATTCTTTATGAAAAAATTTGAGGTGCTTACGATGATGATGAGTTGTCTTGAATCTTGAAATTCAAAGTCCAAGTTGGTTTGGATTTGAAATTCAAATTTTGTTTGAATTTGGATTCAAATTTGAATTTGAATTTGAATTCAAATTCAAATTGAGTTCAAATTTGCTTCATCTTTATCCTTGTTGGCCGCCCCTTCAAGCTTGTGGTGTAGATATGCTTGTCCTTATCTTGTTGGGATGTTGATCGTTTAGTAGCTTTTCAAACCATGTATTTGCTGGGGAAGGGATTAGGACAACATTCATTGGGACAAACATTCCCTAGGACAAATATTCTCTTTAGGACAACATTCTCTTGAGACAAACATTCTCTTCAAGATATCATCATTCCTTTCACACCATCGGTTTCCTACAACACAAAGTTAGGAAAACAAGAATCATACGGAAGCATGACATACATTTTCTTATGTTATTGAAAGATGCCTATATGCGCGAATAGTGATGCATGGAATACAAGCCAAAACTAAGACAAACTTTGTCTTGCATTTTGCACGCCTTGGATCGCATCATTCCCTCCTTCCTAGAAAAGATTTGTCCCGAATCTTAGCATGTATTCCATGAGGGAGAAAAATCCTCAAGGATGCAACAAAGATACAAGACACACATGTGTGCACACTTTCATCCTAAGATGTTTAGGGTGAATGAGTAATGAAATGACAAAACATGCACTTAGGAACTCACAAATGTTGATTTGATCATGCATCCACGATAAGTAAGTCCTCTACCATACATGTTTTGGATGCCTTAGGATCTGATTTTCAAATATTAGTTCATAATACACATCATCAAATCCTATAGGGGCCACATGACAAGAGGGTTCAACAGAGGTTTCCTTCTAGTGTGTTAAGGATGTATAACCAATAAAACCTCATAGTTATCATGCATTTGATCCTCACATAATGTCAGCACATGAATGTCATATGATGTATCATGATGTGGTGACAAAAATGGCATGTTTGGAGTTGTGAGAAGTATACTTTGAAGCTTTGATTCCTTTAAATTGGATGGGATAACAAGTGGGATAAACTCCTCTTTTTTGATACAAATCAGTTTCATAATCATGAATGAACATAGGATTGTCATATACAATGTTATTTAAATGTAATTCAAGTGTTTCAAATAACATGGAATCATGTTTATCACATTCAAATAAGGAATTGCTGAAAACATGCCATTCATTCTTTTCTAAGTTATCATGCTTAAGTGTACTATCAAACTCACTTGAAAGCTCACTTAACTCATCACTCAAATCATCATGTATGGCATATAGATCATTATACAATGAATCATTGCAACATGACAATTCATGAGAAAGCAGTTTGTGTGGCATCTACTCATTCTTAACATTATAAATGCATTCTTGCTCATCACAAAACGTAGGAGTAGTAACATCTAATTCATGAAATCAGAATTGGTTACATTCAAATCAAGCTCGACTACTCATTGTTGTCATTGACGTTCAGTTTATTAGAAGTAGGGTTGGATTCATGCAAATTTTCAGTTTATTTAGCTTCTAATGCAAGTAAAATTGATTTACATTCTTTCAAGTGGTGGTTTGTTTCGTCAGAACATTTTTGCATCCTTTATATGATTGGACGAATGTTACTCCACATTGTGAACCTGCAAAATAGAACAACTTGTGCAAGAAATGGTTAGCAAAAAATCAATTCGATCTTGAAAGTGTTGGTGATCTCACTTCCACTCTTTTCCTCACTCACTCAACTTTGTTTCTTGACCAATCTTGGATTAAGAACAACCAAAGAGGGCGACAAATGAGAGGTGTATGCCAATCTTTCTTCAACACGATATGTTTTGCACTATTTTGCACACTTTAGTTTCAAACTTTGCCAAACTGTTTTGAACACTTGCTGTACCCAAACAGGCTGTTATACCTTGTTTTAACGTCCAAATGATGGCAAAAAGAGGTCCAAATAGTTGCAAAATATTGGGGAAGCTAGGGTCACAAACAGTTCATTAAATTGACACAAATGGCACCTCAAATCTTTGCTGGACCAAAACAGTATTATCCAGCACTTAAAAGACCTTAGAATTGTAGGGAAAATTACTCCAAAAAGTTTCAAAGTGAGCAAAATCCGAAAGGTACTCAAATAGGCTCCAAAACTCGCAATTTGCACCAAAAAGGATGCCACATCACGTCAAAATGGACTCAAACAATCGGGACATCAACTTGAGTGACTCAACTATGATTCAAAGAAGAAATGAGAACAAAATAATATCAAAGGCTAATCAAAGAAAGACTAGGGGTTGATGCGTGCAACTCGTGGGCTCCAACAATTCCACCTTCCAAACGTCCTTCACAAAGGGTTAGGCACAAGGAAGAAGACTTCCCCTTGCTTCCTTAGTGATAAAAATGTGTGGATCAAATGAGCAAGACCAGCACTTCAAGATGGTCGTTGATCAGGCAAACCAATGTGGTCCTCCTGGACGGCACCTTTTAGCAATGGCAACACCTTCAAAATGCTCAACATTGAAGGATATTAACTTAGGTTTTTAATGCAAAACCAAGAAAACAAAGTCTCACACAAAGTGAAGGAAATATCAAGAATTCTTATTCATCAAAGTTTCTTTACAATTCGGCCAAAGGGGCCTATTTATAGATGCCTAAGACACTTAAAATAATCAGATATTATCTAAAAGAAATAGCTAGAAAAACATTTGAATTGAACTTGAATTTGCTAATTGTTTGAATTCCAAAATAACTAGAAAATCCTAGCTAAAAATCGGTTCAGCCGTGTATTTGGTCAGCAAATGAGGCCTTGGGGAGCTGATTTGATGAGTAGGATGGGGCATAACTTGAATTCAAAAAGTTGGGTGAATTTGAATTCAAGTTGAGTTTGAATTTGAGTTCACTTTGAATTTGGTTCTTGCATATCCTTTCCTTCAAGCCGTGCATGATGTTGTTGTGGTCTTGGAAAACCTGATTTGATGATGATAAAATGCCTGAAATTGAATTCGAATGATGGTTGAAGTTTGAATTCAAATTGAGTTTGAATTAGAATTCAAACTTGGATTCAATTTGAATTGGAATCTATCCTCTTTTATCCTCCAAATTGACATGTTCATGGCTGGAAAAATAGGCTGAAATCTCCTTCAAATTTAAGTCTCCAATTGGTTGAAACTTGAATTCAAATCATGGTTGAATTTAAATTCAAGTTTAGCTTTGAATTCAAATTCAATTTGATCATCATCCTTTTGCTTCAAAAATGGTCGGCCCCTTTTGATCTTTGGAGATGATTTTGAGTTCAATTTTGAAAAGAGGATTCCATCTTGGACATATTTGAATTTGTCTTTGTGGAGGCAAACATTCTCTTCAAGACAATATTCCTTTTGTCTCCCTTTTTGCAACACACGCCTACATTCCATTTTGGGCCTCTCTTTGGCTTGGAACTTCCATGTACCTAATTTCATACAAAGCAAACACAAGGAAGCAAGGATCCCAAGAAAACAAGACATACACTTGTTTATTTTATTGAAAGACGCCTATATGCATGAAAAGTGATGCATGGAATGCAACCGAAGACTAAGACAAACTGTGTCTTGTATTTTGCACACCTTGGACCGCATCATTCCCTCCTTCCTAGAAAAGATTCGTCCCGAATCTTAGCATGTATGTCATGCGGGAGAAAGATCCTCAATAATGCAACAAGGATACAAGACACACACGTATGCACACTTTTATCCTAAGATGTTTAGGGTGAATGAGTAATGTAACGACAAAACATGTTCTTAGCAACTCATAAAAGCTGATTTGGTCATGCATCGACAATAAGTAAGTCCTCTTCCTCATATGTTTTGGATGCATTAGGATCTGATTTTCAAATTTTAGTTGATAATACGCATCATCAAATCCTATAGGGTGTGCATGACAAGAGGTGTTCAACAGAGGTTTCTTTGTAGTGTTTTTAGGATGTATAACCAATAAAAGCTCATAGTTATCGTGCATTTGATCCTCACACAAGGTCAGCACATAAATGTCAGATGATGTATCATGATGTAGTGACAAAAATAGCGTGTTTGGAATTGTGATATTCATGTCGCCATTATTGTCATTGACGCTCCTTAAAACTTCCAAATCCGGTGAATTTAAACTATCATGCTCATCAAAGCACAAATCAGCACTAACATCCAGATTATTATCCTCAAAATCAGTTTGCAACGTAACGTCAAGTGGAATTCCATATTCATACTCATGTAAATTGGAATTTTCATGGGATGGAATGTCACTATCAAAACACTCAAACAAAGGATTATTATACACAACCCATTCATGCTTCTCAACATTATCATGTTTGTCACCTAAGACATCATTATTCTCACTTGAAATTTCACTCCAATCATCTTGTAAATCAGCATGTAAATCATGCAAATCATTTGAATCATGCGAAGCACACACAACTTTAGATTCATGCTCATCACTTTCAGTACGCAAGTTAGTCTTATGCATATGAACACTATGAACATCGACAAGTCTCCTAAGACCTTGCAATTTATTAAGGAGGTCTAATCTGTGTACCTTTTGTTCTTCTAGTTCTAAAAGGATTTCAAAGTTGCGTTCTTTTTGTGCTAGAAATTTCTTACGAATGTCAGCATTACGTTCTAAGATCTTCACACAATCATGTTCATTCAGCACATCAACTTTATTATCATGAATGACATGTTTATCAATTGAAATTTCAGAATCATCATCATAAGAATCATGCTCATTGCCAACACTAAAATCCTGCGAATCATATGCAATTTCGTAATAAGCTTGATTGAAGCCTTTTGCCGTTACGGGATAGAGGTCTCTAACGTCATCTTCCATGGAGAATCCATGAATAACCTAAAATTAATCAAGCAAACAAAGAAAGGAAAAACTAACAAAAAGACAAAAGAGATTTCGTTACGTTAGTGAAAACAAAATACGGGCACTCTCTTACCACTTTGTTTCTTGGGTAACCTGAAGTTAGGAAGGCTCAGAGTGATCAATTAAGAAAGTGTTTTGCCAATGCTTCTCCAAATCACAACGATCTCCACTTGTTTCTCCCGAGTGCTTTCAAGTTGCACCAAATAGTATCAAAACAGAATCAAGTGAAATGGAAACAAACTTGAACTTTCTAATAAGATTCAAAGATAACAAGCAACCAAAATTGATGTATAAGGCTGAACCAAGGATGAACTAAGGGTTGCCGTGGGCAATCTTTAGTTAATTTTGATTCTATGCACTTACTATCCACAAAATGGTTCAAGTCATGCAATAATCTTGCAACCAAGTGTGTGATTGGTTCAAGAAGAGCAATGGAAGGAAAATAAAGGTGTAAGGGCGTTTGCGGTGTAATAAAATAGGAGATGGTATCCAAGGTTGCCAAATTGTACCAAAAATTTCAAATAATGCACAAATGCTTTCTCCCTTTTTCTTTTCACATTTTTTTGTCTTTCTTTCTCTTCTTGCTGTTTTCAACTCACGCAAGTTTCAGATTCTCTTTTTTTTTGTTCAAGGCAAGAAAACGTAACTTCTCTTTTTTTTTCAAATGTTGTTCTTGACAAACCCTGTCAAGGAACTTTTGATTTCAGCCAAAGGTAATCTCAAATATGCAATATTGTGCAGGTCAATGTGAATGAGGATAAATCTCAGTTAGGGTTTTGTGGGTAACCGAGATCAGGGTTTTCGAAGAATTAGGGTTAGCTCTGATACGGAAGTGGTTTTCACACGTATGATCAGCACTATTGGAGCATGAAATCAATCACAATATGAATCATAAGAGGCATACAATCATCACCAACTAAAAGCTTCGGTAGCAACAAGATGATTTGAAACCGAGGTAGCTTTATAAGCTGATGGTTGTAACGTTTTTTTAAAGAAGGCTGAATGAGCCCTAGATGCAACAAACCCTAATTTGTTCAAGTTGGAATGATTCAAAACAAATGTGACAACAAGATTGAAAAGAAAATAATGACACTTGAATGATGAATGACAAGATGCAGCAAAAGACAAACACTTAGAAACCCTAGGATGTTTTGTTTTGTTGTTTAAAGAAATGCAAATGACGTGTAGAATTAAGGGTAGAAGAAGGACACAACTGAACTTGAAATGAATAGACTCAAACGAAAAGGAAATGATAGATGATGGTGGAATAGAGTAACCTGCCCTCTGATACCAATTTGATGCATGCAACTCGTGGGCTCCAACAATTCCACCTTCCAAACGTCCTTCACAAAGGGTTAGGCACAAAGAAGAAGACTTCCCCTTGCTTCCTTAGTGATAAAAACGTGTGGATCAAATGAGCAAGACCAACACTTCAAGATGGTCGTTGATCAAGCAAACCAATGTGGCCCTCCTGGACGGCACCTTTTAGCAACGGCAACACCTTCAAAATGCTCAACTTTGAAGGATCTTAACTTACGTTTTTAATGCAAAACCAAGAAAACAAAGTCTCACACAAAGTGAAGGAAATATCAAGAATTCTTATTCATCAAAGTTTCTTTACAATTCGGCCAAAGGGGCCTATTTATAGATGCCTAAGACACTTAAAATAATCAGATATTATCTAAAAGAAATAGCTAGAAAAACATTTGAATTGAACTTGAATTTGCTAATTGTTTGAATTCAAAAATAACTAGAAAATCCTAGCTAAAAATCGGTTGAAATCTTCCTTTGTTCAGCCGTGTATTTGGTCAGCAAATGAGGCCTTGGGGAGCTGATTTGATGAGTAGGATGGGGCATAACTTGAATTCAAAAAGTTGGGTGAATTTGAATTCAAGTTGAGTTTGAATTTGAGTTCACTTTGAATTTGGTTCTTGCATATCCTTTCCTTCAAGCCGTGCATGATGTTGTTGTGGTCTTGGAAAACCTGATTTGATGATGATAAAATGCCTGAAATTGAATTCAAATGATGGTTGAAGTTTGAATTCAAATTGAGTTTGAATTAGAATTCAAATTTGGATTCAATTTGAATTGGAATCTATCCTCTTTTATCCTCCAAATTGACATGTTCATGGCTGGAAAAATAGGCTGAAATGTCCTTCAAATTTAAGTCTCCAATTGGTTGAAACTTGAATTCAAATCATGGTTGAATTTAAATTCAAGTTTAGCTTTGAATTCAAATTCAATTTGATCATCATCCTTTTGCTTCAAAAATGGCCGGCCCCTTTTGATCTTTGGAGATGATTTTGAGTTCAATTTTGAAAAGAGGATTCCATCTTGGACATATTTGAATTTGTCTTTGTGGAGGCAAACATTCTCTTCAAGACAATATTCCTTTTGTCTCCCTTTTTGCAACACACGCCTACATTCCATTTTGGGCCTCTCTTTGGCTTGGAACTTCCATGTGCCTAAT
This sequence comes from Eustoma russellianum, assembly GCA_036186865.1. NCBI lineage: Eukaryota > Viridiplantae > Streptophyta > Magnoliopsida > Gentianales > Gentianaceae > Eustoma > Eustoma russellianum. The sequence goes on from AP025053.1 coordinate 16,713,037, forward strand.
TTCATACAAAGCAAACACAAGGAAGCAAGGATCCCAAGAAAACAAGACATACACTTGTTTATTTTATTGAAAGACGCCTATATGCATGAAAAGTGATGCATGGAATGCAACCCAAGACTAAGACAAACTGTGTCTTGTATTTTGCACACCTTGGACCGCATCATTCCCTCCTTCCTAGAAAAGATTCGTCCCGAATCTTAGCATGTATGTCATGCGGGAGAAAGATCCTCAATAATGCAACAAGGATACAAGACACACACGTATGCACACTTTTATCCTAAGATGTTTAGGGTGAATGAGTAATGTAACGACAAAACATGTTCTTAGCAACTCATAAAAGCTGATTTGGTCATGCATCGACAATAAGTAAGTCCTCTTCCTCATATGTTTTGGATGCATTAGGATCTGATTTTCAAATTTTAGTTGATAATACGCATCATCAAATCCTATAGGGTGTGCATGACAAGAGGTGTTCAACAGAGGTTTCTTTGTAGTGTTTTTAGGATGTATAACCAATAAAAGCTCATAGTTATCGTGCATTTGATCCTCACACAAGGTCAGCACATAAATGTCAGATGATGTATCATGATGTAGTGACAAAAATAGCGTGTTTGGAATTGTGATATTCATGTCGCCATTATTGTCATTGACGCTCCTTAAAACTTCCAAATCCGGTGAATTTAAACTATCATGCTCATCAAAGCACAAATCAGCACTAACATCCAGATTATTATCCTCAAAATCAGTTTGCAACGTAACGTCAAGTGGAATTCCATATTCATACTCATGTAAATTGGAATTTTCATGGGATGGAATGTCACTATCAAAACACTCAAACAAAGGATTATTATATCCAACCCATTCATGCTTCTCAACATTATCATGTTTGTCACCTAAGACATCATTATTCTCACTTGAAATTTCACTCCAATCATCTTGTAAATCAGCATGTAAATCAAGCAAATCATTTGAATCATGCGAAGCACAAACAACTTTAGATTCATGCTCATCACTTCCAGTACGCAAGTTAGTCTCATGCATATGAACACTATGAACATCGACAAGTCTCCTAAGACCTTGCAATTTATTAAGGAGGTTTAATATGTGTACATTTTGTTCTTCTACTTCTAAAAGGATTTCAAAGTTGCGTTCTTTTTGTGCTAGAAATTTCTTACGAATGTCAGCATTACGTTCTAAGATCTTCACACAATCATGTTCATTCAGCACATCAACTTTATTATCATGAATGACATGTTTATCAATTGAAATTTCAGAATCATCATCATAAGAATCATGCTCATTGCCAACACTAAAATCCTGCGAATCATATGCAATTTCGTAATAAGCTTGATTGAAGCCTTTTGCCGTTACGGGATAGAGGTCTCTAACGTCATCTTCCATGGAGAATCCATGAATAACCTAAAATTAATCAAGCAAACAAAGAAAGGAAAAACTAACAAAAAGACAAAAGAGATTTCGTTACGTTAGTGAAAACAAAATACGGGCACTCTCTTACCACTTTGTTTCTTGGGTAACCTGAAGTTAGGAAGGCTCAGAGTGATCAATTAAGAAAGTGTTTTGCCAATGCTTCTCCAAATCACAACGATCTCCACTTGTTTCTCCCGAGTGCTTTCAAGTTGCACCAAATAGTATCAAAACAGAATCAAGTGAAATGGAAACAAACTTGAACTTTCTAATAAGATTCAAAGATAACAAGAAACCAAAATTGATGTATAAGGCTGAACCAAGGATGAACTAAGGGTTGTCGTGGGCAATCTTTAGTTAATTTTGATTCTATGCACTTACTATCCACAAAATGGTTCAAGTCATGCAATAATCTTGCAACCAAGTGTGTGATTGGTTCAAGAAGAGCAATGGAAGGAAAATAAAGGTGTAAGGGCGTTTGCGGTGTAATAAAATAGGAGATGGTATCCAAGGTTGCCAAATTGTACCAAAAATTTCAAATAATGCACAAATGCTTTCTCCCTTTTTCTTTTCACATTTTTTTGTCTTTCTTTCTCTTCTTGCTGTTTTCAACTCACGCAAGTTTCAGATTCTCTTTTTTTTTGTTCAAGGCAAGAAAACGTAACTTCTCTTTTTTTTTCAAATGTTGTTCTTGACAAACCCTGTCAAGGAACTTTTGATTTCAGCCAAAGGTAATCTCAAATATGCAATATTGTGCAGGTCAATGTGAATGAGGATAAATCTCAGTTAGGGTTTTGTGGGTAACCGAGATCAGGGTTTTCGAAGAATTAGGGTTAGCTCTGATACGGAAGTGGTTTTCACACGTATGATCAGCACGATTGGAGCATGAAATCAATCACAATATGAATCATAAGAGGCATACAATCATCACCAACTAAAAGCTTCGGTAGCAACAAGATGATTTGAAACTGAGGTAGCTTTATAAGCTGATGGTTGTAACGTTTTTTTAAAGAAGGCTGAATGAGCCCTAGATGCAACAAACCCTAATTTGTTCAAGTTGGAATGATTCAAAACAAATGTGACAACAAGATTGAAAAGAAAATAATGACACTTGAATGACGAATGACAAGATGCAGCAAAAGACAAACACTTAGAAACCCTAGGATGTTTTGTTTTGTTTTTTAATGAAATGCAAATGACGTGTAGAATTAAGAGTAGAAGAAGGACACAACTGAACTTGAAATGAATAGACTCAAACGAAAAGGAAATGATAGATGATGGTGGAATAGAGTAACCTGCCCTCTGATACCAATTTGATGCGTGCAACTCGTGGGCTCCAACAATTCCACCTTCCAAACGTCCTTCACAAAGGGTTAGGCACAAAGAAGAAGACTTCCCCTTGCTTCCTTAGTGATAAAAACGTGTGGATCAAATGAGCAAGACCAACACTTCAAGATGGTCGTTGATCAAGCAAACCAATGTAGCCCTCCTGGACGGCACCTTTTAGCAATGGCAACACCTTCAAAATGCTCAACTTTGAAGGATCTTAACTTACGTTTTTAATGCAAAACCAAGAAAACAAAGTCTCACACAAAGTGAAGGAAATATCAAGAATTCTTATTCATCAAAGTTTCTTTACAATTCGGCCAAAGGGGCCTATTTATAGATGCCTAAGACACTTAAAATAATCAGATATTATCTAAAAGAAATAGCTAGAAAAACATTTGAATTGAACTTGAATTTGCTAATTGTTTGAATTCAAAAATAACTAGAAAATCCTAGCTAAAAATCGGTTGAAATCTTCCTTTGTTCAGCCGTGTATTTGGTCAGCAAATGAGGCCTTGGGGAGCTGATTTGATGAGTAGGATGGGGCATAACTTGAATTCAAAAAGTTGGGTGAATTTGAATTCAAGTTGAGTTTGAATTTGAGTTCACTTTGAATTTGGTTCTTGCATATCCTTTCCTTCCAGCCGTGTATGATGTTGTTGTGGTCTTTCAGTACGCAAGTTAGTCTTATGCATATGAACACTATGAACATCGACAAGTCTCCTAAGACCTTGCAATTTATTAAGGAGGTCTAATCTGTGTACCTTTTGTTCTTCTACTTCTAAAAGGATTTCAAAGTTGCGCTCTTTTTGTGCTAGAAATTTCTTACGAATGTCAGCATTACGTTCTAAGATCTTCACACAATCATGTTCATTCAGCACATCAACTTTATTATCATGAATGACATGTTTATCAATTGAAATTTCAGAATCATCATCATAAGAATCATGCTCAATACCAACACTAAAATCCTGCGAATCATATGCAATTTCGTAATAAGCTTGATTGAAGCCTTTTACCGTTACGGGATAGAGGTCTCTAACGTCATCTTCCATGGAGAATCCATGAATAACCTAAAATTAATCAAGCAAACAAAGAAAGGAAAAACTAACACAAAGACTAAAGAGATTTCGTTACGTTAGTGAAAACAAAATAATGGCACTCCTCTTTCTTTAATTTCCACTCTCTTACCACTTTGTTTCTTGGGTAACCTGAAGTTAAGAAGGCTCAAAGTGATCAATTAAGAAAGTGTTTTGCCAATGCTTCTCCAAATCACAACGATCTCCACTTGTTTCTCCCGAGTGCTTTCAAGTTGCACCAAATAGTATCAAAACAGAATCAAGTGAAATGGAAACAAACTTGAACTTTCTACTTAGATTCAAAGATAATAAGCAGCCAAAATTGATGTATAAGGCTGAACAAAGGATGAACTAAGGGTTGCCGTGGGCAATCTTTAGTTAATTTTGATTCTATGCACTTACTATCCAAAAAATGGTTCAAGTCATGCAATAATCGAGCAACCAAGTGTGTGATTGGTTCAAGAAGAGCAATGGAAGGAAAATAAAGGTGTAAGGGCATTTCGGGTGTAATAAAATAGGAGATGGTATCCAAGGTTGCCAAATTGTACCAAAAATTTCAAATAATGCACAAATGCTTTCTCCCTTTTTTCTTTTCATATTTTTTTGTCTTTCTTTCTCTTCTTGCTGTTTTCAACTCACGCAAGTCTCAGATTCTCTTTTTTTTGTTCAACGCAAGAAAACGTAACTTCTCTTTTTTTGTTCAAATGTTGTTCTTGACAAACCCTAGCTAGGAATCTTTCGATTTCAGCCAAAGGTAATCTCAAATATGCAATATTGTGCACGGCAATGTGAATGAGGATAAATCTCAGTTAGGGATTTGTGGGTAACTGAGATCAGGGTTTTCGAAGAATTAAGGTTAGCTCTGATACGGAAGTGGTTTTCACACGTATGATCAGCACGATTGGAGCATGAAATCAATCACAATATGAATCATAAGAGGCATACAATCATCACCAACTAAAAGCTTCGGTAGCAACAAGATGATTTGAAACCGAGGTAGCTTTATAAGCTGATGGTTGTAACGTTTTTTTAAAGAAGGCTGAATGAGGCCTAGATTCAACAAACCCTAATTTGTTCAAGTTGGAATGATTCAAAACAAATTTGACAACAAGATTGAAAAGAAAAGAATGACACTTGAATGATGAATGACAAGATGCAGCAAAAGACAAACACTTAGAAACCTTAGGATGTTTTGTTTTGTTTTTTGAATGAAATGCAAATGACGTGCAGAATTAAGGGTAGAAGAAGGACACAACTGAACTTGAAATGAATAGACTCAAATGAAAAGGAAATGATAGATGATGGTGGAATGGAGTAACCTGCCCTCTGATACCAATTTGATGCGTGCAACTCGTGGGCTCCAACAATTCCACCTTTCAAACATCCTTCACAAAGGGTTAGGCACAAAGAAGAAGACTTCCCCTTGCTTCCTTAGTGATAAAAACGTGTGGATCAAATGAGCAAGACCAGCACTTCAAGATGGTCGTTGATCAGGCAAACCAATGTGGTCCTCCTGGACGGCACCTTTTAGCAATGGCAACACCTTCAAAATGCTCAACTTTGAAGGATCTTAACTTACGTTTTTAATGCAAAACCAAGAAAACAAAGTCTCACACAAAGTGAAGGAAATATCAAGAATTCTTATTCATCAAAGTTTCTTTACAATTCGGCCAAAGGGGCCTATTTATAGATGCCTAAGACACTTAAAATAATCAGATATTATCTAAAAGAAATAGCTAGAAAAACATTTGAATTGAACTTGAATTTGCTAATTGTTTGAATTCAAAAATAACTAGAAAATCCTAGCTAAAAATCGGTTGAAATCTTCCTTTGTTCAGCCGTGTATTTGGTCAGCAAATGAGGCCTTGGGGAGCTGATTTGATGAGTAGGATGGGGCATAACTTGAATTCAAAAAGTTGGGTGAATTTGAATTCAAGTTGAGTTTGAATTTGAGTTCACTTTGAATTTGATTCTTGCATATCCTTTCCTTCCAGCCGTGTATGATGTTGTTGTGGTCTTGGAAAACCTGATTTGATGATGATAAAATTCCTGGAATTGAATTCAAATGATGGTTGAAGTTTGAATTCAAATTGAGTTTGAATTTGAATTCAAACATGGATTCAATTTGAATTGGAATCTATCCTCTTTTATCCTCCAAGATGACATGTTCATGGCTGGAAAAATAGGTTGAAATCTCCTTCAAATTTAAGTCTCCAATTGGTTGAAACTTGAATTCAAATCATGGTTGAATTTAAATTCAAGTTTAGCTTTGAATTCAAATTCAATTTGATCATCATCCTTTTGCTTCAAAAATGGCCGGCCCCTTTTGATCTTTGGAGATGATTTTGAGTTCCATTTTGAAAAGAGGACTCCATCTTGGACATATTTGAATTTGTCTTTGTGGAGGCAAACATTCTCTTCAAGACAACATTCCTTTTTGTCTCCCTTTTTGCAACACACGCCTACATTCCATTTGGGACCTCTCTTTGGCTTGGAACTTCCATGTACCTAATTTCATACAAAGCAAACACAAGGAAGCAAGGATCCCAAGAAAACAAGACATACACTTGTTTATTTTATTGAAAGACGCCTATATGAATGAAAAGTGATGCATGGAATGCAACCCAAGACTAAGACAAACTGTGTCTTGTATTTTGCACACCTTGGACCGCATCATTCCCTCCTTCCTAGAAAAGATTCGTCCCGAATCTTAGCATGTATGTCATGCGGGAGAAAGATCCTCAATAATGCAACAAGGATACAAGACACACACGTATGCACACTTTCATCCTAAGATGTTTAGGGTGAATGAGTAATGCAACGACAAAACATGTTATTAACAACTCATAAAAGCTGATTTGGTCATGCATCGACAATAAGTAAGTCCTCTTCCTCACATGTTTTGGATACATTAGGATCTGATTTTCAAATTTTAGCTGATAATACGCATCATCAAATCCTATAGGGTGTGCATGACAAGAGGTGTTCAACAGAGGTTTCTTTGTAGTGTTTTTAGGATGTATAACCAATAAAAGCTCATAGTTATCGTGCATTTGATCCTCACACAAGGTCAGCACATAAATGTCAGATGATGTATCATGATGTGGTGACAAAAATAGCGTGTTTGGAGTTGTGATATTCATGTCGCCATTATTGTCATTGGCGCTCCTTAAAACTTCCAAATCCGGTGAATTTAAACTATCATGCTCATCAAAGCACAAATCAGCACTAACATCCAGATTATTATCCTCAAAATCAGTTTGCAACGTAACGTCAAGTGGAATTCCATATTCATACTCATGTAAATTGGAATTTTCATGGGATGGAATGTCACTATCAAAACACTCAAACAAAGGATTATTATATCCAACCCATTCATGCTTCTAAACATTATCATGTTTGTCACCTAAGACATCATTATTCTCACTTGAAATTTCACTCCAATCATCTTGTAAATCAGCATGTAAATCATGCAAATCATTTGAATCATGCGAAGCACACACAACTTTAGATTCATGCTCATCACTTTCAGTACGCAAGTTAGTCTTATGCATATGAACACTATGAACATCGACAAGTCTCCTAAGACCTTGCAATTTATTAAGGAGGTCTAATCTGTGTACCTTTTGTTCTTCTACTTCTAAAAGGATTTCAAAGTTGCGCTCTTTTTGTGCTAGAAATTTCTTACGAATGTCAGCATTACGTTCTAAGATCTTCACACAATCATGTTCATTCAGCACATCAACTTTATTATCATGAATGACATGTTTATCAATTGAAATTTCAGAATCATCATCATAAGAATCATGCTCATTACCAACACTAAAATCCTGCGAATCATATGCAATTTCGTAATAAGCTTGATTGAAGCCTTTTACCGTTACGGGATAGAGGTCTCTAACGTCATCTTCCATGGAGAATCCATGAATAACCTAAAATTAATCAAGCAAACAAAGAAAAAACTAACAAAAAGACAAAAGAGATTTCGTTACGTTAGTGAAAACAAAATACGGGCACTCTCTTACCACTTTGTTTCTTGGGTAACCTGAAGTTAGGAAGGCTCAGAGTGATCAATTAAGAAAGTGTTTTGCCAATGCTTCTCCAAATCACAACGATCTCCACTTGTTTCTCCCGAGTGCTTTCAAGTTGCACCAAATAGTATCAAAACAGAATCAAGTGAAATGGAAACAAACTTGAACTTTCTAATAAGATTCAAAGATAACAAGCAACCAAAATTGATGTATAAGGCTGAACCAAGGATGAACTAAGGGTTGCCGTGGGCAATCTTTAGTTAATTTTGATTCTATGCACTTACTATCCACAAAATGGTTCAAGTCATGCAATAATCTTGCAACCAAGTGTGTGATTGGTTCAAGAAGAGCAATGGAAGGAAAATAAAGGTGTAAGGGCGTTTGTGGTGTAATAAAATAGGAGATGGTATCCAAGGTTGCCAAATTGTACCAAAAATTTCAAATAATGCACAAATGCTTTCTCCCTTTTTCTTTTCACCTTTTTTTGTCTTTCTTTCTCTTCTTGCTGTTTTCAACTCACGCAAGTTTCAGATTCTCTTTTTTTTGTTCAAGGCAAGAAAACGTAACTTCTCTTTTTTTGTTCAAAAATTGTTCTTGACAAACCCTGGCAAGGAACTTTCGATTTCAGCCAAAGGTAATCTCAAATATGCAATATTGTGCACGTCAATGTGAATGAGAATAAATCTCAGTTAGGGTTTTGTGGGTAACCGAGATCATGGTTTTCGAAGAATTAGGGTTAGCTCTGATACGGAAGTGGTTTTCACACGTATGATCAGCACGATTGGAGCATGAAATCAATCACAATATGAATCATAAGAGGCATACAACCATCACCAACTAAAAGCTTCGGTAGCAACAAGATGATTTGAAACCAAGGTAGCTTTATAAGCTGATGGTTGTAACGTTTTTTTAAAGAAGGCTGAATGAGACCTAGATGCAACAAACCCTAATTTGTTCAAGTTGGAATGATTCAAAACAAATGTGACAACAATATTGAAAAGAAAAAAATGACACTTGAATGATGAATGACAAGATGCAGCAAAAGACAAACACTTAGAAACCCTAGGATGTTTTGTTTTGTTTTTTTGAATGAAATGCAAATGACGTGCAGAATTAAGGGTAGAAGATGGACACAACTGAACTTGAAATGAATAGACTCAAACGAAAAGGAAATGATAGATGATGGTGGAATAGAGTAACCTGCCCTCTGATACCAATTTGATGCGTGCAACTCGTGGGCTCCAACAATTCCACCTTCCAAACGTCCTTCACAAAGGGTTAGGCACAAAGAAGAAGACTTCCCCTTGCTTCCTTAGTGATAAAAACGTGTGGATCAAATGAGCAAGACCAACACTTCAAGATGGTTGTTGATCAGGCAAACCAATGTGGCCCTCCTGGACGGCACCTTTTAGCAATGGCAACACCTTCAAAATGCTCAACTTTGAAGGATCTTAACTTAGGTTTTTAATGCAAAACCAAGAAAACAAAGTCTCACACAAAGTGCAGGAAATATCAAGAATTCTTATTCATCAAAGTTTCTTTACAATTCGGCCAAAGGGGCCTATTTATAGATGCCTAAGACACTTAAAATAATCAGATATTATCTAAAAGAAATAGCTAGAAAAACATTTGAATTGAACTTGAATTTGCTAATTGTTTGAATTCAAAAATAACTAGAAAATCCTAGCTAAAAATCGGTTGAAATCTTCCTTTGTTCAGCCGTGTATTTGGTCAGCAAATGAGGCCTTGGGGAGCTGATTTGATGAGTAGGATGGGGCATAACTTGAATTCAAAAAGTTGGGTGAATTTGAATTCAAGTTGAGTTTGAATTTGAGTTCACTTTGAATTTGGTTCTTGCATATCCTTTCCTTCCAGCCGTGTATGATGTTGTTGTGGTCTTTCAGTACGCAAGTTAGTCTTATGCATATGAACACTATGAACATCGACAAGTCTCCTAAGACCTTGCAATTTATTAAGGAGGTCTAATCTGTGTACCTTTTGTTCTTCTACTTCTAAAAGGATTTCAAAGTTGCGTTCTTTTTGTGCTAGAAATTTCTTACGAATGTCAGCATTACGTTCTAAGATCTTCACACAATCATGTTCATTCAGCACATCAACTTTATTATCATGAATGACATGTTTATCAATTGAAATTTCAGAATCATCATCATAAGAATCATGCTCATTACCAACACTAAAATCCTGCGAATCATATGCAATTTCGTAATAAGCTTGATTGAAGCCTTTTACCGTTACGGGATAGAGGTCTCTAACGTCATCTTCCATGGAGAATCCATGAATAACCTAAAATTAATCAAGCAAACAAAGAAAGGAAAAACTAACACAAAGACTAAAGAGATTTCGTTACGTTAGTGAAAACAAAATAATGGCACTCCTCTTTCTTTAATTTCCACTCTCTTACCACTTTGTTTCTTGGGTAACCTGAAGTTAAGAAGGCTCAAAGTGATCAATTAAGAAAGTGTTTTGCCAATGCTTCTCCAAATCACAACGATCTCCACTTGTTTCTCCCGAGTGCTTTCAAGTTGCACCAAATAGTATCAAAACAGAATCAAGTGAAATGGAAACAAACTTGAACTTTCTACTAGGATTCAAAGATAATAAGCAGCCAAAATTGATGTATAAGGCTGAACAAAGGATGAACTAAGGGTTGCCGTGGGCAATCTTTAGTTAATTTTGATTCTATGCACTTACTATCCAAAAAATGGTTCAAGTCATGCAATAATCGAGCAACCAAGTGTGTGATTGGTTCAAGAAGAGCAATGGAAGGAAAATAAAGGTGTAAGGGCATTTGGGGTGTAATAAAATAGGAGATGGTATCCAAGGTTGCCAAATTGTACCAAAAATTTCAAATAATGCACAAATGCTTTCTCCCTTTTTCTTTTCATATTTTTTTGTCTTTCTTTCTCTTCTTGCTGTTTTCAACTCACGCAAGTCTCAGATTCTCTTTTTTTTGTTCAAGGCAAGAAAACGTAACTTCTCTTTTTTTGTTCAAATGTTGTTCTTGACAAACCCTGGCAAGGAACTTTCGATTTCAGCCAAAGGTAATCTCAAATATGCAATATTGTGCACGGCAATGTGAATGAGGATAAATCTCAGTTAGGGTTTTGTGGGTAACTGAGATCAGGGTTTTCGAAGAATTAAGGTTAGCTCTGATACGGAAGTGGTTTTCACACGTATGATCAGCACGATTGGAGCATGAAATCAATCACAATATGAATCATAAGAGGCATACAATCATCACCAACTAAAAGCTTCGGTAGCAACAAGATGATTTGAAACCGAGGTAGCTTTATAAGCTGATGGTTGTAACTTTTTTTAAAGAAGGCTGAATGAGGCCTAGATGCAACAAACCCTAATTTGTTCAAGTTGGAATGATTCAAAACAAATTTGACAACAAGATTGAAAAGAAAAGAATGACACTTGAATGATGAATGACAAGATGCAGCAAAAGACAAACACTTAGAAACCCTAGGATGTTTTGTTTTGTTTTTTTGAATGAAATGCAAATGACGTGCAGAATTAAGGGTAGAAGAAGGACACAACTGAACTTGAAATGAATAGACTCAAATGAAAAGGAAATTATAGATGATGGTGGAATAGAGTAACCTGCCCTCTGATACCAATTTGATGCGTGCAACTCGTGGGCTCCAACAATTCCACCTTTCAAACGTCCTTCACAAAGGGTTAGGCACAAAGAAGAAGACTTCCCCTTGCTTCCTTAGTGATAAAAACGTGTGGATCAAATGAGCAAGACCAGCACTTCAAGATGGTCGTTGATCAGGCAAACCAATGTGGTCCTCCTGGACGGCACCTTTTAGCAATGGCAACACCTTCAAAATGCTCAACTTTGAAGGATATTAACTTAGGTTTTTAATGCAAAACCAAGAAAACAAAGTCTCACACAAAGTGAAGGAAATATCAAGAATTCTTATTCATCAATGTTTCTTTACAATTCGGCCAAAGGGGCCTATTTATAGATGCCTAAGACACTTAAAATAATCAGATATTATCTAAAAGAAATAGCTAGAAAAACATTTGAATTGAACTTGAATTTGCTCATTGTTTGAATTCCAAAATAACTAGAAAATCCTAGCTAAAAATCGGTTCAGCCGTGTATTTGGTCAGCAAATGAGGCCTTGGGGAGCTGATTTGATGAGTAGGATGGGGCATAACTTGAATTCAAAAAGTTGGGTGAATTTGAATTCAAGTTGAGTTTGAATTTGAGTTCACTTTGAATTTGGTTCTTGCATATCCTTTCCTTCCAGCCGTGTATGATGTTGTTGTGGTCTTGGAAAACCTGATTTGATGATGATAAAATTCCTGGAATTGAATTCAAATGATGGTTGAAGTTTGAATTCAAATTGAGTTTGAATTTGAATTCAAACATGGATTCAATTTGAATTGGAATCTATCCTCTTTTATCCTCCAAGATGACATGTTCATGGATGGAAAAATAGGTTGAAATCTCCTTCAAATTTAAGTCTCCAATTGGTTGAAACTTGAATTCAAATCATGGTTGAATTTAAATTCAAGTTTAGCTTTGAATTCAAATTCAATTTGATCATCATCCTTTTGCTTCAAAAATGGCCGGCCCCTTTTGATCTTTGGAGATGATTTTGAGTTCCATTTTGAAAAGAGGACTCCATCTTGGACATATTTGAATTTGTCTTTGTGGAGGCAAACATTCTCTTCAAGACAACATTCCTTTTGTCTCCCTTTTTGCAACACACGCCTACATTCCATTTGGGACCTCTCTTTGGCTTGGAACTTCCATGTACCTAATTTCATACAAAGCAAACACAAGGAAGCAAGGATCCCAAGAAAACAAGACATACACTTGTTTATTTTATTGAAAGACGCCTATATGAATGAAAAGTGATGCATGGAATGCAACCCAAGACTAAGACAAACTGTGTCTTGTATTTTGCACACCGTGGACCGCATCATTCCCTCCTTCCTAGAAAAGATTCGTCCCGAATCTTAGCATGTATGTCATGCGGGAGAAAGATCCTCAATAATGCAACAAGGATACAAGACACACACGTATGCACACTTTCATCCTAAGATGTTTAGGGTGAATGAGTAATGCAACGACAAAACATGTTATTAACAACTCATAAAAGCTGATTTGGTCATGCATCGACAATAAGTAAGTCCTCTTCCTCACATGTTTTGGATACATTAGGATCTGATTTTCAAATTTTAGCTGATAATACGCATCATCAAATCCTATAGGGTGTGCATGACAAGAGGTGTTCAACAGAGGTTTCTTTGTAGTGTTTTTAGGATGTATAACCAATAAAAGCTCATAGTTATCGTGCATTTGATCCTCACACAAGGTCAGCACATAAATGTCAGATGATGTATCATGATGTGGTGACAAAAATAGCGTGTTTGGAGTTGTGATATTCATGTCGCCATTATTGTCATTGGCGCTCTTTAAAACTTCCAAATCCGGTGAATTTAAACTATCATGCTCATCAAAGCACAAATCAGCACTAACATCCAGATTATTATCCTCAAAATCAGTTTGCAACGTAACGTCAAGTGGAATTCCATATTCATACTCATGTAAATTGTTATTTTCATTGGATGGAATGTCACTATCAAAACACTCAAACAAAGGATTATTATATCCAACCCATTCATGCTTCTCAACATTATCATGTTTGTCACCTAAGACATCATTATTCTCACTTGAAATTTCACTCCAATCATCTTGTAAATCAGCATGTAAATCAAGCAAATCATTTGAATCATGCGAAGCACAAACAACTTTAGATTCATGCTCATCACTTCCAGTACGCAAGTTAGTCTCATGCATATGAACACTATGAACATCGACAAGTCTCCTAAGACCTTGCAATTTATTAAGGAGGTTTAATATGTGTACATTTTGTTCTTCTACTTCTAAAAGGATTTCAAAGTTGCGTTCTTTTTGTGCTAGAAATTTCTTACGAATGTCAGCATTACGTTCTAAGATCTTCACACAATCATGTTCATTCAGTACATCAACTTTATTATCATGAATGACATGTTTATCAATTGAAATTTCAGAATCATCATCATAAGAATCATGCTCAATACCAACACTAAAATCCTGCGAATCATATGCAATTTCGTAATAAGCTTGATTGAAGCCTTTTAGCGTTACGGGATAGAGGTCTGTAACGTCATCTTCCATGGAATCCATGAATAACCTAAAATTAATCAAGCAAACAAAGAAAGGAAAAACTAACACAAAGACAAAAGAGATTTCGTTACGTTAGTGAAAACAAAATACGGGCACTCCTCTTTCTTTAATTTCCACTCTCTTGCCACTTTGTTTCTTGGGTAACCTGAAGTTAAGAAGGCTCAAAGTGATCAATTAAGAAAGTGTTTTGCCAATGCTTCTCCAAATTACAACGATCTCCACTTGTTTCTCCCAAGTGCTTTCAAGTTGCACCAAATAGTATCAAAACATAATCAAGTTAAATGGAAACAAACTTGAACTTTCTACTAAGATTCAAAGATAATAAGCAACCAAAATTGATGTATAAGGCTGAACCAAAGATGAACTAAGGGTTGCCGTGGGCAATCTTTAGTTAATTTTGATTCTATGCACTTACTATCCACAAAATGGTTCAAGTCATGCAATAATCGAGCAACCAAGTGTGTGATTGGTTCAAAAAGAGCAATGGAAGGAAAATAAAGGTGTAAGGGCGTTTGGGGTGTAATAAAATAGGAGATGGTATCCAAGGTTGCCAAATTGTACCAAAAATTTCAAATAATGCACAAATGCTTTCTCCCTTTTTCTTTTCACCTTTTTTTGTCTTTCTTTCTCTTCTTGCTGTTTTCAACTCACGCAAGTTTCAGATTCTCTTTTTTTTGTTCAAGGCAAGAAAACGTAACTTCTCTTTTTTTGTTCAAATGTTGTTCTTGACAAACCCTGGCAAGGAACTGTCGATTTCAGCCAAAGGTAATCTCAAATATGCAATATTGTGCAGGTCAATGTGAATGAGGATAAATCTCAGTTAGGGTTTTGTGGGTAACTGAGATCAGGGTTTTCGAAGAATTAGGGTTAGCTCTGATACGGAAGTGGTTTTCACACGTATGATTAGCATGATTGGAGCATGAAATCAATCACAATATGAATCATAAGAGGCATACAATCATCACCAACTAAAAGCTTCGGTAGCAACAAGATGATTTGAAACCGAGGTAGCTTTATAAGCTGATGGTTGTAAAGTTTCTTTAAAGAAGGCTGAATGAGCCCTAGATGCAACAAACCCTAATTTGTTCAAGTTGGAATGATTCAAAAAAAATGTGACAACAAGATTGAAAAGAAAAGAATGACACTTGAATGATGAATGACAAGATGCAGCAAAAGACAAACACTTAGAAACCCTAGGATGTTTTGTTTTGTTTTTTTGAATGAAATGCAAATGACGTGCAGAATTAAGGGTAGAAGATGGACACAACTGAACTTGAAATGAATAGACTCAAACGAAAAGGAAATGATAGATGATGGTGGAATAGAGTAACCTTCCCTCTGATACCAATTTGATGCGTGCAACTCGTGGGCTCCAACAATTCCACCTTCCAAACGTCCTTCACAAAGGGTTAGGCACAAAGAAGAAGACTTCCCCTTGCTTCCTTAGTGATAAAAACGTGTGGATCAAATGAGCAAGACCAACACTTCAAGATGGTCGTTGATCAGGCAAACCAATGTGGCCCTCCTGGACGGCACCTTTTAGCAATGGCAACACCTTCAAAATGCTCAACTTTGAAGGATCTTAACTTAGGTTTTTAATGCAAAACCAAGAAAACAAAGTCCAAAGTGAAGGAAATATCAAGAATTCTTATTCATCAAAGTTTCTTTACAATTCAGCCAAAGGGGCCTATTTATAGATGCCTAAGACACTTAAAATAATCAGATATTATCTAAAAGAAATAGCTAAAAAAACATTTGAATTGAACTTGAATTTGCTAATTGTTTGAATTCAAAAATAACTAGAAAATCCTAGCTAAAAATCGGTTGAAATCTTCCTTTGTTCAGCCGTGTATTTGGTCAGCAAATGAGGCCTTGGGGAGCTGATTTGTTGAGTAGGAGCTGAACTTGAATTCAAAAAGTTGGGTGAATTTGAATTGAAGTTGAGTTTGAATTCACTTTGAATTTGGTTCTTGCATATCCTTTCCTTCCAGCCATGTATGATGTTTTTGTGGTCTTGGAAAACCTGATTTGATCATGATAAAATGCCTGGAATTCAATTCAAATGATGGTTCAAGTTTGAATTCAAATTGAGTTTGAATTTGAATTCAAACTTGGATTCAATTTGAATTGGAATCTATTCTCTTTTATCCTCCAAGATGACATGTTCATGGCTGGAAAAATAGGCTGAAATCTCCTTCAAATTTAAGTCTCCAATTAGTTGAAAATTGAATTCAAATCATGGTTGAATTTAAATTCAAGTTTAGCTTTGAATTTAAATTCAATTCGATCATCATCCTTTTGCTTCAAAAATGGCCAGCCCCTTTTGATCTTTGGAGATGATTTTGAGTTCAATTTTGAAAAGAGGATTCCATCTTGGACATATTTGAATTTGTCTTTGTGGAGGCAAACATTCTCTTCAAGACAATATTCCTTTTGTCTCCCTTTATGCAACACACGCCTACATTCCATTTTGGACCTCTCTTTGGCTTGGAACTCCCATGTACCTAATTTCATACAAAGCAAACACAAGGAAGCAAGGATCCCAAGAAAATAAGACATACATTTGTTTATTTTATTGAAAGACGCCTATATGCATGAAAAGTGATGCATGGAATGCAACCTAAGACTAAGACAAACTTTGTCTTGTATTTTGCACACCTTAGACCGCATCATTCCCTCCTTCTTGGAAAAGATTCGTCCCGAATCTTAGCATGTATGTCATGCGGGAGAAAGATCGTCAATAATGCAACAAGGATACAAGACACACACGTATGCACACTTTCATCCTAAGATGTTTAGGGTGAATGAGTAATGCAACGACAAAACATGTTCTTAGCAACTCATAAAAGCTGATTTGGTCATGCATCGACAATAAGTAAGTCCTCTTCCTCACATGTTTTGGATGCATTAGGATCTGATTTTCAAATTTTAGTTGATAATACGCATCATCAAATCCTATAGGGTGTGCATGACAAGAGGTGTTCAACAAAGGTTTCTTTGTAGTGTTTTTAGGATGTATAACCAATAAAAGCTCATAGTTATCGTGCATTTGATCCTCACACAAGGTCAGCACATAAATGTCAGATGATGTATCATGATGTGGTGACAAAAATAGTGTGTTTGTAGTTGTGATATTCATGTCGCCATTATTGTCATTGGCGCTCCTTAAAACTTCCAAATCCGGTGAATTTAAACTATCATGCTCATCAAAGCACAAATCAGCACTAACATCCAGATTATTATCCTCAAAATCAGTTTGCAACGTAACGTCAAGTGGAATTCCATATTCATACTCATGTAAATTGGAATTTTC
This sequence comes from Eustoma russellianum, assembly GCA_036186865.1. Classification (NCBI taxonomy): domain Eukaryota; kingdom Viridiplantae; phylum Streptophyta; class Magnoliopsida; order Gentianales; family Gentianaceae; genus Eustoma; species Eustoma russellianum. The sequence goes on from AP025053.1 coordinate 16,730,425, forward strand.
ATGGGATGGAATGTCACTATCAAAACACTCAAACAAAGGATTATTATATCCAACCCATTCATGCTTCTCAACATTATCATGTTTGTCACCTAAGACATCATTATTCTCACTTGAGATTTCACTCCAATCATCTTGTAAATCAGCATGTAAATCAAGCAAATCATTTGAATCATGCGAAGCACAAACAACTTTAGATTCATGCTCATCACTTTCAGTACGCAAGTTAGTCTCATGCATATGAACACTATGAACATCGACAAGTCTCCTAAGACCTTGCAATTTATTAAGGAGGTTTAATCTGTGTACATTTTGTTCTTCTACTTCTAAAAGGATTTCAAAGTTGCGTTCTTTTTGTGCTAGAAATTTCTTACGAATGTCAGCATTACGTTCTAAGATCTTCACACAATCATGTTCATTCAGCACATCAACTTTATTATCATGAATGACATGTTTATCAATTGAAATTTCAGAATCATCATCATAAGAATCATGCTCAATACCAACACTAAAATCCTGTGAATCATATGCAATTTCGTAATAAGCTTGATTGAAGCCTTTTAGCGTTATGGGATAGAGGTCTGTAACGTCATCTTCCATGGAATCCATGAATAACCTAAAATTAATCAAGCAAACAAAGAAAGGAAAAACTAACACAAAGACAAGAGATTTCGTTACGTTTGTGAAAACAAAATACGGGCACTCCTCTTTCTTTATTTTCCACTCTCTTACCACTTTGTTTCTTGAGTAACCTGAAGTTAAGAAGGCTCAAAGTGATCAATTAAGAAAGTGTTTTGCCAATGCTTCTCCAAATTACAACGATCTCCACTTGTTTCTCCCGAGTGCTTTCAAGTTGCACCAAATAGTATCAAAACAGAATCAAGTGAAATGGAAACAAACTTGAACTTTCTACTAAGATTCAAAGAAAATAAGCAACCAAAATTGATGTATAAGGCTGAACCAATGATGAACTAAGGGTTGTCGTGGGCAATCTTTAGTTAATTTTGATTCTATGCACTTACTATCCACAAAATGGTTCAAGTCATGCAATAATCGAGCAACCAAGTGTGTGATTGGTTCAAGAAGAGCAATGGAAGGAAAATAAAGGTGTAAGGGCGGTTGGGGTGTAATAAAATAGGAGATGGTATCAAAGGTTGCCAAATTGTACCAAAAATTTCAAATAATGCACAAATGCTTTCTCCCTTTTTCTTTTCACCTTTTTTTTGTCTTTCTTTCTCTTCTTGCTGTTTTCAACTCACGCAAGTTTCAGATTCTCTTTTTTTTTGTTCAAGGCAAGAAAACATAATTTCTCTTTTTTTGTTCAAACGTTGTTCTTGACAAACCCTGGCAAGGAACTTTTGATTTCAGCCATAGGTAATCTCAAATATGCAATATTGTGCACGGCAATGTGAATGAGGATAAATCTTAGTTAGGGTTTTGTGGGTAACAGAGATTAGGGTTTTCGAAGAATTAAGGTTAGCTCCGATACGGAAGTGGTTTTCACACGTATGATCAGCACGATTGGAGAATGAAATCAATCACAATATGAATCATAAGAGGCATACAATCATCACCAACTAAAAGCTTCGGTAGCAACAAGATGATTTGAAACCGAGGTAGCTTTATAAGCTGATGGTTGTAACGTTTTTTTAAAGAAGGCTGAATGAGACCTAGATGCAACAAACCCTAATTTGTTCAAGTTGGAATGATTCAAAACAAATGTGACAACAAGATTGAAAAGAAAAGAATGACACTTGAATGATGAATGACAAGATGCAGCAAAAGACAAACACTTAGAAACACTAGGATGTTTTGTTTTGTTTTTTTTTGAATGAAATGCAAATGACGTGTAGAATTAAGGGTAGAAGAAGGACACAACTGAACTTGAAATGAATAAACTCAAACAAAAAGAAAATGATAGATGATGGTGGAATAGAGTAACATGCCCTCTGATACCAATTTGATGCGTGCAACTCGTGGGCTCCAACAATTCCACCTTCCAAACGTCCTTCACAAAGGGTTAGGCACAAGGAAGAAGACTTCCCCTTGCTTCCTTAGTGATAAAAACGTGTGGATCAAATGAGCAAGACCAACACTTCAAGATGGTCGTTGATCAGGCAAACCAATGTGGCCCTCCTGGACGGCACCTTTTAGCAATGGCAACACCTTCAAAATGTTCAACTTTGAAGGATCTTAACTTAGATTTTTAATGCAAAACCAAGAAAACAAAGTCTCACACAAACTGAAGGAAATATCAAGAATTCTTATTCATCAAAATTTCTTTACAATTCGGCCAAAGGGGCCTATTTATACATGGCTAAGACACTTAAAATAATCAGATATTATCTAAAAGAAATAGCTAGAAAAACATTTGAATTGAACTTGAATTTGCTAATTGTTTGAATTCCAAAATAACTAGAAAATCCTAGCTAAAAATCGGTTCAGCCGTGTATTTGGTCAGCAAATGAGGCCTTGGGGAGCTGATTTGATGAGTAGGATGGGGCTGAACTTGAATTCAAAAAGCTGGGTGAATTTGAATTCAAGTTGAGTTTGAATTTGAGTTCACTTTGAATTTGGTTCTTGCATGTCCTTTCTTTCCAGCCGTGTATGATGTTTTTGTGGTCTTGGAAAACCTGATTTGGTGATGATAAAATGCCTGGAATTGAATTCAAATGATGGTTGTAGTTTGAATTCAAATTGAGTTTGAATTTGAATTCAAACTTGGATTAAATTTGAATTGGAATCTATCCTCTTTTATCCTCCAAGATGACATGTTCATGGCTGGAAAAATAGGCTGAAATCTCCTTCAAATTTAAGTCTCCAATTGGTTGAAACTTGAATTCAAATCATGGTTGAATTTAAATTCAAGTTTAGCTTTGAATTCAAATTCAATTTGATCATCATCCTTTTGCTTCAAAAATGGCCGGCCCCTTTTGATCTTTGGAGATGATTTTGAGTTCAATTTTGAAAAGAGGATTCCATCTTGGACATATTTGAATTTGTCTTTGTGGAGGCAAACATTCTCTTCAAGACAACATTCCTTTTGTCTCCCTTTTTGCAACACACGCCTACATTCCATTTTGGACCTCTCTTTGGCTTGGAACTCCCATGTACCTAATTTCATACAAAGCAAACACAAGGAAGCAAGGATCCCAAGAAAACAAGACATACATTTGTTTATTTTATTGAAAGACGCCTATATGCATGAAAAGTGATGCATGGAATGCAACCTAAGACTAAGACAAACTTTGTCTTGTATTTTGCACACCTTGGACCGCATCATGCCGTGGGTAATCTTTAGTTAATTTTGATTCTATGAACTTATAATCACAATATGGCTCAATGCATGCAAAACTCAAGTATTCAAATATGTAATCAATGTATGAGGGTCAGTATGTAGTGTGGAAATGGTAAGGTGAGGGAAAATTGTCAATGTTTTGCAAAGGTATGCAAATGATCAAAATGGCACAAATAAGAAACCAGCGTTTCTCCCTTTTTTTGCTCTTTTTCTTTGCTTTTCTTTGCTCTTTTTCTTCTTTTCTGTCTTTTTTAGTATGAGCAAAATTCAGAAATTTTTTGTTTTTTGACTAAGTATAAAATCGTAATTTCACACTTTTGCCCTCAATATTTTTGTTTTTGGGCAGAATATGTAGTTGGCCTTGAATTTCAATGTGGTACCTTTAATTTGTAGTAAATTAACCTTGGAAATGGGGAAAAATTGTAGTTGTATAGAATTTGGATTAGGTTTAGGGTTTTTCAATTTGAATGATTTGGGGCTTTTGGTTTCTCATCGACCTTGGTTCAATTGGCTTGGAGGTTTCATTTAAGGGGTTTAATTGGGGTGTGAGAGGTCTGATTTGGGTATAATTCGGATCGGTGTTGGTCTGGTTTTGGCAATGTTTCGGTTAGGGCTTAATTTAGGGATTTTTGGTTCAAATGGATTGGGGTTTTGCAATCTGATTTTTGTTTGGAAAAATTGGGTTTTGTTTGAGGGATCAAATGAGGTTGTTTATGGGTTGGTTTGATAATTGTTGGGCCTGGTTTGGAGGGTGCTTTGTCCGTGGGGGGTGTTTTGGGCAATTTAGGGTTTCTTTAGCCGTTAGGATTCATGTAGTGCCATGACCAACACTTGAACAATAAATCAATGGATGAATTCAGTTATTATATGAATTCAGTTATTATATGAATTCAACCAAGAGCTTTGGTAGCAACAAGATTGATTAAGAGTAGGTGGCTTTTTAAGTGATGTGAGGCAAATTTGGTATGGCTGAATTTTAACCTGGATGCAATGACCCTATATGTCCCAGTTTTCAATAAAAGTTTTGATTTTTTTCACTTTATAAAACATGCCAAATGAAGGTTATTAAGAATAAAACAAATGACAAGGGGTATGAGACCTCAATTGAAGCAAAATTCAGTTTTTGTTTAGCCTTGAGACTCACGGCCTCTTCTTGGGAAAATGAGACAGAATTGTTTTTAACGATGACTCAAAGAAAAAAGTTTGGTGATGAAAAAAATGAGGGAGAAAAATCAGAATAAGAAATGAATAAAGAAATGGGGAGAAAATGCAAGATACTTGGGGAAATTGAGTGACATGTCGCGCTGATACCAATTTGATGTAAGCACGTGATGGAAGGATCCACTCTACCACCTCCAACGTCCCTCTCATAAAGGTTTAGACACAAAGAAGTGATCTTCTACTTGCTTCCGTTGTGTAGAAAGTGCTGGCTTGAGCAATCACCGAAACCTTCAAGCATACGTTGATAGGCAAACCTTCAAAAGGCCATCCTAGACGGCACTCTTAGCCATTATTAGGCCTGATTTTTAATGTAAAATCGAGGAAAACAAAGGCATGTTCATAAAGAACAAAAACCGAAATTCTATTGAATAAATCATCAAAATCTTCAACTCCCTTGTACAAACTAGTTCGAGACTTATTTATACATATTCTAAGCTGCCTATGGATGTCCTAATTACCTTTGAGATGGGTTAGGTTCAATCTCAAAACAACTAACAAAATTCAACCAGAAACTATTTGAAATTTGAACGCAAAACTGAATTTTAAATGAGCTTTATCTTGTCTTCAATTCTTGTCTTCAGATATGGCCATTTGATCCCTTGTGCATGTTTTTGAAGGTTGGAATAAGATGGGATGTCTTGGGAAGTTCTAGAAAGAAGAGTCCAAGTTGGAGTAGGAAACTCAATTTGACAGCAAAAACATGCACGCCCAATATGAAGGCCTTAGAGTCCGAACTAGCTTTTTATGTCTTCATGAAAGTTGTAGATCATTTCGAGAACTTGAGTCTAGGAATGACCTTATTATTTGGAGTTTGGACGATGGAGATATGCCTCGTCAAAGTTCTAGACGATAAGATGACTTCCTTCTTTTGAATTCAAATTCAATCTTCTAGATGTTTATTCTTTATGGACGAATTTGAGGAGCTTAGGGTGATGATGAGTTGTCTTGGATCTTGAAATTCAAAGTCCAAGTTGGTTTGAATTTGAAATTCAAATCGTGTTTGAATTTCAATTCAAATTTGAATTTGAATTCAAATTGAGTTCAAATTTGCTTCATCTTTATCCTTGTGGGCCGGCCCATTCAAACTTGTGGTGTAGATATGCTTGTCCTTATCTTGGTGGGAAGTTGATCTTTTTGAGTAGCTTTTCAAACCATATATTTTCTGAGGAAGGGATTAGGACAACATTCCTATGGACAAACATTGCCTAAGACAATATTCCTTGGGACAAACATTTCCTCGAACAAACATTCTTCAAGACAAACCTTCTCTTTAGGACAACAATCTCTTGAGACAAACATTCTCTTGAACATTCTCTTTAAGATATCATCATCTTTTTCACACCATCTGGTCTGCTACAAGACAAACTTAAGAAAACAAGAATCATATGGAAACAAGACATACATTTGCTTATGTTATTGAAAGACGTCTATATGTACGAAAAGTGATGCATGGAATGCAACCTAAAACTAAGACGAACTTTGTCTTCATTTTGCACACCTTGGATTGCATCACTAACCCATTGGAAGGAGACATTGGAGGGTGGAGAAAGGAGATCCAACCATGCAGTTTGCATCAAATTGGTATCAGAGCGAAAAAGGTTCCACTTTTTCCACCATATATCTTTTCTTTTGTTTCAAATCTATTGTTTTATACTCTGATTACTTGAGTCTTCTTTTTTCCCCATCAAAAACGTCCAATAGTGTCAAAAAAAAGTTTCTGTCTTTTGAGTCACAAAAAAAAACCGTTATTGAAAACTTGTTGTCCCTCTATTGTTTTTCATATATCCTTCAATTTCCTAATTATTTGGTGTCAAAGGTCTGTTCTTTATTTGACAAACTTGAACAAGTTAGGATCTTTGCATCTAGTTCATAAAATTAGCCTTAAAAGAAACAAACTTTCGCCATTTCTACACAAAAAAACACCACCTTTTGTCAAATTGATCTTGTTGCTGTGCATATTTTGTTAATTCGGATTTGCTGCAACTTGATTCTTGCTTGGATCCTGATTTTGTGCCTTAATTTATTGCTCAAGTGTTAAATCAGAAAAGCCCCATTTTTCAAACCCTAATTTGCCCGAATTTTGCCCTAACCCTATACAGCACCTTACGTCATAATATAATCCCAAACCAGCCCCTTCAAACCACGAAATCAGACCCCATTTCACCTTATTTGATCTCACAAACAGAAGCCCTCAACCGACTTCAACAAATTTGGTCAGAACGCCCAAAATCCCCAAATTAAAAACTATAACCCTAACCCTAATTTCTATCCAGCCTTAATTCCCATCAAACCAAAGGGTATTTTTCTCAATTGAGTGTTCCAATCATCAAGTAGACGCTTATTGGATCAACTTCACGAAACAGAAAACTTTTTGTACGAAAAGTGTGAAATACCGATTTTGCCCTTGATTAAAAAAGAAAAGGAATTAGAAGCTAAGATTTGTGCCCTAAATTCTCAATAAGAAAATAAAAAAATCAAAAGAAAATCAAAAGAAAAAGTGAAAAAGAAGGGCAAAAACATAATTGGATTAGAAACATTTTGTACACATTTTTTTGAAATTGATTGAGTTATTGTTGCAGTACCCTACCCTACCTTTTTCACTACTGTTTTACCACCATAAATTGACCTAACCTACTTTCCAGACACTTGAACTTGGGATTATTTGATGATCTAATAGCCATTGTGAGTTTTGAGTGCAAACTGTCCAAGATTGATTAAAGATTGCATAAGCAACCTTAGTTATTCCTTGGTTCAGCCACTTACATCATTATTTGGTCTCTTATACTTTTTGAATCTTAACATAAACGTTCAAGTTTGCATTATGTTTGGCTCAATTCTTGGTGCAATTTGTGTGGAAACTGGACTGTTTTGCCCCTACCGTTTCGTTGCAATTTTGGGACTGTTTGGAAGTACTTGTGGTAGTGTTTTGAGGTTGTAAAAAAGTTGTATACTACTGTTGTGGTCCAGCAAGGGGTTGAGACGTGTTTGAGGTTGTTTGAAGCAAAGTGGTTGAAAAGAAGTACAAAACCGAATTTGTTTTGATAAGCTTTGGCAAACCACTTCTTATTTGCTCTCTTTGGATCATATTAGCCTCAGATTGGTAAAGGAACAAGGTGGTAAGAGGGTGGAAAGAAAGTTAGGAGTGTGCAACATATTTTGTTTTCACTAACCCCTTCAGTTTCTTTGTTTTTGTGGTGTGGTTTCCTTTGTTGTTTTTGATTTTTCCGGGTATAAGATGTAGTCTACAGCTCAAAATTCAGCAAGTAGGTCGAAAGAGGTTGAAAGACCCAAGGCTACATTGGAGCTAGTCACCAAATGTGGCAAATGATCCTAAACAATCAAAGGTTGCACAAAGCTGAGTTAGATGACCTACATGAAAGGTTGAACAAAAGTGAAGGCCAAGGAACAAGTAGGGCAGTCCCTGCACATCAAACAAGAAGGCCTACATAAGAATAACTTGAAGCAGAAAGTCAAAGACAGCCTGCCATTGAGCCACGAAGTTTTGTACCTCAACCACCCCCAAGAAGAAATCGACGGAGAAGGTATAATGATGATTATAATCCGTTTGAACAGAATGAGAATGATTTTGATGACTACCCTCTCCGTGGTTACTATAGACGCCATAATCCCCTTTATCCCCATGATGATGACTTCTTACAAACTAAAATAAGTATCCCCATATTTTGGGGTAAAAGTAATGCGGAGGAATACTTAGAAAGGGAAACAAAGGTAGATTTAATCTTCTCTTGCACAAATTACACCGAGTTACAAAAGGTTAGGCATGCATCTATAGAAGTTTTTTGATATGCTTTAAATTGGTTGACAAATCTATGTAGGAATAGGACTAAAACAAAGCAGCCCCAAGTTCTTACTTGGGAAGAAATGAAATATGAGATGAGACACAGATTTATTCCAAACAACTTTGTGAGCACTATATTCAGTAATTTGCAAAACCTGAGGCAAGGAAATAAGAGTGTTGATGATTATTGGAAAGGTTTAACTTGCAGGAACCCGAGGAGGCCACCAAGGCACGTTTTCCACATCGGCTGAATAGAGAGATTGCAAAAAGGATTGAGCTTCAACCCTACCTTGACTTGACGTCCATGGTGCACTTAGCTGAGGAGATCGAGCAGCAACTTAAGGTACGAACTTCTTCCAATTTCAATTCAGTTTCTCATACTAACCAATCTTCCTCTTTGAGGTTCCAAAACAAGTCTTTTAGGAGTGATGGAGGCCAGCCTACCCAAGGCCAAAATTGTGGCCAAACTTGGTCACCAAATCAAGAAAACGTGTGCAAGCCTGATGCGGTCCAAGGTGTGCAAAATACAAGACAAAGTTTGTCTTAGTCTTAGGTTGCATTCCATGCATCACTTTTCATGCATATAGGCGTCTTTCAATAAAATAAACAAATGTATGTCTTGTTTTCTTGTGATCCTTGCTTCCTTGTGTTTGCCTTGTAGGTAACTAGGTACGTAATAAGTTACAAGCCAAACGGAGGACCTCAAATAGCATCAGAAGCGTGTGCACCCTAAAAAAGAGACAAAAGGAATGTTTGTCAGAAAGGAATGTTTGTCTCAACAAAGACAATCCAACATGGCATTTTCAAGTTCAAAGTTAGCTCAAAATTATCTTCAAACAACAAGGATAAGGGCATCCAAATTGAAGACAATGTGAATATCAACTTGAAGATAAACGTGAATTCAAATTCAACCTTGATTTGAATTCAAGTTTCAACCAATTTGAGTCTTCAAATTCAAGAAGTTCTCAGCCACAATCTCCCCCATTTCACACGCCATCTTGGTGATAAAGAGAAGGATAAGTCAACAATACAAAGTTGAATCCAAATTTGAATTCAAATTCAAACTCAAACTCAATTTAAATTCAATCTTCAACCAACCTTTGAATTCAAACATTTTAGACACCTTGAGGACATCCACACACCATTCTTGATCAAGGAGAAGATGAGATCACAATTCAAAGTTGAATCCAAATTTGAATTCAAATTCGAACTCAATTTGAATTCAATCTTCAACCAACCTTTGAATTCAATTACAACCACTTCATCCACATCAAACCAAGTCTCCATGATGCGTGCAACTCGTGGGCTCCAACAATTCCACCTTCCAAACGTCCTTCACAAAGGGTTAGGCACAAGGAAGAAGACTTCCCCTTGCTTCCTTAGTGAACAAAACGTATGGATTAAAATGAGCAAGACCAACACTTCAAGATGGTCGTTGATCAGGCAAACCAATAAGGCCCTCCTGGATGGCACCTTTAAGCAATGGCAACACCTTCAAAATGCTCAACTTTGAAGGATCTTAACCTAGGTTTTTAATGCAAAACCAAGAAAACAAAGTCTCACACAAAGTGAAAGAAATATCAAGAATTCTTATTCATCAAAAGTTGTTCTCCCTAGGCGCCCCAAAGGCTTTATTTATAGGCTGAGATTGAGCCTTAAAATGTCTAGAACTAATTCAAAATAAATCTAGCTAACAATGTTTGAAAATTGAAAACTATTTGAATTCAAAGCTAAAACAAATTCTAGCTAAAATCTTCAAATCTTGCAAGACATTATCCTTAATGAATCTGGCCGTGTATGATGATGAAGTTGGCGTTTTGAGACTTGATCTTGATGTAGATGAAGTGGTTGAAATTGAATTCAAAGGTTGGTTGAAGATTGGATTCAAATTGAATTTGAATTTGACTTCAAACTTGAATTCAATCTTTGAATTGTGATCCCATCTCTTTTGATCTCCAAGTTGGCATGTGATTGTATGATATGGCGTGTGGTAAGGCCTTTAAGTGGCTGAGATGTTGAATTCAAATGTTGGTTGAAGTTTGAATTCAAATTGGATTTGAACTTGAATTCAAATTTGGATTCAACTTTGAATTGTGATCTCATCTTCATTATCCTTCAAGTTGGCGTGTGGAATGGTTCAATTGGCGTGTGAGAGGTTTTCAAATGGCTGAGATGTTGAAATCTAAAGCTCAAAATGGTTGAAACTTGAATTCAAATCAAGGTTGAATTTAAATTCAAGTTTGGCTTTGAATTTAAATTCAATTGATCATCATCCTTTACTTGTAAGATGGCCGGACCCCTTGTGGATAATGGAGATGATTTTGATTTCAATTTGATCAAGAGATTCTATCCTGGACACCTTTGAGTTTGTCTTGGTGGAGACAAACATTCTCTTCAAGACAACATTCCTTTGGTCTCCTTTTTTGAAACACACGGCTATCTTCCTCAATTTGGCCCTTCATTTTATTTGGATCTTCCATGCACCTAATCTTCCTACAAAGCAAACACATAAAACAAAGATCACAAGAAAACAAGATAAACTTCAAGACAAAGAAGGCATACACACGTTTGCACTCAAGGTGAAGGTTCAATGAAATGAACCCAAGGGATCTTAGGTTCATCTTGAACATGCTTGTACAAGAAGGTGGAAACTTGATGACAAAGTTCTCTTGCCCTCCTTCTTGTCATAGGACCCTTGACCTCTTGATGGGGCCCTTGATCCTCATCGGACCCTTGATCCTCATCAATCCCCCCCTTCTCAAAAAGATTCGTCCTCGAATCAAAAAGGTCATCGGTGAAAGGGGTGAGGTCAGCAACATTAAAAGTAGGCAAAATTGAACCATACCTTTCGGGAAGATCAAGTATGTATGCATTGTCACCTATTCGTTTCAAAACTTTGAAAGGTCCGTCTCCACGAGGCAACAGTTTGGACTTTCTCTCATTGGGAAATCTTTCTTTGCGTAAATGTAACCATACTAAATCTCCAGGTTTAAACACGACTCGTTTTCGATGTTTGTTAGCTCGTCTTTCATAAGCTTTGTTTTTCTTTTCAAGTTGTGTTTTAACTTGTTCATGCAGTATCCTCAAGTCAAATGCAAGTGCTCATGTCATGATGCAGGATGCTCATGTAACTTCGTATCAAACATGTAACACACACACACACATCTTACATATCAAGTATACAGTCTTGCATCTCACACACTCCATGTTCGTATCTTTCCAAGTCCGTTCGTCTCACTAATTCACTTGAGATTCAATCTTATTCTTACTTAGTCAAACTTACCATCTATTCCTCCATTACACCTCAAATACCCTTGCATTTTATGTTCAAAAGAAGTGTATAGAGTTACTACACATACATAGGGCGCCTAAAGGATCAAAAAGACTTCCAATATACTTGGAACGCCACATGAGGCACCTAAAGAGGACATGAGGCGCCTATTCTACGCGTTCGAAGTGTTCGGGAATGTGCCGTATACATCGAACGCCTACATGAAGCGCCTAATGTAGGTGTTCGAAGTATACGGGGATGCACTGGGACACATTGAACGCCTACATTAGGCGCCTAATGTGACTTGAAGCGCCTAATGTAGGTGTTCGAAGTGTTCTGACGGTTCAGAACTGCAGTTTTTTCTGCAGTAACTTCCTCCCAACACCTTTCTTCTTCAACCCTTTCATGTTTACACTTCAAGAACCATCTTAGCACCTAGATTCATCATACTTAACACATAACTAACAAGATTTGATTCCTAAACATGTAAAGTAGTGTCCATCCTAAGCCTTCTATCACCCACAACCTCCAATGTATCTCTTCAACTTTCCAACACAACAAGTCTACACCAATGACATCTTTAATCCTTCAACCTTCTGCAAATAAACTCAAAACACCTAGAATGTACTTAATGAACTCAAGATCTTATACCAAAACAATGATCACATTACGGATAATACTTTTATGGGCAAATTATCAACAAAGATCACAACATAACCATTTTTAGGAATCGGCCCAAAGAACATGACTATACACCATCAACAACAACAACAATTACATATAGTAAAGCATTTTACAAACACAAGCCAAAGCTACTAATGTGTGATCCAAGTTTTCTCTTTGTAAGAACATAGGGCCTAAGGTAACAAAATTTACGTAAAGCGTATAGAAAGATTACTTGCCTTTGTTTCTAGTTAGGCTTACGAATCTACTGCAGAATTTCGGTAAGGATTGCACCTAGGTTGACTGCAAGTTCTCCTTCCTCTTCTTCTTCCTTTTTCCCTTTCTCTTTTCTCTCTTTTTCCTCAGACGTTTCCTTCTCCTTTTTGGTGTCCTCCCCAACGGCTGGTTAATGGGGAAGTTATACAATTGTTGTGTAACTTCCCCCACATGCAGTTGGGCAAATTTTGGTATTTGGCCAAGTTCACTCAATTTCCACTTTTGTCTATCTTCCCCCCTATATTTTGTTTTATCCACACTTCATACCCTATACATTTAATGAACTCGCATTTTAATTTGTTTTCTAATTATTAAAGCCAGACTTAAAAATTACGGGATATGACAGGATGTGTATGCGGCTGAGTGTGGATGTGCGAACAAGTTTGGTGACAAACGTGTGGTGATTATAATAGACGAACGTACAGAATGAAAAAGATGGAATTAGAACAAGGAACCTTTTTAATACTAAACCGATGCAAGCCTTGCAAGCAAGAAAACGATCTTTCCTTGTTTTAAGCGATCTTCCTCAAGAAATCATGTTTGGTTGTCAAGAACGATCAAAGATCACAATGGCTATGAACTTATTGGCTTCGAATGATCAAGACTATTCTTCCTTGAAACGTGTTCTTGATCCAAGAACAAATTCATACCTTTGGTTTGTGTTTTTAACGATGAAGAACTCGTATTCCTCACATGGTTTACTTAAGACCTTGATATGAACGCTAATCTTGATCAAATATCTACACAAGTAAAACTTGCAAAAGAATTCTGGCTTTGGCTAAAAAATATTTTTATTCAAGTCTGTGTGTACAAATTTCGTGCATACAAAGACTTTAAATAGGCACATCATAAGCTAGATTAATAAAGAAAACAACATCAAGCACGTAGATGCTTGACCTACTAGAAGTCGAATATGATGACAAGCTCTTCACCTTCTAGAAGTCGAATATGATGACAAGCTCTTCAAGAAAGTTGTATATATGGATCTTAGCTTTCTATTGGATTTAGAATCACATCAATCCAACGTATATAGGCCGAGAAATGTTCCAAATAGAGACAATTGGTTATGCAGTCGAAATCCTAGTTTCTTCAAAAAAGAAAGTTCCTTTCAAACAATTCCTACTTATCAAATTGAATACTAGGATTTGTATGTACCAAAAACTTCTAAAATCATCTAGAAAGACTCCAAATACAGAATAACAAAATATACAAGCCATATAGGCCGAAATCAAAGCCATGCAAGACCATATCACCTGAAACTGCATGCATACGCCTTGAATTTTGAAGTCCAACAGTCCAGCCTTTTTCTTCTTGAAATTGGGCTTTGAAAACAATTACATGAATCTTTAGAGATGCTTCCTCCTTCTTCATTCCATGTACATCCTCTTCACTCAATTCTGCTCCTTAATTAGATCTCATCAGAGTGATTTAGTGCATCATGAAGTTTTCTTTAGGTAACATAGTTTTGTCTACATTAGCATGCTTGGTCTCTTTGTATCTCTGTGCTGCTTGAAGTTTTGGGGTCGGATATTATTAAATAATGCATGAGATAACGTAGTCATTTTGCCCAAAAAAACCTTGAAGAGGTCAAGTTCATACTCAGCCTTTGAATTTTGGCTTCCCATATATGCTTCTGTAGTTATATCATTTGTCACTTTAAATTTTTCCCACACCAATTTGTAATGTCTCAGATTCATCTAGGATGTCAAATCTAATGTCTATTCGTGGTCTGGCGACGCCAATGTCTCATATTTGTCTCTAAGGCGTGACATTGTTATATATTATTTTTTTTTTAAATTTTGTCATTGTTCGACCATAACAACAACAACAACATTATCGCATTTCTTTAGAGGCTCCCGCCTATGACGGGGTATGAAAAGTCGGATGTACGTAACCATACTTATGTGTTAGAAACACATAGATGTTTTCCGATGACACATAATGAAAATTGCGTCAAGTTGTGTCGATCAACTGCTACTTCACAATATAAGAATCACAACCAATTTAATGAGTCATTTTGCTTTATTCCATCATATTCAAAAGTCAAAGAAGAGTGTGTCTTTGACTGCATAAGAAATGGAAACAATTGTTGGACCGTAACAGGTTAATCCAAATTGATATGTAATACTTAGACTCATTCATATGTCACGTCATTCTCTTTATTACTTTCTAAAAAAAATATGGAGTGTTACATTTTTTTTTTTTGGGAATCATCCATTGAAGAAAGTCCAGAGGTTTTGTAGTTCAAATAAGGAAAGTTTACCATGTCTTGATAACCGCATTCTGCTTTATTCCTTCAAACTTTCCTTCCATGTTCATCTTCCTTCGTGGAAGGTGTAAATTCTTTCATCACCACAATCTAAATGGCCAACCCACCACCTCGAATATGTGTTCAAACTCACTACCACAATATGCCTTCCTATCATGCATTTCCAAATAGAATAGTGTGAAAATGAAATTACTATTTGTTTATATTACGTATAAAAATATAAAAGAAAAGGGAAAAAATAAATTGAAAATAAAGCCCGAGCTCCTAGGTTTTTGTTATGTTTCCCCGTACGTAACACCAAACATGAAACAAACACTTGAGTTCATGACTCTTGAACTTTAGGAGAAAGTAAGTAGATGAGGAGAGAAAGAAACAACTACAACGTCTTGTTTGCCCGACACTACCTCTATTGAAATTCATTTATATTTCCGTTTTCTTCTCTTGAAGAAAAATCTGGGCAAAGATCAAGAGAAATTGAGTCCTATTTCTTGTTCACTAATTTCATCCTTAAAAAAGAATGACATCTCTGGCCTCATTGGCATGCACGACTATATGGTACTCAGCATGCAAGAAAAGACATGACCCGAACAAACCACTGGCAAATTTGTCAACCCCGAAGATCAAAGAAGTCGCAGCTGCAAGATTTGTCCCTTACCGAGAGAAATCGTCTCTCGCGGATGGCAAATATCGACAAATTATTCCTACGAAACTTCATCTGGTGGATGCTTTCCGTCAAGGGGTGATTATTCAAGAGGAACTCTGTTACAGGCAAACTATTCTGATTCGTTCATTTGAGGTTGGGCCTCATAAAACTATGACCATGGAAAGTATTCTCAACCTACTTCAGGTACAATAACACTTTTAACCTCATAGGATATCTTAATTGGGTTTTCAGATTCATGTATTAATAATATAGGTAGGATGATCTGAATGTAGTTAAATATATATGCATTAGGAAAAATGAAGTTAGGAACAAGAGAAAAAAAATAAACGAAAAGAATACACATATTTGTGTAATTAATTCGGTATGATTGACTTACGTCAATAGAACATATAATCTATTTCTTTCTTGAGGAAGAAGAGAGCAAAAGAAAATGCTAGAATAACGCTAGGTTAATGTACTTAATTATGCCCTCCAAAATACAAATAGATTTTGTTTAAATATATGTATTTATACATATACACTACCACTGAATATATCAAAAAAGAAATATATCTTTGGTTCATGCGCCTACATAATGGTGAGATTTGAGTAGTGGATAGAATCAATACTCTGGTTGTGTTCGTACATGATAATAGGTTACAATGGATGTGTTCAAACATTATATATGGTGGATGAGCCGGCCATTGATAACTATGTTCATAAACTAAGTATAAACCGGTGAATTTTGACTACAAAAATCTGATCGGAAGTCTATAAAAATTCAGGATACAGCAGTTAACCATTTAGGGATGACTGGCAACTGTGGTGATGGATCGGGTGCTGCACATGACATGATGAGGAACAACCTCATATGGGTTATAACAAGAATGCATGTTCAAGTAGATTACTATCCAATTTGGTAAGCTTATCCCTCATCATCATAAGCCCTACTTTATGTATTATATAGATAAACAAGTGATGTTTATGTCGAAATTCTCACAACCTAGCAAGCAAATACAGCAATAAACACACAAACACCATTAAAGAAAAAGAGAAGAAAGCTATAGAAGTCAAGAGAAGCAATTGATAGGGAGAGAAAAATTGATTATGATCCGATAACTGATCAAATGAATCAATTAGTTGCCCCAGTTACAACATTTACACACGGTTGAAGGAGGGAACACATGAATTTACTAAACAGTACATGTAACTAACTCAACTACTCTAATCAGCTAAGGGTACAAGTGTCTTTCTACTCCTTTCAAACATTCCCACCAACTGAATCAGCTGACTTCCTTTCTTCTCAGCGGATGCAGCTGGTACCACACCTTGCTGCCGTATGATCCCATCGTCCCTCGTGCTTCTTGCCCTCCAATTTCAACTGTTTCACCTTCACGTGGTATGTTTCACTACTAGACGCCATCCATCTCCCTTCTGCCTTCTTCATTTGTCCAGTACGCAGGTGTTTGTGACCAACATGAACCTGCTCGACGAAATGCCAGATGATTATTTCAACTGCATATCATCT